>JACEFO010001666.1:0-1200000 GCA_015342445.1 Digitaria exilis
GGTTCCATTGGAAGCTCTATGAAATTCTCTTTCCAACCATATATAGAACGTCAAAATCCGAGTCCGTATGCGGCCTGGGCGTCCGTTTTACTCCAGACTGTTCCTGGACTCCGAGTTGGACCCGAAGTCGAGTTGTAATGGACCTCCACGATGCTTGGCCGACCCTTGGCTGTTCCCCACGCCTCCAAGCCTCCCTCCATGCGTCTCCTTGTCTTCTCCTTGGTTCCTAACAACATTATAAACAATAGGTAGCGATCTATTCTCAAATCTATTAAAAGGAACACTTAGAAGCGAGCTCACCTCTAAATTTAATTGTCGCGCACGAGCTCTTGTGATTGGACCTTGAATGAAAGGCGTAGGCATGTCATGTGCATCCGAATGAGTGATGTCCTCATCACATTTTGCTTTGATTTTCGTGCAGTAGGTAACCGAATGCTGCAAAACACTCCCAAACATCATTTAGAGCCTAACGGAGTAGATTGGAAGTGTCCGTAGCGAAAAACCCATTTTGAAGTTCGTTGTTACGAGGCAGTGCATCCGGGCACCGTAACGGGCCCGTTTCGCTCCGTTTTGCATGCAGAAGGTACCGAAACGCGCCAAATCACTCCCTAACATCGTTTTGGGTCGAATGGAGCCTATTGGGTATGTTCGTGCGAAAAAATTCAACAGAAGTTCGAGGCGCGAAATAGTGCATTCGGCACCGAAACACCCATTTTGCTTTGATTTTCGTGCAGTAGGTAACCGAATGCTGCAAAACACTCCCAAACATCATTTAGGGCCTAACGGAGTAGATTGGAAGTGTCCGTAGCGAAAAACCCATTTTGAAGTTCGTTGTTACGAGGCAGTGCATCCGGGCACCGTAACGGGCCCGTTTCGCTCCGTTTTGCATGCAGAAGGTACCGAAACGCGCCAAATCACTCCCTAACATCGTTTTGGGTCCAATGGAGGCTATTGGGTATGTTCGTGCGAAAAAATTCAACAGAAGTTCGGGGCGCGAAATAGTGCATTCGGGTGCCGAAACTCTCGTTTTGCTTCGATTTTCGTGCAGTAGGTAAACGAATGCTCCAAAACACTCCCAAACATCATTTAGGGCCTAACGGAGTAGATTGGAAGTGTCCGTAGCGAAAAACCCATTTTGAAGTTCGTTGCAACGAGGCAGTGCATCCGGGCACCGAAACGGGCCCGTTTCGCTCCGTTTTGCATGCAGAAGGTACCGAAACGCGCCAAATCCCTCCCTAACATCGTTTTGGGTCCAATGGAGGCTATTGGGTATGTTCGTGCGAAAAAATCAACAGAAGTTCGGGGCGCGAAACAGTGCATTCGGGTGCCGAAACGCCCGTTTTGCTTCGATTTTCGTGCAGTAGGTAACCGAATGCTCCAAAACACTCCCAAACATCATTTAGGGCCTAACGGAGTAGATTGGAAGTGTCCGTAGCGAAAAACCCATTTTGAAGTTCGTTGCTACGAGGCAGTGCATCCGGGCACCGAAACGGGCCCGTTTCGCTCCGTTTTGGATGCAGAAGGTACCGAAACGCACCAAATCCCTCCCTAGCATCATTTTGGGTCCAATGGAGGCTATAGGGTATGTTCGTGCGAAAAAAATCAACAGAAGTTCGGGGCGCGAAACAGTGCATTCGGGTGCCGAAACGCCCGTTTTGCTTCGATTTTCGTGCAGTAGGTAACCAAATGCTCCAAAACACTCCCAAACATCATTTAGGACCTAACGGAGTAGATTGGAAGTGTCCGTGGTGAAAAACCCATTTTGAAGTTCGTTTCTACGAGGCAGTGCATCCGGGCACCGAAACGGGCCCGTTTCGCTCCGTTTTGGATGCAGAAGGTACCGAAACGCGCCAAATCCCTCCCTAACATCGTTTTGGGTCCAATGGAGGCTATAGGGTATGTTCGTGCGAAAAAATTCAACAGAAGTTCGGGGCGCGAAACAGTGCATTCGGGTGCCGAAACTCCCGTTTTGCTTCGATTTTCGTGCAGTAGGTAACCGAATGCTCCAAAACACTCCCAAACATCATTTAGGGCCTAACGGAGTAGATTGGAAGTGTCCGTAGCGAAAAACCCATTTTGAAGTTCGTTGTTACGAGGCAGTGCATCCGGGCACCGAAACGGGCCCGTTTCGCTCCGTTTTGCATGCAGAAGGTACCGAAACGCACCAAATCCCTCCCTAGCATCGTTTTGGGTCCAATGGAGGCTATAGGGTATGTTCGTGCGAAAAAATTCAACAGAAGTTCGGGGCGCGAAACAGTGCATTCGGGTCCCGAAACGCCCGTTTTGCTTCGATTTTCGTGCAGTAGGTAACCGAATGCTCCAAAACACTCCCAAACATCATTTAGGGCCTAACGGAGTAGATTGGAAGTGTCCGTAGCGAAAAACCCATTTTGAAGTTCGTTGCTACGAGGCAGTGCATCCGGGCACCGAAACGGGCCCGTTTCGCTCCGTTTTGGATGCAGAAGGTACCGAAACGCACCAAATCCCTCCCTAACATCGTTTTGGGTCCAATGGAGGCTATAGCGTATGTTCGTGCGAAAAAATTCAACAGAAGTTCGGGGCGCGAAACAGTGCATTCGGGTGCCGAAACTCCTGTTTTGCTTCGATTTTCGTGTAGTAGCTAACCGAATGCTCCAAAACACTCCCAAACATCATTTAGGGCCTAACGGAGTAGATTGGCAGTGTCCGTAGCGAAAAACCCATTTTGAAGTTCGTTGCTACGAGGCAGTGCATCCGGGCACCGAAACGGGCCCGTTTCGCTCCGTATTGCATGCAGAAGGTACCGAAACGCGCCAAATCCCTCCCTAACATCGTTTTAGGTCCAATGGAGGCTATTGGGTATGTTCGCGCGAAAAAAATCAACTGAAGTTCGGGGCACGAAACAGTGCATTCGGGTGCCGAAACGCGCCAAATCACTCCCTAACATCGTTTTGGGTCCAATGGAGGCTATAGGGTATGTTCGTGCGAAAAAATTCAACAGAAGTTCGGGGCGCGAAATAGTGCATTCGGCACCGAAACGCCCGTTTTGCTTTGATTTTCGTGCAGTAGGTAACCGAATGCTGCAAAACACTCCCAAACATCATTTAGGGCCTAACGGAGTAGATGGGAAGTGTCCGTAGCGACAAACCCATTTTGAAGTTCGTTGTTACGAGGCAGTGCATCCGGGCACCAAAACGGGCCCGTTTCGCTCCGTTTTGCATGCAGAAGGTACCGAAACGCGCCAAATCACTCCCTAACATCGTTTTGGGTTCAATGGAGGCTATAGGGTATGTTCGTGCGAAAAATTCAACAGAAGTTCGGGGCGCGAAACAGTGCATTCGGGTCCCGAAACGCCCGTTTTGCTTCGATTTTCGTGCAGTAGGTAACCGAATGCTCCAAAACACTCCCAAACATCATTTAGGGCCTAACGGAGTAGATTGGAAGTGTCCGTAGCGAAAAACCCATTTTGAAGTTCGTTGCTACGAGGCAGTGCATCCGGGCACCGAAACGGGCCCGTTTCGCTCCGTTTTGGATGCAGAAGGTACCGAAACGCACCAAATCCCTCCCAAGCATCGTTTTGGGTCCAATGGAGGCTATAGGGTATGTTCGTGCGAAAAAATTCAACAGAAGTTCGGGGCGCGAAACAGTGCATTCGGGTGCCGAAACTCCTGTTTTGCTTCGATTTTCGTGCAGTAGGTAACCGAATGCTCCAAAACACTCCCAAACATCATTTAGGGCCTAACGGAGTAGATTGGCAGTGTCCGTAGCGAAAAACCCATTTTGAAGTTCGTTGCTACGAGGCAGTGCATCCGGGCACCGAAACGGGCCCGTTTCGCTCCGTTTTGCATGCAGAAGGTACCGAAACGCGCCAAATCCCTCCCTAACATCGTTTTAGGTCCAATGGAGGCTATTGGGTATGTTCGCGCGAAAAAAATCAACTGAAGTTCGGGGCGCGAAACAGTGCATTCGGGTGCCGAAACGCGCCAAATCACTCCCTAACATCGTTTTGGGTCCAATGGAGGCTATAGGGTATGTTCGTGCGAAAAAATTCAACAGAAGTTCGGGGCGCGAAATAGTGCATTCGGCACCGAAACGCCCGTTTTGCTTTGATTTTCGTGCAGTAGGTAACCGAATGCTGCAAAACACTCCCAAACATCATTTAGGGCCTAACGGAGTAGATTGGAAGTGTCCGTAGCGAAAAACCCATTTTGAAGTTCGTTGTTACGAGGCAGTGCATCCGGGCACCAAAACGGGCCCGTTTCGCTCCGTTTTGCATGCAGAAGGTACCGAAACGCGCCAAATCACTCCCTAACATCGTTTTGGGTTCAATGGAGGCTATAGGGTATGTTCGTGCGAAAAATTCAAAAGAAGTTCGGGGCGCGAAACAGTGCATTCGGGTCCCGAAACGCCCGTTTTGCTTCGATTTTCGTGCAGTAGGTAACCGAATGCTCCAAAACACTCCCAAACATCATTTAGGGCCTAACGGAGTAGATTGGAAGTGTCCGTAGCGAAAAACCCATTTTGAAGTTCGTTGCTACGAGGCAGTGCATCCGGGCACCGAAACGGGCCCGTTTCGCTCCGTTTTGGATGCAGAAGGTACCGAAACGCACCAAATCCCTCCCAAGCATCGTTTTGGGTCCAATGGAGGCTATAGGGTATGTTCGTGCGAAAAAATTCAACAGAAGTTCGGGGCGCGAAACAGTGCATTCGGGTGCCGAAACTCCTGTTTTGCTTCGATTTTCGTGTAGTAGCTAACCGAATGCTCCAAAACACTCCCAAACATCATTTAGGGCCTAACGGAGTAGATTGGCAGTGTCCGTAGCGAAAAACCCATTTTGAAGTTCGTTGCTACGAGGCAGTGCATCCGGGCACCGAAACGGGCCCGTTTCGCTCCGTTTTGCATGCAGAAGGTACCGAAACGCGCCAAATCACTCCCTAACATCGTTTTGGGTCCAATGGAGGCTATAGGGTATGTTCGTGCGAAAAAATTCAACAGAAGTTCGGGGCGCGAAACAGTGCATTCGGGTGCCGAAACCCCGTTTTGCTTCGATTTTCGTGCAGTAGGTAACCGAATGCTCCAAAACACTCCCAAACATCATTTAGGGCCTAACGGAGTAGATTGGAAGTGTCCGTAGCGAAAAACCCATTTTGAAGTTCGTTGTTACGAGGCAGTGCATCCGGGCACCGAAACGGGCCCGTTTCGCTCCGTTTTGCATGCAGAAGGTACCGAAACGCGCCAAATCCCTCCCTAACATCGTTTTGGGTCCAATGGAGGCTATTGGGTATGTTCGTGCGAAAAATTCAACAGAAGTTCGGGGCGCGAAACAGTGCATTCGGGTCCCGAAACGCCCGTTTTGCTTCGATTTTCGTGCAGTAGGTAACCGAATGCTCCAAAACACTCCCAAACATCATTTAGGGCCTAACGGAGTAGATTGGAAGTGTCCGTAGCGAAAAACCCATTTTGAAGTTCGTTGCTACGAGGCAGTGCATCCGGGCACCGAAACGGGCCCGTTTCGCTCCGTTTTGGATGCAGAAGGTACCGAAACGCACCAAATCCCTCCCAAGCATCGTTTTGGGTCCAATGGAGGCTATAGGGTATGTTCGTGCGAAAAAATTCAACAGAAGTTCGGGGCGCGAAACAGTGCATTCGGGTGCCGAAACTCCTGTTTTGCTTCGATTTTCGTGTAGTAGCTAACCGAATGCTCCAAAACACTCCCAAACATCATTTAGGGCCTAACGGAGTAGATTGGCAGTGTCCGTAGCGAAAAACCCATTTTGAAGTTCGTTGCTACGAGGCAGTGCATCCGGGCACCGAAACGGGCCCGTTTCGCTCCGTTTTGCATGCAGAAGGTACCGAAACGCGCCAAATCCCTCCCTAACATCGTTTTGGGTCCAATGGAGGCTATTGGGTATGTTTCGTGCGAAAAAATTCAACAGAAGTTCGGGGCGCGAAACAGTGCATTCGGGTGCGAAAAAATTCAACAGAAGTTCGGGGCCCGTTTTGCGAAACGCCCGATTTTCGTGCAGTAGGTAACCGAATGCTGCAAAACACTCCCAAACATCATTTAGGGCCTAACGGAGTAGATTGGAAGTGTCCGTAGCGAAAAACCCATTTTGAAGTTCGTTGTTACGAGGCAGTGCATCCGGGCACCGAAACGGGCCCGTTTCGCTCCGTTTTGCATGCAGAAGGTACCGAAACGCGCCAAATCACTCCCTAACATCGTTTTGGGTCCAATGGAGGCTATAGGGTATGTTCGTGCGAAAAAATTCAACAGAAGTTCGGGGCGCGAAACAGTGCATTCGGGTCCCGAAACGCCCGTTTTGCTTCGATTTTCGTGCAGTAGGTAACCGAATGCTCCAAAACACTCCCAAACATCATTTAGGGCCTAACGGAGTAGATTGGAAGTGTCCGTAGCGAAAAACCCATTTTGAAGTTCGTTGCTACGAGGCAGTGCATCCGGGCACCGAAACGGGCCCGTTTCGCTCCGTTTTGGATGCAGAAGGTACCGAAACGCACCAAATCCCTCCCAAGCATCGTTTTGGGTCCAATGGAGGCTATAGGGTATGTTCGTGCGAAAAAATTCAACAGAAGTTCGGGGCGCGAAACAGTGCATTCGGGTGCCGAAACTCCTGTTTTGCTTCGATTTTCGTGTAGTAGCTAACCGAATGCTCCAAAACACTCCCAAACATCATTTAGGGCCTAACGGAGTAGATTGGCAGTGTCCGTAGCGAAAAACCCATTTTGAAGTTCGTTGCTACGAGGCAGTGCATCCGGGCACCGAAACGGGCCCGTTTCGCTCCGTTTTGCATGCAGAAGGTACCGAA
Organism: Digitaria exilis; assembly: GCA_015342445.1. Classification (NCBI taxonomy): domain Eukaryota; kingdom Viridiplantae; phylum Streptophyta; class Magnoliopsida; order Poales; family Poaceae; genus Digitaria; species Digitaria exilis. The sequence goes on from JACEFO010001666.1 coordinate 6,805, forward strand.
ACGCGCCAAATCCCTCCCTAACATCGTTTTGGGTCCAATGGAGGCTATTGGGTATGTTCGTGCGAAAAAATTCAACAGAAGTTCGGGGCGCGAAACAGTGCATTCGGGTGCCGAAACTCCCGTTTTGCTTCGATTTTCGTGCAGTAGGTAACCGAATGCTCCAAAACACTCCCAAACATCATTTAGGGCCTAACGGAGTAGATTGGAAGTGTCCGTAGCGAAAAACCCATTTTGAAGTTCGTTGCTACGAGGCAGTGCATCCGGGCACCGAAACGGGCCCGTTTCGCTCCGTTTTGCATGCAGAAGGTACCGAAACGCGCCAAATCCCTCCCTAACATCGTTTTGGGTCCAATGGAGGCTATTGGGTATGTTCGTGCGAAAAAATTCAACAGAAGTTCGGGGCGCGAAACAGTGCATTCGGGTGCCGAAACGCCCGTTTTGCTTCGATTTTCGTGCAGTAGGTAACCGAATGCTCCAAAACACTCCCAAACATCATTTAGGGCCTAACGGAGTAGATTGGAAGTGTCCGTAGCGAAAAACCCATTTTGAAGTTCGTTGCTACGAGGCAGTGCATCCGGGCACCGAAACGGGCCCGTTTCGCTCCGTTTTGGATGCAGAAGGTACCGAAACGCGCCAAATCCCTCCCTAACATCGTTTTGGGTCCAATGGAGGCTATAGGGTATGTTCGTGCGAAAAAATTCAACAGAAGTTCGGGGCGCGAAACAGTGCATTCGGGTGCCGAAACTCCCGTTTTGCTTCGATTTTCGTGCAGTAGGTAACCGAATGCTCCAAAACACTCCCAAACATCATTTAGGGCCTAACGGAGTAGATTGGAAGTGTCCGTAGCGAAAAACCCATTTTGAAGTTCGTTGCTACGAGGCAGTGCATCCGGGCACCGAAACGGGCCCGTTTCGCTCCGTTTTGCATGCAGAAGGTACCGAAACGCGCCAAATCACTCCCTAACATCGTTTTGGGTCCAATGGAGGCTATAGGGTATGTTCGTGCGAAAAAATTCAACAGAAGTTCGGGGCGCGAAATAGTGCATTCGGGCCCGAAACGCCCGTTTTGCTTCGATTTTCGTGCAGTAGGTAACCGAATGCTCCAAAACACTCCCAAACATCATTTAGGGCCTAACGGAGTAGATTGGAAGTGTCCGTAGCGAAAAACCCATTTTGAAGTTCGTTGTTACGAGGCAGTGCATCCGGGCACCGAAACGGGCCCGTTTCGCTCCGTTTTGCATGCAGAAGGTACCGAAACGCGCCAAATCACTCCCTAACATCGTTTTGGGTCCAATGGAGGCTATAGGGTATGTTCGTGCGAAAAATTCAACAGAAGTTCGGGGCGCGAAACAGTGCATTCGGGTCCCGAAACGCCCGTTTTGCTTCGATTTTCGTGCAGTAGGTAACCGAATGCTCCAAAACACTCCCAAACATCATTTAGGGCCTAACGGAGTAGATTGGAAGTGTCCGTAGCGAAAAACCCATTTTGAAGTTCGTTGCTACGAGGCAGTGCATCCGGGCACCGAAACGGGCCCGTTTCGCTCCGTTTTGGATGCAGAAGGTACCGAAACGCACCAAATCCCTCCCAAGCATCGTTTTGGGTCCAATGGAGGCTATAGGGTATGTTCGTGCGAAAAAATTCAACAGAAGTTCGGGGCGCGAAACAGTGCATTCGGGTGCCGAAACTCCTGTTTTGCTTCGATTTTCGTGTAGTAGCTAACCGAATGCTCCAAAACACTCCCAAACATCATTTAGGGCCTAACGGAGTAGATTGGCAGTGTCCGTAGCGAAAAACCCATTTTGAAGTTCGTTGCTACGAGGCAGTGCATCCGGGCACCGAAACGGGCCCGTTTCGCTCCGTATTGCATGCAGAAGGTACCGAAACGCGCCAAATCCCTCCCTAACATCGTTTTAGGTCCAATGGAGGCTATTGGGTATGTTCGCGCGAAAAAAATCAACTGAAGTTCGGGGCGCGAAACAGTGCATTCGGGTGCCAAAACGAGCCAAATCACTCCCTAACATCGTTTTGGGTCCAATGGAGGCTATAGGCTATGTTCGTGCGAAAAAATTCAACAGAAGTTCGGGGCGCGAAATAGTGCATTCGGCACCGAAACGCCCGTTTTGCTTTGATTTTCGTGCAGTAGGTAACCGAATGCTGCAAAACACTCCCAAACATCATTTAGGGCCTAACGGAGTAGATTGGAAGTGTCCGTAGCGAAAAACCCATTTTGAAGTTCGTTGTTACGAGGCAGTGCATCCGGGCACCAAAACGGGCCCGTTTCGCTCCGTTTTGCATGCAGAAGGTACCGAAACGCGCCAAATCACTCCCTAACATCGTTTTGGGTTCAATGGAGGCTATTGGGTATGTTCCTGCGAAAAATTCAACAGAAGTTCAGGGCGCGAAACAGTGCATTCGGGTCCCGAAACGCCCGTTTTGCTTCGATTTTCGTGCAGTAGGTAACCGAATGCTCCAAAACACTCCCAAACATCATTTAGGGCCTAACGGAGTAGATTGGAAGTGTCCGTAGCGAAAAACCCATTTTGAAGTTCGTTGCTACGAGGCAGTGCATCCGGGCACCGAAACGGGCCCGTTTCGCTCCGTTTTGGATGCAGAAGGTACCGAAACGCACCAAATCCCTCCCTAAGCATCGTTTTGGGTCCAATGGAGGCTATAGGGTATGTTCGTGCGAAAAAATTCAACAGAAGTTCGGGGCGCGAAACAGTGCATTCGGGTGCCGAAACTCCCGTTTTGCTTCGATTTTCGTGCAGTAGGTAACCGAATGCTCCAAAACACTCCCAAACATCATTTAGGGCCTAACGGAGTAGATTGGAAGTGTCCGTAGCGAAAAAACCCATTTTGAAGTTCGTTGCTACGAGGCAGTGCATCCGGGCACCGAAACGGGCCCGTTTCGCTCCGTTTTGCATGCAGAAGGTACCGAAACGCGCCAAATCACTCCCTAACATCGTTTTGGGTCCAATGGAGGCTATAGGGTATGTTCGTGCGAAAAAATTCAACAGAAGTTCGGGGCGCGAAACAGTGCATTCGGGTCCCGAAACGCCCGTTTTGCTTCGATTTTCGTGCAGTAGGTAACCGAATGCTCCAAAACACTCCCAAACATCATTTAGGGCCTAACGGAGTAGATTGGAAGTGTCCGTAGCGAAAAACCCATTTTGAAGTTCGTTGCTACGAGGCAGTGCATCCGGGCACCGAAACGGGCCCGTTTCGCTCCGTTTTGGATGCAGAAGGTACCGAAACGCACCAAATCCCTCCCTAGCATCGTTTTGGGTCCAATGGAGGCTATAGGGTATGTTCTTGCGAAAAAATTCAACAGAAGTTCGGGGCGCGAAACAGTGCATTCGGGTGCCGAAACGCCCGTTTTGCTTCGATTTTCGTGCAGTAGGTAACCAAATGCTCCAAAACACTCCCAAACATCATTTAGGGCCTAACGGAGTAGATTGGAAGTGTCCATAGCGAAAAACCCATTTTGAAGTTCCTTGTTACGAGGCAGTGCATCCGGGCACTGTAACGGGCCCGTTTCGCCCCGTTTTGCATGCAGAAGGTAACAAAACGCGCCAAATCCCTCCCTAACATCGTTTTGGGTCCAATGGAGGCTATTGGGTATGTTTGTGCGAAAAAAATCAACAGAAGTTCGGGGCGCGAAACAGTGCATTCGGGTGCCGAAACGCCCGTTTTGCTTCGATTTTCGTGCAGTAGGTAACCGAATGCTCCAAAACACTCCCAAACATCATTTAGGGCCTAACGGAGCAGATTGGAAGTGTCCGTAGCGAAAAACCCATTTTGAAGTTCGTTGTTACGAGGCAGTGCATCCGGGCACCGAAACGGGCCCGTTTCGCTCCGTTTTGCATGCAGAAGGTACCGAAACGCGCCAAATCACTCCCTAGCATCGTTTTGGATCCAATGGAGGCTATAGGGTATGTTCGTGCGAAAAAATTCAACAGAAGTTCGGGGCGCGAAAGAGTGCATTCGGCATCGAAACACCCGTTTTGCTTTGAATTTCGTGCAGTAGGTCACCGAATGCTGCGAAACACTCCCAAACATCATTTAGGGCCTAACGGAGTAGATTGGAAGTGTCCGTAGCGAAAAACCCATTTTGAAGTTCTTTGTTACGAGGCAGTGCATCCGGGCACCGTAACGGGCCCGTTTCGCTCCGTTTTGCATGCAGAAGGTATCGAAACGTGCCAAATCCCTCCCTAACATCGTTTTGGGTCCAACGGAGGCTATTGGGTATGTTAGTTCGGGGCGCGAAACAGTGCATTCGGGTGCCGAAACGCCCGTTTTGCTTCGATTTTCGTGCAGTAGGTAACCGAATATTCCAAAACACTCCCAAACATCATTTAGGGGCTAACGGAGTAGATTGCAAGTGTCCGTAGCGAAAAAACCCATTTTGAAGTTCGTTGTTACGAGGCAGTGCATCCGGGCACTGAAACGGGCCCGTTTCGCTCCGTTTTGGATGCAGAAGGTACCGAAACGCACCAAATCCCTCCCTAGCATCGTTTTGGGTCCAATGGAGGCTATAGGGTATGTTCGTGCGAAAAAATTCAACAGAAGTTCGGGGCGCGAAACAGTGCATTCGGGTGCCGAAACTCCTGTTTTGCTTCGATTTTCGTGCAGTAGGTAACCGAATGCTCCAAAACACTCCCAAACATCATTTAGGTCCTAACGGAGTAGATTGGTAGTGTCCGTAGCGAAAAACCCATTTTGAAGTTCGTTGCTATGAGGCAGTGCATCCGGGCACCGAAACGGGCCCGTTTCGCTCCGTTTTGCATGCAGAAGGTACCGAAACGCGCCAAATCCCTCCCTAACATCGTTTTAGGTCCAATGGAGGCTATTGGGTATGTTCGCGCGAAAAAAATCAACTGAAGTTCGGGGCGCGAAACAGTGCATTCTGTGGCGGTCCACTCCGAAATTATTCCAAGTTAAGTACCTTGGGACCACTAATCACGTAGTCAGGCACTTAATCCGGAATAAACTGGAGCGTCGTCGGATTAAACCCGATTAAACCACGTACTTTTCTCGATCGAAACAACAGCACGCCCACACGAAGGTGAGTTCCAGAGATTACAACATTCCACAAATTAACTTACACACATAGGTATCACAGTTATTACAAACCGAGTTCAAATTTAGATCAGAGTACGAAGTCTTGCAGCGGAAATAAAAGTTTCATTGCAGCGGAAGAAAATAATCTAACGACGATACAAATAACACCGTGCAGAAGCCGGCCACGATGCTACTCCTCCCGATCCTCGGCAGAGGACGGAACCCATTCGATGTGCCAGCCAGGTGGAACCTGGGCAGGCCAAGTCAAAGCATCGACATCCAAAGGTATACCTGTAAATCAATGCCACAAGCAAGGCTGAGTATACTAATACTCAGCAAGGCTTACCCGTCGGGTCAAAACTACATCACCGACATCTAGACAATGAGAGGCTTTTGGCTGGTGGGTTTGTTTGCCAAAAAGCAACTAAGAGTAGGTCCTTGCTTTCAAGTTTTAGCATCATATTCTAGTAAATTTAACCATTCTAGATTAGCATCCTTTCTAAGCATACAAGTGGTGCAATACAAATTAATTCATAGAACAAGTTCATAAATCTCATAATTCCACTTGTTACTCAATGTAGCATGGCGGTCAAGCAGTCTCATTAACCGCGAGAAGCGGACAGTTCGAACCGAATTTCTGCTACCTGGCCAGGGGAAACCCAACACACACGGATACTCTGCTTGCTATAAAAGGTACAAGCATTTCCCAACCTTTCCCATCGATCCACAATTCGGAACCGGGTCCATTTCCTTAGGATAAAGGTTTACTGCTTCACTCACAGTCTCACGCATATATCCACAAGTGTACGGCAGGGGAAAACAAAGTTTCCAAGGAGAGATGGCTATCGGCCCTAGCTGCTTCAATCTGGTACCGGGCTTACCGGCTCCCATATACCGGCATGCATGTGGTACGTTCAAAAACTTGACACACTCATCCACACATTCCGACCTTAATCAATTATCATACACGGACGGGAGATCTACGTCTATCATCCCGCCCGTCAATCCTTATGATTCCAACATAAGTAAAGACAAGCAATTCCTATGTCTCGCGAGTGACAGGAAATCACTCGACTTGTAACGGACCTATAGCAATGCTCTATCGATCCTTTCATACTAGTGTTGCAAGTCATAGGTACTAGGAAATGTGCAGCTAAGGTATTCAATCAACTCCTTGAACGTAAATGCACAAACATAGAGAATTCAAAGTGCATAATTTGGTAAAGGTTAGGTTATGCTCCGGGGCTTGCCTTCTTGCTCGGACTGGGGGTTAGCCTCTGGGTTGGTCGATTCTTCGCCGGCACCGTGCTCCGGGACTCCTTCCTCGTCTGCGGGGATGAGGTGGTAGTTGCCGTCCGGGATGGCGCCTTCTACATGAGATGCATAGTTTAAGGCGGCTGCCTAAAGATTCTAAGATTAAGGCCTTGAAGGCCATATTCACCTAGACATGCTTAGGCATTTCTATTTTCTTCACGAAAACAAGGTGTAGGTGTGGAAAAAGTTTTATTGATCTCGATGGTGATTGTGTACATATATAAAAGAATTCTATTTACTACTTAACATTTTAGGGTGCTGTTCTGAAATTTCAGATTCCAACCATTTTATTCTAACTAATTAACCAAAACGGTTTATTCTTTTATATAAATCAAAATCCTCCTAGATTCCTTCCTATTTTTGTTTCTCCATTTCTGTTCAACATTTTTACCTATAAACTTTATGACAGCTACAGGAGTATAAGAGCTAAGCTCACTCCAAAATTTAGCTAATTTTGAGCTACACATAATTTATTAAAAAATATAACAAGTTGCTGCCAGCAGAAATGAATTTAATTCATATACATTGAAAATTCATCCATTTCAGGAGATTTTTCTACCAAAGCTAGTCTTAAGCATGAGGAGGGCTCTGGCCAAGTGGTGGCTCAAAATAACCCTTGGGTAATCCTCAATAAATTTCTATCCAAAAACACATATTTAAATATTTGCTATTCTAAACAGAGCAAAAATTAAGTTTTTCATTTTTAACATGTGTGCTAACAAGTTTTTAGTCCTCTGGAGCAAAATGGTGATTTTTCACTGCACAGATTATTTTTAATGATTTCTGCACTGCAAAAAGACAGGAAAGACATTTTAATTCATAACTGGAGCTACAATTCATATTTTTAGGTCCCCTTTGGACACAAGCTGTCCAAAGTCACTATACACAACATATCCAAAGCTCAACCCTAGCGGAGCTCTGGATTTGAAATGGTGCACAACTTTCAATTTTCATAGTTTGAATTTTAATTCAAAAGCAGTTCGTCAAAAGTATAAACATGTCTAATAGAGATTGTAGTTTATACGCCCACGAATCCAGGGAGTATTTTTGTGCATTTTTCTGATTTTTGTACGATTTTTAATGGATTTTACAAGATTCGGGAAAAATAAATCTAGGTTTAAGAATCTTTTTACGCAGAGAACCCTAGAACTTCAAAACTTCACGAACAAGCCCCTGGTTTTTGCGTAGAGGCCCCTAGACAAACGAAGAAGATGAAGTTGGGTCCCTGGGACCTCGCCGGAGTTGCGCCGGCCAAACAACGGCGAACTAGGCACGGGGAAGTGGGGGAAAAGGATCCTGGGCTCACCACGAGTCATTTGGGGACGGTTTGGAGGCCGGGGATGGTCGGAGTTGCGCCGGCGACGAGGTGGTGGCGGCGCGGCCGCCGCGGCTTCTACGCCGGTGAGCTCGGGGTCGTTCGCGGAGGTTCGAGGGGTCCTAGAGCACCAGTGGAGCTCGAGGAAGCTAATGGCGTGCTCGGTTGACCTCGGGGACGGCTCGGAGTAGGGTCTCGACGTGGGGGTGCTCCGACGGCCAGAAATCGTGATTTGGGGGAAATCACGAATTCTCGCCGGAGAAGGGACAATAGCTTGGGGAAAGTGGGGGGATTTGGAGCTGGAGTAGTGGGCTAGCTTTATGCGGGACGAATTTGGGAATGGTGGAGTGTGGAGGACGAATTTCTCGGAGAAGCTCGGCTCGGTTCGCGCGGCGCGAGGAACTGAACTGGTGGGTCGAGCAAGTGAGTGGAGTGTGAGAGGGGTTCGGTGGGAGGCTTGGGCACGCGAGAGTGGCACAGCGCGGCCTCGGGAGCGTGCGAGCGGAGTTAAGGCCGACGCGACGCGCCATTGATGCTCTGGGAGCTCGGTCTGAGCGCGAGCGGCTCGGTCGGCGAGGGAGATCGTTGCGTGCTGCTGTAGGATCGTCTACAGGGCGTGTTGGAGCGTAGTGGAGGGGAATCGCGGCCTGCAGGGCGCTCAGCGCGGCGCGAGCGCGTGTGCGACCACGGCGGCGCGCGACCGCATGATGGCGCTCCGCGGCGCGAGGCGAAGCGAGGCGACGGCGGCGAAGTGATGGCTCGGGAGTGGCCGGACAGGAGCTAGGCGACAAGCGCCAGCATCCGCCGTGGCTTGGCCAGCTCAGCGCCGCCTGCGCCGCTCGCCGGCCACGTGGCGGCCGAGCTCCGGCCGGCGCAGCGCGCGCCAGGGGCACTGTTGCTTGCCCGTGGAGCTCCGATTTCAAATTCGAATTTTCTCCAAGAATTTGAACTGAACTTGAAAAAGTGTAAAAATAAAAGTTGTAGTTTGGAAGATGGGACACAACTTTCTTTTTGGGATGAACCTGAAATTCCAAGTTTTTCAAGCTCAGACAACCCAAATACAAAAAGGTGCCCAGAACGGTAATTTGAGTTTTTGAGGGACTAAACTGCAAAATTTTCAAAAGTTCCAAACAGTGACTAGGGTTTATTTGTGATGAAAAACAACTTTTATTTTCGGAGATTTTCAAGTTTAGTACAAAAATCTCGAGTTTTCAGTTGGGTACCAAACAACCCTTGTTTTTGAATTAAAATTGAATTTTTGATGGATTTTTGAATTTCAACCCATAATTCCCTGTTGCATTGATTTTAATTGCACTTTTTAATCCTTTTGACATCAGAGATGTCACAGCCTACCCCCCTTAAAAGGAATCTCGTCCCGAGATTCGATTAAACTTAGAGATAAAGAGGGAAAAGAAATAGCTCGGCTTATGAAAGAATGTCGGGGAAATTCTTCCTAAGATAGTCCTCGGTTTCCCACGTGGCTTCATCTTCGGAGTGATGACTCCACTGAATTTTGTACATTTTAACTCCCTTTCTCCGTGTTTGGCGCTCTTTCTCGTCGAGGACCTTAACGGGATGTTCATCATAAGAGAGATCCGGTTCAACCGAGAGTTCCTCTTGTTCAACAACTTCGGTCGGAACACGAAGACACCTCTTGAGTTGAGAAACATGGAATACATTGTGTACAGCTGAAAGTCTCTCGGGAAGCTTCACTTGATAGGCTACCGGCCCACATTGCTGAGTAATTTCATACGGGCCGATATAACGAGGTGCAAGCTTTCCTTTTAGTCCAAACCTTTGCACACCCTTGGTCGGGGAGACTTTAAGATACACGTGATCACCAACTTCAAACTGAAGTGGCTTCCTCCTCTGATCAAAGTAGCTCTTTTGCCGCGACTGGGCGGTCTTCAAATTCTCCCGAATGATCCTAACCTTTTCTTCAGCTTCCTTCACAAGGTCGGGGCCATAAGTATATCTCTCACCGGCCTGGGACCAACACAACGGGGTCCGACATCTTCTACCATATAAGGCTTCGAAAGGTGCCATTTTAAGACTCGCTTGGTAGCTGTTGTTATAGGAGAATTCGGCCAGAGATAGACATTTCTCCCAATTCTTCCCGTAATGAATAACACAAGCTCGAAGCATATCCTCAAGTATTTGATTTACCCTTTCCGTCTGCCCATCGGTCTGTGGGTGATATGCCGAACTACGGATCAGTTTGGTGCCTAGGGACAATTGCAACTGTTCCCAAAAGCGTGCTACGAATGGAGCACCACGATCTGAAATTATCGTCTTAGGTACCCCATGTAGACAGACGATCCGCTCCAAATAAATCTCCGCGTACTTCTTAGCAGCATAAGTGGTATTGACTGGAATAAAATGGGCGGTCTTGGTAAGACGATCCACAATTACCCAAATAGAATCATGCCCCTGAGGGGTTCTGGGAAGTCCAACAATAAAATCCATGCTTATATCTTCCCACTTCCATGAGGGAATAGGTAGAGGTTGAAGCGTGCTTGCTACCTTCAAGTGGCTGGCCTTAACCCGCTGGCATGTGTCACATTCCGACACATATGTGGCAATCTCTCGCTTCATCCGAGTCCACCAAAAGTTTTGTTTCAAATCTTGGTACATTTTGGTGCTGCCGGGATGGATAGAAAATTTAGAGAGATGTGCCTCATCCATAATCTTCCTCCGGAGTTCCGTGTTTTTGGGCACCACGAGGCGATGTCCAAGCCACATCACTCCCTGCCCATCTAACCGGAAACACTTGTATTTCTCTTTCACCTTCTCCTTAGACAATTTCCTTTTAAGGATTTTAATGCTCGCGTCATTTAATTGGGCTACAACAATCTGATCGTGCAAGGTTGGTTCAACTGCAACATGGTTGAAGTACCCGTGTGGAACAATCTCCAAATTGAGCTTTGCCATTTCATGACACAGGGTGTCAGCGTAGGACTCCACAGAAAGATAATGACAATGAGCCTTGCGGCTTAGTGCATCCGCAACTACATTAGCCTTCCCGGGGTGATAATGCACACTGAGGTCATAGTCCTTTGCTAACTCCAACCATCTTCGCTGTCTCATATTCAAATGTGCCTGAGTGAAGACATATTTGAGGCTCTTGTGGTCTGTGTATATATTGCAGGGAACACCCATCAAATAGTGTCTCCACATCTTGAGAGCATGAATGACCGCTGCTAACTCAAGATCATGCGTGGGATAGTTTTGCTCATGAGGTCGAAGTGCTCGAGAAGCATAAGCAATGACTCGGTTCTCTTGCATGAGAACACAGCCAAGACCGGTGCCTGATGCATCGCAGTAGACATCATAAGGCTTGGTGCAATCGGGCTGAGCCAAAACTGGGGCTGAAGTTAAATGCCTTCGCAAGGTGTGGAAAGCTTCATCACATTTGTCATTCCACTCAAATTTGACTCCCTTCTTCAAGAGTTCGGTCATGGGCTTTGCAATCCGAGAGAAGTCTGGAATAAAACGGCGGTAGTAGCCGGCTAAACCCAGAAAACTCCGAATCTCGTGGACAGAGGTAGGTGGTTGCCAATCTAGCACCTCTTGCACTTTGGTTGGATCCACGGATATACCATCCTTGGAAACCGTGTGACCTAAAAACTTCACGCTCTCTAACCAGAATTCACACTTGGAGAACTTGGCGTAGAGCTGGTGATCTCTCAGCCTCTGAAGAACAATGCGAAGGTGCTCAGCATGCTCTTCCTCATTCTTAGAATATATAAGAATGTCGTCAATGAAAACCACCACAAACTTGTCTAGTTCAGACATGAAGACCGAATTCATGAGGTACATGAAGTAGGCTGGGGCATTGGTGAGTCCAAAAGACATAACCAAGAATTCATAAAGTCCATAACGTGTGGAAAAGGCAGTCTTTGGAATGTCACAAGGCCTGATCTTGATTTGGTGATAGCCAGAGCGAAGGTCGATCTTGGAGAACACTCTGGCGCCAGCTAGTTGGTCAAACAAGATGTCAATACGGGGGAGCGGGTACTTGTTCTTAATAGTTACCGCATTGAGAGGCCGGTAATCAATACACAACCTCAAGGAATGATCCTTCTTCTTCACAAAGATAGCGGGACATCCCCAAGGCGATACACTTGGACGAATGAAACCCTTATCTAGCAATTCTTGGAGTTGGATTTTTAATTCAGCCAACTCATTGGGCGGCATTCTATATGGTCTCTTTGATATAGGTGCTGTGCCGGGTTGCAGTTCGATCACAAATTCAATGTCCCGATCCGGCGGCATCCCAGGTAAGTCATCCGGAAATACATCGGCATACTCACATACCACCGGAATGTCCTTTAGTAGGGTTTCTACCATTGTATAAGCGCACGCATCGACGCAAGTCCGTTGTGGCAGATATAGCACACTCGGGCCATGCGTAGGCGAGTTTATCTCAACAATTCGTTCCGCAACATCTAGGACAACCTTATGTTGAGTCATCCAATTGGCTCCTAACACAATGTCAATTCCTTCCATACCAAGCAGAATCAAATCAGTAGGAAATGTTTTACTTCCCAGCCTGATTGGAACTTTTCGGGTGACTTGGTTGGATGCAATTTTACCTCCCGCAGTTGATATCACATACGATGATTTGGTATGGTACGATTTTAATCCGCATTTCACATGAAATCTTGTGCTTATAAAACTATGTGTTGCCCCGGAATCAAACAATATCACAGCAGGTTGAGTGCAGATAGAGAAAGTACCAGTCATGTCTGGGGCTCCCTCGGGTAAGTCGGCCAAGGTGGTGTAGTTAAGCCGTCCTTGTCGAACCTGCACACGCTGCTGCTGCTTGCCCTTGCTTTGCTGATTTCCCGGGCGCTGGTTTTGCCGCTTGTTCTGCGGGCAATCCTTGATAAAGTGGTCTTTACTTCCACACTTGAAACACTGATAGCCGGCTCCAGGGCGAGCTGGCTGCTGTGCATTTTGCCTCGATGCTTGCTGCTGCGGCGGTGGAGGGAAACGGGGCGCGTTAGGCTGTGGCGGCCTAGCAACCCATCCACCTCCCTGAGGTGCCCTGGACCGTCCCTGCGGTGCAGCCGGGGGAACCAAGCGGAACCTCTGTGGCTGTGCGCTTGACGGTCCAGCGGGAGTCTTCCTCTTTTTCTCTGCCTTGTGCACCATATTGGCGTCTTCCTGGGCGATAGCGAGGTTCACGAGATCACCATACGTGGCAGCACGGGTGGTGGCCAACTGTGCCTTCAACTTGGTGTTAAGGCCACGTCGGAACCTCTCTAGCTTCTTCTCGTCAGAGTCAACATGATGACCTGCGTAGGGGCACAGACCATTGAAGGCCTGGGCGTACTACAGCACCGTGCGAGTACCCTGGGTCAGCGCCAGAAACTCATTTAACTTCCTTTCTACCAGACCGGCCAGAATGTGATGGGCCTTGAATGCTGCCTTGAACTCATCCCACTCGACTACATGACCCTCCTGCTGCAGGGCCAGGTAGTTCTCCCACCAAAGGAGAGCTGGGCCGCGGAGCTGCTGCGCCGCGAACACGACCTTGCGGTTGGAGGTGCAAGGCGTCGCCAGGATGGTGAACTTGGACTCGATAGCTCGAATCCAGGTGTCGGCCTCCAAAGGCTCATCAGCTCGTGAGAAAATCGGCGGGTGCGTTGCCAGAAAATCCTCGTATCTGGCCACCTGAGGCTGAGGGGCCCGTTGACCTCCCTGCTGAAGCATCTGCTGCTGCATCATCTGCTGCTGATGCTGCAGGTTCCGGAGAATCTCCGTTTGCGTGGCATACAGCTGCTGCCACGTCGGAGGTTGCTGCGGTGGAGGAGGTGGTGGTGGTTGTTGCTGCCCCTCTGGCCCCTGCTGGTTAGCGTTGGAGCCACTAGCGTCGTGACCGCTGCGGGTGATTGCCATCTGCAGTAGGGACTTGTATCAGCCACATTTCATAAGCTTGCATAATAAATGACAAGATAGAATGTGACAACATATTGAAGTATACTGCGCAGAATGACACATCAGCACGCCGTTCGGAAGAAAAATCATATCTCACAACAGGAAACAAGTAAAATGTTCCCATTCGGTCAGTAGCTCGAAAATTTCATGCTCTACAACTTTCATGTTGGGCTCAGAATCAAATTCGGACTAGAACTAAGCCGAAAAATTCAATCTTTAGCTCTCTGCATTTGCTGTTTGTCAGCAGGCCGAGCTGTGGTGTTTTGGTTGCCATTTTTATTTCGCTTAACCAATAGGGTTGCATTTTGGTGATCATTTTGCTTGACAAAATTCAAACAACTTTGTAGTTCACATCACAGCCCAGAAATGAAAGGAAAACCCATCAATAATTAAAACAAGGTTAGCTGCGGGATGTTCTCAACACAGCTATTACAACTTCATCAAGTTTTACACCACAATCACACCATTAATTTTACATTGCCACAAAAGATAACAAGGGGAGCTCAACTCCATCTAGCCTATTACAACATGAAGCCAAAATCTAGGCCTAGCGGAGGAGTACTTGCTACTACCACTCTAAAAATCATCCAAATTGTTAGCGGTAGCCTCGCTGCCCATAGGTGAAGGTGGAGCTGGAAGGGGCGGCATGTCATCCTCGGTGTCCATGTCGGAATCGGGGGCCTCTCCTTCACCATCCACATCCCCTCCTTGTTGGTCAAGAAGGTGCTGAGCGTCATGGGTGGCAAGCATAGCATTGGCATGCTCCAAGGTACCGTGTACCTCCTCAAGCTCATCTCTAGTTTGTGCTAACTCATTTTGGGTGTTGTTGTGTGCAATGTGGAGGTCATTCAATTGCCTCTCCAAGTCAGCAATCATGGCATCTCTAGTGGTCACCTCAATGGACAAGGAGGTCCTCCCAACCCCTATGTCACGGGCACGAGCGGACATGTCCATAGCAATGTTGAGCATCTCGCTCTGCGACCGTCCAAGAAGTGCCTGTAACCGGTGATACGCCCGCATCCACCTCATCATCAAGGCGGCTGCAGCGACGGGGTTCTCCGCCATCCTCAGAGGGGAACTAAGGTAACGCCTCATCCAGTGGGGATCATCCGGCTGAGTCGGTGGGAATAAACCCAGCAGCTGGTGCTCAACCAACTCTTGGTTCTGAGCCACAAAGGAGCTAATGCCGTTCAAGGCAGCTAGCTCGCACGTCGTCTCCATGTGGTGCCCGTGAACTTCCACCGTCCAGGTGGGGGAGCTAGGACACGGCGGGTGACGGTATACCACCAACCGCACACGGGAACGAACCACACCTCGGTCTCGGATAATAGTCCTCTCATACTGTGGCGGTGTAGGGTAGTCCAGTGCCTGTAGAACCGACCACAAAATGCTAGGGAAGCCTTCCCATCCCAAGCAATCAGAGAAGGACACGTCGTTGGGGTAGCTAGCCAGGTCAGCGAGGGCGTCCATCTGAACCAAAAGAAAAAGGGGCAAGGGTGAGAACCGGTTAGCGCCAAAGAACAAAAACAGATTCTGCGCAGGGTGGTAAAAATCACAAAACTCAAAATCTATAAGCTCAAAAATTCCCAAATTTGGCCAGAACATTGTTTAAGTAATTCCTAACAAGTTTCATGTTGAAGGTTTGAGCAGAAACTGTCGTTAAGATGGTGTAAAAATTCAATTTCTATCTCACTGTCCCTAGAAATTTCCAGCAGACAGGGGGTTACCATTTTTAGCATAACTCCAGTTTTACTGAACCATTTTCGTTGAAATTTCTTCAGCATATACTTCATAATATTTATGACAACTTTCATGTCGAACGCTTTTTCATTTGACAACGTTTTCAGTTTCGAATTAAGGGTGCAAACAGATTGTTCCCAGCAGGATTTTTGGGTTGTGATTTCAATTTCTTTGACGGCGGTTCAATTTGGCCAAGCGTTGAGATTTGATATTAATTCAGTGAGATGCAATGCATGAGCGGCCTATTCGTTCTCACCACACACACATGCTAATAACTTTTGGCATACGAAGTTAGTGCCGGTGGCTAGGCAATATCCGTCTCTCTCTATATTATCTAGCCGAACTTTTCTAACCGTTTCAACATACGGATTCGCGGTTAGTGTACCTGCAGAAAATTCCATTCCAGAGCATATATAATCAACCTTTCGTGCCAGCACTCACGAAAGCGTCTCCATTCATTACCACCCACTATAGAGGTGGCACCCGAACGTTTAACATTGAACGGGCAATGTTCATATGTCACCAAAGTAACATATTGACAGTTTCATACGCTATTGAAATAGCGTATTGACTTTGTGCCGCCATCATATTTACATATGATGCCGTGGTACGCTACAGCAATCGCCGTACCTATTTGCCACCTATCATATCGTGATCCCTTAACCCACATAGGCTTCACGTTCTAGGTAACATCCTTAGCGGTCCTATAATAACCTTCCTCCGCAAAACGCGTCGGAAGCACGAGTTGGCAAGTTTTATTCAAAAATTGTTTATTAAAGGTTTGTTGCTCTCTCCGGTGCGCTGCTTCGGCTCTGATGCCAGCTGTGGCGGACCACTCCGAAATTATTCCAAGTTAAGTACCTTGGGACCACTAATCACGTAGTCAGGCACTTAATCCGGAATAAACTGGAGCGCCGTCGGATTAAACCCGATTAAACCACGTACTTTTCTCGATCGAAACAACAGCACGCCCACACGAAGGTGAGTTCCAGAGATTACAACATTCCACAAATTAACTTACACACATAGGTATCACAGTTATTACAAACCGAGTTCAAATTTAGATCAGAGTACAAAGTCTTGCAGCGGAAATAAAAGTTTCATTGCAGCGGAAGAAAATAATCTAACGACGATACAAATAACACCGTGCAGAAGCCGGCCACGATGCTACTCCTCCCGATCCTCGGCAGAGGACGGAACCCATTCGATGTGCCAGCCAGGTGGAACCTGGGCAGGCCAAGTCAAAGCATCGACATCCAAAGGTATACCTGTAAATCAATGCCACAAGCAAGGCTGAGTATACTAATACTCAGCAAGGCTTACCCGTCGGGTGAAAACTACATCACCGACATCTAGACAATGAGAGGCTTTTGGCTGGTGGGTTTGTTTGCCAAAAAGCAACTAAGAGTAGGTCCTTGCTTTCAAGTTTTAGCATCATATTCTAGTAAATTTAACCATTCTAGATTAGCATCCTTTCTAAGCATACAAGTGGTGCAATACAAATTAATTCATAGAACAAGTTCATAAATCTCATAATTCCACTTGTTACTCAATGTAGCATGGCGGTCAAGCAGTCTCATTAACCGCGAGAAGCGGACAGTTCGAACCGAATTTCTGCTACCTGGCCAGGGGAAACCCAACACACACGGATACTCTGCTTGCTATAAAAGGTACAAGCATTTCCCAACCTTTCCCATCGATCCACAATTCGGAACCGGGTCCATTTCCTTAGGATAAAGGTTTACTGCTTCACTCACAGTCTCACGCATATATCCACAAGTGTACGGCAGGGGAAAACAAAGTTTCCAAGGAGAGATGGCTATCGGCCCTAGCTGCTTCAATCTGGTACCGGGCTTACCGGCTCCCATATACCGGCATGCATGTGGTACGTTCAAAAACTTGACACACTCATCCACACATTCCGACCTTAATCAATTATCATACACGGACGGGAGATCTACGTCTATCATCCCGCCCGTCAATCCTTATGATTCCAACATAAGTAAAGACAAGCAATTCCTATGTCTCGCGAGTGACAGGAAATCACTCGACTTGTAACGGACCTATAGCAATGCTCTATCGATCCTTTCATACTAGTGTTGCAAGTCATAGGTACTAGGAAATGTGCAGCTAAGGTATTCAATCAACTCCTTGAACGTAAATGCACAAACATAGAGAATTCAAAGTGCATAATTTGGTAAAGGTTAGGTTATGCTCCGGGGCTTGCCTTCTTGCTCGGACTGGGGGTTAGCCTCCGGGTTGGTCGATTCTTCGCCGGCACCATGCTCCGGGACTCCTTCCTCTTATGCGGGGATGAGGTGGTAGTTGCCGTCCGGGATGGCGCCTTCTACATGAGATGCATAGTTTAAGGCGGCTGCCTAAAGATTCTAAGATTAAGGCCTTGAAGGCCATATTCACCTAGACATGCTTAGGCATTTCTATTTTCTTCACGAAAACAAGGTGTAGGTGTGGAAAAAGTTTTATTGATCTCGATGGTGATTGTGTACATATATAAAAGAATTCTATTTACTACTTCACATTTTAGGGTGCTGTTCTGAAATTTCAGATTCCAACCATTTTATTCTAACTAATTAACCAAAAAGGTTTATTCTTTTATATAAATCAAAATCCTCCTAGATTCCTTCCTATTTTTGTTTCTCCATTTCTGTTCAACATTTTTACCTATAAACTTTATGACAGCTACTGGAGTATAAGAGCTAAGCTCACTCCAAAATTTAGCTAATTTTGAGCTACACATAATTTATTAAAAAATATAACAAGTTGCTGCCAGCAGAAATGAATTTAATTCATATAAAATTGAAAATTCATCCATTTCAGGAGATTTTTCTACCAAAGCTAGTCTTAAGCATGAGGAGGGCTCTGGCCAAGTGGTGGCTCAAAATAACCCTTGGGTAATCCTCAATAAATTTCTATCCAAAAACACATATTTAAATATTTGCTATTCTAAACAGAGCAAAAATTAAGTTTTTCATTTTTAACATGTGTGCTAACAAGTTTTTAGTCCTCTGGAGAAAAATGGTGATTTTTCACTGCACAGATTATGTTTAATGATTTCTGCACTGCAAAAAGACAGGAAATACATTTTAATTCATAACTGGAGCTACAGTTCATATTTTTAGGTCCCCTTTGGACACAAGCTGTCCAAAGTCACTATACACAACATATCCAAAGCTCAACCCTAGCGGAGCTCTGGATTTGAAATGGTGCACAACTTTCAATTTTCATAGTTTGAATTTTAATTCAAAAGCAGTTCGTCAAAAGTATAAACATGTCTAATAGAGATTGTAGTTTATACGCCCACGAATCCAGGGAGTATTTTTGTGCATTTTTCTGATTTTTGTACGATTTTTAATGGATTTTACAAGATTCGGGAAAAATAAATCTAGGTTTAAGAATCTTTTTACGCAGAGAACCCTAGAACTTCAAAACTTCACGAACAAGCCCCTGGTTTCTGCGTAGAGGCCCCTAGACAAACGAAGAAGATGAAGTTGGGTCCCTGGGACCTCGCCGGAGTTGCGCCGGCCAAACGACGGCGAACTAGGCACGGGGAAGTGGGGGAAAAGGATCCTGGGCTCACCACGAGTCGTTTGGGGACAGTTTGGAGGCCCGGGATGGTCGGAGTTGCGCCGACGACGAGGTGGTGGCGGCGCGGCCGCCGCGGCTTCTACGCCGGTGAGCTCGGGGTCGTTCGCGGAGGTTCGAGCGGTCCTAGAGCACCAGTGGAGCTCGAGGAAGCTAATGGCGTGCTCGGTTGACCTCGGGGACGGCTCGGAGTAGGGTCTCGACGTGGGGGTGCTCCGACGGCCGGAAATCGCGATTTGGGGGAAATCACGAATTCTCGCCGGAGAAGGGACAATAGCTTGGGGAAAGTGGGGGGATTTGGAGCTAGAGTAGTGGGCTAGCTTTGTGCGGGACGAATTTGGGAATGGTGGAGTGTGGAGGATGAATTTCTCGGAGAAGCTCGGCTCGGTTCGCGCGGCGCGAGGAACTGAACTGGTGGGTCGAGCAAGTGAGTGGAGTGCGAGAGGGGTTCGGTGGGAGGCTTGGGCACGCGAGAGTGGCACAGCGCGGCCTCGGGAGCGTGCGAGCGGAGTTAAGGCCGACGCGACGCGCCATTGATGCTCTGGGAGCTCGGTCTGAGCGCGAGCGGCTCGGTCGGCGAGGGAGATCGTTGCGTGCTGCTGTAGGATCGTCTACAGGGCGTGTTGGAGCGTAGTGGAGGGGAATCGCGGCCTGCAGGGCGCTCAGCGCGGCGCGAGCGCGCGTGCGACCACGGCGGCGCGCGACCGCATGATGGCGCTCCGCGGCGCGAGGCGAAGCGAGGCGACGGCGGCGAAGTGATGGCTCGGGAGTGGCCGGACAGGAGCTAGGCGACAAGCGCCAGCGTCCGCCGTGGCTTGGCCAGCTCAGCGCCGCCTGCGCCGCTCGCCGGCCACGTGGCGGCCGAGCTCCGGCCGGCGCAGCGCGCGCCAGGGGCCCTGTTGCTTGCCCGTGGAGCTCCGATTTCAAATTCGAATTTTCTCCAAAAATTTGAACTGAACTTGAAAACGTGTAAAAATAAAAGTTGGAGTTTGGAAGATGGGACACAACTTTCTTTTTGGGGTGAACCTGAAATTCCAAGTTTTTCAAGCTCAAACAACCCAAATACAAAAAGGTGCCCAGAACAGTAATTTGAGTTTTTGAGGGACTAAACTGCAAAATTTTCAAAAGTTCCAAACAGTGACTAGGGTTTATTTGTGATGACAAACAACTTTTATTTTCGGAGATTTTCAAGTTTAGTACAAAAATCTCGAGTTTTCAGTTGGGTACCAAACAACCCTTGTTTTTGAATTAAAATTGAATTTTTGATGGATTTTTGAATTTCAACCCATAATTCCCTGTTGCATTGATTTTAATTGCACTTTTTAATCCTTTGGAAGAGCTGATTATGGCAATCACTGATACCATGATTCAGCTTACCCTAATTCAGCTTTCCATAACTCAGCCTTCCCGATTCTCTCCCGTCCAGGTTCATCCTCTCGTCTCACCCAAAGGCTATGAATAGAGAGAGCCATCTTCTCCTGTGTAACTGAGTTTTTGGAGTCCATTACCTCTTCTCCTTCCTCTGCTGCAAATCTGCCTCCCCATCGCCGGCGCTGCGCGCACACCACCGGCGAGAGCAGGTGCCTCCGACACCATTGCCTCCTTGAGATCCTGCTCGGGATATCGGGGCAATCAGGTTTCTGGGGAGCGTCTCTACGCGACTGCTCGCCCAGAACTGCTACGTTTTCACCGGCGTACGGTTCACCGTCCTGGAGACTCCGCCGCCGTCGAACGACTACACTGCGCCTCGTCTTCTTCCTGCACCACTCCGGCGCACGGACTGCACTGCGCCAACGGATCTTCCTGCATCGAATCTGTACGACTACTTCGAGCAAGGCCAGTCGAGAAATATCATGAGTACAGATGATATTCCTCTAGCTGGTAACGGCGCAACCAATGCCTCTGGCGGAGGTCCCGCCCCAGGGTACTTTTCGATGTCCGAATTGTTATCCTTTATCTTATGCGTGTTCTTCTTTAGATCTGTGTTAAATTTGAACACGTGCACATGGATCGTTTCACTCATTATAGTCATGCAAATATTCGTGAATTCAGTTATAACTTTTGGAATTAAAATATGGCCTATTGCATATAATTATCCAACAATCCAGAAACCTGATTTTAGTGATAATTATGTTGATAGGTTTTCGGTTGCTCAATTTGCTTCATCCATTAAACCAAACACTTTTGACGGTACAAATTTTGTGAGTTGGCGTGAACGGATGGTACTGTGGTTGACCACCATGGGCATCATGGATGTGGCGGAAGGGAAGCCCGAACAATGCACCTCCGAGCAGGGAAGTGCGTTCGAGGTTAAAGATAATCTCTTCCGCGGATGCATCCTTGGTGTGATTGCCCCACATCTGATTAATCCCCTTCTTAAGAAGAAGACTGGGAAAGAGATGTGGGACGCCCTTGATGCTCAGTACGGAGTGTCTGATGCTGGCAGTGAACTGTATCTCATGGAGCAGTTCCTAGACTACAGGATGGTGGAAGACCGTCCTGTGGTGGAACAAGCTAATGAGTTACATGTGCTGGCTAAAGACCTTGGCTGTTGCAACAAAGAGAACCCTTGCGTGCTGCCCGACAAGTTTGTGGCCGGAGGTATCATCTCCAAGCTGCCACCTTCTTGGAGGGACTTTGCTACTTCTCTGAAACACAGGAGGCAGGAGTTCACGATTGATGGACTCATTGGCACTCTTGATGTGGAGGAAAAGGCGAGAGCAAAGGACGTACGTAACAAGGGGACACTTGTCGGTGCAAGCGCGAACTTTGTTCAAAAGAACATTAATGCTCGCACCAACAACAAGGGCAAAGGCAAGAAACCGCCTCAGCCACAGAACCCTGGGAAGGCTAAACAAACCACCGGGTTCAAGAAGAAGAAGGGAGCCTGCTATGTGTGCGGGAGTGAGGATCACTTTGCTGGAAAGTGTCCTCAACGCAAAGAAGGCAAGTCTGCCAACATGGTTATTAGCGAGCCTGCAGGAACATTGGGGTACGGTAATTATTTACCTACAGTTCTTTCAGTTATGTGTACACCCGAGTGGTGGGTAGACACTGGCGCTAATATTCATGTATGTGCTGACATTTCCTTGTTTTCTTCATACCAGGTCGGGGGGACTACCTCCTTGTTGATGGGGAACGGGGCTCAAGCGCTTGTACTTGGTGTTGGCACGGTCAATCTGAAGTTTACTTCTGGAAAGATCGTGCAGCTGAAGAACGTACAGCATGTCCCCACCATCAAGAAGAATCTAGTCAGCGGCTCTCTACTCTGTAGAGATGGTTTCAAATTAGTCTTCGAGTCAAATAAATGTATCCTGTCAAAGTTTGGAACCTTTGTTGGTAAAGGTTATGATAGCGGAGGTTTGTTCCGTTTTTCACTTGATGATGGATGTAATAAAGTAGTGAACAACATTGTTAACGTTGATGAATCTAATGTTTGGCATTCGAGGCTTTGTCACGTTAATTTTGGTTGTATGTCACGACTTGCAAATCTGAGCTTAATTCCAAAGTTCACCTTTGCCAAGAATTCTAAGTGCCTTGCATGTGTTGGTTCAAAACAAACTCGCAAGCCACACGTGGCTGCTGAGGCGAGAGACTTGGCACCTCTAGAATTAATTCATTCTGATCTCTGTGAGATGAATGGAGTATTGACAAAAGGTGGAAAGAAATATTTCATGACTCTTATAGATGATAGCACTAGATATTGTCATATTTACTTGTTGGAAACTAAAGATGAAGCCCTTCACTACTTTAAAATCTATAAAGCTGTAGTAGAAAACCAACTTGAGAAGAAAATCAAAAGGATTAGGTCAGATCGCGGTGGCGAGTACTTTTCAAAGTCGTTTGACTTATTCTGCGAAGAACACGGTATTATTCATGAGAGGACGCCTCCCTACTCTCCCCAATCAAACGGGGTTGCCGAAAGAAAGAACCGAACCTTGACTGACTTGGTTAACGCCATGTTGGATACCTCGGGACTTTCTAGGGAATGGTGGGGTGAGGCTATATTGACAGCATGTCATGTCCTAAACCGTGTACCTCCAAAGAATAAAGAGAAGACACCATTCGAGAAATGGGAAAAGAAAAGGCTAACGCTTTCCTATTTGCGTACTTGGGGTTGTTTGGCCAAA
This sequence comes from Digitaria exilis, assembly GCA_015342445.1. Lineage (NCBI taxonomy): Eukaryota > Viridiplantae > Streptophyta > Magnoliopsida > Poales > Poaceae > Digitaria > Digitaria exilis. The sequence continues at coordinate 29,911 of JACEFO010001666.1, forward strand.
GCATGTGTGCCCATCAACAAGAAGCGCAAACTTGGACCTAAAACTGTAGATTGTGTTCTTCTTGGTTACGCTATTCATAGCGTTGGATATAGATTCTTGGTAGTGAACTCTGGAGTACCTGACATGGTGGTCGGTACAATTTTTGAGACCAGAGATGCTACGTTCTTTGAGAACATGTTTCCAATGAAAAATGGAACAAGTTCATCTAGGCAAGAGATTATCGAGGATGATATCTCTGCCGAACCGATCGTACACGATGAGTTCTCTCATGTGAGACATCCTGAGGAGGATAACAATGAAGCTCCTAGAAGGAGTAAGAGATAGAAGACTGCAAAGTCTTTTAGTGATGATTTCATTGTATACCTCGTGGATGACACGCCTAGGACCATTAAAGAGGCATATTCAACTCCTGACGCTGACTACTGGAAGGAAGCTGTCAGAAATGAAATGGACTCTATCATGACTAATGGTACCTGGGAGGTTGTTGATCGCCCTTATGGATGCAAGCCTGTGGGATGCAAATGGGTGTTCAAGAAAAAGCTTAGGCCTGATGGTACTATCGAAAAGTACAAGGCTAGGCTTGTGGCCAAGGGTTATACCCAGAAAGAAGGGGAGGACTATTTTGACACTTACTCACCTGTTGCTCGTTTGACCACTATTCGAGTGCTACTCTCACTGGCAGCCTCCTATGGGCTTCTCGTCCACCAAATGGACGTGAAGACAGCTTTCCTAAATGGGGAGTTGGAAGAGGAGATCTATATGGATCAGCCTGATGGGTTTGTAGCAAATGGTCAAGAGAGAAAGGTGTGCAAGCTGTTAAAGTCTCTGTATGGCCTCAAGGAAGCACCTAAGCAGTGGCATGAGAAGTTTGATCGAACCCTAACCTCTGCTGGTTTTGTTTCGAACGAAGCCGACAAATGTGTGTACTATCGTTTTGGTGGAGGTGATGGAGTGATTCTGTGTCTGTATGTGGATGACATACTGATCTTCGGGACTAAACTTAGTGTGATTAAGGAAGTCAAAGAATTTCTCTCTCAGAGCTTTGAGATGAAAGATCTGGGAGAGGCCGATGTTATCCTCAATGTCAAGCTGGTAAAGGATGGAAATGGTGGGGTGACTCTGTCACAGGCCCACTATGTGGAGAAGATGTTGAGTCGCTTTGGTTACAGTGACTTCAAGTCTGTCTCAACTCCTTATGATGCCAGTCTGATATTGAAAAAGAATAAAAGGATAACGAGAGATCAACTGAGATACTCTCAGATAATTGGTTCATTGATGTATCTAGCCAGCGCTACAAGGCCTGACATCGCATACGCTGTAAGCAAATTGAGTCGGTTTGTTTCAAACCCAGGCGATGATCACTGGAGAGCTCTTGAAAGAGTAATGCGCTATCTAGTAGGAACAATGGACTATGGAATTCATTATACCGGGGACCCTAAGGTTCTGGAAGGGTATAGTGATTCGAACTGGATATCAGATGCTGATGAGCTCAAGGCCACGAGTGGTTATGTGTTCACACTCGGAGGTGGCGCTGTTTCCTGGAAGTCTTGCAAGCAGACCATCTTAACGAGGTCAACAATGGAAGCAGAACTCACAGCACTGGATACCGCCACAGTTGAGGCCGAATGGCTTCGTGAACTCCTTACTGATCTGCCGATAGTTGAAAAACCGATACCGGCAATTCTGATGAACTGTGATAATCAAACTGTGATTATCAAGGTGAACAGTTCTAAGGACAACATGAAGTCATCCAGACATGTAAAAAGGCGGTTAAAGTCTGTCAGGAAACTGAGAAACTCCGGAGTTATAGCCCTGGATTATATCCAGACTTCTAAAAACCTGGCAGATCAATTCACAAAGGGTCTTTCACGCAATGTGATAGACTATGCATCTCTGGAATTGGGCCTGAGACCCACGTGAGTTACTCTATGGTTGAAACCCATTCTGTGTGATCGGAGATCCCGTGAAGCAGTATGGAGCAACAAGCTATAGTGTAACTGAGAGAAGAGAACCTTTAATGAAGGCTCATTCCATGAGAAGATGCATTTCTCTTCAACCCTGTAAGGTAGGATGGTTTATACCTTAATGTGCTCCAAGTGGTTTCATGGAACAAGCAGTTGTTTCATTGAAACAGAGATGTTGTCCTACAGAACATCTTTAAGGAACACACCTATATGAGCCTGACCACTGGTCATAGTCTATGAGATTTGGGTGATCTCTAGAAACTCATGAAAGGCATGGAGTATGACCCATAAGCTCCAAAACAACGGGGATGCTACTGCAGCCTAGTATCAGTGTAGAGCTCTGGTGAAACTTGTTCGCACAAAACTGGCAATTCAAGGCATAGTCCATTGTTCAGTTGTGAACGAATGTAACCCTAGTTCTAGATGGAAGTTCAACTTAACAGTCTCCATCAAATACTGGTATATCAAAGAGGATCTGAGAACATTTCAAGTACGGCTTAGAATCCTTGGTGGGGATTGTTAGAATATTTGGGTCTGCCCCATTATTCTATTTATTCTAAAGGATTATAGCCTACTTTTTATGTTATAGTCATTATGGTCAATACCATACTGGTAATGGAAAAGAACTCTGCTCGAACTGGAAAAGAACCCTGGCAACGCCTCGTACGAGTCACAGGGTTGATTCTGCAGAGAACCCTGTGGGTATCAGACAACCCTGGAGGTTCTAAAAGAACCCTGGCGGTTCTCAAAGAACCCTGGCGCTGGCCTGAGCCTGAGCCTGACTTGCGTGCGGGAGGGATCTCTCTTTCGCTAGTTATGGAAACTGAAGACGCGGTAATTGGAAGAGCTGATTATGGCAATCACTGATACCATGATTCAGCTTACCCTAATTCAGCTTTCCATAACTCAGCCTTCCCGATTCTCTCCCGTCCAGGTTCATCCTCTCGTCTCACCCAAAGGCTATGAATAGAGAGAGCCATCTTCTCCTGTGTAACTGAGTTTTTGGAGTCCATTACCTCTTCTCCTTCCTCTGCTGCAAATCTGCCTCCCCATCGCCGGCGCTGCGCGCACACCACCGGCGAGAGCAGGTGCCTCCGACACCATTGCCTCCTTGAGATCCTGCTCGGGATATCGGGGCAATCAGGTTTCTGGGGAGCGTCTCTACGCGACTGCTCGCCCAGAACTGCTACGTTTTCACCGGCGTACGGTTCACCGTCCTGGAGACTCCGCCGCCGTCGAACGACTACACTGCGCCTCGTCTTCTTCCTGCACCACTCCGGCGCACGGACTGCACTGCGCCAACGGATCTTCCTGCATCGAATCTGTACGACTACTTCGAGCAAGGCCAGTCGAGAAATATCATGAGTACAGATGATATTCCTCCAGCTGGTAACGGCGCAACCAATGCCTCTGGCGGAGGTCCCGTCCCAGGGTACTTTTCGATGTCTGAATTGTTATCCTTTATCTTATGCGTGTTCTTCTTTAGATCTGTGTTAAATTTGAACACGTGCACATGGATCGTTTCACTCATTATAGTCATGCAAATATTCGTGAATTCAATTATAACTTTTGGAATTAAAATATGGCTTATTGCAGATAATTATCCAACAGCGACGCAGCGAAGAAGATGCTGGGCGTCGCCGCCACCGCCGCCGCATTGGTGGTGCTCGAGCTGCCGGGCAACCGACTCACCGGCAAGATGCCCGGGGCTCTCGGACCGCCGGACGGACGCATAACGCCGGACGGCCGGAGCTCAGCGATCTTTTACTCGAACAGGTTTACGGGAACGCAGGCAGCTCGCCAACATCACGGTGCGCTGGAGCTCCTCGACGTGCACAGCAACAGCTTCACCGGTTTCATACCATCCCAGTTCGGGTCGACGGGGTGCTCATGAACCTGCGCCGCCACCGGTGCTCGACCTGCCTGCGCGCCCGTCGTCTTGGGGAGCGACTCCATGACTGGAGGCTGCGACGCTCCGCGGGGGCGCGACTACACGGCCGCGCGCAGGAGAGATTTTGCCGGCCCGCCCTTTCTCTGCTCGCGACCTCACCTGGTCCCAGGTCCCCGCGTTGACGGATGGAAGGCTGAGGTTGAGGAATTGCAGCGAGCCGTTGGTCACGGTGACTTGCTCAAGGTAAGGCACCCAATCCGGGTCCGGTGATCACACACGGTGCACGGAACGGTTGGGTTGGATGTACCGTACAGTAAAAACTAGATTTTCTAAAATCCCACGCAAAAAAAAAAGATTCTCTAAAAATCAGTTTTAAGCCGATGGCCATTACTCTTTTCATCTAGCTGACGTGTCGATGCGCGTCAAATATGTTAACTTAAAATAGTGATGAAAATAAAAATTCATTATCTCACTATACTTAATCCAATTTTAATTTAAGTGATTATCTGTCTTAATGATCACTTAAGCACTATATAACTTTTTTTATTAAATTTTTTTCACTTTTATGTTTTTAGTAAAGATGATGTGTTATTCTTAATTTTGAAAAAGAAAAAAAAATTAGTAACGGTTTAAATTTATAAATTGAAAGCAAAGTAAAAAAAAAAGTATTAGAGCTGCATAGATGAACGTAGTATACAAAGTTATGGTTTTTATAAGAGAAATTTTTTTTTATATTTCTCCTCCAAACCATCATATATATTTTCTTAAATGATGGATGCGTTTAATAGGACTGTGGGTCCCACTAATTTGACCTCAAACAATATGTGGGTCCACCTAAAATACTGTATGCGTCCAATGTGGGATCCCACCCAAAATAATGTATGGGTCCCACCTAAATTTGTGCGGGTCCCATGTGAATCCCACCCAAATAGTACACAGGTCCACCTTAAACCAGGATTATCGGCCGATGAGAATCTAAGTCTAAAACTTTTCCCCCTACAAAACCAGGATTTCAAGGTTTCCAAATAAATGACCTTGCATCATTTTTTAATAAAAACAGACTTTCAATTTGGATGACCATCTCCCAATAAGCATTTCTTATAACATGCAATTGGATGTCCCAATACCACTCATTAATTATTGGGAGAGATATTTTTGCAGTCTTTCAATGATCCCATCCCATCACTAACTATCATATTGGGAGATATTAACTTGCCTTTTTATTCGGTGTGAATTATCGGTTTGTCCAAATAATTTTTGAGAAAAGAGATATGTATAAAAATTCTGCTAGCCTAGAACACTAGTTCTCAATAAATTCTCCTAATACAGTAGTTGGATTGGGGAAATAGAGATGTTGAAGATGTTTATTTGAGAGCATCTCTAAGAGCCTTTCTAAATCTCCATCTCTATATTCTCATTTACCTATTCATTTAGCAAATATTCATTGTTTATATTCTGCTGTACTCCAACAAACTAGTTAAATCTTCCTCTTTATACCCACCCTTCTCTCTCCTATACACTCTCCATTTCACTTACGCGTGGGCCCCCAATGTCATCTACCCTCTTCCTCCTGCTCCCCATCCACGGCGACAGGCAGCAGCAAACGCTGGAGCGCCGCGTCGTAGAGCTAGGGATGACAACGGGCACGAAATATCCGTGTGCCCGCGGATAGTAAACCCAATGGGTGTGGATTTGGGTCTAGGTTTGTGCCCGCGGGCGTGGGTACGGGCGTGACTCCAAACCCAATGGATATTTGTTAACGGATATTAAAAAATGATATCCGCGCCCGCAATCCGCAAACCCGATAACTGACACGTGGACCCTACCACTACCAAGTATATATACTCAAGTTTAGGGCAAACTCCCTCCGAACCCCCTTCCTCCTGGACACCGCCGCCGCAACCCCGACCTCGACTCCCCCCGATCTCCGTCTCGACCCTGACTCGTGCGACTCGCTTGCTCCCTCTCCCTCAAGACTCGAACCAGCAGAGCGGTGCCTGCTCCCTCTCTGCTCGCCCGGTCGCCCCCCTCCTGTCGCCTGCAGCCTGCCCCCTCTCCCTCTTGGCCTCTCCTCCCAACTGTCAAGTCTCGATCCAGGACTCTAGGTCCAGGCAGCCAGCTGCTTCGGCCCGTGGACGAAGGTATTGTGTTGTACTCCCTCCGGGTTGGTAATGGAAGACGTTTAGGATATTGACACGGTCTTCAAAACACAACTTTGACTAATACTTTTTAGTATAAAATATTTGTAAAATATATTTTAAAAGTACTTTTCTGAAACTATATTTCAATACAAATCTACTCATATTATTTTTTATATTTCTAAACCTAATATTTAAATAATTATTTACAGTCAAAGTTTACAAAGTTTGACTTAGGACAATCTCAAAACGTCATCCTTTACCGATATGGAGGGAGTACTAAATTTCCAGCTGCTGGCCATTCTCAAGCACCGGCCATTTTTTTTACTGAACTTCTCAACTCTCAAGTCTCGATCCAGTCCAAGCATCGGCCATTCATCCTCTCTGAATCTCACATCCAGCAGCAACGCACGCCAGAAAGCCCCATCCATGGATCGATACTTGCTTGTATGCTTAAACGTTTGAACTAGTATGAGTTTGATAACTGTATGTATGGTTGAACTTGTTGTACATGTATGTTTTTTTTCGGGCACACGGGTATGCCCGCGGGCAATGGATATCCGCGGATAGCGGGCGTGGGCATGATTTGATGCCTGCAGCAGATATCGGGCGCGGCGCGGGGTTTAAGATAGCGGATGCGGATATCTAAAACAGGTATCCCCACGGATTTTAACCGTTGCCATCTCTACGTTCTACGTAGAGCAGCTTCGCCAAGCCTCCGCCGGATGCGCAACCCTGCCGCCTGATGTCGTGATGCGTCACCCAGCCGTTGGATTGCGTCCCGCCGCCGAGCAGCTTCCCCGAGAGCGCCCCCCCCCCCCCCTCCCGAGCCACTGCCGGATGCGTCCCTCAAATCTGCTACCACCGCGACGCCACCCCTCAAGCATACGTGCGAGCTACGACTGGTCCGCTGCGACGCCAGCGACTGAGCATTGGGGAACTGGGCAGCTTCTTGTGTGGGTGTCGATGGCCTGAAGGTCGATCAATCCAATGAGGATTCCATGACTTTTAGCGAGCATTCAAGCAAGCAATCCGCTAGCAAGCCACCAAGAGGACATGCTTCAACCTTGGAGCGAATGCATATCTCGTTCTCGTTCTTGTCAAATTTTTTTTCCTCGGCGCCGGCAGGCGGCAGGGGAAGTGCAGCTACCAGGGGGCCTCGATTCGGTAGCGTGGGAGGGCGGCGCAACGGCGAGGCGCAGCGCATGAGGGAGGCCCGCGGGCGGGAACGGGAGCGGCGCGTGCGGGAAGCCAGGATGCCGAGCGTGGGAGGATAGGCAAAATTGCCTACCACATTTCCCGGGATGCCGAAGGGAAAACCGAGCCGACGATTTTAGCCACACTGTTGGAAGGAGGATTTAGCGCATAATAGCTATTTTTACCTATCCAAGATCATTTATGTAACACCCCGGCTCAGGGCTTAATAGGATTGATAAGGATACTCATACCAATAAGTTGCAACTTCTTTTCCGGAAGCTCATACCGAAAGAACTCCAAGGTTAAGCGTGCTTGGCCCGGAGCAATATCAGGATGGGTGACCGACCGGGAAGTCATTCCCGGGTGCGCATGAGTGAGGACAAAGTGCGCAGAAAAGACATATGTTGGTCTGTGGGGACATTCTTAGGATTCTAGAGAGCTGCCAGGGTAGACGGACCCGGCCCGGAGTGGCGGGACGTTACAATTTAGACGATCTGTTGTAGTTGCCCTGAGGCGGGACGTTACAATTTAGTAGTTCCCCTGAGTTTTCATCGGAATTCTGCATCTCCTGCTGCTCCAGCACCCACCCATTGCAATTGCGGCATGGATAAGATGACGACCTGAGGGAATTCTCAGACCCTGATCCTAGTAGCTCAAAGAAGTCATGTACTCACGTCACTCTAGGTCACTATTTAGAAAAAAAAGGTTCAAATTATCCTTAATTGTATGCAAGGTCTATATAACCCCTGGACTATTTCTTGATTCAATTGACCCTTGGTTCAGTTTACTACTTAATATAGTTTATCTTATGAAAAAATTAGATTTGTACTATTAAAAGATCATAAAATTGGATATATATCATCAGACCCGTTGACTCATGTTAGCGATGGTACATATCTCACCTTTTTGTTTCTCCACATACAAAAGTTGAATTTCCTTTCATATGCCCAAGATAAATGACAAAAACACGAACCTCACAATCTCTGATATAGCATGCATATGTTGTCAATGAAGATTTTGTGTGAAGCCTTGGAGACAACGTACCCGGGGCTAGGGTGAGCTAAGGGGGGACAGCGCAAGTGAGCGAATTATGCATGGAACTATTTTTCACTATACAAAGTTACAAACAAGTGGTATGGCTTTACACTGCTACTATAATCCTTACAATATGATGCCAGCAGACACTTTACAGGACATGAGAACACGGAGCCGAACATAATCTACCTATACCTCTTGCCTACATACAGGGCATGAACCGTGGTCAACGAACCATCTGTCCACGCAAGGCTGGTGGTAAGTATGGGAACATTTCGGCAACTTCCTTACGGTCTCTCCGGCAACAATATCCTGGTCGAAGAGCAAACTGTTAGTATCCAAGAGACCAAGAAACAAATCTAAAGTATATAATCAAAATTTCCACATCAAAATGAAAACGATGCTGCGGGCAGCGCCTCGGATAAAAGCACGGACGAGCTGTTGATACAGGCACGACCCAGCCAGATGATGATGCCTGCTGGTTGGTCTCAAGAAAAAAAATGCCAGATTCATGGGCCACTTACAAAATAAAACGTGGATAAAAAAACACAACCCAAGTTGACAGACATCCTGACGGCATTGTTGAGAAAAATGCATAACAACTTAACAAGTCCGTGTACTGCACTCAAAGTGATAGATTGAGGTCCAACACTCTTTTTTCGAAAGACAGTCCAACACTCCTATAATCTAAGCAGATGACCATCCGACAGTATGCTACACTTTAGAGTTAAGATAACTAGTCCATAAAGCTGGAAACTCTTTGGAAGTAAGTAAAGCAACCATTAGGTGGACACAGGTGATTTAACATCCGAGTAAACTATAATTGACGTATGAGGTACAGTGATGGACAATCCTGCTTCAATATTCATCATCTTATTTATTCTCCAAAAAAATATTCATCGTCTTATTTTCAGTCATCTAATAAGTGTCAAAACAATGTCCCTATGATTAATCAACTACCAACCTCCAAAAGAAATGGCATGTTTAGTTGGGTGAAATATACTATAACAAACTTTGTTGGGAAGCGTGTTTTGTGAGGCGAATGAATAGTAAATTTCACGAACTGTTTTAAACGAACTAAACAGACAAGCAAAACAGCTTTTAAACCTTAAAATATCACAAAACATTAAGCATGTGTTTTGGTCGTGAGACAACGTGTCATGACTCATGACAGGGTCCCGTCCCATTTTGTGTTTCATGAAGGGGACGAGTTTATCCCAAATTCTTGTTTGATTAGAGTGACTGAGAAGGATAAATTATGGCGCAGGTTAGTTTTCCACTAAACAAATATGCAATGTGACATTAGTACCTGGAGGCATATAGCGCAAGATAAATCTTCACCAATCGATTCTTGCTTCTGATCAGTCACCACATGATGTGGTAACTTCTTTAGGGCATCGTGTGAGAGCCCCTCAGATAAAACTTCTTCAAGGACGTCGTACAGATCATAATTGTCTGCAATACCAACCTGTTGGAAAACATGATCATCTAGAAATGTATGTGACGCTCTATGGTTAGTATTTCTGCACTGTCTGCTAGTGAGGACGCTACCAGTGGTAAAATAACTGACCTGCCAACGATATGCCATATATGCTGCTGGCTCATACTGATCTTGCAGAAATCGAGCATGTAGGAGCTGCTCTATGAAATCACCCTGGAAATGCAACAAGAATTCTCTTGAAAGCAAGCCCCACCATGAATCAATGACAATAATAGCATTGCAAAATGTAATTTCCATGGTATATGGGCTGAAAGGAACTATCAAGAATTTCCTAAATCCAATGATATTTCTTGAGCAAACGCAAGACCATCACGGAGTACCGTGGTAATTGATTTGCGCCACAATCATGTGGGGGCAGAAGAAGCTTACGGACCATGGAGGACGTGCTCTGCGGGCTCTATCGGTCCGCGCTCCAGTACGCGCGTGAAGCCTCCAGAACCTCGATCGAGAGCACCGCCCCCGCAAACGCCCCCAGCCCGGCTCCCCGGAGGACGCCGCTGTCGGAGGCCCTCCCCGCCAATGCGCCGGTGAACGCCCCCGTCAGGCCCCCAGCTTCAGACAACACCACAAACCCGCGTCAAACAGAGCACACAAACCAAAAACACAAGCAACACAAGGGCGTCGTCAGCGGCTCAGCGCGACGGGGTCGCAGGCGCGCGCGTACCGACGGCGAAGAGGCCGGTGAGGGCCCCCGAGAGCACGCCGGAGACCAGCCGGGAGAGGCACGGCCCCGTCGCGGCGCTGCGCCGCTCCTCTTCCCCCGACACCGCCGCCGCTGGCAGCGGCGGCACCTCCATGGCGCGGCGTCGTCACGGCACGGCACCAGGCCCCCTCCACCTCCCCGCCGCACGCACGCAGCAAGCAGGCTAGCCGATCGAGCCGCGTCACGGTGGCCTTCAGGCCTTGGGGTCGCGCGCTTGGTGGACTGGTGGTTGGTAGACGCGTGGAGGAGGGGCTCGCCGGGAAGAGAGGGAGGGGAAGGGGTGGAGGCGTGGGAGGCCGCGTGACGCAGCCTGAAAATGAGCTGCGGCCTCCTCGGCTTCAGGTCGCTGGTTGCTGCTGCGCTTCGTGTTTTTTTTTCTTTTCCTTGTTGGGTCTGTGCTTGGAGAAAATTGCGCAGCATTGCAAGCAACATCTGCCGTGCAAGGGCTGCGATGCACGAGATCTTTGAATCTACACGCAACTGGAACGTACAAGGAGCTAAAGGATTTCTTTTTCCTGGAAAAGCACATGTAGCAGTTAGACTGTTTCTGTAGCTTAGTTAGTTTCTTTAGAAAAAAAAAAGATATTGCAATCAAAAGGGTTGTCAGTTGTCACTGCGTAACAATCTCAACAATGTCCACAAATTTACCACTAGAATTTTCAAGCAAAGATATGACCTCTAAAAATTGATTGGCTTATAGCGAAATCCCCACCTTCACAGTGGACACTGGACAGCCATTGCTCAAACTGATGATGGTGGTGCCACCATATCAACAACCGGCGTCGCATCAATGGCACCTGCCCTCATTCTGATGGCCCAGCTGGAGCGAATTTTAGGCACTAGACGTGTTGCCGGCAGCTTATCTATCGGATGATTATTTCAGCGAAAGATATCGATAGAATAGCTGGCAGAAATGGGGATATCTAACAACCGCTAGAGCAGGTCAATAGCAGAATTGTGACACGCAGGGGGCTAAACATTGAATTCTTTGTTTTGCACTTCACGTCCAGCCGGTCCAGCTCGATCGCTCCAACTGCAATGGGGGCGGAGTTCATGTCACGACGCGGCCACATACTCGCAGACAGCGTAGCTGAATGCAACAGCGCCAGCAGGACGTGAAGGGGAAGTTCCAAGTTTCCACAGGAGACAAGAGTCATGCCTGAAGCCGAAACAAGTATCAATCACAGAAACAAACACCACAAGAACAAGTGCGAAGCATACAGCCTCAGCAGGGTTGCACACCAGGTTCATCAACCATCATATACAGATGGTACTTATTTGGTCGCGACTGGAACATACAAACCACACACACACAGCACACTTGGTAAGCATTACCAACTCGGAGGAACCGAAAATAGTCCAGTGCCGATAAGGCAAGCACACCCATCTTTATTTATGCAGTAACCAGAAAGAGTGGTAGTGGCGGTAGGCCGAGGGCCGTGCCCAGCAGAAGGTACGCACACTGGGTGTTTAGTCATCGTAGTCATGGCGACGATGGTGGTGGTGCTTCTGATGACGCTGCTTCTTCTCCTCATCGGAATCATCATCCTACCAAATGCCAACAAGAAACAGTTAGCATTGGAGCGAAGGTTTATTCTATTTTCGGGGCTATGGAATCATTTGTGTCAACAATGCAAATAGAATCTTCGATTTCTTAAGGAACTACCTTTTCTTCCACAAAGAGAATAATATATGCTACACAGAGAACGAATTACAAGCTTGCCAGCAATGCATGAGAAGAGATGGGGGGGAAACGCCTCTTTTCAAAGAATTACAAGCTTTCCAGCAATGCATGAGAAGATATAGGGAAAAATAACCCTTTTCCACTGTAACTTTTAAGAACAAACATAACAGTTTCATGCTGCTTGTTCAAAAAACAATCAACCTGACTTGAGGCCTTCTGCTTGCCCGCCCAAATACATGTGTTACGAAATATAATACATAACAACCATGCATAAAAAATACCACAGCTGAAGAAAAGGCTGCACTTCTACAAATGTGTATTAAATATACGGCCATTATTTATTTTTTTGCTTAACTAGACTACTTTAGGGTAAAACGAGTATGTCATATACCCCAAAGTTTGTATTGGACTTCAGAGGAATACTACAGAACTCAACCAGTAAGACACTTATGTAACCCAAATATGCACATTTTCAATTGTTATGCAACCTAAATACCACACATTCAGACACTACATGAACTGACAAGCAGTTCATGCCTGGATCAGCTTCATAGAGAATGTTCTTCGCAACAAGTTTTTGGCAATGGATAATACATATTAAATCACCTTAAACATATATTTGTATCAGCAGCATTTATCTATATAAGCTATCCACAAGGTCCATTAATTCTGCCCAAACAGTATTTTCTAAGAAAGATGTTATAAGCTAAAGTTATACATATCCCTATATCAGAAGGTCATCTGTTGCAAGGCCTAATATGGCAATTTGTACATGATTAAGTAACCTGCTTTTCATTGAACTTTCACCACATATATAACTAATAGCATGCATTAGCACAACAAAGTAATAAGGTAGATGAGTAAAGGGCCTTACATCCTTCTTGCGCCCATAGCTTCCACGGTACTCATCTCCACCACCGTAGCTCGGCCTCTCATACCCACCACTCTGATACTTTGGCTTCTCCTCCCCATATCCATATCCCTGCGTCTCCTCCCCATACGGCTTCGGCCTCCCGTACCCACCGGAGCCATATGCACCTTCATCCTCAGACGCCTTCTTCCCATACCCATACCCAGAACCACCATAGCTCTGCTCCTCAGTCTTCTTGCCATAGCCATACCCCGAGGAACCATAGCTCTCCTCCTGAGTCTTCCTCCCATACCCACCACTGCCATACTCCTCCGCACCCTGCGGCCTGCCATATACCGGCTCGACCTGAGGCTTCCTCCCGTACCCTGATCCGTACTCTGTTCCATAGCTCTCCTCCACCTGCGGCTTCACGCCGTACCCAGACCCATACTCCGATCCGTAGCTCTGCTCAACCTGAGGCTTCCTCCCGTAGCCAGAGCCGTAGCTCTCTTCTACCTGCGGCTTCCTTCCGTAGCCAGAGTCGTAGCTCTCTTCTACCTGCGGCTTCCTCCCGTAGCCAGAGCCGTAGCTCTCAGCCGGCGGAGTGGCGCCGTATCCAGATCCAGGCACTGCTGACCCATAACTCCCCTCCGGCCGGGCCTGGCCGCCGTAACCGCCGGAGCCGTAGCTCTCCTCGGCCTGCGGCTTCCTCCCGTACCCGGATCCATACCCAGAGCCGTAGTTCTCCTCCTGATTCTTCCTACCATAGCCAGATCCGTAACCACCGGCCTCCTCCGCGGCGGGCTGGGGCCTGGATCCGTAGCCGCCACCGCCACCGCCGTAGGACGGCTGCTGCTGCTCCTGCTGGGGGCGGAACCCGTAGTTGGGCTTGGCCTTGGCGTGGTGGCCGTACGGGGACGGCTCGGACGCGGAGTAGTGGGGCGCGTCGTAGGAGGTGGAGGGCTCCGAGCACGGGTAGCAGGTCTCCTCGGTCGGCGACAGCGGGCGGCCGAAGGTGGCGAAGAGGTCGTAGCCGCCGCCGAACGGCGTGGGGTCGAACTCGTCGAAGTCGTACGCCTCGTCGGCGGCGCGGCCCCGGGTCCTGTCGTACGCGGACGCCATGGCGGATCGGTCGGCTGCTTGATCGGATGGCAAGTGGGCGAGCTTGAGGGTTTGGGGGCTTTGTCTGGAGTGGTGGAAGGAAAGCTTTGTGTCGTGTGCGTCGCTCGCTGGCCTCTTGTATCGCGTCGCGCGTTGACTGTTGAGCGTTCAATCGGGTCGGGAACGGAAATATAATAAGAAATTTATGGTAGATATAAAAAAAAACCAGAATTCATTTCGGATCAAAAGTTAATTCACACACGATAATGACACTAAAAGACAAGGAATCAATCTACTGGTCAAGAGGTGGGGAATCATTCCGGGTTTCTTGATGTGTCCGTCACAAATAAATTAGTCTATGACCCGGAATAAATCCCGATCTCTAAATATATATATTATAAATTTTTTGTTATATTTATCGTTCTGGGCCTGGAATCCGATGGAACCGATAGAGCCCTGAGGGAGCTCGGGGTGTGGATCCAGGATCCGTGTGGATGGATCTTGGGAGACGTGGGGGCACGTGGTGGCGGCCTGGCGGGGGTGACGGTGGCCGGTGGGCCGGTGCGGGGTGCGTGGAGTCTGTCGGAGGTCGGGAAGACGGGACGCTATATGCGCGGCACGGGGGAATGGATGGATGGGGCTGCCTCGCAATCTGCCGGGGTTGCAGCCGGACGGAGGTCTGACTCTCAGACCACGCGAGACTCGTGAGCGAGTCCCGAGCAGGGTTTACAAAACCGGTCCGGTAGTTCGTACCGCCGGCCGGCGGTAACGGTATACCGGACCGGTTTGACCGGGATCCGGTAGAAACCGGTTGAATTCGAATTTTGAATTCAAATCCCCCGTGCAGCCGGTATTTTTCGGTAAACCGGTCGAATTGACCGGTATCCGACCGGTTTTACCGGTATACCGACCGGTTTCATCCGGTTTTGGCGGCAGTCCAAACCGGTCGGTTTGGGGCGGTAACCGCCCGATTTGACAGGTATACCGGCCGGTTTGGAACGGTTCGATGGAGAACCAAAAATTGGCATGAAATATGCGTAAATTAAGGAAAAAAATAACTAAAAATATAGACAAACATCCATACATATAATTGTACATACAAACATAGTACAAATGTCCATGCAAATAGTTCAGTAGTCCTCTGGTAGAAATAATTGTTAATACGAATAGTCTCGCACAAAAAATTGTTCAACGGTAGCATCGCGAGGCCATTTCATACTCCGCGGTGGACATCACATTCAAACCCTGCCTTACCAACAACTCAGCTTTGAAGTCTTGCCAAGTTTGGCCCGTCCAGGCCGATGTCGTCTGCCACTCCTGAAGTAACATATTGTACCAATGGGGATCTTGCCATTCGTACACCCATCTCATCGGTGGCTACATGCTCAACTCCGGTATAGGATAGTGGTAACTAGACTGTGAGGAATCCCTGTAGGAGGAGCTAGAAGAGAACTGTGGAGAGTCGTAATCCGTCGGTCCAACCGTTCTCCTCTGCGACATCGGTGCTCCATGGTCAATGTCCTGGGTTGCATGTGTGAACTCAGTCTCCCCTGCAATGAACCACATAGTATAATTAATACTCATAAGTCAATATAATAAAAACATGTTCATATATACGTACACTTGGTACCTGTAAAATGGAGACCAGCAGGTGGGTTTGAAGGTGACACGCCTCGGCCCCCGCCACCGCCAGTAGCACCGCCACTGCCGCCACCACCATTTCCATCATCACCATCACTGCTACCATCCCCATCATCACCATCATCGCCATCATCGCCATCATCACTATCATCACCATCATCGCCAGAGCTGCTGTCCTGAGACTCCTGATACTCTGGGCTTTTATCACCCTCACCATCATCAGTGTCTTCACCGCTCAGGACTTCTATTTCTTTCTGTTTCCCTTTTCCCGTTGCCTGGCCTCGTTGGCGCTTCGGGACAACCTTGCTAGGCGCGACGTGGTACTTCCGCTTCCCTACATGAGTGTCACCCACATGTCGCCGTGCCCAATCACTAATGCAATCTTCCCCTGTAGAAGTACGGAGGTCCGCCGGATTTATTTTATCAGCGACAATATTAGATGGAAGCGGCGTGTCACCTTCATCGTCGTCCTCGTCTAGAACAGGAGCTTTGTTTGACCTTCCATATTCCATCCATTCCTGCACTGCACTTTTAGGCTAATAGAATGAAAGATGGGCTAGCTGGTCAATGAAATCTTCTTGATCCCGTGGAGGATCGGCAACATCCGCAAGTCGCAGGCGCAGGTTGTAGTTCACATAGACAAGCTTGTTCAGTTTTTTGTGTGACAACCGATTGCGAACCTTTGTATGCAGCAAGGCAAAAGTACTCCAGTTCCGCTCACATCCACTTGACGAACAACATTGACCAACAAGCCGCAAAGCAAGGGCCTGCAGCCTGGGAGTTTTGTTCCCGTTCATCATCCACCATGAAGCTGCAGTTGTCTTTGGGTCATGCGCCATTTGTTGTGCCAACTGTGTGCCAAAGCACCACGTTTCTGTCGAAACAGCTCAGCCTCTTGTAATGCCTGGACGGCGCTCGAGATATCGGTCATGCGCTGAAAAGCATCCTTCAGTGTGCTCCACATTTCTGGACTTGGTGTCCACGAATAGGCATACCTCGGATTGAGGACAGAAGCTGCAAAATAGAAAGTACCACGAATGAGCATAAGGTGTATGGAACGTGAAAGTATAAACTTTTGTTCACAATCAGCAGAATCCGTCTTACCTGGAACCACATAGGTGTCATAGAAGATGTCCTTCAACCTTGCGTTGTAAATTCGTATATACTCTTCGTACATGGAAACATTACGGCCAAAGAAAGATTGCATTTCATTTCTCACGCTCTGTACGTTGTGACATACCTCGCACATGTTCGGCCGCTTGTCCTGATCAGCAAAGCGAAGTAAGCTGTATATTGGTTGGACTGAGTCAATGATAAATTTCATTCCCTCCCACCACTGTAGACTTGAAAATCTCGTATGAGTAAATCTACCCATATTTGAATTGGCCCATTTGCTCTGCAAAAATTCAGGAGATGCCATCCACTGCATGAAACGTTCACGTTTCCGATAAATGCTGTCTAGGAACATGTAGTTGGTCCCAAAGCGAGTTGCACACCACTTCACCAACTCACCACCAATCGCCTGCCTCATCATTGCATTCAACTGACCATGATTGTGTAGCCACGTTGATATTTTCTTGCATTGATCAATCAAATCTTGATGTTCGTACCTTTCACCGATATCCTTTAACATCAAGTTGACAGTGTGTGCTAGACAAGGTGTCCAACTAATGTGTTCGTATGTTTCTCGAATCCCCTTGCAGGCTTTCTTGTAGTTGGAGCCGTTGTCCGTGATCACATGAACGACATGCTCTGGTCCAATTTCGTCCACCACCTTCATAATTTCCTGCAAATACACATATTGTTTAGCAACATCCAAATTATATTCGGATCGAAATGAACTAGGTACGGGGTTACCTTCCGCAAATACGCAGAATCTTGAGATCTTCCAGTCGCATCAAAAGACTTGTGGAACCACATGACCCCATTGCAATATATCAAAAAGTTAATAACACTCATCTTCGTCGGCCCAGTCCACGAATCACACATCAACGTGACGCCGAACATAGGCCACTCTGCCTGGAACTTGGCGTATTGAACCTGCAAGTCTCGCTCGTTTTGATCCAGGTACTTGCCATCAATATCCCGTCCAGTGGGTGACACGATACCTTCACCTGCAAAACATATGGCAGTCATGAGATTAGATCTAAACATGTAGTTACGTCGCTACTATTTTGGCTGCAAAGAAAACATACCCCACTTCTGTGTCTCTCTGACCGCACTGACAAAGTATGGACTGTCAGCTTGTCTTCCAGGAACTCCCGCAGTATGGAAAAACTTTGACCAAGCTCTCCCAATAGCTTCCTTTGCATTCTTGCCCTTCTGCGTCCATGAGCCTGTGTCAATCCTTGGCTGCGTGGATCCACGCGCCGAACCTAAGTTGTAGTCCGTCACCCCAGGAGTCTGCCTCGCTGAAGTTGCCCTTCGAAGCATCCTCTGCAACGGGCCCTCTCCCCTCGTACTACTACCCCCTCCATGCTCGTATGAACCTCCTCTCTCTTGCACCCCGCGATGGAACTCCTCTTCCGCTCTTGATTGGTCCAGGGCACGCTGCAGCTCAGACTCCTCATCATACGCTTCATCTCCACCAGGATAGTTACCTTCCGCTGCAGCCTTCTCCTTTCTCAACCTCTCTTGAGCACGTTGAGCAGTTAGCCTCTTTGTCCTTTCAAGGTCACGCTGAAAGTACTCACGCACCTCCTTTGAAACCTTCTCACAATGGACGACGTCCGTCCCGCGCCCTGCCAAATGTTGTTTCAATCTAGTGGCACCACCGCCTCCCTTGGACTTATGACAATAGTTGCATCTCCAACCGGGGTGAAGACTTTCACCGTGTTCCCATACAACATCTTTCTCTCTACCAGACATTGCGTATCTACAAACATAGAACAAACATAAACATATCAATATCAACTTGAGAACACATAGCTATATCACAATGCTTAAATCCTACATCCATTTCCTTATTTCCAAAATCACAATACCCTACGTCTAAATGTACATACATGGCTATAAATCACTAGATCCACTTCATACATTCTAAAATCACTTGGATGCAATCAAAATATACCTAAATATCTCCATCACCAAATCCATTTCATAATTTCATAGATCACAATAGCCTAAATCATTGAAAAAATCATCAAATCCATACCTCACCCGCGGTCGGGCGGCAACCGCCGAAACCGAGCGAAAACCGCTCAAACCGGAGCGGTATGCCGGCGTGTCGAGCCGGTAACCGTCGCACCGGAAACCGGACCGGTATACCGCTCAATCCGAGCGGTAACCGCTCCTCCCGGCGCGGGATCCGGTCGGGCGCGGCGGTTTCGCGGCGTGGGGCGTTTTTTCGCCCGAGAGAAGGCTCAGCTGCGCGGGGGGGGAGCGACGGGGTGTCTGGGGGGTGAGGGGGGCGAGGGGGGGGTTATTAGGGTTTACGCGATTTGGGCCGAGTTGGGCTGAGTTGGGCCGACTGGTTTTTTTCTTTTTCTTTTTTTATTTAACTTGTATTTAGCGAAGAAATAGCAAATGACCAAATATTTGAGAAATTTTGACACCAATAGATCCAGCACACCATGAAGTATTTTTAAGAATTTTTATCCGATTTTTCGAATTTTTAAATTCAAATTTGAAATTTTTGAATTTGGGCGGTTTCAAACCGCCCCGAACCGGTACCGGTCCGGGGCGGTACGACCGGATCCCGCGGATTTCGGACCGGTATCCGCGGTTTTTTTAACCCTGGTCCCGAGCCGATCCGTCCGATCTGCCGAGTGATTCGGTCATTCGGAGGAGCAAGGAGAGTCTATGCATGTCGCCGAGGAATGGGGTTTCTGTAGGGTTTACTGCTTGACCATGGGCACCGCGTGTCCTGCGTGTAGCGCCTCAAGATCTTGGTGATGGCTGTTAGCATGTTACACAGGTACAACGATCAACAAGCTACAAAATGACCTTATCTACCGGAGTACCGGACCACACCCAGCTGCAGGATCATTACGAATGAGCACTCCTATTGACAACCGACAGTAGTGTATAATAACTGTTTAAAATAGGCTTGGCATCTTTCCCTCCATAAAGAATGATGATTTTAAGTACACAAAAACAATTTTCCTTTTGTAATCTAATTGTCAGTTACATCAAATTTGTTGAGATGCGATATACACAAGGGGCCTGCAAGAAAGAAAAGGGCGAAACCACCTTTCTGCCCCAAGAACATTACAATTGATGGGGCTTTAAAGATGAATACTCCGTTAGGTCGTGGACTAACAAAAGTAAGGCCTGATGAGCAGATGGACCTGATTTACCTGCCATGTCAACTTCTGATTCCAGTACACCATTGTGCCAGCCACATTATTATGCAGCAACCTTAACCATTCGTTTTCCCTTTCTTTTCTTTTCTTTTATTTTCTTTTCTTTTAATTCAGACATGGAACTCGGGTTGGCTTCCAGCATATGGACAGACTCTTGCTAGCTTCAATGGAGAACCTAATGGTGCATTCAAAGGGACCAAAATTTCACGTCTTTCATCAGATACGCATTTGGCGTACTGTACAAAACAATGGTAATAGTTACAGATGGCCAGTTGACTGAAGCCGGGAAGGCAAGCCGGACAGACGCACTTTCCTTTTGGTTGTGTTGTCAGCTGATGCTGACTACTATATTCTTAATCATCTGTTTGCTGTGTCCGCTTTCTGGTAGGTTGGTTAGCAGGCATGTTTTTCAACAATGGCCTCAAAGCACACATTATATCTGAAAATGATGGACGCATCCTTGGATCTCTGCATGAAACAGTAGAAAGAAACAGAATGAGAAACTACATAGGATTGATAAAAACAAGGAAAAGTACTGCCCTTCAATTTAAGAGAAATGTTCATAGTACTTTTTTTCAGTATGTCAAAAAATATTGTTCCATGTATTCAGTATGTCCAGTATGTCATGATTTTTTCTCATAAGATGTACTCCAATGAAGCACGAACTGAATGTGGGATCCTAAGAAGTTAAATTTACTTTCACAATTTCATGGTAGGATTTATGTGACAGGAAAATTACCAACTGATGATGCTATTGTTAAGTAAATAACTACATATCTAAGGCCTCAACAGTTTTGCAATACTATAAAAATTTTAAAGTTCCATTACAACCCAGAGAGAGAAAGGATACTAACGTCTGCCAGCATCTCTTGATTATCTCTGCTACAGCAGGATCCACAGTGCCCGGAATATCAAGCCGTCGTTGCTGAAAACCAACAGCTCCAACAACCTGCATGGGATTCATACCTTCCCATGGCTGTAGTAACGTACAAAGTTCCCATAATATTACCCCATAGCTGAAGACGTCACATCTGAAAACAAATCCATATGGCATTCAACAATCACGAAATCATTTCGAATCAAAGAGAATGACATGTAAAACCTACTTCTCATCTGATGGTTCATTTCGTAGTACTTCTGGTGCCATCCACTCCGCCTGCATTTGATGTAGCACAAACAGTTAGCGACCTATACAACTATTTATCCTAAACCCTAAAGCAACTTGTAAGTTACTGACTAAGAAAATCTTAATTCACATGATGGCATGAATGAAAATACACTTTGTAGCCACAGCATAAACAAAAGATAAATCGCATGTGCAAGTTTACGTTGATACCAAGATAGAGTGAATTGTGACTGTTAAAACAGGCTTCTAGACCTAGCCACAATTACCCCTCTAACTGCACGACTTAATATTTCTGTAAATGTATCATAATCCAAATATACTCTCCAATCCATTTATGCCAATGTTTTGGAATCTAAAAATACTCTCCAATACATCTCATCCTTGTACCAACGTGAATGCATATATAGCTTAGAGCAAATTATGGCATAATCAATAGACAAATCACACATGCAAGTTTAAATTTATCTCAAGATATGAGTAACAATTGGCTTTTTTTAGTCCTAGCCAACATGATTGCATATCCCAACCCCTCTAGCTACACATAACAATCCTGCTTCTAAAAATAAAAGTCAATCGCAAGCATTTCAATCATTTTCTATTGGGAGGTATTCTAAATATATTTTGCACAACATTCGATAGAAATGTGAAGAACTAACAGGCAAGCTAAATATGCACTTGATGCTTTCAAGAATAAGTTTCTGATTATAAAAAAAATGAAAAATGTTTGATTCAACAGAATTATGCAAGCTTACTGTTCCAGCAGTGGATCTTGAGGAGAGGAAGGTATTGTGCTTTATACGTGATAAACCAAAATCGCAAACCTAAAGATATGACAAATAATACTTGTTATATATCTGGAAATGCCCAAGATCTGAAGCTTACAACTGTTAATGGACCTGTTATTACCTTCACAACCCAATTTTTGTCAACAAGTAGATTTGGAGACTTCAAATCTCGGTGAACTATGACAGGGGTGGAATTGTGTAAATAATTCATACCACGGGCCTGTGGCAGACAATGACCAAGTATTAGAAAATACTCCCTCCAACTCAGAATATTTGATGTTTCTTAGTTCATCTTTGAACTAGTGAACGTCAAATAAAATGATATGGAGGTAGTAATAAAATAGATTGAAGTTCTCAATATGAATGAAACAAGACAACAAAAGGTAACTTATCATACCACATCAAGTGCCATCCTTAAACGTCTTCTTTCATCCAACTGGTTATTGGGCCGATGGATCAACCGAAATAAACTACCTCTGCATTGCAAATAGTACAGTTACCAGCTGTGTATTTATGCATGTCAACTTGTAGAGGGGGAAAAAACAAAGAGAAAACATAATAATTCACAGCCCCAATAACCTATACTAAATAACGGTTTATGTGACGATTTACAGCCCTGACTAACATTAAGGTCCTGGAATGTGTTTAGATTTTAAACTATTATTATACATCCTCTTCTATACTTTCTAGTAACTATGGTGTAGACTTGGGAACTTGCTGACCCGGCCAACACCTACCACTTTCATAGAAGCATTTTAATGCACTGTTCTAAAACTTCTTCTATAGTTGCTGTTAACTACGGCGTAAACTTGGCAGATTGCTCGCCCCTATGGCAGCAGCCTCCAATTTTCTTAGAAGCATCTTAAAGCACTATTTAAAAACTCTACAATAATCTGTTTATAAATGTTTTTTGTATAATATGAGCAAATTCAATGCACGCAAGAGGCTGAGGTTAAATTATGGTTTCCTCCTAACTACATTCTAGGAAGAATACTTTGGTCATTTTAAAAGGACTTTCATTTGACCACGGTGGATCAGTGGAAATTCGAATGGCGATCTATTGGAGATTCCAACAAGGCAGCAAAAAGTTACCTTGGAAGAAATTCAGTCACAATGGAAAGATGAGGTACACGAGTAACAGCCCCCATGAAAAGAACAACATTAGGATGACGCAGTCTTCTCATTATTCCCACCTAAACAGAAATAAGTAGCGTTATGAACAAGCATGAACCTAAAAAGAAATAAATAGTGTTATGAACAAGCATGAACATAAACAAGTAAACATAAATAAATAACCATTATAATGTAGATGTGCCAACAGATTATTCCATGTCAAACCATGCTGTTGGTATATGACAAGCACTGGCTTATTGTGAAGAAAATATTTTTGAACTTTAAAATGTATATAACCAAAATCATTAAAAAAACTGTGTCCAGTCAGATAACTGTAATTTGTTAAATTTTGGAAGTCGCCATGGTCTACTTCCAAACTGCGCTGATCAACAGAGTTTGGTCTATTATCATGCTTGTTGCCTTGTTGGTTTCATACTTTCATCTCAAACCATGTGAGAGTGCCAAACAAGCTCTAGCTTAATTTTTTGTGACCCCAGATGTGCTCCTACCACCACTGTTCGTTTTTTAGCTGTTTTATAATTACCGCAGTGAATCTAGATTTCCATCTACTTCCCCCTGCTAAAATGCAGGTGAAGCATCTCTCAAGAGGTAATATGGCAATTTTCTGCAATTACTAGGATATACAGCTGAGTAATTTCAGTGCTAGCGCTTCCCTGATTTCTGCTGTCAGTTCCTGAGCCTTCTCCTGGTGCCAACAGTAGAAAGCTTAGCCAGGTAACAATTAAGGAACACCATCCACTAGTTTTACCATAATACAAGGTAACATATCTTATTGGCTGTCATCCACATTAATCCCATGTCAGACCATATAGATTGGCCTGTGGTGCAATCCACTGCTGCCATGTTGACCAACAACAGTTACAGTAACCAGCCTGTACTTGAACATAAATCACAGCGCAGCTGTGTCAAGAAGCATGTTGCAGCGTTGGTCCATAGGATCTGCGTGTACAGGTTCAGCAAGGCGACAGTGTTGGCTACATATGCGCAGCTACAACGGAAAACGCCACAATCCACATGAAAACTTCCATTTACATTAGATTAAAAAGCAGTGTTCCAAAAGGCGCTGCTAGGCGCTCGCCTGGGCGCGCTTATGCGCTAGGCGGAGGGGTACCGCCTTGCCTTGGGGGGTAGGCGGAGGATAGGCGCGGCCGGGAGGAGGCAGGTTGCCGGCGCGGCCACAAGACGGCAGGGATGAGCGCATCGGTGGTAGGGACGGGCGGCGGCAGAGGTACGGGATGGGCTCTGGCGGAGGAGGAGGAAACAGAGGACGGGTGACGCCGGAGGAGGAGGAAGAAGGGGACAAGGAGGCAACGGCAGAGGCAGGAGCGGGTCCGCGCGGAGGAGGCAGGGGTGGAGAAGGAGGGGGAAGTGCGGCAGCAGAGGCGCAGAGGAGGAACGAGATGGCGGCGTCGGGAATGAGACGACGGCGGCTGCTCACGGGCGCGTGTGTGCGTGAGGCAGAGGATGGGGATAAGGGTAAGAAGACGGTGGGCTGTTGAGGTGGGGTGGGCTGGGCTGGGCTGCTTTCCCTTTTGTTCACATTAGGCCCATTAGGTCTTTGTTTTTTCTTTTCTTTTAAAAATATACATGTAGGTATGGCAAAATATATGTATATATGTGCATATATGATAACGCCTAGAAAAACGCCTAGGCTCGCCAAAGCTCGCCTAGGCTCTAGCAGGGTTACCAAAACCGGTCCGGTAGTTCGTACCGCCGGCCGGCGGTAACGGTATACCGGACCGGTTTGACCGGGATCCGGTGGAAACCGGTTGAATTCGAATTTTGAATTCAAATCCCCCGTGCAATCGGTTTTTTTCGGTAAACCGCTCGAATTGACCGGTATCCGACCGGTTTTACCGGTATACCGACCGGTTTCATCCGATTTTGTGGGCAGTCCAAACCGGTCGGTTTGGGGCGGTAACCGCCCGGTTTGACCGGTATACCGGCCGGTTTGGAACGGTTCGATGGACAACAAAAAATTGGCATGAAATATGCGTAAATTAAGGAAAAAAATAACTAAAAATATAGACAAACATCCATACATATAATTATACATACAAACATAGTACAGATGTCCATGCAAATAGTTCAGTAGTCCTCTGGTACAAATAATTGTTAATACGAATAGTTAGTTTAGTAGTCCTCTCACACAAAAAATTGTTCAACGGTAGCATCGCGAGGCCATTTCATACTCCGCGGTGGACATCACATTCAAACCCTGCCTTACAAGCAACTCAACTTTGAAGTCTTGCCAAGTTTGGCCCGTCCAGGCCAATGTCGTCTGCCATTCCTGAAGTAACATATTATACCAATGGGGATCTTGCCATTCGTACACCCATCTCATCGGTGGCTGCATGCTCAACTCCGGTATAGGATAGTGGTAACTAGACTGTGAGGAATCCCTGTAGGAGGAGCTAGAAGAGAACTGTGGAGAGTCGTAATCCGTCGGTCCAACCGTTCTCCTCTGCGACATCGGTGCTCCATGGTCAATGTCCTGGGTTGCATGTGTGAACTCAGTCTCCCCTGCAATGAACCACATAGTACAATTAATACTCTTAAGTCAAAATAATAAAAACATGTTCATATATACGTACACTTGGTACCTGTAAAATGGAGACCAGCAGGTGGGTTTGAAGGTGACACGCCTCGGCCCCCGCCACTGTAGACTTGAAAATCTCGTATGAGTAAATCTACCCATATTTGAATTGGCCCATTTGCTCTGCAAAAATTCAGGAGATGCCATCCACTGCATGAAACGTTCACGTTTCCGATAAATGCTGTCTAGGAACATGTAGTTGGTCCCAAAGCGAGTTGCACACCACTTCACCAACTCACCACCAATCGCCTGCCTCATCATTGCATTCAACTGACCATGATTGTGTAGCCACGTTGATATTTTCTTGCATTGATCAATCAAATCTTGATGTTCGTACCTTTCACCGATATCCTTTAACATCAAGTTGACAGTGTGTGCTAGACAAGGTGTCCAACTAATGTGTTCGTATGTTTCTCGAATCCCCTTGCAGGCTTTCTTGTAGTTGGAGCCGTTGTCCGTGATCACATGAACGACATGCTCTGGTCCAATTTCGTCCACCACCTTCATAATTTCCTGCAAATACACATATTGTTTAGCAACATCCAAATTATATTCGGATCGAAATGAACTAGGTACGGGGTTACCTTCCGCAAATACGCAGAATCTTGAGATCTTCCAGTCGCATCAACAGACTTGTGGAACCACATGACCCCATTGCAATATATCAAAAAGTTAATAACACTCATCTTTGTCGGCCCAGTCCACGAATCACACATCAACGTGACGCCGAACATAGGTCACTCTGCCTGAAACTTGGCGTATTGAACCTGCAAGTCTCGCTCGTTTTGATCCAGGTACTTGCCATCAATATCCCATCCAGTGGGTGACACGATACCTTCACCTGCAAAACATATGGCAGTCATGAGATTAGATCTAAACATGTAGTTACGTGGCTACTATTTTGGCTGCAAAGAAAACATACCCCACTTCTGTGTCTCTCTGACCGCACTGACAAAGTATGGACTGTCAGCTTGTCTTCCAGGAACTCCCGCAGTATGGAAAAACTTTGACCAAGCTCTCCCAATAGCTTCCTTTGCATTCTTGCCCTTCTGCGTCCATGAGCCTGTGTCAATCCTTGGTTGTAGTCTGTCACCCCAGGAGTCTGCCTCGCTGAAGTTGCCCTTCGAAGCATCCTCTGCAACGTGCCCTCTCCCCTCGTACTACTACCCCCTCCATGCTCGTATGCACCTCCTCTCTCTTGCACCCCGCGACGGAACTCCTCTTCCGCTCTTGATTGGTCCAGGGCACGCTGCAGCTCAGCCTCCTCATCATACGCTTCATCTCCACCAGGATAGTTACCTTCCGCTGCAGCCTTCTCCTTTCTCAACCTCTCTTGAGCACGTTGAGCAGTTAGCCTCTTTGTCCTTTCAAGGTCACGCTGAAAGTACTCACGCACCTCCTTTGAAACCCTATCACAATGGACGACCTCCGTCCCGCGCCCTGCCAAATGTTGTTTCAATCTAGTGGCACCACCGCCTCCCTTGGACTTATGACAATAGTTGCATCTCCAACCGGGGTGAAGACTTTCACCGTGTTCCCATACAACATCTTTCTCTCTGCCAGTCATTGCATATCTACAAACATGGAACAAACATAAACATATCAATGTCAACTTGACAACACATAGCTATATCACAATACTTAAATCCTACATCCATTTCCTTATTTCCAAAATCACAATACCCTACATCAAAATGTACACACATGGCTACAAATCACTAGATCCACTTCATACATTCTAAAATCACTTGGATGCAATCAAAATATACCTAACTATCTCCATCAGCACATCCATTTCATAATTTCATATATCACAATAGCCTAAATCATTGAAAAAATCATCAAAACCATACCTCACCCGCGGTCGGGCGGTAACCGCCGAAACCGAGCGAAAACCGCTCAAACCGGAGCGGTTTGCCGGCTAGTGAAGCCTGTAACCGTCGCGCCGCAAACCGGACCGGTATACCGCTCAATCCGAGCGGTAACCGCTCGTACCGGCGCGGGATCCGGTCGGGCGCGGCGGTTGAGGGCCTTGGGGCTTTTTTCGCCCGAGGAAGAGCTCAGCTGTGCGGGGGGGGAGCGAGGGGGTGTCTGGGGGGTGAGGGGGGCGAGGGGGGGGTTATTAGGGTTTACGCAATTTGGGCCGAGTTGGGCCGCTCTTGGGCCGACTTGTTTTTTTCTTTTTCTTTTTTTATTTAACTTGTATTTAGCGAAAAAAATAGCAAATGACCAAATATTTGAGAAATTTTGACACCAATAGATCCAGCACACCATGAAGTATTTTTAAGAATTTTTATCCGATTTTTCGAATTTTTAAATTCAAATTTGAAATTTTTGAATTTGGCCGGTTTCAAACCGCCCCGAACCGCTACCGGTCCGGGGCGGTTCGACCGGATCCCGCGGTTTTCGGACCGGTATCCTCGAATTTTTTAACCCTGGGCTCTAGGCGGTGGGTCACCGCCTAGATGGCGCCTAGCGCCTTATGGAACACTGTTAAAAAGAAGTCTAAACCGCATAATATATGAACTGTTGGATTCAATTTCTACTGCTGGCTGCCTACAGGAGTAGAAGGTGCCATAAGATCTCTTGGTTTCTCGTTCTTAGAAAATCAAGTGATCTTGAATACTCCCACCGTTCCAAATTATTAGTCATCCTGTCTTTTCACCAGATTCATTGAAGATAATATGAATCTAGACAAGTATATCTCTAGGTTCATAGAAGATGTCATGAATTTAGATACTCAAAATGACACCCAGAATGACTAATATTTTGGAACGGAGGGAGTACATATGTTTAACGTTACTCTTATAATTATTCATTAGTAAAAACTGCTAAGGATATAATCACATATAGTTTTAAATGTGTAATTTAGTCATTTCATTTTCATGTGCCAAAAGATAAAAAAAATATTGTGTTTGATATTTGCTGCATGCATTCTAAAACGAGATCCATTTCAGAATGAGAGCGCAATACTAAAACAACAAAAGGAATAGTTCTATGTTCAAATCAACTAATCGTATTCGTTAATTTTCCATGGTCTACTTCTAAAACTGGGCAGGTCAACACATCATTGTTTATTACAACACCATCTTGTATTGAATAAGTTAGACATGCCAATACAAATTTTAACCATTTTTTATTTAAGAATACCATTAAAATGTCTCGATAACAATGATTAGGCTGCCTGTTCTAACTGATACAGACACTGTAATTTTTAAGGTCAAATACAACACAACAATATTTAGCTCCAAATGCAACCTTTGCCAAATGGAAGGTACATAAGCTCTGCATATCTATATAACTGGATGACAAGCACAAGATTATTGGTTCAACTGTCTGATAATCTCAAGATTATTTGGCCATTCATATTAAGAAAATAAATTATTTCATTATAAAGATAACACTATTCCATTTTGTAGCTTTCAAATATTCAAAATGCGTAAATCATATACCTCAGTTCTAAATTCCTCCAAAGCATCACTGGAAATATCTTGTTGCAAGAATTTCTTGACGGCGACTTCCTACACAGTAGCAAATTGCTATGATGCAACAGAAGCAGCACAAATATGGAAATGGTCGACTTTCTTTACTATTTGGGCAAGAGTAAAACAAATGAGCTCTGTTTAGGTTATTCAAATCTATCATTTACAAGTTAGTTGCCTTAATTTTAACTTTCTTCACTTTCAAGTCCAAGCTTCTACAGTTCAGGTGGGGATACACAATAATACTACAGTTTTAGATGACTACTACAATATGTCTGAAACCATTTTTTTAGGGAGAATGTATTGCCTAAGGGATTGTTGAAAGACACCCTGATGACTATCAGACTGACGTAACGTGGATCTCATGTTTATATGTAGAAGTAATACCCCCTCAGGAAGTCAAGGTTAGTAACAAAGCTACATATGGATCTGTATACGGCTGTGGTACTTAATTGCTCCTATACAAAATTCAAGAAATATTATTTATTGCATCCATGTGCCTAGCTGTAACTTGTAGCAAGATTTAGCGCTACCTCAGTTAGATGGTGCTTAGTGTTCCTAAAAAAAAAAAGGAGTGCTCCTACGCGGTTGCAACAAAGAACAGAATGTGATCTAAATCTTAACGAGGTGAAATAGCAGGGATCATTCTGTTCTTCATGTATTATTCTATTGGAACCTAATCTTTCATCATTACGTTAGATCTCATTCTACCATAAGTTTAGGCTTGTTATTCCAAAACTCAGTCTAACTATACTTTAGTAACATACAAATAATGTGAGACATGGTGAACTTACTGTTCCATGCCACTCGCCCCTGTACACTTCTCCAAAAGATCCTGGAGATAGAAGAAGCAAGTCAGAACAACAGCATGAAAATACAAGGGAGCATGATTTCATGTTTCAAAGTATGTTTTATGTTATTTCAAGTCAAGAAAAGCCATGTCTTAGGAATGGCCATCATTAGCCAGTAGCACTGTGGATAAATTGATACTTGAATTATACAGGCTGAATTATGAAAAAAACTGAATTTGCAAAAATCAAGAGAATTGTACCCAGTCCGACACGTTCTCCAAGGGTAAGATCCTCCCACTGGATTTCAAACTCTGCAACATCATCTAGAGCAATTTCAGATCTTGCACTCTCTGTCCCAGTTGACCTATCAGAAATTCGTTCAGCTTCCTGAGGTGCTTGAACCGAATCCTTTTCATGCCCGAGGGCATTATCCTGTCCATGATTTGTTTCCAGCTGATCACTATCCAACAAGTCATGTCTACCTTTTTCAATTGATTTGTTTGATGAACTTGGCAAGCACAGCAATTGACAACCAGGGTCAAGGTATTCATATTGCTTGTTAACAGCAGCAGTAGTAGCGACAACTGCAGCAGCAGTTGCAGCAGCTGCAACTGGCACATCTAGTTTCATATCACTGTTAGATTTAGCAGCAGCAACAACCATCGAAGATGCAACCACGGCAGCTGTTGCAACAGCAGCAGCTGTAACAGGCATTTGCTTAATAAGTTGTAATGCATTTTCCTGGGGAGGTGCAGATGGTTCGTACAGAGGCATAGAGGGATTAGCGTTATCCCGAGAATCGAACAGGTGGTGAACTCCCAATCCCTGGACAGGCTTGAGGTCAAGAGGCATCCGATAAGGAACAATCTTGAGGTCATGTCCAGGATGATGTGGCAATGAAGGACCATGGCCACCATAACACTCATGTGATGTAGATTCAAGCTCGTTCATTGTCCTTATCATTTCATCTTTTGTTTGAAACACCGATGTGTCGTAAACAATCAGGTCTTTCGGTTGTTCCTTAGATTCTTCTGAAAACAAGTCAGGTGGTGGCACAACTCCACTTTCAAGTAATACAGCATGGATCTTTTCTGCTATCTGGGGGTTCTCCTTCGCAGCACTAATCATATACTCTGAGACGTCCTTCACTTTCTTCCTCCGTACAGCTGGAGTATTGCTTGTCTCAGAAGATGGAGGCGAACTTGATGACGAATTATTTGATGTGATTGACTTATCTTTGTTTTTTGAAGTCACGGTATGATCGGCATTAGATTCATGAGTAATAGGAACATTTTCACTTGCATAAGTGCTAATTGATAGCTCCTCAAATGAACTCGATACCCCAGACCCAGATACATCATTGTCAGTTTGGAAATTTGTCGCTCCATAAGGACCAGAATGCCCAGCATTGCTAGGTGTGAATCCTTTTTCAAGTGATTCATTTTCAATTGAACCATGAATAGAACTTGAAGCTTCACTGAAAGAAGAAGCCAATTGTGTGTTACTGTCATGTTGATTATCTACAAACAAACTGTCTTCCAATTCTCTACCCAGGTCAGCGCCATCTGATGAAATAAGAGTACCAGGATCTATCATGAGATCGACAATGCATTCCCTGTAAACATGTGGTACGTTATATATAGTAGTGTATTAATGTAATGCAAAATCCATTGCTAACATAAGGAGCTGAAAACAGAAATCTAGAGAAACGTATCCTAATCCTTAATATTCAAGTACTAAAAAGAGATAGCTTCTACCATCAAGAAATCGGTAAGTGCAATACCTTCCATCACTAAATTTCACAATGTCCAAAGCTCCATCCTCTGATCCAGTGTACTGCCTTCCTTTAACTAGTCGACAAGGCACAGCAAGGCTGTCTGCCAACACCTAAATGCAAGTATGCAGAGAATAGATATTAAAATAAAATACTGAGAGACCAGAAACAAACAAACAGGCATTAACATGTGTTGAAAAGTTATGTCATGAATTGGGCTGAGTGCATAACAAAAATGAAGTCAGGTTTTATGCTACTAACTAAAAAATAGGAAAAGATAATGCACTTTAAAATGATTGTCATACATGACTGCATCTCAGGGCTTACTGTTTATGACAGATTTCGTATAACAAATGTAATGTGCCTCAGATTGCTGACAACAATGTGATTTGTTACTGACCTTAAAAAGCAGTGCACGGTGCCGAGCTAAACCAACCTTTAGCTGCCCAAGAGGTATAACTGCACTTCTTATATTAGCTCTCAATGCACTGCTCATATCCCGATACTTCAACAGCATGCTTTCAGGATCAACGACTGGCCCGCCCATGTAGTTGGAAACTAAAGTAGCGAGAGTCTGAACCAAAGTCCAGCCAACAGACTCTGCATTTTTCAAGCGAACTTCCAGAGCCATGATGAATGCCTTCTGCTCCAGTGCTACAAGCTCAGAGTCTAGTGCTCTGTTGACCAATACAGCTTCAGTTTTAGCTCCATGTGAAAAAGGCAGTGCTTGCAGTTCCATCAGAGAAGGTATGGTCGATAAGGTGGCTTCATCCCCAGTGGCACAAATGTCATAGAAACCATCCAAAATTTTGTCGTCGTAGCTAAGGGCATTGAAACTCTGTGAAGCACGAACAAATCTACCATATGAGGAAGTAAGAAAATGGTAAGAGCCACAAATACATAGGACAGTTTTACTTCTTATCAATATCTGATGAAGGAGAACATCTAATGGTGGCTAGTGGCTGCTGCTAATTCTAGGCTATTAATTGAGTCTTTCGGTGCATTGCAAATGAACCTCCTACAAAAGCATGGGTAACTTGTAGCTTCTATAACACAGGTGTTCATTATGGTGAAAAATACCTAAACCCAATTCTACATCCTAAAAAAAGAAAAGGTTGATCAGATTCTCAACAGCAGACCAATCCATGGTGAGCTATTCCTGACTAGCGTATTTCTGGGATAAACCAGAAAAGGAAATGAGCATAGATACCATAACGAGCTAGGTTATGTAATTACACTATCCAATGGTCTGAATGTCTGATACCTCATTCCATTCCAGAACAGAGCTCATCAGCTCAACGTGTATCATAAGACCACTACCATAATTGATACATCATACAGCAGGCGGCTGGCCAAACTAACACATGAAACCCCATTTCGGCTCTGACGTCCAATTCACGTTAACATAGCACGAGTAAGATCCCATCGCAGTAAGGGAACAATCTACTTAGTACTTTAAGTAGAAGATGCTAGGACGGAGAGGTGGGGATGGAGATGCTGAGTACCCAGTATCGGAAGGCGATGACCTCCGCGGGGGAGCTCTGGAGCGGGCAGGAGCCGAGGCTGATCTGCTTGGCCACCTCGATCTGCATCGCCTCGGGGTTCTCCCGCACGCTCATCTCGAGTGCAAGCTGCATGTGGTAGTCCTCCAGCTCCGCTTTCTGCTTCTCCTTCTTCTCCATCTCCACCTCTCGCTTCCTCTCGTCCTCCGCCTCCTTCCTGGACTCCTCCTCGCGGGCAACCCTCCTCTCCTCAACCGCCGAAGCCAACGCAGTCGCCAACGCTGACTCCTCCGCCTCCACCTCCGCCGCCGTAGCCGTAGCCGCAGCCGCAGGAGCAGGCGACGGCAAGGTCGGCGGCGGAAGCGGCGCGTGTGGCCGCCCGGTCACGGAGCTGAGCCAGCCCGACAGCCCGGAGGCGTGCTTGTGCTCGCCGCCGCCGCCGCCCTTCTTCGTTGGCGGTGGGGGCGGTACCGACGGCGACGAGGTTCCGTCGCCGGCGGCCGAGTCGCCGATGTGCAGCTTCCTGAGGAAGTTCTTCATCCCTCCACCGCGCCGCCGCCGCCGCCGCCGCAGCTACCGGTGGTGGGGCGGTGGATCCAACATGGCTACGGATGCGGGGGCGGGCAGGAGGAGGGGAGTGCGAGGATTGACCTGCCCGCGTGCACCCCAAGCCGCATTAAATTATTCCAGTTTTAATTTCTTCGCCCCGCTGCAACTGGTTGCTGCTGCTCCGCTTGCTTGCGCCTGCTCCCTCCTCTTCTCCCGGCTACCGCTCCTACCACTCCCACGGCGAGCTGACGCAAGCGGCAAATCAAATTCGTCTATCACAACCAAAAAATTCGGGCCTCGAGTGCGATTGGGTGAGCAGCGACTAATAAATTAATGTGGAAAGGAGCCCGGCTGGCGGCTGGTGCATTCACACCTACTTTGGTTGACAAGTGGGGCCACGACTGGATGGCCCACGAGTCAGTGAGCGTCCGCGTGGCGCCTGCGTGACGTAACCTGACCGGCCGTGGGGTACGAGCGGAAGTGATCAGTATGAAGAAAGCAAAGCAAAAAGGGTGACACGCAGGACGGGGGTGAGCCGGGAAAGCGAAGGCGAGCGAGCGAGCGGCTCGGACGCAGGACGCTCCTCCGCGGTGGGGCCCTCCGCCCTCGGCCGGCTCGGCTCGCACCTCGCGCGGTGGACAGCCCAGCGTGGGGCCCGCAGCTCTCGTTCGATCCAACTTAGGCCCCGTTTAGTTTCCAAATATTCCCCAAAAATCCACTATTCATCCAACTTTTCCCTATTCATCCCACCTCTTCTACTCACATATCACTATTCATCTACAGTGTTTTTTGGTGAACAGTGTATTTTCGGGGAATCTTTCCCCAATCTAAACACACCCTTAGGCCCACTTGCCGTCGTCAGGGCAGGGTTAACCAAACCGGTCCGGTAGTTCGTACCGCCGGCCGGCGGTAACGGTATACCGGACCGGTTTGACCGGTAACCGGTGGAAACCGGTTGAATTCAAATTTTGAATTCAAATCCCCCGTGCAATCGGTTTTTTTCGGTAAACCGCTCGAATTCACCGGTAACCGACCGGTTTGACCGGTATACCGACCGGTTTGTTCGAAAACCGGCCAAATTCAAATTTTGAGGTCGAATCCCCCGTGTGGCCGGTTTGGAACGGTATACCGGACCGGTTTGACCGGTTCCCGACCGGTTTGAGCGGTATACCGGACCGGTTTGACCGGTAACCGGGTTACCGGTCAAACCGGTCCGGTTACCGGTACTACCAGGGCGGTTAGCCGGCTCGCGCGGCGGTTACGGCAGCCGGCCACTGTTTTTTCTTTTTCTTTTTTTATTTAACTTGTATTTAGCGAAAAAAATAGCAAATGACCAAATATTTGAGAAATTTTGACACCAATAGATCCAGCACACCATGAAGTATTTTTAAGAATTTTTATCCGATTTTTCGAATTTTTAAATTCAAATTTGAAATTTTTGAATTTGGCCGGTTTCAAACCGCCCCGAACCGCTACCGGTCCGGGGCGGTACGACCGAAAACCGCGGGTACCGGACCGGTTCCCGCGGTTTTTTTAACCCTGCGTCAGGGTCGGAGTGGGCTGCAGCCTGCCGCGCTGCAAGCAGGCAGGCAATGGCCACTGCGTGGTCTTTGCTTTGGTTGGCCCCACCTCGTAAGCCGCGCGCCCACCACCATGTGGGGCCTGGGATCCCGGGAACCGCCCGTGGGACCCGCGCGTGGGCTGCTGGCTGACTCGGCGGCGTACGTAGGTGGGCTGGCTGCGTGTGGCGGGACCCACCCCGCGCAGCCACGAGCGTGTGGGCCCCTCGTCGGACGGGCGGGGCACCGGGCAGGGAAGGGCGCACGCCAAGGCTTCGCCGTGGAATTTTTCGGGTTGTAGCCTGGTTGGCACGGCGGTGCTCGCATTGGCTCGTCGTTTGCTTCAAGTGGCGCCTTTCACGCGGGTAGTCTATCTATTTTTCCTATTTTTGTGTCGAGCGGTTGGTTCGTTCGTACGACGGAGTGAGTCTAGTTTATGAGTACGTGCACGTGGAAAGTTCGTGAGGCCACGGTGGCATTGAAGATTCTGCGTTCTAGACTAATCCCCGTCTTTGGGTATTATAGTCGGTAAACGCCCCAGTACCAATCGAGGCGCGCGTGTGTTTCTTCAAAGTCATGCTAGCACACAAGTGCACAAGACTTCAGTTACCACGGAGATAATTGGTTCAGATTGCTGAAGTATATGTATCTATCAACAATAGAAAACTTCTCAGAAATTCACTATTTATTGGATATTCACTATTCTTTCATCTCACAGAACACGCTTTACAGAAAAGTTATTACATTGTATTTCTCTATTTCTCCTCCAACTAAACTTCTTCTTCATGATAAAGTCTCGTTAGTCGTTACTGAGTGTAGACAGGAGATACAATATCGCAGAAATAACCAAACTACAATATGGTAGGACGTGGAGACTTGTTCAAGTGGGAAGCACAGCTCGTAGTTTAGTATGAAGCTTCCTCGCAACGCCAAACGCGAGGTCTACTGCTAAATCCGACAAATGCCTAGCACTAGCAGCCTGGGAGAGATCGAAGGCGCCATTGGACAAACAAATCGCGTTATTTAAGTATAGGTTACGAGACGCACATCCACTGGTTTGAACAAATTGTTAACCTAGTGGGACAAAAATATTCTGGATCTGGATTCTACATTGTAGTAGACAAGAACGATAACGTCCTGTATCATGCTGAACAGGATGAAGCTCCAAACCGGTATCTCATCTCATAAACATAACAAGTTGTATCTTACCTTACTGTTACTAAAACTGAAACTCTATTCCATTGAAAAGAAAATTGTTTTCAGCCCAAAAAGGCCCAATTACGACAACGAATGACTGGGCTAGACAACGAGTGGTCTTATTTTCAGCACAAAATGGCCCAGCTAGGACACTGATTTATTTTTTTTTTTGCTATTTTATTTTATTTTCTGAAGTTTGTCCGCCATGTACGAGTTGCTGTTACAACATCTTTAAGTGACGATTTTTTTTTTCGAAATTGAAGGAGCTTATTAATAGAAGAGGTCTTTACAAGTTAGTGTGACTAGGCACATTGGGAAATCCCCTAACCACACTCTAGACTCGCCAAATTGCTTCGCCCACTGAGTAAGGTCTTGTTTAGGGTGTGTTTAGATTGGGGAAAGATTCCCCGAAAATACACTGTTCACCAAAAAAACACTGTAGATGAATAGTGTTATGTGAGTGGAAGAGGTGGGGTGAATAGTGGTTTTTTGGGGAATCTTTTTGAATCTAAACGCACCCTTAGTTGGAGAAGTTAGAGAAAGTTGGAGGTATGAATAGGGCATTGGTAAATGTGTTTGTGAGAGAAGATGTGACTCGATGTGACAAGAAAGTTGATGAAAGTTGGTGATCTAAACAAGACCTGAGTTCATGAGCTACCTTATTCTGCTCCCTACCTATCTTAACAAACACCAGGCTCTTGAGAGAAGTTTTCTCATGGGCCACATCACTGAGAATAGGTGCTCTCAAACACCTATTAATCGAGCTCTCCTTAAGCATCATGACCATCGTGGCATTATCGTATTCCAAGATCATCTCTTTATCCTGCCATCCCGCCCCCATGCGAACCCCCTCGAGGCAAGCCAGTGCTTCTGCTTCCTCAGCATCTCTGCAATGATATAGCCGGTTTACGACATAAAAAGATGTCAGTTTTCCGCAAAACAATCTTTGTCATGTAATGAGCGGAGCTTGAAACAGATAGCATCAAGGGCATTTCAAAATGGGAGACATTTGATTTAAGGTTTCTAAGATTTAATAAAAAAGTTAATGAAAACGCAATACTTTTTTATGAAATAACTATGATCCGAATGGCTCCAAGTGTTTCAGAGAAGGGCAGAGGACCATCAGTTGTTTTTCTCTTTACACCTCTCTAGGTATAACTGTTTCATAACAGTATTATTTTTAGCATTAAATATTTTTAAGAAAAACAATTCAAGATGAATCTACTTGTATCATTTTCAAATATCGAGAACTAGCACATATAAAAACATTTTCTAATAAAAGGGAATGAGACTTTTTTTTTGCTAAAGAGCATATAGCCTTTGATCCTATTTCACTTGCTACATAGGATAAAAAAACTAACCACTATTTAATTTATCAATGTATGTCTATTAGAATTTAAAAAGATTGAATAATTATCGGAGAACAAAACATGTTACATATCACATTTAAAATTCATGTGCTCGAACTATTTTTTCAACATTGACCATTAGTATATAAACTGATACACATAAATAAAAACACATGAGATAGTTGCCGTAGGTTCACCATTCACATGAGAAATGCTTTAAAAAAAGTTCATTACGTTTATTCAGAATGCCGTATTTTATAGAATTATTTTTTGTTAAGGTTTTCACTTTGTAGACCATGTTAATATATATGTCCAAACATATTCTGAATGAGTGGGGATATAACTTCACATACTCCCTTCGTTCTAAAATGTAGGTCGTTTGGCTTTTTTATCTCAACTTTGACCACTCGTGTTATTAAAAAATTTACAATATATATATATTTTTTGTTATGGCTATGATCTAAATGTGACTATACTTGCACGCTTTTTTTTGAAATAAGGTGAATGGTCAAATTTAAGACTAAAAAAGGTCAAATGACCTACATTTTAAAACGGAGAGAGTATTTATAGACGTGGTACATGGAGTAAATAATTACAATAAAATCCAATGCACGGCCACTTTTATTTTCCTCCGTTTGTTCGATACGCCGCCGGCCCATCGGCATCGCACACTCGCACAATCTAACCGCGGTAAGGTGAACCCTGCTCTCCACTCGCCAGCAGCCCAGAATCCACCCGGAAGCTTGACCTTGACCACCGGCGGCTGCTCGCCCCCTCGCTTCCTCCGCCCGCTCGCCGCGGCCATACGCCTCCCCCGCCTCGTCCGGCTCCGCTCTCGCGCTCGTCTGCATCCGCCATGGCCCTCCACGCCGCGGCACCGCCATGCGCTGCGGGCCGTGGCCTCCCGTCGTCCTCCTCGGCCCCTCCCGCCGGCGGCAGGCGCTCCCTCTCCTCCGCCGCGAGGCCCCGCGGTGTCGCCTTTGCCGCGCCGCTCCGGACGCGCGCAGGTACTCGGTGCTGCGTGCGTGTGCTTTGTACGCGCGGTGTTACTCTGTTAGCGTGCTCCGTTTGCCCCAGCTTACTGCTTGCGGCTTGCTGCCACCACTACTTTTCGTTGGGGCTGCGCTTTAGGAGTCGATGCTGTTTTTGTAGCAAGTTTCCGGAACTTTGAGATGCTACCCGAAATACGAGATAGTCAGATAGGTCACAGGTGTACCGTGTATGTGTCCGGGGACTTGATCTCAATACAAACTGGAGGAATTAGCAT
Source organism: Digitaria exilis (assembly GCA_015342445.1). Lineage (NCBI taxonomy): Eukaryota > Viridiplantae > Streptophyta > Magnoliopsida > Poales > Poaceae > Digitaria > Digitaria exilis. The sequence continues at coordinate 69,031 of JACEFO010001666.1, forward strand.
TGGGAGGGTGTTTTGTGTTCTTTAGAGCAAGGATAATGGTTGCGCTAGCTGCTGGCTGCAAGGATCGAAACTCAATGCACGATGATGGTGGGCCTAGCTGATATTAAATGTAAAGCAAGGAGGACAGCCAATAGAAGATGACGTAGGGTGTTTGCGCTCGCTGAAGCGGGCGTCTCGCCGTCGTTCTTCTCTCTCTTACTTTATCTCTGCCCAAGTAGGATTTCGCCGGCTGTGAGTTGCTTATAATACTTGCTCTTAAAGCTGGTTCCTCTAGTAGGATGGCAAATTTGCCCAGTTTTGAATGTTGAAGTCGGACTGATCCGTGTGCATTTACGTGAAACATCAATAATGTAGCAATTCAGTGCTCAAAATAGGGTGTGCTAAGTTGTTAACTAAACCACCATCCCTTTTGCTTGATACAATGAATGGGGTCACTTGTAGGGTTTTTTTTTTATATATATATACTGGTCACTTGTAGTGATTGGTGGGCATTTGTATTCGAACTATTTTTTTGTTGTTGCAGTGATGGTTCCTGACACATATAGCAGCACAGCACTAGTATCTTGGTTGCTTGATGAGCCTTTGGTATTGCTTAATTGTTTCTGTCTACTGAACCTAGAACTCATACGTGCATTGATAAGCATCTTGTGGATTATTATGGACCCATCTCACCATCTGCGATCACTCACTTAATCACTAAACCAAACAATAGTTTGGATAAATAGAAAAGTGCTTTGTCAATTTAGAGACGATGCGGTCAAATCCAAAGAATCTGATTTCTGTTTGATTCACTTAGTGCGAGCAAAGGCGGTCGTAAGCAATGATGGTGCCCCTGGAATGAGCGGATACTCCCCATGTAGTGTGCTTTGGTGAATTGCTAATTGACTTTGTTCCAACTGTCAGTGGAGTGTCATTGGCAGAAGCACCAGCCTTCAAGAAGGCTCCAGGGGGTGCACCTGCCAATGTTGCAGTTGGAATAGCTCGTCTTGGCGGGTCATCAGCTTTCATTGGAAAGGTAACATATTTGCATCTGTCCTGACTATCCAGATGTTAACAAAATGACTGTGGGTTACACGCATGTGCCATACACTTTCTGTTTGAAACCTGGGAGGAAAATACATGCCGTTTATGTCGTATTGGTTTGTATTCGTTTACATTATTGTATATATTTAATCACATAGCTCTTTTGTTGTGCTATGCGTTCATTTATACTCCTGATAATGGTGTTGCTTTCCCTTTTAATCTTCAAAATGAACCACGGTCTTGTTTATCGTCATTATTTATTTATTTATTTTCATCGACTCTTGTTTCAACTCATATATTTTTACATTCGTAGGTTGGTGATGATGAATTTGGCAATATGCTAGCTGATATATTGAAGCAGAATAACGTAAACACTCAAGGATTACTTTTTGATGCTCATGCTAGAACAGCTTTGACTTTTGTGACACTCAGAAGTGACGGTGAACGTGAATTTATGTTCTATCGTAATCCAAGTGCTGATATGCTACTTGAAGAAAAAGAACTTGAACTTGATCTAATAAGGAAGGTATAAAAAATTATTTCAACAGTTATTTGTCACCACTGCTAGTATTTCTGTAATGACGTAACACATTCATGCAAAAATTATTGTATCTTAATCATCTAATTTATGCTAGGCAAAAATATTCCATCATGGCTCAATAAGTCTTATAACAGAGCCTTGTAAAACTGCACACATTGCAGCTGCCAAAGCAGCTAGAGATGCTGGAGTACTTGTCTCATATGATCCGAATTTGAGGCTTCCATTGTGGGCATCAGCTCAGGATGCTAGAGATGGTATCCTAAGCATATGGGAAACTGCTGATGTTATCAAGATAAGTGAAGAGGAGGTTTCCTTTCTGACGAATGGAGAGGATCCGTATGATGATGCTGTTGTGAAGAAACTTATTCACTCGAACCTGAAGTTGCTTCTAGTCACTGAAGGTCCAGATGGATGTAGGTATTATTCCAAGGTAATTTTACGCACCTTTGATTTGGAATTACTATTATATTCCTTGCCGTGGCATGTCATGTCATCTTTGTTCTTCCATGAACATAAATATACTTTGCTATCTAAAAATCACGACTTTTGATATAACCTTTACAGAATTGTTCTTTCTTGCATTCACTTGGTAACAATATCTTATGTAATTAGGTCTGCGGAAAAAATAGTCACAGTACTTTTTGTAAATAACAGGAATTTAGTGGGAGAGTTGGTGGACTGAAGGTAACTCCTGTTGACACAACTGGCGCTGGAGATGCCTTTGTTGCTGGAATACTATCTCAATTAGCCACAGATTTTTCACTGCTCCAGGTATGACTAACCTACAGATTACATGATATGAGCCTGCACTCGAGTCATTTTCTTCTCTCAAGAAGTAGATCAAACTATTTTGTAGGTGGTCCTGTAGTTTGCTGAAGTGCATTCCTGATCTCTTTATAGGTGCATGAAATAATTTTAAAATGAAATAAAGTGGGTACATTTACTTCAGAGTCAAAGATATTCAGTTTGGATATCTATACAGAGACATGCACAATCTGCTGAAAGCTGTGCATTGAAGAGAAATTTTACCGTGTGCGTATCAAACCAAACTTTCCATATCCTGAATATTACTGAAATAGCCCAAAATCCAGATGCTATGAATTTCAAAGCTATAGCAAATTAAGGAATAAATATAAATATTTGTCGGTTACCTTTATATGGAACCTTGACCTCAAAGTTTAAGAATAAGGTCATGTGTTTCCATGATGGAAAAAAACCTTTATATGGAACTTCGACCTCAAAGTTTAAGAAGTTTCCATGATGAAAAAAAGACAGACATCTATGGTTTGTGTGCTGAATATAAATTTACATTCACCATTTGCTTTTCACATTCAATTCATCTAGCTTACATGCAAAGCAAGGAAGCACCAAAACCTAACCATGTCTAGCCGTAGCCTGTGAGGGAGACTATGAACAGCGCAATGGCAAGATTATAACAACGCATGCATATATTGCTACTGGTGACTACGTCCTCTTAAATTTCCCACCATGACAGACATGTTCTCTAGTCACATGATGCTCACTGATTTAGAGATCTCCATAGGTTATTCCACAAATATATAAAAGGACTCAGTACTTCTCTACTGAGATATGCAGTAAGCTGATGCCTGGCAATATCTTCAGTTGGCCACAGCTAGACGCCTAGATGTAGATTATGATGTTTGTTCTTGTTTAGACATTCTTGCTCTTCAGTCTAGCCTGTAATTTCTTGGTCTGCACACATGTTGAGCTACAGAGTCGTGCTTAACCGCGATTCATTATATCCTTTTCTGACTTAAAAACAGGACGAAGGGCGATTGCGAGAAGCCCTGAAGTTTGCAAACGTCTGTGGAGCTCTCACAGTGACCGAGAGAGGAGCTATTCCAGCACTTCCCACCCGACAGCAAGTGCTCGACTCCCTGACCAGCGTTGTTGCTTGAATGAGCCGCACGTTCCTACTTACCTTCGGACGGAGTATGATAATGTTCAGCCGAGCACCATGTCAGATAAGGTGCGATTTCTTTTACCTACACATTGAGATCTTGGTGGTGTGCCCCCCAAGCCAAATAATCTGGTGCAAGAGGTTGTCTCTTGTCCATTTTTAAACGTGTAACGCTGATGTTCTGAGCCATCAGATGATTGCGCGAACATGTCTGAATACATGTACAGCAGCTACAGTATGTGCTAATGTTTTATTTTGCTGAAAACTCATACTACCGGATAACACCCAGGGGTGGAGGACCCGGTACCTTGATTTTAAGACAAGCATCCCTAGGATTCGAGTGTTTTGTCCACCGCCGGCAACGAGCAGTCCGAGTCCGACTCTCTCAACCACGCGGCGAGGCGCAGGGAACAAGAAACGCACTATTGGGCCAGATTGCTTTGAACCGTGCGCGAGCTGGGCCAACGCATTGGCTCTTTTTTTTATTTTATGGGCCAAATTGTCCATCTATGCCTGTCCGTTCCTAACGCGGTACCGGTACGTGAAGAGCTCCTCTCGCTATGTCGCCCCGGCCCTGAGGAAAAATATGAGAGGAAGCTCTATTATTTAATCGTGGACGATTTTCACGTTAGATGCAGGTTTAACGGTAGATGCAAGGACCAATGTTACATGGTGCTATCACGAAAAGATGGCACCGAATCTGAGTCTGTAAAACCGACCGCTGTCGTTGATGATTGATGAATAGGCACATCACAGCCGCACAGTGCCTGCCCTTGGTTCAAAATGAAAAATATAACGCCTCTCAGTGTAATATTGTCTGCTGGTATACTATTTTGTAGTGTAATTAATCTAAATTCCTCGCAATTTAATTTAGTCAACAATTCTTTTGCTTGGACGGTTGCTGCTGGTTGACTTAACTAAGTACTTTTGAATCCCCATTTACAGCAAAACATGCCCGAATTTTGTTGTAACTGATCTACCCGAAGCATCAGCATGAGCAAATAAAATGGTATTCCTTTTGAGAAGCAGAGCAAAATAACTAAAAGAATATTGTTATTCTGTCAGAAAATGCATGAGATGGAAATTTCCACTGTACATGAAATTATTCGGACCAATAAAACTTGTAGCTCAGTTCAGTATAGGGTTTCCACTGATGTTCCTTGTTTATTAGATCCGTAGCTGTTTGTGTGCCAATAGAAATTGAATCAAACATGCAGTCATGTAAAAAGTTAATACAACTGTATATGATTTTTCCTAGAGCACAGTTGATGGAAATTTTAATGGTGACAAGAATATCTTGTTGATAAGGAACTATACAAATGGATTACTTTTTTTTTCTTTGGTTCCAAACTCACAGGAATTTCTTTGCATGCAAACTTCATGACTTTATTACCTCTGTTGTTTGGCTTTGGTGAACATTACCTGCCATATTTTAACATGACGTGCAACCCTGAGCAGAAAAGAAAAGCTGCTTCCATGCATGTAGTCATGGTCGATTGAAAGGTGTTACTACTTTATTTGAATTCGAGAATCTCTACATTTTTTGCAACCTACAACTAGACTTTTCATGGGTGGTGCAAGATGGCTATACATGGTGCAACATAGCCAGAAAGTATGCATCAAACCACACTCCCTCTACCCACGTAGAGAATTTTTTGAAAGTGTAATGATGCCCCAATCTTATTTTCTTGAAAACGATGTGGTTGTTTTCAAGTGCTTCAAACTATACTTTACACCCACAGTAAAAAAAGGCTCCAAACACTTCCTATTGGCCAGGGGTTAAATATAGCAAAACTTTTACAAAAAAGTTTACAGCATGTACCTTACCTGACCCACAAATATCCTAGAGTAATTGTAATTTTATCATCGAGGTTATTTTGGACGTACCGAAATAGCATCCATATGACACAAGCACATCAACTCAAACTAAAACCCCAAGAGGCTGCGCTGCATCAAGATCAACTGGGGTTCACGCTTCTCACCAGCAGTGGAATCTACCAGACTTTCTTGAGCACACCTATGAAGAACCGTACCTGTCATTTATCCTAGTTCATTCGGTCATTCCTTTGTACTCCACCAAATGCCTCAATGACACATTTTTACTTTTCCCCATACCTCTGCGGGGCTGTCTTTCGAAAACATACCTCCTCAGACTGCATTCTCATCATGTGCTGTGATTTTTTTAGTTGTTTTATCGTTATACCCTTCCTTTCAATTTTACCTTCCACCCCCCACCCCCGCCCCCCCTTTCTACCCCGTCCTGAGAACAAGGAATCATTGGGTGTAATACAAGACAAAACAATAAAACGACAAGAAAGCAAGAGATATTAGGGCACAGTAAACCATAAGAGACTATCACGCTTTAGGTGTTTTACCATTGGAGAGCTATCGCACTATAAATTGGCATTGTACTTGTTTGAATGGTTGTGCCCCTTTGGGAGACAAGCAAAAATCTACCGTCCAATAGAGAAAGAGTTTAGTACAAAAAAGTAAAAAAAAGAAGAGGGGAGATGATGAAGAAAGGGAAGTGGTCCAAGGAAGAGGATAACTTGATCAAAAGCCACATTGAGAAGTATGGGGTTGGCCGTAGTTGGCAGGCCTTGTCCAACACCTTAGGTTTGTATTTGTTTCTGAACACCAACATTTGAGCTTTTGATATAGCTGATAAAATGATATACTTGGGTGCTAAACTGCTAATCATGTTCAAACTTTAGTGGCCTCGTTAGTTTATCTTAGCGAAGCAGAAACACGTGGTGAATTTTATTTACTAGTGTTGTCACTGCTTGATTCAGCAGCCATGGCCACATTATTGTGGAAAGCTAATCTTGGTAATTCCACATAAGAATAGCTCTGCCGGAAGTGTTTTACTCATATCTGATTTGATCGGGCAATGCAGGGATAAGCTAAACGTTGTCCATCACTGTTACTGGATTCCTAGGTATAACTGACGAAGTTCTTATGGTTCAATGCAGGGCTACAGCGGTGCGGCCGGAGCTGCCGTTCCCGGTGGCTGAACTACCTCCGCCCGGGGCTGAAGCACGGAAATTTCACGCCGGCCGAGGAGACGATCATCTGCGAGATGTACAGCAAGAGGGGAAGCTGGTAAGCCTCGCATGAACCATTTCTCCATTCTCCATGTCAACTGCAACTGACAAGAAACCCTGAACATTAACACCACGGCTGGTTTCCATTAGTATTCTTGAGAAGTTTATCTCTTTACTTTGTCCTTGTCGAACTGAGGTTTCATGAGATTTCATTTCAGTTTCTCCATCTTGCTCTGCTTCTATCTAGTACAAAGGAATAAACACCGTTTGCTTGTTGATAACCATCATTGACTTCTTACAAGTTTGACATCTTACAAAATCTGTTGCTGGATATGTTCATCGAACAGCTGGTCCGTGATCGCTGCCCGGCTCCCGGGGAGGACGGACCTCGCCGTCAACAACTACTGGAACAGCACGCTCAAGAAGAAGTTCTCGGCGGCGGTGGGCCTTTGCGGCCTGCAGCACGTCAACCGATGCTGGGACGCCGGCGAGGGACCTGCAGCTGATTTCCTACAGCAGCCAGGAGAGCTCCACGCCGGGGTCCAGCCCTGTCAAGCCCGCCATGGCCGGCCTGCTGCCGGTGCAAGCAGTGCAGCCGCAGGCTCTGCTCATCGCCGGCGTCCAAGAACCGATCACGGCGGTCCCGGCGAAGATCGAGAAGACGACACCGCCTCCGCCACCGGCCTGTGATCAGACCGGCATGGAGATCGTCTGCACGCCCATGTCTCCTGTCCCTCTGAGCATCATGGAACCGGACGAGCTGGCATGCATCTACCAGTTCGACGACATCGATAGCTTCTTGCCGTGGTTTGATGATAACTAATCTGACTGCATCGTAGCTCCATGATTAGGTAGAGCTTAGACTTAGAGTTAATGGTGGTTCAGAATTAGCTTCACGACTTGTCATGTGTGTGTCCGTCCTATTATTCTTGTCTTCGCCTGTTACTGTGGAATTAGCATTGTCTGTTGTTTAGGGCTGGGAATGTAGTAATGTGACTCTGGTTTATCAGAAACTAAGAAAGCTGTGTGTTGATCTACTCATTTCACTCGCCTTTTTTCTTTGTTCCTGAACACCGCACATGGTTCTTCAACCATGTTCATCTTTACTGACAAGGCAATTTGGAGATCAATCTTTTATGCCAGTGGCTCAGTACCTTTTATTTTCATTCCCTGCTTTAACTTGTTCTGTTTTGGATCCAGCATATGCATTACTGATTTACTGCAAACATTGCAAAGTTATTTATCTCTGTGACTATCTGCAATAGGAATCTAACTATTTCTAACTTTGAATTCAGCACGTAGTTTGCCCATACAACATTTTTTTTCTCCTTTCACCCTTACAAGCAAGAAAACGAGCATTGCCAAGAATAAAATCAAGAAAAGAATATGTGGTGGTAGTAAGCAACCAGAAACTGCATGAACCCATCGAACAACCGGGCCAAACGCGGTCAAAACTCCCGGCTTTTTTTTTTTGAAAAAAAAACCATGGTGCACAGCTCCTTCGGAATTCATATTTAAGTGCTTGAGTATCCGACTTCCTTCTTCTTGCGGTGTGGAACAACGATCTTTGGAGCATCGACGTGCATCCTCAGTGAGCTGAATTCCAGAGCAAATATGGGCTTTGATAGCAGAACCGAGATGCTCTGGCTTTGCGCGTCTGAGTCGGCTAACACATTGGATCCTGCATTGTTCATCTTGCCATCAGAATACTCTTGTGTGTCTGTGGTTCCTGAATTCCAAATCCTAGCAGGCTTTACAGGAAGCACCCTGTGCGAGGAAATATTTACTTAGAAACGGAATTATACGCTGAAGAAACAAACATTGTGTCAGCAATGTATATCTCAGGACGTCCAAAGAAAATAGTCATGTCATCACCTGCATTCTACTTGGCAGGAGTACTTGAGAACATCAGGATGGTCCTCAGTCTGTCCACTGAAGTTTGCAGAGCAAGTGAGACATGTTCATGTTCCGCGGCATCAAAGATAAATCATACTTTATATATTTTTTGACGTGGATTTTTATGCTCCGTCACAAGAAATCTGCACATGGCTTCATAAATTATAAAATTTCTTTACGTTTATTTATATATTTTTGGGACCTGGCAATTTTTCTTTCGAGAAATTATGGAGGCCAACCAGTTTGTTTCACCTAACCTGAAGCTTGGAAGCGACATTCTGATTGCCGGGCCCATCCACTTGTGGTGCTTATTATTTGATCCTGTTGTCACTTCACATAATCAGAAAGTGAAATAAAGCATTGGATCAACAAAGGGAAGCTTTGTGAGTCCAATTTAGAGACAGAGATAAAAGGATAAGGTTAGGACGTTGTCATTCTGAAAGACATTTTGGAAAACTCAGGTGTCTGTCACCTATTGGTTTTCAGTGATGGAACGAGATAAACGTGACTAGAGATCATAGTACGGACTAGGATAACTGAACAACAAATTCAGGCCAGTATACAGTTTCTTATGAACCTAGTACATTGCAACGACTTGATGACGAGCCTAGATGTCTAACTAGTTCCTAAACATGGGGAAAAACCTGCCTTTTCCTTGTGTCATGGTGCAACTGGAACAAGTTAGCTAAAAAGGCTAAGGAAAGCAAAGTAAAAAAAAAAATGCATGACATAAAATGCACTAAGCAGTCAAGAGGAGTCAAATTACCTGTGAGTGGCAGGCTGATGTTGCACAGATGCTTAGTGGATGAGCCCTTGGTCTCGGAAATCTCAATCTCGCCGCGGTTCTCTTGCTTGGACACGCTCGAGCCTATCCCGAGTACACTGAGGAAGCTGTTCGATTTCACCAATGGTTTATTATCGAGCGCAGAAGCTTCAGTCTGTCCCCCCATGTGGTAGTTCATGTGATAGACAGGTGTTACAAAACTTAGGAAGACAAAAATCCATCAAGCTTAATCGCACAAGCAAAGCAGCCTGAACACCCCTGCCTCTAATGCGCAGGCCTTTTCCTCAAGTACCTTTGAGAATGTAGCAACATGGCTTGGGAGACCTACTTCCTGCAAGAATGGGAATGGCTTGAATCAGTTTTATGGAAAAGAGGACACAGTAGGAGGATTTCAGAACAGAAATACCAAGAGGAGTTCCAGTAGCACACCTTGCGGCCGTGCCGGCAGGCTTCGACGCTGTTCACCAGCACCCTGGCAGCCCACCTGAAAACAGGTTCAGGGTTCAGAGTTTCAAAATTCAGACAAAGCAGGAACCCAAGTATCACTCCTGGATTTTCAATGTCAAGGGAAGAGAGAGAGAATCCCAAGGTTGATAAACTCAATTAGCTGACTGCTTCTTTTTTTTTTTTTTGCTGTTGTTGGATAAACAGCAGACTGCTAGTAGGCTTGTGCATTTCATCTGCCGCTGTTGGCCACATGCTGATATTCTCCTCCTCACCTCCCCCGTTGCTGCTGCTGAGCTGCGCACGGCAACTTGGCCACGCGGAGCCGGTGCGACGCACCTGGCTGCCCGCAGCAGCAGCAAATAATTGAAGGCCGCGCGAGAGAGAGTCCGTGCGATCAAGTACGCCCAAGTGGGGAGTTGTTTATTCCGATCGCTCGGCCCTGGCGGCTGGCGCACACGAGCTCTCGGTGTTTTTTCTTTCTAATGCAAGTTGGTCTCGTCGTCTGGTTTCGACGGCGAGTCAGCGAGCTGTGACTGTGAGTGATTCCCGCTGTCTGGTGGCCACGTCCCCTCAACCCAACCAGGCCGAAGCCATGAACACGCGATGGAACAGCGTTGGAAAATTAACACGGCGATGAAGTGGAGGAGTGGTGAACTCACGCGCAGGATGTCGGCGGGTTCCACACAATGCCGGCGATCACCACGAGCTAAAGGAGGGGGAGGAGAAAAAAAAAGAATCAGCAACCACGGCCGGCCGGAGAACGAAAAGAAAAACGATGGAGATTTTCAGCGGCGTACGGCCGGCGTACCTCGTCGAAGGCGCCGGCGGGGCTGTCGTGGTAGCGGGCGAGGAACATGCCGCCGAGCGTGTAGCCGAAGGCCTCGACGAGGCGCAGGTCCCGTGGCACGAACGCCCGTGCCGTCGACGCCTTCACCAAATGCAGCTGGTACAATGCGCTGCAAGAGCCAAAAAAAAAAAAAAAGCCGATCGATCGGGCACACGCGTCACCAACTCACGATCGATCGATCAATGCGAAACGACACGAACAGAATGGACAGAGCTTGTAGCCTTGCCTGCCCTTGAACACCCACGGCGGGCCGTGCTTGTAGCCCGCGCAGGGCGTCCTCCCCTTCTCCAACTCCTCCTCCTGCTTGCTGGACGCCATGGATCGATCTCCTCTGCTATCGGAGAGGCCTGGGGGGATTTTTATAGGTGATGAGAGCAAGCTAGGAGTGGCCGAGAGTGGGAGAGGATGGTGAATGGAGTGGAGCCGACTCGGGGGTGGGGGAAGCGGAAGCAAAGCAAGCAAGGGGCGATGAATGCTGATGCACCGACTGATGCTGGGACGCAGCAGGGCGCGGGCTTAAACAACTGCCGATTATTGCGGCCGCTCAGCTCAGCTCAGCTCAGCTCGTTGAGTTGATACTTTGAGAGGAGCGAGATGAGTGAGGGAGGGGGGAACGGCCGAATGGGGTGGATCGATCGGCGGACCTTATCCGGTGGCCAGGTGGCGCCGGCTTACAGGCCCCGGGTGGGGGTGACGTCACCGGAGGAGATCCGCGCGGGGCCCACCTCCTCTTCGCAGTCCGTGCCGATACCAGTAGCTGATACGCTAGCACCACCGTCCAATACTGATACCGGGGTGTGGCCTGTGGGTGGTGGCTGCTGCTGTTTTTTTGGGAAACTGAAGCGTGGATTAGTCAACGACGGCGATGCAACGGATCGGAGAGCGGTGGTGATGATGGGTCGTCCAAGGGGTGCACCCCTAGTTGGTTTGGTCCGGACGGAGTGAAAGCAGCAGTGGAGAGTGGAGCCCCGGCACATAGTACTGTGCGTGCGTCGGCTGTGTCGCGTGTGTGCAGGTGCAGAGCATGGCTGGACGGAGCCGTCGGCGTCGATAGATTGGAGAAACGTAAAGAGCGTGTTAGTTGTTACTAACGTCCAGACATGGAGAGAGGGAAAGAGCGTGTTTACTACGAGTGCTAGTTTTATAGTACAGCACACGTATCTCTTCGCCATTACTCTATAATAGACGGGTCCTTGGTTGGGTACTTGGGTTCCTAGTGCTCCTTGTGGACCTTGTCTCTTTACCACGAAAAATGGCAACACTCTGCTCGATCATAGTCCTCGTTTGAATCCTCATGCTTACCCGTTAGATCTAACTTTATTAGATGATAAGGATCCAAATAAGACCTTTAGCTACAATTGAGACCACGAAAGAGTTATGCGTCGACTAGAGTTCTTGAATCCGGATGCTGACGTTAAACTTTTCGCCCCCTAACCATAATCCCTGGAGACGACGGAATCCTCGACAGAGAAATATAATTCGACGAAACAAGAAGCTCCAGAGTCCATCCAGTCCGGATAGCAAAATTACGTAACTCGGTGGAGTCCACTCGGTCTGGTCCTTGGATGACAAGTTCACAGCAATCCAAGGCCCCGCGCTGCGCGTCCACCCCACCCGAGTTGTTAATCTAGGACACTGTTTGGCTGCTAGGATGGATTGGGACAGGACGGGATGGTCCCAATTTTGAAGGTGTTTGGTACAAGAACTCATTGGACAGGGTCATCCAGACGAGGAATATTCCTCGTAGATCCGGGACGAGCCCGTCCGCTCAAATCGAGCGGACAGACTCGTCCCACTTCGACGCCGTGAGGTCCGTCTGTGCGAGCGGCTTCTACTCGCCCTGAGCCCATGACCCTCTGCCGGAATCAAGCAAGCCAACCTCCGCCGGACGTCGAGGCCTCGAGGGAGCAGCCCTTTGGCAGAATCAAGGAACCTCTCCGGAATGGATTCGCAAGAGACTAAAAAGCTCTCGATTGCCAGGAATTGAACTAGGACTCACCAAGGGCAACGAATTTCTCCGTGCAAGCTCCGCTGATGGCCTTGCGGTGGTCTGCATCTCCTCCTGATCCACCCCATGCGCGAGCTCATCCTCCATCTCTCCTTCGGTGCTAGGCTGCTAGCTCGACATCACGACGCGCTGCCGCCGGTGTGGTCCCACCATCGCGCGCCATGCCGCCGTCTCGCGTAGCCACAGGGGCCTGCAGCCTCGCGCCCTGTCCGCCGCACGAGCGGCTGCTCGGCCACTCGCGCGTGCCCCCCTCCTGCCGTTGCCTTCCCTTGCCGCGTCGTGCGGCTCCGGCACCAGGCGGCCGACCAGAGTGGATGAGGAGGACCGAAGAAGAAGATGGTGGAAAGAGGAAAAAATATGTAGGTGGCAGGTGGGACCCACCAGACAGTGTGGTTACTGGTTAACGGTGTTACCTAGTCTGTTCATCCCTTCCTCGATGACTCGCAACCAGACAAAAAATGGGATGGACCTATCCCACTTCAGCCAAATACAAAACGGACGATCCGATCCTAGAAAAGTGGAATGGGATGGTTCTGTCCTAACTTGTCTCACATCCAAACACATGCTAGGTGACCCGGGCGGGCGGCCCTAACCGATCGGCGGGAAATTAAACTTGGTTGGCCCTTTATTAACTACGACACGTCCCCGTCACGAAACAACCTGCGTATATATGTATATGTATAGTAGCAGACCCACGAGATGCCCCCTGTCCCCCCGCGCCCAGCGCACCGGCCGCGACCGTGGCCGTGCCGGGTGGATCCCCCCCGTGTCTCGCCCCGGCATCTCGTGCTCGATCGATCGATCACGCCCGCCGCACAGTATCTCTCGCACCTGCCCAACAGTGGTGGCTGCCTGGCATTCCCTCTGATCGAATCGACGGTGCCCGCCGCGTCCTCGCCGGCCGGCATGTCGCCGCGCGTATCCCCCCGTATGTTTTGGCCCGGTTCACCAGTCACCATGCGACGACGACGCAAATCTCGCGCCGCCGATCGGTGCGCCAGGGTGTAGCCCCCAGTACGCTGGCGCCAGGTGTCCTCGACGTCGTATGGGGTGTGGTGGTGGTAGTAGCGGCCTGGTACGAGAAGCTAGGTAGCGCAATGATGCGGGGTCGTAGAGGACATGAGGACAGCGTAGGCAATACGTCCACGTGACACCCGCGTGGGCGCGTACCCGCCGCGATGTGCACGTATGGTATGGGGGGGGGGGGGGGGGGCTTGTTCCATTCCGCGAGACCCGCCCGCCGCCTCGGCTCGATCGGCGTCGTCGCATAAAAACGTGCCCGGCCGGGCCAGGACGGAGCAGCGGCGCGTGGGGATCCTCTGGCCCCTGGCGCCCGGGGCGTCGCGTCGTCTCGGACACAGCTGGTTAGCGCCTTGCTGTCGAGAGGGAGGACCCTGCCATGATTTTTCCTGGCACGATCAGCTCGCGGGGAAGTGGGAACGAGCCGGACGCGAGGCTGCTGCGGCCTTGAGGGGGGGCGCCGAGTGCGACGTCGTCCTCGTCCCCGCGGCGTGTGTGTGGTGGGAGGAAGGCGATCACAGGGGAACGGATCGATCGACGAACGAGAGGGCCATGTGAGGAACGGATCACGTCGGCGGCGGCTAGATAGCTAAGCGCTCACGTAGGCTTTGGCCGCGCGAGTCGGCGTCACGCCGGGCTGTACCTGGATGGGTAGGACATGTATGCGCCGCGACGGACCGAGCCGATGGATCACGCCGGCGAGCAAATGAAGCAAGGCCTGCGACACACGCCACCCGGCAACAGGCACGCTCGTCCGTCAGTTAGTCCGAGCGCGCGGCGCCGGGGGAGGTCACATCGGCCGGGGGGGGAGGAGATATCTCTGACGACAGGCGCATATGCGCCATAACTCGCTCATGTTTCCGTCGGTCTCGTCCCTCTCGAGGCCGCGCGGCCGGGGTCACTCTCGCCACCCTTTAATTCGTCCCGGGCCGGGGGGTGTCGCTCGCTAGCTCCACCGATCAGGAGGGCCGATCCGTCTGCCCGTCGGCCGGCCGGGCTAACGGCCGGGGCGTACCTGGTTCGGTTACGTAACTGCTCTTGGGATAAATGCTCTTGCAGGACATGTGTCGATCGGAGGGCCGCCGCTCGCTCAACGTGAGGATGTAGCATCAGGGTTAATTTATCCGGTCCGGTAGTTCGAACCGCCGGCTAGCGGTAGCGGCTAGCCGGACCGGTTTGACCGGTAACCGCTACAAACTGGTCAGATTCAAATTTCGAATTCAAATTCCCCGTGCCACCGGTTTGGACCGGTTAGCCGGCCGGTTTGTTGGAAAACAGGCTGACCGGTTAGCCGACCGGTTTGGCCGGTTAGCCGGCCTGGTGGCTTGAAAAAAAATGGGCATGACCTATCCGCAAATTAATGGAAAAATTAACCATAAATACATACAAATATCCATACATATAATTGTGCATACAAATATCCATACAAATAGTTTAGTAGTCCTCTAATACAAATAATTATTCATAGAAATAGTTAGTTTAGTAGTCCTCTCATACAAATAATTGTTCAACGGTAGCATTGCGAGGCCATTTCATACTCCGTGGTGGACATCACATTCAAACCCTGCCTTACAAGCAACTCAGCTTTGAACTCTTGCCAAGTTTGGCCCGTCCAGGCCGATGTCGTCTGCCATTCCTGAAGTAACATATTATACCAATGAGGATCTTGTCATTCGTACACCCATCTCATCAGTGGCTGCATGCTCAACTCCGGTATAGGATAGTGATAACTAGACTGTGAGGATTCCCTGTAGGAGGAGCTAGAAGAGAACTGTGGAGAGTCGTAATCCGTCGGTCCAACCGTTCTCCTCTGCGACATCGGTGCTCCATGGTCAATGTCCTGGGTTGCATGTGTGAACTCAGTCTCCTCTGCAATCAACCACATAGTATAATTAATACTCATAAGTCAGAATAATAAAAACATGTTCATATATACGTACACTTGGTACCTGTAAAATGTAGACCAGCAGGTGGGTTTGAAGGTGACATGCCTCCGCCCCCGCCACCGCCAGTAGCACCGCCACTGCCGCCACCACTGCCACCACCATCATTGCTATCATCACCATCATTGCTATCATCACCATCATTACTATCATCACCATCATCGTCAGAGCTGCTGTCCTGAGACTCCTGATACTCTGGACTTTTATCACCCTCACCATCATCAGTTTCTTCATCGCTCAGGACTTCTATTTTTTTCTGTTTTCCTTTTCCCGTGGCCTGACCTCGTTGGCGCTTCGGGTTAACCTTGCTAGGCGCGATGTGGTACTTCCGCTTCCCTACGTGAGTGTCACCTACATGTCGCCGTGCCCAACCACTGATGCAATCATCCCCGGTAGAAGTACGGAGGTCCGCGGGATTTATTTTATCAGCGACAATATTAGAGGGAAGCGGCGTGTCAACTTCATCATCGTCCTCGTCTAGAACAGGAGCTTTGTTTGACCTTCCATATTCCATCCATTCCCGCACCGGATTTTTAGGATCATAGAATGAAAGATGGGCTAGCTGGTCAATGAAATCATCTTGATCCCGTGGAGGATCGGCAACATCCGCAAGTCGTAGGCGTAGGTTGTAGTTGACATAGACAAGCTTGTTCAGTTTTTTGTGTGACAACCGATTGCGAACCTTTGTATGCAGCAAGGCAAAAGTACTCCAGTTCCGCTCGCATCCACTTGACGAACAACATTGAGCAACAAGCCGCAAAGCAAGGCTCTGCAGCTTGGGAGTTTTGTTCCCGTTTATCATCCACCAAGAAGATGCAGTTGTCTTTGGGTCAAGTGTCATTTGTTGTGCCAATTGTGTGCCAAAGTCACCACGCCGTTGTCTAAACAGCTCAGCCTCTTGCAATGCCTGGATGGCGCTCGAGATATCCGTCATGCGCTAAAAAGCATCCTTCAGTGTACTCCACATTTCTGGACTTGGAATAAACGTATAGGCATACCTCGGATTCAGGACACAAGCTGCAAAATAGAAAGTACCACGAATGAGCACAAGGTGTACGGAACGTGAAAGTATAAACTTTTGTTCACAATGAGCAGAAGCCGTCTTACCTGGAACCACATAGGTGTCAAAGAAGATGTCCTGCAACCTTCCGTTGTAAATCGCTTCATACTCTTTGTACGTGGAAACATTGCGGCCAAAGAAAGATTGCATTTCATTTCTCACACTCTGTACGGTAATACATACCTCGCACATGTTCGGCCGCTTCTCCTGATCAGCAAAGCGAAGTAAGCTGTATATTGGTTGGACTGAGTCAATGATATATTTCATTCCCTCCCACCACTCTAGACGTGAAAATCTCGTATGAGTAAATCTACCCATATTTGAATTGGCCCATTTGCTCTGCAAAAATTCAGGAGATCCCATCCACTGCATAAAACGATCACGTTTCCGATACATGCTGTCTAGGAACATGTAGTTGGTCCCAAAGCGAGTTGCACACCACTTCACCAACTCACCACCAATCGCCTGCCTCATCATTGCATTCAACTGACCATGATTGTGTAACCACGCTGATATTTTCCTGCATTGATCGATCAAATCTTGATGTTCGTACCTTTCACCGATATCCTTTAGCATCAAATTGACAGTGTGTGCTAGACAAGGTGTCCAAAGAATGTGTTCATATGTATCTTTAATCCGCTTCAGGCTTTCTTGTAGTTGGAGCCATTGTCCGTGATCACATGAACGACATGCTCTGGTCCAATTTCGTCCACCACCTTCAGAATCTCCTGGTAAATACACATATTCTTTAGCAACATCCAAATCATATTCGGATCGAAATGAACTAGGTACGGGGTTACCTTCCGCAAATACGCAGAATCTTGAGATTTTCCAGTCGCATCAATAGACTTGTGGAACCACATGACCCCATTGCAATATATCAAAAAGTTAATGACACTCATCTTCGTCGGCCAGTCCACGAATCACACATCAACGTGACGCCGAACATAGCCCACTCTGCCTGAAACTTTGCGTACTGAACCTGCAAGTCTCGCTCGTTTTGATCCAGGTACTTGCCATCAATATCCCGTCCAGTGGGTGACGCGATACCTTCACCTGCAAAACATATGACACTCATGACATTAGATCTAAACATGTAGTTGCGTAGCTATTATTTCGGCTGCAAAGAAAACATACCCCACTTCTGTGTCTCTCTGACCGCGCTGACAAAGTATGGACTGTCAGCTTGTCTTCCAGGAACTCCCGCAGTATGAAAAAAACTTTGACCAAGCTTTCCCAATAGCTTCCTTTGCATTCTTACCCTTCTGCGTCCATGAGCCTGTGTCAATCCTTGGCTGCGTCGATCCACGCGCCGAACCTAAGTTATAGTCCGTCACCCCAGGAGTCTGCCTCCATGAAGTTGCCGTTCGAAGCATCCTCTGCAACGTACCACCCTCTCCCCTAGTACATATCAATGTCAACTTGACAACACATAGCTATATCACAATATTTGAATCCTACATCCATTTCCTTATTTCCAAAATCACAATACCCTACATCAAAATATATATACATGGCTACAAATCACTAGATCCACTTCATACATTCTAAAATCGCTTGGATGCAATCAAAATATACCTAAGTATCTCCATCACTACATCCATTTCAAAATTTCCTAGATCACAATAGCCTAAATCATTGAAACCAGCATCAAATCCATACCTCACCCGCGGTCGGCGGCTAACCGACGAAATCGGGCGGCTAACCGCTCCACCAGAGCGGCTAACCGGTCTCGCGAGCCGGTAACCGGTGCGGAGACCGAGGATCTGCCACCCGACCGGCTAACCGCCCGAGCCGAGCGGTTACCGGAGCAACCGGACCGGCTAGCCGGGCTCGCGCGGCGGTGGCGGCGCTGGAGGCGAATTTTCGCCTGGGGGAGGGAGTGCGCTGCGCGGGGGGGGGGGGAGAGTGCGCGGCGCTGGCCGTTGGGGGAGGGGGGTTAGGGTTAGGGTGGCGTTGGGCCTTCATGGGCCTTAATGGGCCGGCCACTGTTTTTTCTTTTTCTTTTTTGATTTAACTTGTATTTACCGAAAAAAATACCAAATGAGCAAATATTTGAAAACTTTTTACACCAATAGATTACACGCACCTTGAAGTATTTTTAGGAATTTTTTCGACATTTTTCCATTTTTTGAATTCAAATTTAAAATTTTCAAATTCGGAGCGGTTCAAACCGCCCCGAACCGCTACCGGTCCGGGGCGGTTTGGTCGGGAACCGGTCAAACCGGACTGGTTCCCGACGGTTAGGGAAACCCTGGACACCAAACACTCGCAATCAGGGTTAATTTATCCGGTCCGGTAGTTCGAACCGCCGGCTAGCGGTAGCGGCTAGCCGGACCGGTTTGACCGGTAACTGCTACAAACCGGTCAAATTCAAATCTTGAATTCAAATTCCCCGTGTCACCGGTTTGGATCGGTTAGCCGACCGGTTTGACCGGTTAGCCGACCGGTTAGACCGGTTAGCCGGCCGGTTTGTTGGAAAACAGGCTGACCGGTTAGCCGACCGGTTTGGCCGGTTAGCCGCCCGGTTTGGCCGGTTAGCCGGCCTGGTGGCTTGAAAAAAAATAGGCATGACCTATCCGCAAATTAATGGAAAAATTGACCACAAATGCATACAAATATCCATACATATAATTGTGCATACAAATATCCATACAAATAGTTTAGTAGTCCTCTGATACAAATAATTATTCATAGAAATAGTTAGTTTAGTAGTCCTCTCATACAAATAATTGTTCAACGGTAGCATTGCGAGGATCACAATACCCTACATCAAAATATATATACATGGCTACAAATCACTAGATCCACTTCATACATTCTAAAATCGCTTGGATGCAATCAAAATATACCTAAGTATCTCCATCACTACATCCATTTCATAATTTCCTAGATCACAATAGCCTAAATCATTGAAACCAGCATCAAATCCATACCTCACCCGCGGTCGGCGGCTAACCGACGAAATCGGGCGGCTAACCGCTCCACCAGAGCGGTTAACCGGTCTCGCCAGCCGGTAACCGGTGCGGAGACCGAGGATCTACCACCCGACCGGCTAACCGCCCGAGCCGAGCGGTTACCGGAGCAACCGGACCGGCTACCCGGGCTCGCGCGGCGGTGGCGACGCTGGAGGCGAATTTTCGCCTGGGGAGGGAGTGCGCTGCGCGGGGGGGAGAGTGCGCGGCGCTGGCCGTTGGGGGAGGAAGGGTTAGGGTTAGGGTGGCGTTGGGCCTTCATGGGCCTTAATGGGCCGGCCACTGTTTTTTCTTTTTCTTTTTTGATTTAACTTGTATTTACCGAAAAAAATACCAAATGAGCAAATATTTAAAAACTTTTTACACCAATAGATTACACGCACCTTGAAGTATTTTTAGGAATTTTTTCGACATTTTTTCATTTTTTGAATTCAAATTTAAAATTTTCAAATTCGGACCGGTTCAAACCGCCCCGAACCGCTACCGGTCCGGGGCGGTTTGGTCGGGAACCGGTCAAACCGGACCGGTTCCCGACGGTTAGGGAAACCCTGGACACCAAACACTCGCAATCAGGGTTAATTTATCCGGTCCGGTAGTTCGAACCGCCGGCTAGCGGTAGCGGCTAGCCGGACCGGTTTGACCGGTAACTGCTACAAACCGGTCAAATTCAAATCTTGAATTCAAATTCCCCGTGTCACCGGTTTGGATCGGTTAGCCGACCGGTTTGACCGGTTAGCCGACCGGTTAGACCGGTTAGCCGGCCGGTTTGTTGGAAAACAGGCTGACCGGTTAGCCGACCGGTTTGGCCGGTTAGCCGCCCGGTTTGGCCGGTTAGCCGGCCTGGTGGCTTGAAAAAAAATAGGCATGACCTATCCGCAAATTAATGGAAAAATTGACCACAAATGCATACAAATATCCATACATATAATTGTGCATACAAATATCCATACAAATAGTTTAGTAGTCCTCTGATACAAATAATTATTCATAGAAATAGTTAGTTTAGTAGTCCTCTCATACAAATAATTGTTCAACGGTAGCATTGCGAGGATCACAATACCCTACATCAAAATATATATACATGGCTACAAATCACTAGATCCACTTCATACATTCTAAAATCGCTTGGATGCAATCAAAATATACCTAAGTATCTCCATCACTACATCCATTTCATAATTTCCTAGATCACAATAGCCTAAATCATTGAAACCAGCATCAAATCCATACCTCACCCGCGGTCGGCGGCTAACCGACGAAATCGGGCGGCTAACCGCTCCACCAGAGCGGTTAACCGGTCTCGCCAGCCGGTAACCGGTGCGGAGACCGAGGATCTACCACCCGACCGGCTAACCGCCCGAGCCGAGCGGTTACCGGAGCAACCGGACCGGCTACCCGGGCTCGCGCGGCGGTGGCGACGCTGGAGGCGAATTTTCGCCTGGGGAGGGAGTGCGCGGCGCGGGGGGGGGAGAGTGCGCGGCGCTGGCCGTTGGGGGAGGGGGGGTTAGGGTTAGGGTGGCGTTGGGCCTTCATGGGCCTTAATGGGCCGGCCACTGTTTTTTCTTTTTCTTTTTTGATTTAACTTGTATTTACCGAAAAAAATACCAAATGAGCAAATATTTGAAAACTTTTTACACCAATAGATTACACGCACCTTGAAGTATTTTTAGGAATTTTTTCGACATTTTTTCATTTTTTGAATTCAAATTTAAAATTTTCAAATTCGGACCGGTTCAAACCGCCCCGAACCGCTACCGGTCCGGGGCGGTTTGGTCGGGAACCGGTCAAACCGGACCGGTTCCCGACGGTTAGGGAAACCCTGTGTAGCATTCGGTTGGGGGGTGGGGGGGTGGGGGGGGGGCGACAGCGGCGTGACGACGGACGAGAAAGGGGAGCGCGATCGATCGGCGATCGACGACGGCCGGCTGGGGGACGATACGTACGTGTGGTACTGCAGCCTCTACGCGTAGGTACGATACGCATGATCTTTCGGTGTCAGCGTGGTAGGTTATATATCTCTCGTACATAAACGAAGCACAAATATTCTTCGATGCAACCAATCCATATCCATAAATGCTGATTGCTAGTAATTAATCGGACGTCCTTTCGTCAAAAGCTAGCTAGCTTGACAGGTGAAAGCCGTGCGTTACTGCTACATTTGCTCACCGGCGCCGATGGGGGCCCCACGTGGCCGACGGAGGTCACGTTGTGGTCAGGTCAGGTACTCAGGGGTCATGGCGATTGGCGACAAACAGCAGCGCGAGGCGAGGGGCATGATCGATCCGTCGCCGATCCTCCACCACCACGCAACGCAAGTGGCGCCTGCCTGCGGGTACGCCAGTGAGGTCGCCGTCGCGGCGTTTATGGCGTGCATGGCGGCCCTGCCCTGCCCCTGCCCCTTCCGACGGCAGCGGTGGGCTCCCACACGTGCCGGTGTGTCATCTCGGTCGTCGACGACGCTGGGCTGCCGCGCGCGCAAGCGGAGGAGCGAGCTCCACCGAGCCCGCGGGAAGAAACAGCTCCATGTGGGTGCCATGCGCGCGCGCCGGCCGCATCACCTGCGGCTGCCCCTCTTGGAGGACGCCCCAGATCGCGCATGCATTCGCCTGCGCGCGGCGGTTTAGTTCGTTGGGCCGGCCGGAGCAGGTGGTGGGGGTGTGATTTCGTCGTCAGGTCATACATGCTTGCCATATTTCTTCCAGACAAATAGACAGATGCATATGCATTTACATGCAGGGCATTGTCTCAGATTTGTAGGGGATCGATAATGAAATTAGAACACATGAACTTGCATGGAGAAAATCAGAGGCTTATCTCTTTGTGCTGGAATTAATAAGGACCAATTTATAACAAACAGTGCTGATTACCATTGGGGTGAGGTTCCTGCATTCGAAACGTATCCATAAAAGGAAACAAAATATCGCAGAAAACGGTCATCATAAAACACCTAGCAGCGAAGAGTGTGAGTGTCGGTCACCTCATTCTGTACAGCCAATGCAAATGTGCCTGCCAAATTGCGAACCTTGTCGTGGACCCAGGGCGAAGGGAGGAAGACAAGCTCCGGCCACGGCCAGTGACGTAGCCTGTGTGCGTGGGCCAGCTCCCGGTCGTCCTCTTCCGCGGCGCACACAGCTCCCCGTTCAGCCCACATCTAGCTTCCGGCCGGCCATGGCCATCCGGGGGCACGCACCTGCTGCTTGCTTGCCTGCCTAGTTGCCGTGCCTTATTACGTTGGCGTTGCGTGAACACAGCAATGGTGACTCGACGTGTGTGGATCCGACCGGATCAATGCAGATCTGCCCCCACAACGCCCACTCCTCTTCGTCTCCAGGCAGCTCATGATCTGGGCGTTACCTTACCTGACTTGCAGGTTGCCAGCAGTCGTGGGCACTAGCGCTGCTGCCGCTACTAGCCAGAGCAGCTCTAGCTGTTTCAGTCTGTTTTTTGTTTTCCCGGGCCAGTGCGTGCATGCATGCACCTGGGCTCTCTCGCTCACGTCTTGCCGCGAGACTAGCCGACCGGGGCAGCAGAGGGTGCTCCTGGAACCTGCTGCAGGCGGGGCATGGCATGCGTTCTCTTCGTTATCCTGTGAGAGTTTCCTGTGTGGGCTATAGCTTTGACTGTTTGGAGAAGATTGGGGGGCCTGGATTCAGGTGGTACCAGCGCGCTGAATCGGTCAAGCGGCCGGCACTCCCACGTGATAATTATTGGAAGAAGATATATTATTGAAGGAAAGAAGAGTTTTACTCCCTTTCAGGTGAATCAAGTCTGCTACTCCTTCCATATTTTGACGGGACACATTTGGTTTCGTTAGGACAACAATACTTTGACCCCAGAATTACTCTATTGACATTTCTTTAGGTAATAATACAGCAATATGCTCATAAAAAATATTGTTGTAATGTAAATATAATTATATAAGCGCGTATCCTAACAAAATGTAATAAGCCTTGTAATTTCAAAACGGACCGCGGCTCTATGGTTGCTATTTTGTGCATCTAGTGTTTGTATGACATACAGATGATGTGTACCTCTCGTACTATAGTGAATGCGGGAGACAGGAGGCCATATTGAGATGGATATATAGTGAAGGACGAGGTGGGCGACCAAGGTTCCTCTACTTTACCTCTTTATGCAGTTGAGTCACTAACCTAAGTGACAATAGCAATGTTAGAGAAACCCGGTCCGATGTCCAGATAGACAGAGTGGAGTATTGGTGTGCTAGCTTAGAGGTAGAGCACCATCATGCGGATTGCTCTGTTAATTTGCGGCTTGTTTAGATGCATGCTAAAAAATTAGAACTTAGGGAAACGTTTAAAAAATTAGATCTTTGCACTTGTCTTAGGTGTTTAGATCCATTTGCTTGTTTTTTAGTAAACGGTGTTTAGATCCATTTGCTAATTTCGAAGTGGGCCTCACACATTTGGTTGCAGCCATCGGCCCTAGGGGACGAGCAGGCTCACAGATAGGCTGGTTTTAGTGAGCCCCACACGTTTGGCCCAACAGTGTCTCTTGGTAGGCTGATCTAATTTGTTGTGTGTGTGTTTAAATAAAATTGAGCTACATTTTTAGGTTTTAGCTTTTTATACTCCAACTAAACAAGCCTGGGTTGAAGTGCAAAATGGTCGATAAGCCTTGCACGAGGTATAGTTATTTGTCCTTGAATCTGATTAATTGGGGCCGACCACGAGCGCGTGCGCTATCGACAAACATGGTTTGGGAGGCATGGCCGCCGGTGTTATTTGGGCCAGCAGCATTAGGACGATGGATCGCGGAAGGCAGGGTGTTTTTCACGTACAGTAGACTCAGTGGTGACGTGTGGGAAACACAAACCACACGGCCCTACGTAAATCATCATTACGACGGATATAAGTTTTGGTTGGATCATCGATCTCTCTCATCACAATGCGACTTTTGTCGTCTGGACCATATGATCCCATCCACCTTAATCCTCCGGTTATTTTGGACGTCAATATCATCCAACCATTGATTGGTACGCATCTGCTGATGCGTGTGTTATCCCAGTAGTAGTTGGGCACACACCGATCCTACGCTAGTACTAGAGCTAGTAGTAGCTAGAGAGGATTCGCCGTATCCAATTGGCCTGGACCAGAATGTTTTCCGACGATGATGACGATATCCCCTGCCTCGATCAGTTAGCTACCGGCAGCTAGCTAGTGAGTGTGTTCCTGCACCATGCATATATGTGGGTGTGTAATAAGACAAGCTGCGTGCGTGCTTGCTTGCGCCCATGAGCGCCAGTATCGCAGCTGGTACGGTGGTGGCTCGCGCACGCAGCGTCACACGGCGCACCTATCAGTCTCGTTTAGAGCTGGTAATGGTTTGGGTTGAAACCGGTTCTTATGGTTTGGTTTTCACTTGAGCCAATTTGGTTTGGTGGTAAATGGGCTAAAAAGAATAATGGGTTGGTTTGGTTTGGATTAGCAATTAGAACCGGTTTGAATTGGTCTAATCGTACAGATACTACACCTAGCCACGTCTTGCGTTCACACTATAAAATTTTACCGAAATCGACTGAAATTTTTTTCAGTTGACTCAACATAACTGGAAGCTACTCTGTGCAAAGTGTAGTGGCTAGACCTGCAGGTGGGCCCCACGTCAAGAGCCGGACCCTAGAATTTAAACCTCGCGTTCACACTATAAAATTTTATCGAAATCGATTGAAATTTTTGTGGATGACTTAGCATGACTGTCAGCTACTCTGTGCAAATCGGTGTGGCTAGACCTGCACGTGGGCCCCACGTCAGGTGTCGGACCCTAGAATTTAAACCTCACGTTCACACTATAAAATTTTACTGAAATCGGCTGGATTTTGTTACAAATGACTCAGTATGACTGGCAGCTACTCTGTGCAAAGTGGTGTGGATAGACCTGCACGTGGGTCCCACAATATAAAATTATGTATAGATAGAGTTAAATAATTAGTTTATTTTGGGTTGAAGACAAAAGAAGTTTGGTTTGGTTTGGTTTTTGAAATATGCAGTTTGGTTTGGTGTGGTTTAATCAATGAGCAAAATACTAGTTGGTTTGGTGTAGTTTTGGTGTGGTTTTCAAACCATTAGCACCTTTAGGCCCTGTTTAGATTCAAAAGAATTCCTCAAAAATCCACTATTCATCTAACTTTTCCCTATTCATCCCACCTCTTCTACTCACATATCACTATTCATCTACAGTGTTTTTTGATGAACAGTGTATTTTCGGGGAATATTTCCCCAATCTAAACACACCCTTAGTCTCGTTACGCGCCGCCTGGATCGGTCGGCACGCGCGCAATGTTCGTCCGTCCGGTCCAGGCAGTAACGCACGACATGCCCAGCGCGCGGCCAGGGACCATGCATGAATCCGGCTGCCACTTGCGGCCGGTGGCCTGCGGAGCTTGCATAGCAGAGTGGCGGCATGCAGCGCTGGACGCACTGCACGGGGACCCGGTCGCCGCGCGCGCAGGGGCCATCGGGCACACGGTGTCCGGCTGCCTCCGGGTAGGCACCTACCGGTGGCGCGCGGCTGCCAGCTCCGGCTGCTGCCGCGCGGCGACACAGCCGCATGTGTCGTGTACTCATGTGTGCCAGTGTGGGGCAAGGTTGTTAGCGTCGGGATACTAGGTAGTATCGTTTTTCGCTTGACAGTATCGGATCGTAGGATCGTATCGTAATATCGGGATTCTATCAAATTCTACAAAATATATATTTTATACAATATTTGCAATATATTGTGCATAATAAAGTCTAAAATATTGAGTTTCGTTAATTTACTTATTCTTTTGCAAATTTCATTGGTCTTACTAACATTATTTTCAATGCAACTTAATTTAAATAATATTTATTGTAACTAAATTATTTTAAAAAATTATTTATACCACTAATTATGTAGTATCCTAGGATCGTAGTATCGGGATACTACGAAATTTTAGGTAGGATCGTGTGTAGTCTCACAGTAGTATCGGGATACCATAAAAATTAAGATACTATGTGGTATCGGTATCGGTATCGTTTTGGTCTGGTGGGATCGTAATATCGTAAGATACTACGATACGTATAGGGATACTAACAACCTTGGTGTGGGGGCGCCGAGTCGACCACGTACGCGGCGCGTGCATGCAATGGATGTGAGCGCCCATGGATTTGATCCAGCGCGAGAGATGATCCTGAGTTGGTGGGCGGCACGGCAGGGCAGGGCAGGGCAGCGTTTGCCCACTGGCCAGTGGTCACTGCCGCGGTGCCGGGAGCCATGAATGATGGGCGGATGATGAAGGTGTAGGCCGGGCGCAGCATCGCAAGCCTGTGCCGCGATCGCAACAAAAAGCTGGTGTCCCATTATTGTGTCTGTTTGGGATGTTGTACTACTCCTCTGGTATGTACACACCTGCAGGCGAGGGTTTTGGATGTGTACATGCATGTAAGCCAGTGGCATCCTTTTCCTTGCAGCAGAGAGAGGCAGAGAGCCATACACCTTGAACCAATGTGGGCCCGGCCAACTGGGCTTTGGACGTGGCCGAAACTCCGATCGCACACTTGGCGGATCAAATCGACATCAAGATGGCGGCAGGCAGCTGCAGCAACAAAACAGTAGCAGAGTGTGCGGCGCCATTCGACGCCTTTGTAGTTTGCCACAACAGGCCGGATTGGACGACGAATTGGCCCCGATAGGCTTGTTAGGGACACGGACGTGAGACGCATCTACCGTTGACGAAACGAAACCATGAATAGTCCACATCGACGGACCCCTTTTTTTGGGTGTCATCTTCCAAGCCTTCTTTTCGCGACACTTTCGTGATCAACGCTCTGTCGTATGCGGTACACTGTCGTGTGCAGTATCGCTGTGCCCGGGAAAGGAGGTGTCGCCCGTGTCGGGTGCCCAGCCAGCCAAGTGTCGTGGACCCTTGTCCCCCTCGATCGATCACTCATTTGACGGCAGAATGCTTCAAGTTACATTTTCCTTTTTTGAGAAGGTAGAATAGAACGCAGTACAAGATGATCAGGACGGCTAGGCTCTCTGTGTCTGATTGGCACGATTTTGTGACCCACCACGTGCAATGCCGGTAGTTACGAATCCAAAAGGCCCAACTAGATTGCCACCCCAGAAGATTAGCCTGCATGTTCTCAGCCCAAAGCCCATTACTTTTGTCCACGTAATCCATGCAATAGTTGGGCCTTGCTGGGGTGGCAACGTATTTAGTTATGGACCGGCTCATTCAGAACGCAGGACAGCCCAATACATTTGTGACTTTCGGACACTAATCCGTAAAAAAGCCCATATTTCCAATCTGCAGTGGAAGGTTTATGTGCACTAATCGAGCTAAAGGGGTCCGTTGGGCTAAAAAAACATAAGCCTCAGCTATAAAGTTTTGGAAGAACTCAAAATAAGTAGATTACAAATAAAAAATAGCGTATCTAAACCTCTTCGATGGTGGCATATATGCCTGGTAATTAGTCAATCTATCAGAAGGAACAAAGACTAAAACATACGAAGCTTGAAATTCTAGCACTACCATCGAATGGCAAATGGACTATTACCAAATAACCAAACATGCAAATGCTTACGAAACTTTTTGCCTGCCGGGGGGCGCAAGACCCAAAGAGGCAGCATCGGAGAAGAGGAAGACATGTGAAGTGTGTAAAAGCTCAACGAAGAAAGAGAGGGCACCGTGTCATGACTTGGTGGGAGCAGATGACCAATGCTGGCACGATGCAGACAGTGCAGCTATTAATATATACATCATGGCACATTTAGAAGGAGAGATGCAGGAAAAGTTTTCAAACAAGGCGATGGCCCCTTCAGACCTGGCAACCTTCATCCAGGGCGACATCCTAGCTGAACGAGCGGCGTCTAATGTATTTAGCGAGTAATTCCTTTTTTATTTATTTTCTTTATGTTAACTCCTCTTGGAGTTTGTAAATGATCACTGCATGTCTGCTTTCTACTTTAATGAATGGACATAGCACCTGCTGTAATTTGCTAAAAAGCTTCAGCTGCATGTGAGGATATGATACCTGCAAGATTTTGGGGAACCGTGAAACGATCAAGCATTCAAGCTATAGGCTCACGGCGCATTGGCAATTCATTTTGCCACGACGCGCCCACAGGTTAATACGTTGCCTTGCATTGCATGGTCGGCACGGCACGGTTGGTGTGTGGCAATGGCAACTGGCTTGCCCAGCCTTGAGCCTGGGCCCAATCGCCCCTTCTGGTGCTTCTCCGTAGCCACCACGCCCATTTAGGCCCCGTTTAGTTTCCCAAAGATTCCTCAAAAATCCACTAGTCATCTAACTTTTCTCTATTCATCCCACCTCTTCTACTCACATATCACTATTCATCTACAGTGTTTTTTTGGTGAACAGTGTATTTTCGGGGAATCTTTCCCCAATCTAAACACACCCTACTCGCCGTGTACGGCCTCGTGTACCCAAGCAAAACGTGGGCGCCAAATCATTGAGAATCTTGTCCGGTATTCCCTGACATGAACGTACGGCGGCGCATGAATGGCGCGAACCACGAAGCTACTACCATTTGCCGCTGACAGTTCCAGTGCCAGCTTGTTTGACTGTGCATTATGCACTCACACACATCACTGGGATCGGGCAGTCCCAGAACTCGGACAAATCTGTTCACATTGGTTCAGGTAATGGTTTTCTCCGTGATAGTGTGAATGAAGAAAAATATCTCATCGAAAATCCCAAAGACGCTGTCTGTTTTCTCTTGATATGTACAACTAGCCGTCGATCACGTCACGACGGGGAACAGCACGTTTGAACAAAAAAGGCCTCCTCAAAACTCCACACAAACTCCAAAAAGAAAAGAACATTTTTTTTTTCTCACAACGCCGCTAGTTGCCATTAGCAAACGGGGCAGCTCACTAACCCATTCTCATTGCAGTCGGGGCACCGCCTGAACGCGCCGGCGCCGGAGCCGGCGCCATCCTCGACGTCGTCCTCCACGAACACCTTGCAGCTGCCGGAGCACGCGGCGCACGGCACGAACCGCACCCCGCCGCAGCCACCACACGCGTCCTGCACGCCACCGGCGCACCCCTTGGCGACCACCGCGTCGCAGGCCTCGAGAGCCGCCGCGAGCTCCCCGGCCTCGTGCAGGCGTCGTACCTCCTCTGCGCCACCCAGGTGTATTCCGTCCACGAACACCTGCGGCAGCAGCGGCACCCGTCCGTCGCCGCCGCAGGCGAGCGCGGCGCGGAGCTCGTCCTTGAACCCGGCGTGCATCGACAGGTCGCGCTCGTCGACGCGGAGCTCGTCCTTGAACCCGGCGTGCATCGACAGGTCGCGCTCGTCGACGCGGGCGCCGTAGCCTCGCAGGACGGCGGCCGTGGACCAGCAGTCCTCGTACGTGTGGCGTATCCCGCGGAGGCTCGTGAGGTACACCACGACGCGCCCCGCGCTCTCCGGCGGCGGCGCCGGCGAGGCCTGCTTCTTGGCTGCTGCTGCTAGCTTCGTCTTGGCGTCGATCTTTTCCTGCAGGACGGTGACGCGCGCGCGCACGATGCCATGGAACTTCTGGATCTCCCGCTTCTCGACGACGTCGTCACCGCCGCCGCTGTCCTCGTCGCGTTTGACGAAGTCAGGGAGATGCGAGCCGTTGGGTGTGAGATCGTCGAGCGCCTTCCGGAACGCGTCCAGGATTTCTGGATCGAACACCGGCGACCCGGGCGTCGACTGCGCCTTCCGCTCCTCGTAGTGGACGCGGTCTTCCTTGTCCTCCTTCACCTCCTCGTGATCATCCTCCTCGTCGTCGTCGAGCCCATTCATGAGCTCCCACACGTTGATCTCCTCGGGGGGCCCACGCGCCGGCGTCTTGGTGGGCGTCCGCGGCGCTACGACGGCCTGCTTCTTCGGCCGCTTCTTGGGTGGCACCGCCACGGGCGGGGGCGTCGCCGGGCGCCACCCGGCGAACGACCGCGACGGCCCGAGCAGCTTCCCGGCGCCGTCGTCAGCGTCGTCGTTGTCGCTGTCCTTCTTCTTCTTCGTCATCCCCTCGCCACCGCCATAGGCGTCATCGAAGGACACGGCGCCCATGGCCGCCACGGCCGCGGCGGCGCGGTCGAGGCTGAGCGTGCCGAGCGCGGCCGAGCGCACCGCGACGGAGCGCCGCCGCGACACCGGGAGGCGGCCTGTGAGTCCACGCGGCCCCGGCGGCCCGCCGCATCCCCCGTGCAGCGCGTGCTTGGACCCCTGGCAACCCATCACACCAGAGTAGCAGACCACCACGCCAGCAGCAAGGAAAGGAAAAGGAAGGGGAAGAAGGCCGGAAGGGAAAGGGGAGCGGGCCGAGAAGCCCGGGCGGCGCTCGTTCTCCTCCACTGAGCAAGGAGAGGGGAACGGCTAGAAAAACCTCCTCTCGCCTTTCGGCCGCGCGGGAGTCAAACGGCTGGAAAAACTTGGGTGTGAAGCGGAGACGCAACGGTTTGGGCAGCGCGCAGCAGCGGCGTGATCCGCGGTGGCAGCCTCGGCCCCGCGGTGTGGAAGGAAACGCATGCATAAGAAAGGGTCGGGGGACGCGTCGCGCACTACTGCACTAGCGCTCGAGGGTCGCGTGTGCGGGCGCCCGTGGTGGCCGTGCACGCGAGCGTATCGAGCCGGCACGATCACGTAGGGGGTGGCGGCCCGAGAGCGTACGTGCGTGCGCCGTGGCCGTGGAGTACTGGTTCGGCCGCGTCGTCGGGGTAAGTCAGGTGGGCGCTGGGAACATGCATGTGCCGTCTTCCTCGGCGAGGTACCGCACGGCCACGGCGCCATTCGCACCACCTGCGCCGCCGCGTCAGTGGCAGTCGCCGGTCACGGCCGGTTCGGTGGCGGTTGCAGCGGGGGCCGGCCGTGGGGGGCGGATGATTTGATAGCTGCTCTGTCTGACAGGGAGGCTATACGATGTTTCGTTGAGTTGGCGTTACGATATTCATCATTGAACGCCGGCGTGGTGTGCATGCCTGTTCATTCGGGATGCGATTCCTGCGTGTCCGCGCTAACGGCAACGGGTTTGTTTGAGGATTTGAACTGGCCAACGGTTCGGTTTGTTTGACAAACTGCCGCATGCTCGTTTGCATGTATCGTTTGCTTTTATCGGTTACGATAAACCTTCTGGCCTCTGCAGACGAGCAGATCAGAAGGTTCTGTCACTGGGCAGCAAGGCAGGTCGCGAAGGACACACAGAATTGCAGTGTCGCTCTGCCAGTAAAAGCATGGGATGTGACAGCTGATTCCTGACAAGTGCACAGCTCCTGTTTGTAGTACGAGCAGTCGAGCAGTCTGTTTTCCAGGTTCTACGCTTGTACTCACTCCGTCCCAAAAAATATACAAGTTTAGTATG
Organism: Digitaria exilis; assembly: GCA_015342445.1. Lineage (NCBI taxonomy): Eukaryota > Viridiplantae > Streptophyta > Magnoliopsida > Poales > Poaceae > Digitaria > Digitaria exilis. The sequence continues at coordinate 100,873 of JACEFO010001666.1, forward strand.
CGTGCCAGTTGAAGTAGTTCATGTTTAACTAAATTTGTAGAAAAATATATTCGTATTTATGGCTCTAAATAAATTTGTTAAAAACTACATTTAAAAATGAATCTAATGATATATATTTTATCTGATAAATATTTATATTTTTTATTTATAATTGATCAAAGTTAAGATTCTAAAATTTATTAGGAAGCGAGAATTGTATGTTTTCGGAGGAAGTACTAGCGTCCGACGCAGGAGTTCAACAGAGGCGAGGCCCGGCAAATTCACCGGATCGCTTTAACAACAGAAAGGAAAAGCTAACACTTCTCGACAACTTTTGTCCAATGCCCGTTCCGTTCGTTCGTTCGTTCACAGCTTTGCCCCGGTCTGCGATTTTACTTCGAACGCATCGACAGCGATGGAGCGACGCGGGCAGGCGTTTACGGTCCGCTTCAGGCACAAGGTTTCATCACCCCTTTTCTGCTCTCGTTTTAGCAGGCATAAGATGTGAGTTTGTTGCCTTTTTTTCTCTTTGTTTTTTTCAGGTTTCGGGGGTGCGTTGGTTGGTTAGAATACGTGGGTGCCGTGTCTCGTCTGGTCGGTGCACTGGCCTGGCCCACAACTCGGCTTGCTTTGCTTTATCTTGAAACGCCTCTTGCTTTGTGTGCGTTGCAGTGTGCAGATTAGCGTCTTGCACACCTTAAACAGCGATTAGTGCCGGTAGTGTGTTTTTAAAGTTTGTTGTTGATGTGGTACTTAAAGTGCAGGAGGAACAGAGGTGTAGTATAGATGCGGTGGACCTGTGCCGTGAAGGTTTGCACGACGGTATTCTCTGACAGTTGACAAGCATTTGTCAATACTCCATCCAAATGCAAACAGCAACAATTGTGCCATGGCTTATAGCCAACGCCCGACTTTAGCTGGGTTACTTCTGATGGTCAGTTGAGACTTGAGAGTTTGCTTCGTCACGGGAACCTACGATTTGATCCTAATGACATCTCTCACTACGTAAAAGTCTTACAATAGTTGCACCAGCTGCTCCGTGCACGTACGTACGTGTTCCATTGTCAAAAGGGAGACTATTCAAGACATGGGAATCACATGGACGACCGAACCTTTCAGTAGGTTAACCCCCCTCCTAGTCTCCTTTAATCACGAAATCGAACGGCACACACAAGACATGCCTTTTCCATTCCATCCTTGAAGGTTGCGAGGAGTACAGGGCTTGACTACGAGTCTAGCTACAATGGTAGCACAGCATCACTGTCAGTGTAGCATCGTAGGGCACGCACGAACGACGTTCCCCCTAACCCACATATCTTAAAGCATGCACAGATGAAAAAGAGTGTTAGGTAAGTGACGGCCTGTCGTGTCCGTGAATCACGCATTGATCGCGCCCTATAGCGAGATTAGTTAATTGACTTTTCTTTTTCTTTTTTGTGGTAAGTAGTACAGTAGAGATTAGAGAAGCTATGGAAGAATATATAATGGAACGGTTGAGTGACGGACATCACATTGCGGATAGGAAAGGGAGTAGGCCGCCGACGCGCCGTGGAGTGGTGTGGTGCTCGACGGGGTTGGGTTTGGTGGCGAGCACGACGTGTTCTCGGCCAGGAACGGACGGTCCGTCGACGATGTCGCAGATCCGCGCGCACGTTCCCCGCTTTTCCACGGGATCTTCCGAGTTTGACGTCTGACGCCTGACGGCTGCTGCAGATTTGCAGGGGCGGTGGGTGGTTGGGTCTTGGTCGCTCGATCTTTTTTCGGCGGCGAAACTCGAAAGTGTCGAGAGAGACACATGGGCACCGCATGATCACACATGGTTGGAGTCAGCAGCTTCTGCCACCGTCCTAGGAACGGTCAGCCCGGAGCCCCCGACAGGCTTACCGTGATTCTGTTGACTTGGGACGAACCGATGGTGACGGCGACTGGTTGGTGATGAGATGTAAAATGCCGTGAAATAATCACACGGACAATGTTAGATGTTAAACTCTTTCATCACGGAATCGGGACGGCCTAAACGAGGAAAATTTTAAAGACTGCAACTAGGGCACCGAGCTTGACGACAGCGCTAAGGCTGGTCGCAGTGGGGTGCGCTATCCGGTGCGGCATCGTCGCGCACCAGCTGTCGTGCGCCAAATGTGGCGCCATAGCGCAGGGGCGCTACAGCCTGACGTGGCTCGGGGCCCACCCATTGCGTGCGCGTCGCGCCACCACCAAACCAACCGCCGTCGCACCAGAGAGAGAGGAGGAGGACAGAGCCTCCACAGCCGACCCGCCATGGCTGCCGAGAGAGAGCGAGGAGGCCACAGATCCCGCAAATCAACCAAATCGAGATCCCACAAGACGAATCGAAGAAGAAATCAGCCAAATCGAGCTCCAACAAGCCAAATCCACAAAAATCGAAGAACAAAATTCAAAGAAGCCAAAAATCGAAGAAGCCCGGCCACCGCTCCAGCTCGACGAGGACCTCAAGGCCGCGCCGCCGCGAGCAGCCGCCGTCCTCCACCTCCAGGCGCTCCATCTGAAGCGAGCTCGAGCTTGAGCAGCAGCAGCTCGAGTCCGACCGCTGCGCAGCAGGTCGGTGCCGCACCGTCCCTGGCCAAGTCCACGCCGAGCTGCAGACCCTCGCCGGATCTCCACCTCGCCGAGCTCGAGGAATCGGTGCTCGCTAAGGTCGAGGCCAAGGAGCTCGCCGCCAGACGCCTCGAACCCCAGCGCCCCCAATCCGTCATCAGGCGCGAGCTCGAATTGAGATGACCCGGCGCCGGTTCGAGCGAGCCCCTGCTTGTGGCGGACCACTCCGAAATTATTCCAAGTTAAGTACCTCGGGACCACTTAATCACGTAGTCAGGCACTTAATCCGGAATAAGCTGGAGCGCCGTCGGATTAAACCCGATTAAACCACGTACTTTACTCGATCGAAACAACAGCACGCCCACACGAAGGTGAGCCCCAGAGATTACAACATTCCACAAATTAAATTACACACTTAGATAAAGTAGTTATTACAAACCGAGTTAAAATTTAAAATCAGAGTACACAAGTCTTGCAGCGGAATTTAAAAGTTCAACACAACTGAAATTAGGGTTTCATTGCAGCGGAAGTAAATAATCTAACGACGAAACAAGTAACTCCGTGATGAAGCCTGCCACGAAGCTACTCCTCCCGATCCTCGGCAGAGGACGGGACCCATTCGATGTGCCAGCCAGGTGGAACCTGGGCAGGCCAAGTCATAGCATCCACATCCAAGATTATACCTGTAAAATATTGCCACAAGCAAGGCTGAGTATACTAATACTCAGCAAGGCTTACCCGTCGGGTGAAATCTACATCACCGACATCTAGACAATGAGAGGCTTTTGGCTGGTGGGTTTGTTTGCCAAAAAGCAACTAAAGTAGATCCTTGCTTTCAAGTTTTAGCTTCATATTCTAGTAAATTTAACCATTCTAGATTAGCATCCTCTCTAAGCATGCAAGTGGTGCAATACAAGTTATTCATAGAACAAGTTCATGATCTCATAATTCCACTTATTACTCGATGTAGCAAGGCGGTCAAGCAGTCTCATTAACCGCGAGAAGCGGACAGTTCGAACCGAATTTGTGCTACCTGGCCAGGGGAAACCCAACACATACGGATACTCTGCTTGCTATAAAATGTACAAGCATTTCCCAACCTTTCCCATCGATCCACAATTCGGAACCGGGTCCACTTCCTTAGGATAAAGGTTTACTGCTTCACTCACAGCATCACGCATATATCCACAAGTGTACGGCAGGGGAAAACAAAGTTTCCAAGGAGAGATGGCTATCGGCCCTAGCTGCTTCAATCTGGTACCGGGCTTACCGGCTCCCATATACCGGCATGCATGTGGTACGTTCAAAAACTTGACACACTCTACCACACATTTCGACCTTAATCAATTTTCATACACGGACGGGAGATCTACATCTATCATCCCGCCCATCAATCCTTATGATTCCAACATAAGTAAAGGCAAGCAATTCCTATGTCTCGCGAGTGACAGGAAATCACTCGACTTGTAACGGACCTATAGCAATGCACTATCGATCCCTTTCATACTAGTATTGCAAGTCATAGGCACTAGGGAATTTGCAGCTACGGTATTCAATCAACTCCTTGAAACGTAAATGCACAAACATAAGGAATTCAAAGTGCAAAATTTGGTAAAGTCAGGTTATGCTCCGGGGCTTGCCTTCTTGCTCGGACTGAGGGTTAGCTTCCGGGTTGGTCACTTCCGCACCGGCACCGTGCTCCGGGGCTTGCTCCTCGTCTGCGGGGATGAGGGTGTAGTCGCCGTCTGGAATAGCGCCTTCTACATGATATGCACAGTTTAAGGCGGCTGCCTTTAGATTCTAAGACTAAGGCCTTGAAGGCCATATTCACCTAGACATGCTTAAGCATTTCTATTTTCTTCACAAAAGCAAGGTGTATGTGTGGGAAAGTTTTATTTAATTCGATGGTGATTGTGTACATATATAAAAGAACTCTATTTACTTCTTCAGAATTTAGGGTGGCTGTTTTGGAATTTCAGAGTTATCCATTTTACTTTAACCAATTAATCCAAAAAGGTTATTCTTTTTATATAATTCATTTTCTAACTAGATTCCTTCTTATTTTTGTTTCTCCATTTCTGTTCATCAATTTTAGCTATAAACTTTATGACAGCTTCTGGAGTATAAGAGCTAAGCTCACTCCAAAATTTAGCTAATTTTGAGCTACACATAATTTATTAAAAATATGCAAACAGCTAGCTGCAGAAAGTGAAATAAATGCATAATAAATTGAAATTTCATCTATTTCAGGAGATCTTTCTACCAAAGCTAGGCATAAGTATGAGGAGGGCTCTGGCCAAGTGATGGCTCAAAATAACCCTTGGGTAGTCCTCAATATTTTCCTATCCAAAAACACTTATTTAATTATTTACCATTCTAAACAGAGCAAAAATTAAGTTTTTCATTTTTAACATGTGTGCTAACAAGTTTTTAGTTCTCAGGGGCAAAATGGTGATTTTTCACCGCATACATTATTTTTAATGATTTCTGCACTGCAAAAAGACAGGAAATGCATTTAAATTCATAACTGGAGCTACACATCATATTTTTGGCTCCTTTGGACACAAGCTGTCCAAAGCCACTATACACAACATATCCAAATCTCAACCCCAGCGGAGCTCTGGATTTGAAATGGTGCACAACTTTAGGTTTTCATAGTTTGAATTTTAATTCAAGAACAGTTCATCAAAAGCATACACATGTCTAATAGAGATTGTAGTTTAGACTCTCACGATTCCAGAGAGTATTTTTGTGTATTTTTCTGATTTTTCTACGATTTTTAATCGATTTTCCAAGAATCGGGAAAAACAAATCTAGGTTTAAGAATCTATTTACGCAGAGAACCCTAGAACTTTCAAAACTTCGCGAACAGGTCCTGCACTTTTGCACGGAGGACCCTGGACAAAGGAAGAAGATGAAGAAAGGTCCCTGGGACCTCGCCGGAGTTGCACCGGGCAAACCACGGCGAACTGGGCTCGGGGAAGTGGGGGGAAATGATCCTAGGCTCACCACGAGTCGTTTGAGGACGATTTGGAGACCGGGGGATGCCGGAGTTGCGCCGGCGACGAGGAGGTGGCGGCGCGGCCGCCGCGGCTTCTACGCCGGCGAGCTCGGAGTCGCTCGTGGAGGGCTGAGGGGTCCGTGAGCTTCAGCAGGGCTTGGGGAAGCTAATGGCGTGCTCGAGGAAGATCGGGGATAGCTCGGAGTAGGGTCTCGACGTTGAGGTGGTTCGACGGCCGGAAAACTCGATTCGGGGGAAATCGAAAATTCGAGCCGGGGATGGGACAATCTCTTGGGGAAGGTTGGGGGTTTTGGAGCTGGTGATGCTAGCTAGCTCCGTGCGGAGTGGATTTGGGAATGGTGGAGTGAGCGCGACGAATTTCGCGATGAACTCGGGTTCGGCTTGCGCGTCGCGAGGAGGAAGAAGGAGGGGGAACGCGCGAGGGGCTGTGCTGAGGCAGTGAGCGATCGAGTGAAGTGAGAGGGAGGCTCGGTGGGGTGCTCGAGCACGCGAGGGGAGTCACTGTGAGGCCTCGGGAGCGCGCGAGCGCGTTAATGCCCGACGCGACGCGCCATGGCCGCACAGTGAGCTCGGACCGAGCGAGAACGGCGCTGCAGGCGAGGGAGATCATCGCGTGGTGAAGTGGGGATCCTCAGCAGAGGGTTTGGCGCGACGCGAGCGGCTTCTAGCGCCTGCAGTGCGCTCGGCACGGCGCGCTCGCGCGCGCGACCGCGGCGGCGCGTGACCGCCATGATGGCGTCCGCGGCGCGAGGAGGAGCGAGGCGACGGCGGCGAGTTGACAGCGCGGGAGTGGCGAGACAAACACTAGACGACACGCGCCACCCTCCGCCGCGCCTTGGCTGCGTCAGCGCCGCCTGAGCCGCTCGCCGGCCGCGTGGCGGCCGAGCTCTGGCCGGCGCAGCGCGCGCCAGGGGCACTGTTCCCGGCCCGTGGAGCTCCGAGTTTGAATTCAAATTTTCTCCAAAAATTTGAACTGAACTTGAAAAAGTGTAAAAATAAAAGTTGTAGTTTGGAAGATGGGACACAACTTTCTTTTTGGGATGAACTTGAAATTCGAAGTTTTTCAAGCTCAAATAACCCAAAAACGAAAAGGTGCCTAGAACGGTAATTTGAATTTTTGAGGGACTAAACCGCAAAATTTTCAAAAGTTCCAAACAGTGACTAGGGTTTATTTGTGATGCCAAACAACTTTTATTTTGGGAGATTTTCAAGTTTAGTACAAAAATCTCGAGTTTTCAGTTAGTGCCTAATAACCCCTGTTTTTGGAATTTAAATTTGAATTTTTGTTGGATTTTTGAATTTCAACCATAATTCCCTGTTGCATTAATCTTAATTGCACTTTTTAACTATTTTGACATCAGAGATGTCACACTGCTCGCCTCGCTTCGCCTGGCGCCGGAGAGGGAGATTGGGGAAGAGGAGGTTGGGGGAAGGGAGGGCGACGAAGAGGAAGGCTGCGGTGGGAGAGGGAGGTCCGAGCTCGAGGAGAAGGCGGCCATGGCGAACTCGAGGAGGAGGTTGCCATGGCGGCGGAGAGGGACTTGCGAGCTCGAGGAGAAGGCCATGGCGAGCTTGAGGAGGAGGCGGCCATGGCGGCCCTCCGGCAGAGAGGAGTGGATCTGGGTTATAGTCGGCCACCTCTTCTTCGGCCTCCTCGCCGACGGAGGGAGGCGGAGGGAGGAGGTGAGGCGGAGGCGGAGGGAGGGAGGAGGCGCAGGCGGAGGGGCGAGAAGAGGCAGGAAGGTTCGAGGCGTCAGGTGGAAAAAAAGAAAATAGAGTGGAAAAAAGAAAGAAAAAGGAAAAGTGAGGAGAGAGGAGGTGGTAGTTGATATAGGGTATGAGAAATAGCGTACCACGAGTGCGGGAGAAGCTTGGATGGAGTATGGAATCTCGATAACTAGGATAGGAATATTCTTGTTGGGGATGAAAATAGAGTACCACGAGTGCGGATAGCCTAACACACAGTACCACAAAATAGTACAGATACTCCTTCTAGTCCACATCTTAAGAGCATGGCTTATAATTCAGCCTGCAGCCGGCTGAATCAATGCCAGCGTGGAGGCCATTTAATGTAACAGCGGCAGCAGCATCGAGCAACACAGTTCATGCGGCCAATGAGCAGCTAGCCTAGTAGCATCTTAGCCAATAGATATTGCATCCATGCTCATCCGCCCGCTTGAGCGGGCGTTTTGCCAGGCGCCCGCAACACATGCTCTCTCCTTTTCTCTCTCCGCCAGCAAGGTTTTTTCTAACGTGGATGTGCTTGCCACCGGCCTTGCTAGCATTATAATACCTGCTCTAAGCCGCACAAAAAAATATGTTTTAGGTGCAACGCGAGGGCCAGTCGCAGCCGTGAAAGATGCTTTAATCTCGGCTTATGACGAGGCTAGTTGGATGTTGAGAATGGTGAGCACCTACTGCCCGAAGCGGACACCGGACGGGGTAGGGAGTACTGGGAGCAGGGCGCCGCCGCGGAGTGGCGCCGGTGCCGCAGTTGGGTTCGGTGTCTGGGCGTCTGGCACGACGTGTTTCTGTTCCAACAACCCCTACGACGTCTTGGCAACTCTTGACCTGCGACGGGCCGGTCACCGGTAGGTGCTGCAGTACGCACGCACCGCGTTTTTTTCCCCTACGAGTTCAAAATTCGTCTGGTAGGCTCGGGTCTTCATAATTTGATGTCCGATTTTATTTTTTTGAGAGTGGCAGGCTGCAACAGCCGCGGCCATGCGCCCCCAGCTCTCTGCTTGCTGCTGCCGATCGGGCCCTGAGCCCAGGATTACGGTGGTGACTTTGGGATGGGTTTGGGCCACATGTTTTGCCGCCCCCTCGGGGTGACCCACGATGGGTTTGGACAATATGGCCCAAACCCACCAAGGCTTACGGGCCTAGGAAGGCTTACTGTACGAGAGCGCCTCGCGGGGCAACACGCAACACTGCAACAGCGTAAGCTTTTCCAGTGCGATCACCGCGCACGGTCGCATCGAATTCCCCCCCTCGTGCTTGCCCGCTCACCCAGGCCCGCCCAATGCGGCCGTCGACGGCGGCGGCGCAGCAGCTGGAGTCCCTCCTCCCGCGCCTGGCGACGCTCTCCCACCACAAGCAGTTCCACGCGCGCCTCCTCACCTCGGGCCACCTCCTCTCCCACCCACACCTCCGCGCGCGCTTCCTCGACCGCCTCGCGCTCTCGCCGCACGGCGCCGCGCTGCCGTACGCGCTCCTCCTCCTCCGCTCGCTCCCCAGCCCGGCCACCAACGACCTCAACGCCGCGCTCCGGGGCCTCGCTGCCTCCCCGCACCCCGCCCGCTCCCTCCTCCTCCTCGCCGGCCGCCTCCTCCCCGCGCCCGCGACCGCGCCGCCGCGGCCACGCCTCGACGCGCTCTCCCTCTCCTTCGCGCTCAAGGCCGCCGCCCGATGCTCCGACGCGCTCGCCACGCTCCAGCTCCACGCGACCCTTGTGCGCCTCGGTGTGGCCGCCGACGTCCGTCTGATGACGACGCTGCTCGACTCTTACGCCAAGTGCGGCGACCTCCCGTCCGCGCTGAAGGTGTTCGATGAAATGTCCGTCCGTGATGTGGCCACATGGAACGCGCTGCTTGCGGGGTTGGCACAGGGGACAGAGCCGAACCTCGCGTTGGCGCTGTTCCACAGGCTGGTAGGGAGCTTTCGGGAGTTGCTGCCAAGGGAGGAGCCAAATGAGGTGACCATTGTTGCTGCGCTTTCTGCATGTGCACAGCTTGGAGCATTACAGGATGGATTGACCGTGCACCAGTTTGCTCGTACAATAGGCGTCGAGGACAATGTCCGTGTCTGCAACGCGCTTATTGACATGTACTCCAAGTGTGGGTCATTGACCCGGGCTCTCGAAGTGTTCCATTCCATCAGGCTAGAAGACCGGACGCTTGTGTCCTATAATGCTACGATTCAGGCGCTTTCCACGCATGGGCATGGGGCAGATGCACTGAAGCTGTTTGATGAGATGCCAGCATGGATTGAGCCAGACGAAGTAACTTACCTTGCTGTGTTGGGTGGATGCAACCATGCTGGGCTTGTCGACGATGGGCGCAGGGTTTTCGATTCTATGCGGGTTCCTCCCAATATGAAACACTATGGGACCATTGTGGATCTCCTTGGTCGTGCAGGCCACCTTGATGAGGCAAGTGATATGATTATGTCCATGCCATTTCCAGCAGATATTGTCCTCTGGCAGACAATGCTCGGTGCGGCCAAGATGCATGGAAATGTGGAGCTTGCGGAGTTGGCTGCCACAAAGCTCGCTGAGCTTGGTTCTAACGTTGATGGTGACTACGTGCTCCTATCCAATGTGTACGCATCCAAGGCTCGGTGGGCGGATGTTGGTCGAGTTCGTGACACCATGAGAAGCAATGATGTCAGGAAAGTCCCTGGCTTCAGCTACACAGAAATAGATGGTGTAATGCATAAGTTTATTAATGGTGACAAAGAGCACCCCAGGTGGAGGGAGATATATAGAGCATTAGACGACATTGTGTCAAGAATCAGTGAACTGGGTTATGAGCCAGAAACAAGCAATGTGCTACATGACATTGGGGAGGAGGAGAAGCAGTATGCTTTGTGCTACCATAGCGAAAAGCTGGCCATTGCATATGGGTTAATTTCTACACCACCTGGGGAGACTATTCGAGTGATAAAAAATCTCCGAATATGTGGAGATTGTCATGTGGTGGCAAAACTTATCTCTAAAGCCTATGGTCGGGTGATAATCATCCGGGACAGGGCAAGATTCCACCGGTTTGAAAATGGACAGTGTTCCTGCAGAGATTACTGGTAAAATGTTGGCTCACTGGTCTTCTGAAGGCCTACAAACATGGCATGAGTTTCCGGATATTAGTCAGGTGCAGTGACTGCATTTCTAGTCCGAAATGTGGATAAAAATGGATAATTTGCGAATTTCATACCATTTTACTGCTTGGGTTCACCACATAACAGTTTTTCCCCCTCTCAAGCACAGCACACAACAGGTTTGAATATACAAGGCTATCTTACACAGTTGCACTTGCTCTATAAGCTCTTGGCCATGGCTGTCAATTTGGGGAACATCTTGGAAGCAGAAGGAAAAAAATTGTGCACTGTACAAACTTGGAACTAAAGTTGCTCAATGACCAGTACCTACCAATATCAAAAGGTTTGTGATAACGGAGCACTTTTACATATTGTTCATTTGCACCTATACCTAAGAGGCCAAGAGGACATAGCTTACAACTAACATTACTGCATTACTCAATTATGAAACTAGGAAGAATGTTGAGGTGTATGCAGACAGTGCTCTTAGTACTAATTTTTCCATCAAAGGAATTCTTTGCATTATTGATTCCCAACCAATATCATGGGTTACCACTTACCAACTTACCATGATAGTTACTCCTGAATATGAATTTTTTATTTGTGTCCATAATCTGTTACGTCGTTTCAGTAGTCCGAAACTTGGGGTCTCAAATATATGTATCTTAATAGTTGGTAGTCTTCAAACAAGACTTCTACTAAATGGAACTGAATCCATTTGATACTGCTAGGTAATGCATTTGCCATGATGTTGTCACAACTCAACTCACAAAATATTGGCGTAGGAAGGGAAGGGTGGGGGCAACACACGCAGCCTGACATATTTTCTTACCTAACGTATTGGCTGTAGCCAGTAGGTATGAGATTTCACTATGCGAAATGGAATTATCATCATAGTAATAAAGTTTGATGCTTTCACCAATATATTGTCAACTTCTGTTTTTCATCCTACTTGCAATTCGGATATTTTTTGCAGGATTTGTTCACCAGGTGTACAGTCATATAAAGAAACAATACGCAACATTAAACTGGATGACTTACAATTAGGAAGTTCTGCCAGCGCAGCAGTTCATTTCGTATTGTTGGTTTTATGAGAAATAACCTCGAGGTAAAGAAAGTGGAAGATTATGCATGCAATAAGACAAGAATTGTGCTCTTGTAATTGTAGTCATAGCTCTACCCGCAAAAAAAAAATGCAGTCATAGCTCCATTTATGCTGTGAAAGAGGTTTTTTTTAGCCTGCTGCGAAAGATGATTGAGTCCATGTATAATTGTATAGTAGTGAAATGAACCTTGTCACACATCTGAATGTCCTGGGTACATTACTTACCCTATGGTGGGTTCATCTATGCAAATCAAGATAAGGGTTGGAAGATCGAAGTTTCTTAGCAATGAACTTGCTTGGCGCTAAGAGCTTTAGGGCATGTTTGGATGGAGGCCTGGCCACTTTGCCTGGGTAGAAATGCTGCCTGGAGATGGCGTGTTAAATAGCTCAATATTGCCTGGCCAAGCTGATTTAAAATAATATATAGAAAAAAAGTGCGAAGTACGATAGCATTTAATGTTTCACAGAGAGGCAAGAGCTGCCTGGGTGCCAGGCCGACGATTTTGAGTGCCTAGGCCTGGACGAACTGCCTGAGTCAGGCAACAACCCAGGGTTCCAACCAAACAAGACCCAGGTAAGTACCAGGCAGCTGTTCAACCAGGCAATTTCTCTCCAGGACTCCAACCAAACATGCCCTTAGTGCTTTACAATGGAGAACAATATACTCCCTCCGGGTTGGTAAAGGAAGACGTCCAGGACATTGACACGGTCTCCAAAACACAACTTTGACTAATACTTTTTAGTATAAAATATTTGCAAAAAATATTTTAAAATTACTTTTCTAAAACTATATTTTAATACAAATCTATTCATATTATTTTTATATTTCTAAATTTAATATTTAAAAAATTATTTACAGTCAAAGTTTACAAAGTTTGACTTAGAACAATCTCAAAACGTCATCATTTACCAATACGGAGGGAGTACAGGATTTAGGTGGCCAAAGTAGTGAAAGTAGGGATCAAACCAAACTATGAAAGAAATAGCAGGGCTCAAAATGAAAACGCCGAACTGGGCACAAATTCCATGTCAAAATGAAAACGCAACACGGCAAGTCGGCAACAGCCCGCCGTCCTCCTATGTGCACGGGCCCATTTTCCATTCTCCCTGCAATTGCGGCCCAACCAACAACCTTCCAAGTTCCAACCCACCAAGCCGGCGAGTCGTGGCCCTCTGCCTCCTCCTCCTCCCTCCGCGCCGCAGCACGCCGCCCCAGCCCGACACTTCTCCCCCGCGCCATTGCGTGCGATTGCCCGCCTCTCCGCCGTCACGGCTCAGCCCAGAGCCATCAGTCTACCAGGCGCCGCATGCGCGTATCCGAGGCCTAGCCCGCTCGCGGCCGCGGATCTCTCGCCTCGTCGTCCCGCGATGCATCGCGCGATACGGCTGCGCTGCCTCCTGCGCCCGCCGCTCCGGTGCGAGCCCGCCGCCAACCCCGCGGCGTCCTCCAGCGGAGCCGGCGGCGCACTCGCGCGCGGGCTCGGCGCGCCGCCGCGGCCATGCTGCGAGAAGCGGCCGCTGTGCCGGTTCTACAGCTCGAAGGAGGGCGTCGGCAGCTCGGAGGCCGCAGCGGTGGGGACCGGGGGCGGCGGCAGCGGCAGCAGCAGCGAGCAGGAGCACGCGCGACTCGGGGAGAGGGACCAGCAGGAGTGGCTCAGCGGTGAGCGGTTCCTCACCGGCTGCAAGCGGCGGGAGTCGCCGTTCCTCACCAAGCGGGATCGCTTCCGCAACGAGTTCCTGCGCCGCGCCGTGCCGTGGGACAAGACCGGTGTCTCGTGGAACAGCTTCCCGTACTACGTCGAGTAAGCGTGGCAATTGGCAAACACCCCCGCGCGTGCACGCCACCTGTTTGCTGTTTTGTGTACAACGATGTTAACTCGGTTGCATTGTGCCTTTTGGATTGCCAGTCAGCACGTGAAGCAGCTGCTGAGCGAGTGCGTCGCGTCGCACCTGCGGCACAAGGATGTAGCTCTGGAGTATGGTTCTGGGCTGCAGTCGTCGAGTGGGAGGATATTGCTGCAGAGCTTGCCAGGTACTGACCAGGAATGGAGTTGATGACTTCATCAACATATGGTCCCATATGCCTATATGGATGTTGAGATTTTTCTTGGTTGTTATAATGCAGGGACTGAACTTTACCGGGAGAGATTTGTGCGTGCACTTGCCAATGAGTTGCGTGCGCAATTATTGGTTCTGGACAGCAGTGTGCTAGTACCATATGTAAGATAACCTGCCCCTTATAGTAAAAATCGTTTAGATTTCAGTTTGTGGTAGAACCTAATGTCTGACCATGTAGGATTGTGGTGAAGATGGTTCAGAGAGTGAGGAAGAGGGTAATCATGCAGAGTCAGAGGACGAAGGTTCAGAATCAGAGGTGGATGGCGAAGGTGCTGAGGAATCTGGTGAAAGTGATGATGATGATTCTATTAAATCCATGGCAGATCTAAAGAAGCTAGTTCCTTGCACTCTCGAGGAATTTGCCAAGGTTTCTGTTTCTATTATGCTGTAAAACCCTTAAAAAAAAATTGCAACCCCCCCCCCCCCCCCCCGACAAATTCTTTACCTTTTTCTTGCATCGATATATCTAGTTCTTTTCATTCTATATTTAGGAAATAAAGTATTTTCTTTTTAATCTTTACATTTTCCATGTACCTACACATTTCGTTCGATATCTGAGTGAGACATCTCTAGACCGGCAACAAAATAGTTGTAAAAACTAACATAGATAGTAATGTATAGCTCTTACTTAAACTAGCCACATGTGATGGTGTTTTCTTTCTTTTTTTACTAAAAATGCTAACCCTTGTTGAACTGCTATTTCCTGATTCTTTAAATCATTTGGTTTGTGATCTTTCTGCATTATCATTTATGCCTACAATGCTCGTGATTGCAGAGAGTGGTTGGTATACAGGAAGGTTCTTCAGCAGCTGAATCCTCTGGGACTGCTGAGTCATCCGAAGAAGAGAATAGGCCTCTTCAAAAGGGTAACACGGCTTCATTTTTTCTTCTTCTCAGTACTGAGTGTTTTAACCAAACTGGTTCTAAAATCTAAACTATATAGCAATGAACTGTATACACCAATATGTGGTACTGTGTGCTTTGTCATGGGCTGATTTTGCATTGATGCCTTTGATCATATTCTAATCAGGTTTATCTTTAAGCAAATGGTCCTTTATTTTCTTCCCTATTGCACTACTGCTAATTAGTTATTGCAGAAACATAGAGTAGCATTTATATTAGGATGTACTATGGTTCTTTATCACTCATATACAACTGTATGGGCAAAAGTACTGACCTGGAAGCTTTTGTTGAGCAGCCTGCAAGTAAATCTTACTTTCAGCAGTACTGAAATTTTCTTCTGTTTTGTGGGACTTTAGGTGTTGCTACTGGTTCTGCTGCTAGAGATGTCCTTGACAACATTCTCAGTGGGTTGTCGTTGCAATTCTCTAAGCCATTTTCAGTTAGCAAGAACATAAAGGTGTGGCTTCTCATCTATCTGATTTTTTTTTTTTTTTTTTTGGTATGGGCTTATTTGCTGAAATTTAGATTTATAGTACATATTGTTAAGTTCTAGATTTCGACATGGGTTGTGAGGAAATATGGATAGGATATTTAGTTGTTTTTTTATGCTACATGTTGATAATAAATGTCCAATTTGGACTGGAAGTGTTTATCTTTTATTCCTTTTTTTTCGATGCTATGAATATCCTATAGTTGAAAACTCACAGTGATAACTAATAGGAGTTTTACATTGTAGGCGAGGCCAATAGAAGGCAGTGTGGTTGAAATAGGACTCACTTCAACTTCATTGATCAATCCAGAAAAGCTCTCTCCGACAGTACCAAACTCTTTGTTCTCCAATCAGGTATTATAACTATCTTTTCTTTGAAATGCTCCTTGTCTTTTCATTTTTGGAGAAAAGTTTAAATAACTCCCCAACGTATCAATGGTGGATCACACACCCATTCTACAAAATTGGGTTTCTATGCCCCTCACCTTTGCAAAGTTGAGGGGGTTACAAATCCGGTTTTGTTGTTCAGGGGTTGATGTGATCCATCATTGGTACATTGGGGTAGGGGTTATTTAGACTTTTTTCCTTCTTGTTTTGAGAGGGATGCTCCTTTTCGTTTTATCGTAACACTATAACTGTGTGTTACTACAGATAAAAAATGAGTTGCTGGTCCATAATTCTGTGACATGCCATGGACATGGAGGAAGACTCCGTAGATCTTTTACTGGGCCAATCAACACTGGTATGCATGTTATCGTTTATAGAATAAATGTTTGCGCCAAAATCATCCCAAGCTGCTATCACTAATTGTTAGTCCCCTATGTTGGAAAAATTGGTCCGAGGCCTCTGCGGCCCAATTCCATTTCACCTGATAGTAATCACCACAGAGCACACATAACGTAGGGTGCTACGCTTCTCGTGGCCTCGGTACCTATCTAAATCCCTATGTCTCCCCGTTCACCACATGGTCGGTACTTTGCTTCTGTTTACACCCTCGATCGAATCTCTAAACGCGGGGCGACACAGTTGTCAGTTTTCGTTTGATTTGTCACAACACCATCAATATAATCCCTATTTGTCAAATATTGTCATTGTGAAAAATTCAATGTTCACTTGATATGTATTAACTATTTCAAATATTTGAATACTAGCATAATGTAGTTAATACATGAAACATCTACAGTTATAAATGTATGCTAAGATTGAAGTTACAAAATATGTTTGTCAACTCATATACTAATAATTATAAAATATGTATTAGAATATTTTTTTCTAACTATTGCTATTTAAATGTGTAGCCCGCCGTTTCTACACAGTTAGCACTACAAAAGAGGAGACCCCGACTTTGACCCCTGTTGAGTACTTCACAGACAAGTCATTCAGTAAATTGGAGATTGAAGTAAAACTGGATGCTGACATGAAGATGGCTGAGGATCCTTCTGGCTACATAAATCTGTTAAAGTTATTTGTTGAGCAGGAGGATTTATGTTTCATTTACACTGATGTTGCTAAATCAAGGTTTTGTTTCTCAAACTTTGGTTTAGAAATCTTTAGGTAAATAAAATTGTTTCCTCTTAATTTAAGAGTATTTTATTTTAATATTGTTGTTTGCTTGGCACGCGTTGGATAATGTTATGTTGTTGATGCTTTTATGGGCCAACACTACTATAGGAAGAGGTTCAAGAAGCAGAAGCCGCCAGCTTCACCTACGGCTGAGTAGTAGGGTTTATCCCTTAATTATATAGGAGGTTAGGATTGGTGTTTATATAAGGGTTAGTTTAGATTTGGTCAAGCAGAAGTAATCCCAAAAGATCATAGCCCCCGATGGAGGGCGATCAGGTTACTGAGCTTCTTCGGTTTGTTTAGATTCATCAGATTTTGTTAAGATTCATTTGTTATTCGTAATAAAGCCAACCCATATCAATTCGGACAAGAGTTTTGTAATACCATTTTTTTCACAGGAGAATACTGATAATACTTAGCGAGAGAGGTCAGGATGCGGGTTTCCATTTTCAGCATGATGTTTCTCAAATTTTAATAAGACATGATGCAAGTATTGTTATACAAGTAGCCATACCTGATAATCAGTTTCAAAAAGGTAAATATATTATTTATTTTGATCAATCTGATCATTTCTTGTTTTTATCTTTTTATCAATTAAATAATATATTTTATAATTGTCACAGGAAAATCTGTGTATGTCGACAAGGTTGTTGGATCTTTTGGTTCACTTGTGCACAATCTCATCATGAGAAAACAGTCTGGAGATTGTAAAGAACTCTACGATCTTATCTCTCTTTCTCAATTAAGGAAGTAAGACATCACACTCCTACCTTTATTGTCCGAGCACTTTCCCACTCATAAAGTATCTACTATTAATACTCTCACTGATATGGGCTCATTATTCAATCTCTGATAATGGCAAATCGTAATCTCTTTCATCTTGCCGTAGGCAGGTATATAAAGTCCTAAACCAAACCAATCTAATTTCATGCCGGTTGAGTTAATCCGGCCTGACAAACTCACAAATAACTTTAAGCCATAAAATCTAAACTAACCTATAGCTGCAGCCTTTGAGGCTTGGGTCCTGTGTTGGAACTTATTCCCAAATAAAGAGTCCACAACACACATACTAGCTGACCACCACTAGTGATTTACTGATTTTATTAATCCAACCTGTCCATTTAGTTCCAAAGCCTCTAAATAGCAAGACTTCCTCAAGGAAATAGCTTTGTCATAGTCTAGTTTCAAAATTACCCCAACTTCACCTCTCCTATTAATCTAGCATGTATTGGTCTTTAATGAAGGCTGTTTGGTTAGGTGAAATTAGTGATGCCATTGGGCAGAGCGATGGGTCACCCGTATCTGTGCTTGGGAGTTACCCATCCCCAATTATCCAGCTCTAAACAGGTAGGGGAGAGATGCCATTCGGCAGAGCCATGGGTCACCCGTATCTGTGCTTGGGAATTACCCATCCCCAATTATCCAGCTCTAAACAGGTAGGGGAGAGAAACTGTCAATAGAGAGAGGGAGAGGGAGACAGAGAGTTCCTGAGAGACATCGAGAGTTTTGCGACTTCGTGGGGTTGGTTGACTGGGCACAGATATAAATGTGTAATATCCGCTAAATATCCTCCCCATATCCACAAGCAGACGGGTAATGCATACCCTACCCAAACAGTGCAGGTCTGGGTTTGGGTACAGGTACTGGGTACCCATTGGCACGCCTAGGTGAAATCAGCCTCTCACTAATTTTACCAGCCTATTATTGAGGGCCTTACTGAAAATCTTTTAATTAGATTTTGCACGACTTAATGTATCAGGTTGACTCTGAATGAAGCACTCTGTCATCCATTTTTTTGGATTCCTGAAGAGAAACATGCTGCTATCATGGCAGCTAGAATTTTTCTGAGCACAGGTGCTACCAATATTGTTAACCCACTGAGCCAGGGCAAAGGTACGGTGAAAGAAACCTCTGGAAGCTACTCAATTGGTTTAAGTTTGTATACTAATATAGTTAGTTTTCAATGTACAGCCAGATCACGTGTGCTCAAAGATTTTGAGCTGAAGTTAAACAAGGACTTTTTTGAGATCGACTATACTATTTCAGTGTCGTCCACTGGTGAGTGTACTGTTACACAGAGTGCTGACCCCGTTCGTGGCAGCCCAGCAACCCGGGAATGGAAAGATAGATTCATTGGAATTAGCTTTCCAGCCAATTATCGGCATAGGCCAAAGTCTAATATCACGCATGGTGTGTTTGGCGCTGGTGGCGATGAAAGGCACGGATTGTTAATTATATTTGTGAGGGACATACTGGGTCATTTTGGTGACACCAATATGGATGCATATGCGGTATGTTGCTCTCTACATTGCATTCTTACAAACTAGTTTGCTTAATAGTTTTTTGTAAGGAATCTTAATAGGTTTTTGATGTGCTGTGTGCAGGCAACTCTAGCGAAAGCAACTATAACAATAGCTGTCATAGACCTTGATCGCCAATTTTCGATATGCTTGAGCGTATATCATGCACTAAGAAGCAGCAATTTGGCTCCAGATGTAATGCCACTCGCCGTCAAATTTTGAAGGTTTGTGAACATATAATCAAATAAAATAATCTTAATTTTCTATATTCGCAAGTTGCCCATATTTGCATGTAGAAACTAACCGGAAAGAAATTTCTGGAACATATTTCATATGATGGTGCATGGTTGTATGTTCAGATGCCCCCTTGCTTCCTTTGTGTGGCGTTGGATTAGAGATGGTCAGGATGGGACGGGATCCCTACTAGTCTAAACGAATTCACTGATCAGAGGTTGGGGAATGACCCCAAGCTCGAATGCAACCTAATGATTTGGCGTGGCGTACCAGAAACGACTGGGTTTTCTCTGACATCTTGATTGCTAAATGCTAACCCCAAATACCTAGCTTACTAAGTGATTGGCTTCCTGCAGATCTGGAGCAAGGCGATGTCTTTGGAGATTCGAACAAAGCAGAAAGCAAAAGATGGTGCTCTGGAACAACTGTAACACTAAGTGATTCGTGAGGTGCTATTGTGAAAGAAAAGGGAAAAGCAACACATGCACATGACCGTCAGCAAACGAAAACGAACCAATTTTGCTGATATAGCACTAGATCTTTTTCTTTTGTGAAAATCCTGATCTCAAGTAGATTTCTGTATACGTGTCCCGCTCTGTGTGGAGACTGGAGAGGGTGGTTAGTTCTGTTAGTTCTGTAGATGGTTAGTTGCTGTTGCACCACTTGCACTGTGTGTGGAGGAAGGTGGTTAGGCGCTCCGATGTGTTCCCAAAGTGATGGCCAAACAAGAGAGAAGATTCTAGCATCACTTCCTTATGTTTTGACATTCGGTGCCAATTTTGATCGATGCGTCCAGAACTTGGAGCGGCGCACGATATTTCGTTGGTCGTGCTGCATGTAAACCAAATGTACATAAGCTAAACGAAGTAGTAATTTATTCATGTGGGTTCCAGTGCTTCGATGCCAACTTTTTTTTTTTTCATGCTATAGGTCTTCTCATGTGATGCCCCCTTTAGTTTTACCGTGAAGCCTAAATATTTCTGGCCTTCAGTGATACTTGGAATAGTGTTTTTACACTGCAGGTCTGCACCCATCCAAGCTCAGTGATGCCTGCGCCAAAAATAAAAAAAACAGGGAGCGGCGCACGTACGAGCTCTGATGCCCTAAAAAAAATTAACAACTCATGCCAACTATACCTAAAACAGGGAAAAGTTCGGTTTTTACCCTCCAACTATAGCAAAAGTCTGATTTTTAACCATCTTTGAAACTACTTAATATTCGTAAGGCTTTGATAGTTGGATGGTCATTTTTGTCCGGTTTTATAATTACAGGTTGAAAATCGGACCTCGTTATAGTTGAAGTGTGTAAAATCGGTATCTCCGAGGTCGGCCCAACCAAAGGCCCAGGCGTCAAGCCCAAGCACCTTTGGTTCCTTTTTCTCTCCGCGTCGTGTCCCGCTCCGCTCCGCTCAGGTGCCGCAGAAAAGCGCCGCCGCCGCAGTCCGTCCCCTCGAACCCCGACCGGCCGAGCCACCGCCCCCCTCACAGACGAAGCCCCTCCCCCCTCCCTTTCCTTTGCCTTTATCCGCTCCACCCTCTCGGCCTTACTTCCTTGCGGCGACGATAAGGGGAGTAGCCACTGCCAGGTCTTTTGTCGGGTCGTCCATCTGGCCTCGGGAGCCGGTGGCGAACATCCGACAGGTACGCCCATCTATTCCGTTCCCTTCTCGCGGTGCGGAATCGAATCCCACAAACCCTGATGTCTGCTATTTATATTTGCATCGGACCATATATTGCGATTTTTTTTCAAGCAATTTATCGGGTGTATACATGTGTACACCCATGTTCTAAACTGGGTCCGCCCCTGTAGAACAAACTCGTACTCAAGGATAAGATTCCACCGGAATGAGGAAGGAGTGGATGGATCTTGGACTGGTGTACATACTGTGGCTTTATTTCTTTGATTTTTTTGCATTTGGATTGGGTTTTGGACTTTTGGTACAGTTTATGTAAATTCTATGTGTGAAAATGAAACGCCTTTTTTACCAAATATTGAGAACAACACATGGCAAAAAAGTTATTTGATTGAATATTATCAACATGCTGTATCCAGATTATAGAGGTGGTGTGGGATGGGCCAGATCTGCACTTAGTGTTCTATTTTATCAATCATGATTTATATTGCTACGTTGAACAATTGTTTAGTTTTATAGGTTTTAGTTTGCATCTACACAAGACACACTGTTTGTGGCATTAGCTTGTTGCATCTATTGGAGAATTTACTTCTGTAGACAAATTAATAAAAGTTCTGCGCTTCTTATCCACAGAATTAGGTGGGATTCATTCGAAGGGGTGACAGGAAAGGATGGTTTATGTCGAGGGTTTTGCATCTGATAGTAATCCCCTTTTGCCCACTCTAAATTGTTGATTTTGATTGGTCAAATTGTTTCATTCCTCTTTACTGCAACAGAAGTGATGGACCGGCATGGGTTGACTGATATTAGAGGGCCTCTTTTTGTGGGAGGTGTATCGTTCCTCATACCAGCAACGGGCTTGTTTATTGATTCACGTATGCTGCGGCACCTCCATACAGAGCAGAGTTTTCGAGACTATTTGGAATTCCGTGAGGAAGCCTTCAAGTTGGCGGCAGAAGAAATGGTTGCTGCATGTGATTCGCCTGTATGCACTGGATCATTGTATTTCCTTTTTTCAGCAAATATTTTGCACCCCCTCTCAGACGTTTTCCATTATTGGTATTCATTGTCCTTTGCTTGTGCAGCTTGATTTGTTTATCCACACTGAGCGTGATGAGGATCTTTTCAAATTCCACTTTTTTAAGTTTGTGGAATTACGTGACCAGGTACCTGGATGATTCTTTATGTATGTGTGTGTGTGTGGGTTCAAATATATAAAACCCTGATTTGCTTAGGTCACTGCCTGCTGTGATCCACTTGTTTGTTTTATATGACGTCCCCTGTGCCTCGTTGTAGTTCAGTTTAATCCATGTTTTTAATGCTTGTGGCTCTTTACTATAATGCTTGAGGTGCTATTTATCTTCTATGTTGATCATAGCTCATGATGTGTTACTAGATATATGTGATTTTCCATCAGAATGCATGATTGTCAGATAAATCATTGTCTCTTTATTTCTGTTTCTCATCGAAGGTGTGGAGGAGGAGGATTGCAACTTATTTTTTGTATAATGGATCTGATGTTTCATAGCTTTAGGGTACCCATACATGGTACATTATCACGTTGTCTGCAAAAAAGTCATTTGGGCAAGTTATCTTCTAGAATTTTGTCATTCTTCATTTTCAAGGTATATTAGGAGGCAACTCGGATTCATTCTTAGCCCAGCCATTATTTGCAACACCGCATGTTTCCTAAAAGACTACTAGGACAAGTGAATGAACAATGGTCACTGTTGTAATATCATAACACAATTATTTAGGACATTTTGCCATCAATATATGTAACAGTTGACTAACATAACTTTAGTCACATGTGGCGATTGCTTGTCAATATATGTGTTTGACTATCGGTGGAGCCAGAAACTGGAATTTTATCATGTTACGGGCCAGTAATGTTAAAGTTTTCAAATTTTGGTCAAAATTTCAATTTCATAGTGGAAACTTGGCTTAGGAGGGGTCTTGGGGTTCCTGGTTGGCCTCCTTTACATTTTTCATGTAGATGAGGCTAATTGATTCAATGATGGTGAAGTAATAGAATGTTGAGTGCTGCTGCGTACATGTAGGCTCACATGAAAAATTGTATGGCATAAGTTAGCGAAACTTGAAAAAGACTTCAATGTACTATAACTCATATTAAGTTCTTTTGAGCACCTCCTATTTAGAACTGAGAGAGAATTAGTGATTGCTTCGGACTATCTGTGAGTTGAAAATATTCTTTCGGTGTTGAAATGGAATCTTTGTGCAGTATTCTGTGATTGTTGATGGTGGAAGTAAAGCAAGCGGAGCTGACAACTTATCACCACTTCATTTCTTGAACGAGGATGAGCTAGATCACATCCAACGGAAGAATGTAAGTGTGTACTGCATGATTTTGTTCCTTTCCACTTGTTTGTTGCTTGCTGTGTGCTTTAGATGTATAATTATCTGTTGCTATGTTACTAGATTAATATGTTGGAACACATATATGAAGTCAACTCAAAGTATGAACGATACAGCCTTAGCTCATTTAACTGCATATTTTGATTTCTTTTTTTTTTTATGGAGCATATTTTGATTTCTAGGTTCATGTTATTGATTTGGAAATCACACGAGTGTGTGATTGCTCATTTTAATGCACAATTATTTTCTTACCTTATTATTGCTTAGGTGAACAGACATAAATTTTTGATGCCTCATGTGTAAACATCAAGTTGTGTTTCATCTGCGGATCGTTCAAATGTGTAGTTACTTTCAGTATTTTATTTATTGGGGAAATAAGACATCTTAACTTTTTCATGGGCAGAGATGATAGGTGTGAATCTGCATTGTTCTAAGTTCTTCCTACAGTTAGACGCACCTTACAGTTATTATTTTTCACAGAACAAAGAGGCACTTTTTAAAGAAGTACATGGTGTTCGAAGATATTATGCGTATCTAAAAGGCCTTCTAAAACTTGACTTTATCAAGGTATATGTCAGTTTGTCATTTATGTTTGGCTAGATTGAACCTGTATGTACTCAGTTCGAACATTTTGCAGTGGAACAGTGATACTGAAGAAGTTCTGAAATGGATTAAGGAGTCAACTAGATGGTCAGAGCTGAATGATTATGAGCTACAACTTGGTTTAGAGGTTCTTGTTGCCTGTTTTGCCCCCTTGTTCTTAATATTGCTGCCAATTTCTTCATGTTATGTAGTTACTCTCTTTTAACAGAGCCACATGAAACTTTTAAAGAGATATGCGAGTGAATCAGGCTCAACTTCCACAAACAGCAGCATGTCTGATGAGGTATATTTTAGGATTAATCTTAGTCTGTCATATTATCAGCACATCTTGATGCAGTTGAAATTTAAAATGCTATTGAAGTTTTTGGTATATGTTTTTAGTCTAAGGTGGGACGGACTCAAGGCACTTGACCGTAGGCATAATATTGTGTGTATTTGTGTGGGTGGGGCAGCAGTTGTACAGTTGCAACTTGTGTATTGGAGGTTCTGGGTTTTTACCAGGCCCTTTGCAAGGGTAAGGTTGTCTAGAAATTTTCTTCCCCAAACTCTACTTATGAGCACCAGGGGCCGGGCCCCCCCCCCCCCCGCCCCACCCTAAGGTCCACATGACCCATGAATCTTAATTTTTTTTTGTCAAATGATAGAAATAGATAAACACTATAAAAATATAGGATAACCTCTTGCTCATGGCCACAGCCTGCCTTGTGGCTAATGTTATTGCACATATGTAATCCCTATCTCTCCATTTGCCATATCTGGCCCTTCTTGTCGGACATCCATGTGAAAATGATGAATTTATTGGAAAAATAGATGCATAGCTGCGATTCAATCTCAAGGTCATGCAACTCTAAAGAACGATAGCTCTTGGCTGCTTTGGCTGATTTGATGCTTCTGTTGGTTTTCAACTTACTGTCGGAATTAAAACTAGGCAAATTACATCTTCTAAGCTTAATTTTACCAAAATTGAATGTCCTAATTGTTACCAGTTACTCACCAGTTTCCAGTTGAGAGACTGGTTTATATTTTGGTGAAAAAAAATGTTATTTGCGTGCTTAGTCAGGATTTACTCTTTCATGTCGTCATCTTTTAAATTTGCAGTTTAAAAATGTAGCATTGGAGAAGATTAACTTTAGGCTGAGTTCAGGATTAGAAAAAAAGCTGCATTTCCGTGACGAGGTATGTTTCATGATGCTGAGTTGTTGTGCAGCTTCCTTATGGCCTAGCTCCCTTGTAGATGGGCCTCTTAACACTTTTTTTTTTTGCCATAATCTGTAGTGGCTTATGCAAGAATACTTCAACCGTGTGAAAATAAAGAACCTTGCAAGAGAGTGTTTTAATCAAGCAGAGAAGACTGGAGTCATTCTTGTTGAAGAGGTCACTTTTCTGTTTTTTTTTCCCTTTTATTCTGCATGAGCTAGTGAAATAAATTGCCACTGCTATTTGTGGAGATATAAATTATTAGGCATATAAGCATACACTGATTCGCTCCACTGTTACTTGCCACTGCTCAGTCACTGTTCCAAACTGTAGGTCGTTTTGTTTTTTCTAGGTTCATAGATGTTATTACACACCTAGATATAGTGTATGCTTATATGCCTAATAATATCTATGAATCTAGAATAGCCAAAACGGCCTACAATTTGGAACGGATGGAGTAGCATGAAAGGTGGACGGGTGTGGCATCTTTCTTATGTGTTTCTGCATAACTGCTGCCCTAATCATGGGCGCTTGTTTAAAACTTAATTAAATAACTGTCATCTTGCAACCAAAGATTACTACTGTATTTCATTGATTAGTGTGCATTTAAGTAGGGGTAGACATGGAAAAATTATGCAATTTGCATTTGAATCATTATGGACTTATGTTTGGTGCATGTGAGATAAGGCTGGATGGCCTTACATCTAGGATTAAGATGAAGTGCCATTAATGCTTATCTCGTGATTATCGGTGCTATGTGTTCTTTATTTTGCATTGCAGTTTCTACCTATAAGAGATTTGGGAGAACACATGTTACCCAGAAGATGGCCCCTGAATTTGAAAGAACAGATGAAACAAAGAGTTAAGCAGTCTCTCAAGTCAGCCACGGTTTACCTGCATCGACATGGTGTTCCTCGTGCTAGGGCATTGAAAGCACTTGTGGTCGGCGCAATTTCTGCTGTGACATACATGGCAGATGAACACGAGCTCAAGGCTGTCAACTAAGTCATGGTTGATAGGGCGGTTGGCGAACCAGCCTTAGATATATACCTATATAGTTATTGTTTGTAGTCTTATGGTAGAGGAACACGAGCTCTAGACTGTCAACTGTGCTCATGTTTGTAACCTGCTTCTTGGCCAACTATGTTTTATGCTATCCAGAGATGCATGTACTGTTATTGGTTATGCCCAGTGAATCTTTAAGACCAGCGAGTGGATAAAGTCTGAAACTGAAAGGCAGCACTTCCGATCCACAGAAAATGAAGGCTCGATGAAAGTAGGGATGAGAATGGGGGCGCTTCGCCACGAACAAGCTGGGTGAGTCCGAATATATGCAGCGGTCCACGTGTCTGCGCAACCCCGCGCGTACTCTTGCAGCGGCGTGGCTCCCATGGATGAGATCATCTGCCCACAAGCCCACCCTATCACTGATTTTACTCACTGATTCGCATGGCACAGTTCATTCCTAGGTTCGTCCTCTTCTAGTTTTCAAATGACCGACGCATCCCTCATTGCACAAAATTAATCTGATTCTACTTTTTTTTTTTTTTTTGGATTTGCTTCGGTTTTTTTCGCCCTATTTGATTAAATGCATCCGTAGAATCTAGTCTGTCACACCGTTGCAAGGGAATTGGCCAAGAAGCAATTTTACTGATGAAATTCACACTTACAGATACTGCATAGCTTAAGCTCTTTAGAAAATTGGTGGGCATCTTATTTTCTTGTTTGTTCACTAGTTTTGTTTCGATATAATAAGGCAACATCTAATCAAAGTTTACCCAACCAGACAAAAGTTGTATGATGAAATATTTTGATACAAATGCAATACATCTCAACAAAGTTAACCCAACTAGGCAAAAGGTTAATTGCCAGGACAAGTAACGGCACTGTATGATGAGGTCCACCAGCTAAGATGACCCCAGAGTATTACATAAACACCTTCTAAACGTCATTAGTGTTATTGAGCACATATCAATAATCATGGAAGTGCAAGTGTTGACATAAGGTTAATTTCACTACGATATCTACCACAAAACGGGAGCTGCTGGAAACATAGTATGGCGTACGGACATAAGGCACAGTATGCAGATAGTCCCTTCTACACCTCTTTATTCATAATCTGCATCTTCGCTGTCATGATATTGCAATGGCGGCAACCAGTTCAGAATTTTTGAACGCAATGAACTAGCAGAGCGAACAGTTGTTCTCAACACATCAATATCCCCATCCAACGATTTCCTCAAATCACCAAACACTTGGACTGCTTCCTTGTAAAAGCTGTCTGGAAGTTCATCCTTTTTTGCAGACAAGACATCACCAAGCGTATTGACAGCATGCCTTGCCAGATTTTTCAACCTAGCATGGATTTCCCTACTAGAGATCCTCCAGTCAAGTAGAGCCTTTTTTACAGCCTTCTTAACATGTTCTTCAGACCTGTCCTTCTGGGCTATGGGGAAGGCCAAGAAGGATTCATCGTCATCATCACATTTGGCTGTAACTTTAACCACAAAGTTCTTGTCAACTTCAAATGTCAGTTCCAAATTCGAACAACCGTAAGGTAATCTGCGATTCTTCATTACTTCTATCTCACCCAAAAGAATATTATGCTCAACCATCACATGCTCCCCCCAGAACACTTTGATAAGCTTGCGCTCTCCATAAGCAACCCAAGCAGGAATCTTTACTGTCTGTTTTGTTGGAATGGTGCTGTACCTTGGAATGATTCTCGTAAAAATTCCTCGCGAGGACTCAATTCCAATAGAGAGTGGAATCATGTTATCAGTAATCTTTTGTTCATCTTGTACAATGAGAGCAGCATGAATTGCAGATCCAATAACAACAGCTTCTTCAGGGTTCACCTTAATGTGTAGATTCTGACCAAAGACTTCACAAATGATTCTTTGTATCTTGGGAACTCTGCTCATCCCCCCAATCAATACAATTTCCATGATATCCTTGGCAGATGTCTTAGCATCTTCCAAAACACTCTGACACTTCCTTTTAATATCTCCTATCAACTTATCAACCAAATTCTCAAACTCTTGGCGAGAAAGAGTGATGTTAAGGTCAACAGGACCTTGAGCAGATGTACTGAAGGAAGGAATTGAAACTGTGACTTCAGACTTGCTTGATAGTTCCACCTTGGCTTGTTCCATTGCTTCTGAAAGCATTGTCATAGCATATCTATCTCCACGAATGTCTACTGAATGAAGTTCAAGTATCTGTCTACTAACAAAATCAACAAGTATGTCATCGAACTGATCCCCACCCACTGAGGGGTCATCCAGTTGAGTTATGATCTGTTCATGCAGAGCAATAGATTGGAACAAGATTTAGGAACAGATATCAGTAGAACTGTTAACTTTGGACAACACAAGAATAAAAAACTGAAGTACCTCAATTTTTGCGTCAAGGGAGACGCGAAGGATTGTGACACTAAATGATCCAGAACCCATGCCAAAAACGACAGCAATACCATCTTCTATTGTTATGCTAGAAAGAGCAGCAGCTGTTGGCTCATCTATCAATCGCAATAACTTTAAGCCTGATCTGTGTGCAGCTGACTTTATGTGCTCCTTTTGCAGTTCATCAAAGAAAGCAGGCACACTTATCACTGCTTGCAGTTCATTATGAAACTGGTCCATCAGAACAATATCTTTCAGTTTTCGGAAGATAGCAGTGGTGAAATCAACGGGAGAAAGCTCCATTCCATGAATGCCCACCCAAGCTTCTCCTCTAGGCCCTTCAATAATTCTGAAATAGACCTTTTTCCTCATTTCTTGGACATTAGTGTCCTCAAACTGCTTGCCAATCAATTTTTTGATGTTATAAACAACATCTAAAGGTTGCCTCCACATTTTGCGCTTTGCAAGTTCTCCCACTGCGACTCGTTTACCAACAATTCATTTGTTGATTTTTAAATTCTTTTTGTTGGTCGGATGTAAGCTGTAAAGGAAGAATTGGAAGAGCAAGTTCGATTTTGTTAGCCTTGTCTAGAGTATATTTTTTATTTTCAAATTTGAAGCTGGTTCCATGGTCATTTTTCTATTGAAAGATTTTTTGATGTCAGAATCATAGGTGCGACGGGTTTCATATAATCATTTGAAGGATCAAATTACTGAAACACTTTGAATTTAAATTTTTGATGTGTATCAAGAATTTAGGTTTTCTAGTTTTGATTGTTTTTGTATTAACAACTTCTTATTTTAGGAACGTTCCGATATTGGAATCCACTGGTCCACTACTGTCTTGTATACTCATTTGTATGCGAGAATTTAGTTTGATGAAAACCGTTTTTTTGTTAATTTAAAAGTGTTTAAGTGGTCGTATGTTAGCTACAATGGGGAAATTGAAAACGTGAGTCCAAAGTTTTTAAAGTTTGCTCTACAGTACCTAAAAGTTTGCTCTACAGTACCTTTGTTGATTTTTAAATTCGTTTTGATGGTTAGATGTAAGCTATAATGGGAGAATTGGAAGAGCAAGTCCAATTTTTTTTGAAGTCTTGTCTAGAGTATATTTTTTAACTTTTAGCTGCTTCCATGGTCAATTCTTTTATTTAAAGATGTCTTGGTGTTGGAATCATAGGTGCAACGGTTCTCATATAATCGTTCGTAGGATCGAATTACTAAAACACTTTGAAACTGAAATTTTGGTGTGTACCGAGTATTTAGGTTTTGAATTTTGATTAGTATTTTTATTAAAAACTTCTTAGCTTAAGGACGTTCCGGTATCAGAATCCACTACTGTCTCATATAATCATTTGTATGCGTGAATTTAATTTTATGGAAAATATTTTTAGTTTAGGTATGACGAGGCATATATAAATATATCTGCGCGAATGAATGGCGAAAGTGTTGTGAGTTTATAAATATACTCTGCAATAAAGTTGTAGTGTTTTCAAATTATAAGCAACCTTTATGTTCTATATCTTTTGGTTTCAATGTGTTTTGGTGGTCGAATTGTATAGGAAAAGGTCTACTTAACCCCCCAACCTATGGGGGTTGGAACACATCACCCCCCAAACTATAAAAATGGATCTTTTACCCCCTGAACTTTCCAAAACCGGACAAAACACCCCCTGAAGCGGTTTTGGATGGTGGTTTGGTACAGTAATGGTGGTTTATCTTTTCTTTCTTTTTTTTTATTATTTTGGCTAAATCTTTCAAAAATCATAGTAAATCACAGAAAAATTGAAAAATTGAAAATCCAATTTTATTGGACTCTACATGAGTAAATCTGCACAGTGAATATATAATATGATATACTTTAGAACATTTATTTGTTGTAGCTTTATGTCTATGTTTTTATGTAATTAATTCATAGCTGTAAAAAAATATTCTAAAGCATACTGTATTACATGTTCACTATGTAAATATACTCATGCAGAGTCCAAAAAAATTATATTTCCTATTTTACGATTTTTCTATGATTTGCTATCATTTTTGAAAGATTTAGCCGAAATAACAAAAAAGAGAAAAAAAATAAACCATTATTACTGTAGCAAACCGCCAACCAAAACCGCTTCAGGGGGTGATTTGCCCGGTTTTGAAAAGTTGAGGGGGTAAAAAATCCATTTTCATAGTTTGGGGGTGATGTGTTCCAACCCCTATAGGTTGGGGGGTTAAGTAGTCTTTTTCCAATTGTATATAGTGTTGTTTGTATGGATGTAGCTCATAAAATGGGTTATTTCGTAATTTAAGAGAGTTCAAAGGGTTTTCCCACAAAAAGTACTATAAGAAAAAGAGCATCAGGTTGATTTTAAAGAAATTCAGGGCTTGATTGAAAATTTAGCTACATCGGTTGAGGTGGACTGAGGGTTGATTTCATGAAAAGCTAAGGTTTTATTGGAAAACATTCCTGATAGAGAAAGGTGGACTGCGGGTTCTATTTCTATATGATCGGAGGGGTTTTCTGTAAAGTTACGAGGAAAGGCACGATCTCAGCCTTCCATCCGGCCGATCTGACGGCCGTGAATTTGTGTCGACGTGGCCTTGTTCTCTGGCCGTGGAATTTGCCCGCTTTCACAAGAGGAGATTTATATGGGCCTCGTATCCGGCCCATCAAACAATGCATTCCCCCGAAGGCGGGCCGAGAGGCTTTTGGGTCCATGGCGGCGCTGTGGGTAGCCTTTCCTTCTTGTAGGAGGGGGCAGCGCTGCTGCAGCGGTGGCGTGCAGTGGCTCTGTTCCCTCCTCCCCACCTCCAAAAAGTGGGGTGGGCGGGATCCTTGCCGCGGGCCCGCGGCGGTCGCTGCCTCTCCCTGCCGGATCCTCCACGCGCCGCCCCCCAAGTCCCACTACCGCCGGTCCTCTCCGCCGTCACGGCTCAGCCCAGAGCCATCAGTCTACCAGGCGCCGCATGCGCGTATCCGAGGCCTAGCCCGCTCGCGGCCGCGGATCTCTCGCCTCGTCGTCCCGCGATGCATCGCGCGATACGGCTGCGCTGCCTCCTGCGCCCGCCGCTCCGGTGCGAGCCCGCCGCCAACCCCGCGGCGTCCTCCAGCGGAGCCGGCGGCGCACTCGCGCGCGGGCTCGGCGCGCCGCCGCGGCCATGCTGCGAGAAGCGGCCGCTGTGCCGGTTCTACAGCTCGAAGGAGGGCGTCGGCAGCTCGGAGGCCGCAGCGGTGGGGACCGGGGGCGGCGGCAGCGGCAGCAGCAGCGAGCAGGAGCACGCGCGACTCGGGGAGAGGGACCAGCAGGAGTGGCTCAGCGGTGAGAGGTTCCTCACCGGCTGCAAGCGGCGGGAGTCGCCGTTCCTCACCAAGCGGGATCGCTTCCGCAACGAGTTCCTGCGCCGCGCCGTGCCGTGGGACAAGACCGGTGTCTCGTGGAACAGCTTCCCGTACTACGTCGAGTAAGCGTGGCAATTGGCAAACACCCCCGCGCGTGCACGCCACCTGTTTGCTGTTTTGTGTACAACGATGTTAACTCGGTTGCATTGTGCCTTTTGGATTGCCAGTCAGCACGTGAAGCAGCTGCTGAGCGAGTGCGTCGCGTCGCACCTGCGGCACAAGGATGTAGCTCTGGAGTATGGTTCTGGGCTGCAGTCGTCGAGTGGGAGGATATTGCTGCAGAGCTTGCCAGGTACTGACCAGGAATGGAGTTGATGACTTCATCAACATATGGTCCCATATGCCTATATGGATGTTGAGATTTTTCTTGGTTGTTATAATGCAGGGACTGAACTTTACCGGGAGAGATTTGTGCGTGCACTTGCCAATGAGTTGCGTGCGCTATTATTGGTTCTGGACAGCAGTGTGCTAGTACCATATGTAAGATAACCTGCCCCTTATAGTAAAAATCGTTTAGATTTCAGTTTGTGGTAGAACCTAATGTCTGACCATGTAGGATTGTGGTGAAGATGGTTCAGAGAGTGAGGAAGAGGGTAATCATGCAGAGTCAGAGGACGAAGGTTCAGAATCAGAGGTGGATGGCGAAGGTGCTGAGGAATCTGGTGAAAGTGATGATGATGATTCTATTAAATCCATGGCAGACCTAAAGAAGCTAGTTCCTTGCACTCTCGAGGAATTTGCCAAGGTTTCTGTTTCTATTATGCTGTAAAACCCTTAAAAAAAAATTGCAACCCCCCCCCCCCCCCCCCCCCCCGACAAATTCTTTACCTTTTTCTTGCATCGATATATCTAGTTCTTTTCATTCTATATTTAGGAAATAAAGTATTTTCTTTTTAATCTTTACATTTTCCATGTACCTACACATTTCGTTCGATATCTGAGTGAGACATCTCTAGACCGGCAACAAAATAGTTGTAAAAACTAACATAGATAGTAATGTATAGCTCTTACTTAAACTAGCCACATGTGATGGTGTTTTCTTTCTTTTTTTACTAAAAATGCTAACCCTTGTTGAACTGCTATTTCCTGATTCTTTAAATCATTTGGTTTGTGATCTTTCTGCATTATCATTTATGCCTACAATGCTCGTGATTGCAGAGAGTGGTTGGTATACAGGAAGGTTCTTCAGCAGCTGAATCCTCTGGGACTGCTGAGTCATCCGAAGAAGAGAATAGGCCTCTTCAAAAGGGTAACACGGCTTCATTTTTTCTTCTTCTCAGTACTGAGTGTTTTAACCAAACTGGTTCTAAAATCTAAACTATATAGCAATGAACTGTATACACCAATATGTGGTACTGTGTGCTTTGTCATGGGCTGATTTTGCATTGATGCCTTTGATCATATTCTAATCAGGTTTATCTTTAAGCAAATGGTCCTTTATTTTCTTCCCTATTGCACTACTGCTAATTAGTTATTGCAGAAACATAGAGTAGCATTTATATTAGGATGTACTATGGTTCTTTATCACTCATATACAACTGTATGGGCAAAAGTACTGACCTGGAAGCTTTTGTTGAGCAGCCTGCAAGTAAATCTTACTTTCAGCAGTACTGAAATTTTCTTCTGTTTTGTGGGACTTTAGGTGTTGCTACTGGTTCTGCTGCTAGAGATGTCCTTGACAACATTCTCAGTGGGTTGTCGTTGCAATTCTCTAAGCCATTTTCAGTTAGCAAGAACATAAAGGTGTGGCTTCTCATCTATCTGATTTTTTTTTTTTTTTTTTTGGTATGGGCTTATTTGCTGAAATTTAGATTTATAGTACATATTGTTAAGTTCTAGATTTCGACATGGGTTGTGAGGAAATATGGATAGGATATTTAGTTGTTTTTTTATGCTACATGTTGATAATAAATGTCCAATTTGGACTGGAAGTGTTTATCTTTTATTCCTTTTTTTTCGATGCTATGAATATCCTATAGTTGAAAACTCACAGTGATAACTAATAGGAGTTTTACATTGTAGGCGAGGCCAATAGAAGGCAGTGTGGTTGAAATAGGACTCACTTCAACTTCATTGATCAATCCAGAAAAGCTCTCTCCGACAGTACCAAACTCTTTGTTCTCCAATCAGGTATTATAACTATCTTTTCTTTGAAATGCTCCTTGTCTTTTCATTTTTGGAGAAAAGTTTAAATAACTCCCCAACGTATCAATGGTGGATCACACACCCATTCTACAAAATTGGGTTTCTATGCCCCTCACCTTTGCAAAGTTGAGGGGGTTACAAATCCGGTTTTGTTGTTCAGGGGTTGATGTGATCCATCATTGGTACATTGGGGTAGGGGTTATTTAGACTTTTTTCCTTCTTGTTTTGAGAGGGATGCTCCTTTTCGTTTTATCGTAACACTATAACTGTGTGTTACTACAGATAAAAATGAGTTGCTGGTCCATAATTCTGTGACATGCCATGGACATGGAGGAAGACTCCGTAGATCTTTTACTGGGCCAATCAACACTGGTATGCATGTTATCGTTTATAGAATAAATGTTTGCGCCAAAATCATCCCAAGCTGCTATCACTAATTGTTAGTCCCCTATGTTGGAAAAATTGGTCCGAGGCCTCTGCGGCCCAATTCCATTTCACCTGATAGTAATCACCACAGAGCACACATAACGTAGGGTGCTACGCTTCTCGTGGCCTCGGTACCTATCTAAATCCCTATGTCTCCCCGTTCACCACATGGTCGGTACTTTGCTTCCGTTTACACCCTCGATCGAATCTCTAAACGCGGGGCGACACAGTTGTCAGTTTTCGTTTGATTTGTCACAACACCATCAATATAATCCCTATTTGTCAAATATTGTCATTGTGAAAAATTCAATGTTCACTTGATATGTATTAACTATTTCAAATATTTGAATACTAGCATAATGTAGTTAATACATGAAACATCTACAGTTATAAATGTATGCTAAGATTGAAGTTACAAAATATGTTTGTCAACTCATATACTAATAATTATAAAATATGTATTAGAATATTTTTTTCTAACTATTGCTATTTAAATGTGTAGCCCGCCGTTTCTACACAGTTAGCACTACAAAGGAGGAGACCCCGACTTTGACCCCTGTTGAGTACTTCACAGACAAGTCATTCAGTAAATTGGAGATTGAAGTAAAACTGGATGCTGACATGAAGATGGCTGAGGATCCTTCTGGCTACATAAATCTGTTAAAGTTATTTGTTGAGCAGGAGGATTTATGTTTCATTTACACTGATGTTGCTAAATCAAGGTTTTGTTTCTCAAACTTTGGTTTAGAAATCTTTAGGTAAATAAAATTGTTTCCTCTTAATTTAAGAGTATTTTATTTTAATATTGTTGTTTGCTTGGCACGCGTTGGATAATGTTATGTTGTTGATGCTTTTATGGGCCAACACTACTATAGGAAGAGGTTCAAGAAGCAGAAGCCGCCAGCTTCACCTACGGCTGAGTAGTAGGGTTTATCCCTTAATTATATAGGAGGTTAGGATTGGTGTTTATATAAGGGTTAGTTTAGATTTGGTCAAGCAGAAGTAATCCCAAAAGATCATAGCCCCCGATGGAGGGCGATCAGGTTACTGAGCTTCTTCGGTTTGTTTAGATTCATCAGATTTTGTTAAGATTCATTTGTTATTCGTAATAAAGCCAACCCATATCAATTCGGACAAGAGTTTTGTAATACCATTTTTTCACAGGAGAATACTGATAATACTTAGCGAGAGAGGTCAGGATGCGGGTTTCCATTTTCAGCATGATGTTTCTCAAATTTTAATAAGACATGATGCAAGTATTGTTATACAAGTAGCCATACCTGATAATCAGTTTCAAAAAGGTAAATATATTATTTATTTTGATCAATCTGATCATTTCTTGTTTTTATCTTTTTATCAATTAAATAATATATTTTATAATTGTCACAGGAAAATCTGTGTATGTCGACAAGGTTGTTGGATCTTTTGGTTCACTTGTGCACAATCTCATCATGAGAAAACAGTCTGGAGATTGTAAAGAACTCTACGATCTTATCTCTCTTTCTCAATTAAGGA
Source organism: Digitaria exilis (assembly GCA_015342445.1). Taxonomy (NCBI): domain Eukaryota; kingdom Viridiplantae; phylum Streptophyta; class Magnoliopsida; order Poales; family Poaceae; genus Digitaria; species Digitaria exilis. The sequence continues at coordinate 136,663 of JACEFO010001666.1, forward strand.
AGTAAGACATCACACTCCTACCTTTATTGTCCGAGCACTTTCCCACTCATAAAGTATCTACTATTAATACTCTCACTGATATGGGCTCATTATTCAATCTCTGATAATGGCAAATCGTAATCTCTTTCATCTTGCCGTAGGCAGGTATATAAAGTCCTAAACCAAACCAATCTAATTTCATGCCGGTTGAGTTAATCCGGCCTGACAAACTCACAAATAACTTTAAGCCATAAAATCTAAACTAACCTATAGCTGCAGCCTTTGAGGCTTGGGTCCTGTGTTGGAACTTATTCCCAAATAAAGAGTCCACAACACACATACTAGCTGACCACCACTAGTGATTTACTGATTTTATTAATCCAACCTGTCCATTTAGTTCCAAAGCCTCTAAATAGCAAGACTTCCTCAAGGAAATAGCTTTGTCATAGTCTAGTTTCAAAATTACCCCAACTTCACCTCTCCTATTAATCTAGCATGTATTGGTCTTTAATGAAGGCTGTTTGGTTAGGTGAAATTAGTGATGCCATTGGGCAGAGCGATGGGTCACCCGTATCTGTGCTTGGGAGTTACCCATCCCCAATTATCCAGCTCTAAACAGGTAGGGGAGAGATGCCATTCGGCAGAGCCATGGGTCACCCGTATCTGTGCTTGGGAATTACCCATCCCCAATTATCCAGCTCTAAACAGGTAGGGGAGAGAAACTGTCAATAGAGAGAGGGAGAGGGAGACAGAGAGTTCCTGAGAGACATCGAGAGTTTTGCGACTTCGTGGGGTTGGTTGACTGGGCACAGATATAAATGTGTAATATCCGCTAAATATCCTCCCCATATCCACAAGCAGACGGGTAATGCATACCCTACCCAAACAGTGCAGGTCTGGGTTTGGGTACAGGTACTGGGTACCCATTGGCACGCCTAGGTGAAATCAGCCTCTCACTAATTTTACCAGCCTATTATTGAGGGCCTTACTGAAAATCTTTTAATTAGATTTTGCACGACTTAATGTATCAGGTTGACTCTGAATGAAGCACTCTGTCATCCATTTTTTTGGATTCCTGAAGAGAAACATGCTGCTATCATGGCAGCTAGAATTTTTCTGAGCACAGGTGCTACCAATATTGTTAACCCACTGAGCCAGGGCAAAGGTACGGTGAAAGAAACCTCTGGAAGCTACTCAATTGGTTTAAGTTTGTATACTAATATAGTTAGTTTTCAATGTACAGCCAGATCACGTGTGCTCAAAGATTTTGAGCTGAAGTTAAACAAGGACTTTTTTGAGATCGACTATACTATTTCAGTGTCGTCCACTGGTGAGTGTACTGTTACACAGAGTGCTGACCCCGTTCGTGGCAGCCCAGCAACCCGGGAATGGAAAGATAGATTCATTGGAATTAGCTTTCCAGCCAATTATCGGCATAGGCCAAAGTCTAATATCACGCATGGTGTGTTTGGCGCTGGTGGCGATGAAAGGCACGGATTGTTAATTATATTTGTGAGGGACATACTGGGTCATTTTGGTGACACCAATATGGATGCATATGCGGTATGTTGCTCTCTACATTGCATTCTTACAAACTAGTTTGCTTAATAGTTTTTTGTAAGGAATCTTAATAGGTTTTTGATGTGCTGTGTGCAGGCAACTCTAGCGAAAGCAACTATAACAATAGCTGTCATAGACCTTGATCGCCAATTTTCGATATGCTTGAGCGTATATCATGCACTAAGAAGCAGCAATTTGGCTCCAGATGTAATGCCACTCGCCGTCAAATTTTGAAGGTTTGTGAACATATAATCAAATAAAATAATCTTAATTTTCTATATTCGCAAGTTGCCCATATTTGCATGTAGAAACTAACCGGAAAGAAATTTCTGGAACATATTTCATATGATGGTGCATGGTTGTATGTTCAGATGCCCCCTTGCTTCCTTTGTGTGGCGTTGGATTAGAGATGGTCAGGATGGGACGGGATCCCTACTAGTCTAAACGAATTCACTGATCAGAGGTTGGGGAATGACCCCAAGCTCGAATGCAACCTAATGATTTGGCGTGGCGTACCAGAAACGACTGGGTTTTCTCTGACATCTTGATTGCTAAATGCTAACCCCAAATACCTAGCTTACTAAGTGATTGGCTTCCTGCAGATCTGGAGCAAGGCGATGTCTTTGGAGATTCGAACAAAGCAGAAAGCAAAAGATGGTGCTCTGGAACAACTGTAACACTAAGTGATTCGTGAGGTGCTATTGTGAAAGAAAAGGGAAAAGCAACACATGCACATGACCGTCAGCAAACGAAAACGAACCAATTTTGCTGATATAGCACTAGATCTTTTTCTTTTGTGAAAATCCTGATCTCAAGTAGATTTCTGTATACGTGTCCCGCTCTGTGTGGAGACTGGAGAGGGTGGTTAGTTCTGTTAGTTCTGTAGATGGTTAGTTGCTGTTGCACCACTTGCACTGTGTGTGGAGGAAGGTGGTTAGGCGCTCCGATGTGTTCCCAAAGTGATGGCCAAACAAGAGAGAAGATTCTAGCATCACTTCCTTATGTTTTGACATTCGGTGCCAATTTTGATCGATGCGTCCAGAACTTGGAGCGGCGCACGATATTTCGTTGGTCGTGCTGCATGTAAACCAAATGTACATAAGCTAAACGAAGTAGTAATTTATTCATGTGGGTTCCAGTGCTTCGATGCCAACTTTTTTTTTTTTCATGCTATAGGTCTTCTCATGTGATGCCCCCTTTAGTTTTACCGTGAAGCCTAAATATTTCTGGCCTTCAGTGATACTTGGAATAGTTGTTTACACTGCAGGTCTGCACCCATCCAAGCTCAGTGATGCCTGCGCCAAAAATAAAAAAAACAGGGAGCGGCGCACGTACGAGCTCTGATGCCCTAAAAAAAATTAACAACTCATGCCAACTATACCTAAAACAGGGAAAAGTTCGGTTTTTACCCTCCAACTATAGCAAAAGTCTGATTTTTAACCATCTTTGAAACTACTTAATATTCGTAAGGCTTTGATAGTTGGATGGTCATTTTTGTCCGGTTTTATAATTACAGGTTGAAAATCGGACCTCGTTATAGTTGAAGTGTGTAAAATCGGTATCTCCGAGGTCGGCCCAACCAAAGGCCCAGGCGTCAAGCCCAAGCACCTTGGTTCCTTTTTCTCTCCGCGTCGTGTCCCGCTCCGCTCCGCTCAGGTGCCGCAGAAAAGCGCCGCCGCCGCAGTCCGTCCCCTCGAACCCCGACCGGCCGAGCCACCGCCCCTCACAGACGAAGCCCCTCCCCCTCCCTTTCCTTTGCCTTTATCCGCTCCACCCTCTCGGCCTTACTTCCTTGCGGCGACGATAAGGGGAGTAGCCACTGCCAGGTCTTTTGTCGGGTCGTCCATCTGGCCTCGGGAGCCGGTGGCGAACATCCGACAGGTACGCCCATCTATTCCGTTCCTTCTCGCGGTGCGGAATCGAATCCCACAAACCCTGATGTCTGCTATTTATATTTGCATCGGAACCATATATTGCGATTTTTTCAAGCAATTTATCGGGTGTATACATGTGTACACCCATGTTCTAAACTGGGTCCGCCCCTGTAGAACAAACTCGTACTCAAGGATAAGATTCCACCGGAATGAGGAGGAGTGGATGGATCTTGGACTGGTGTACAATACTGTGGCTTTATTTCTTTGATTTTTTTGCATTTGGATTGGGTTTTGGACTTTTGGTAGCAGTTTTATGTAAATTCTATGTGTGAAAATGAAACGCCTTTTTACCAAATATTGAGAACAACACATGGCAAAAAAGTTATTTGATTGAATATTATCAACATGCTGTATCCAGATATAGAGGTGGTGTGGGATGGGCCAGATCTGCACTTAGTGTTCTATTTTATCAATCATGATTTATATTGCTACGTTGAACAATTGTTTAGTTTTATAGGTTTTAGTTTGCATCTACACAAGACACACTGTTTGTGGCATTAGCTTGTTGCATCTATTGGAGAATTTACTTCTGTAGACAAATTAATAAAAGTTCTGCGCTTCTTATCCACAGAATTAGGTGGGATTCATTCGAAGAGGGTGACAGGAAAGGATGGTTTATGTCGAGGGTTTGTTTGTCATTTATGTTTGGCTAGATTGAACCTGTATGTACTCAGTTCGAACATTTTGCAGTGGAACAGTGATACTGAAGAAGTTCTGAAATGGATTAAGGAGTCAACTAGATGGTCAGAGCTGAATGATTATGAGCTACAACTTGGTTTAGAGGTTCTTGTTGCCTGTTTTGCCCCCTTGTTCTTAATATTGCTGCCAATTTCTTCATGTTATGTAGTTACTCTCTTTTAACAGAGCCACATGAAACTTTTAAAGAGATATGCGAGTGAATCAGGCTCAACTTCCACAAACAGCAGCATGTCTGATGAGGTATATTTTAGGATTAATCTTAGTCTGTCATATTATCAGCACATCTTGATGCAGTTGAAATTTAAAATGCTATTGAAGTTTTTGGTATATGTTTTTAGTCTAAGGTGGGACGGACTCAAGGCACTTGACCGTAGGCATAATATTGTGTGTATTTGTGTGGGTGGGGCAGCAGTTGTACAGTTGCAACTTGTGTATTGGAGGTTCTGGGTTTTTACCAGGCCCTTTGCAAGGGTAAGGTTGTCTAGAAATTTTCTTCCCCAAACTCTACTTATGAGCACCAGGGGCCGTGCCCCCCCCCCCCCCCCGCCCCACCCTAAGGTCCACATGACCCATGAATCTTAATTTTTTTTTGTCAAATGATAGAAATAGATAAACACTATAAAAATATAGGATAACCTCTTGCTCATGGCCACAGCCTGCCTTGTGGCTAATGTTATTGCACATATGTAATCCCTATCTCTCCATTTGCCATATCTGGCCCTTCTTGTCGGACATCCATGTGAAAATGATGAATTTATTGGAAAAATAGATGCATAGCTGCGATTCAATCTCAAGGTCATGCAACTCTAAAGAACGATAGCTCTTGGCTGCTTTGGCTGATTTGATGCTTCTGTTGGTTTTCAACTTACTGTCGGAATTAAAACTAGGCAAATTACATCTTCTAAGCTTAATTTTACCAAAATTGAATGTCCTAATTGTTACCAGTTACTCACCAGTTTCCAGTTGAGAGACTGGTTTATATTTTGGTGAAAAAAAATGTTATTTGCGTGCTTAGTCAGGATTTACTCTTTCATGTCGTCATCTTTTAAATTTGCAGTTTAAAAATGTAGCATTGGAGAAGATTAACTTTAGGCTGAGTTCAGGATTAGAAAAAAGCTGCATTTCCGTGACGAGGTATGTTTCATGATGCTGAGTTGTTGTGCAGCTTCCTTATGGCCTAGCTCCCTTGTAGATGGGCCTCTTAACACTTTTTTTTTTTGCCATAATCTGTAGTGGCTTATGCAAGAATACTTCAACCGTGTGAAAATAAAGAACCTTGCAAGAGAGTGTTTTAATCAAGCAGAGAAGACTGGAGTCATTCTTGTTGAAGAGGTCACTTTTCTGTTTTTTTTTCCCTTTTATTCTGCATGAGCTAGTGAAATAAATTGCCACTGCTATTTGTGGAGATATAAATTATTAGGCATATAAGCATACACTGATTCGCTCCACTGTTACTTGCCACTGCTCAGTCACTGTTCCAAACTGTAGGTCGTTTTGTTTTTTCTAGGTTCATAGATGTTATTACACACCTAGATATAGTGTATGCTTATATGCCTAATAATATCTATGAATCTAGAATAGCCAAAACGGCCTACAATTTGGAACGGATGGAGTAGCATGAAAGGTGGACGGGTGTGGCATCTTTCTTATGTGTTTCTGCATAACTGCTGCCCTAATCATGGGCGCTTGTTTAAAACTTAATTAAATAACTGTCATCTTGCAACCAAAGATTACTACTGTATTTCATTGATTAGTGTGCATTTAAGTAGGGGTAGACATGGAAAAATTATGCAATTTGCATTTGAATCATTATGGACTTATGTTTGGTGCATGTGAGATAAGGCTGGATGGCCTTACATCTAGGATTAAGATGAAGTGCCATTAATGCTTATCTCGTGATTATCGGTGCTATGTGTTCTTTATTTTGCATTGCAGTTTCTACCTATAAGAGATTTGGGAGAACACATGTTACCCAGAAGATGGCCCCTGAATTTGAAAGAACAGATGAAACAAAGAGTTAAGCAGTCTCTCAAGTCAGCCACGGTTTACCTGCATCGACATGGTGTTCCTCGTGCTAGGGCATTGAAAGCACTTGTGGTCGGCGCAATTTCTGCTGTGACATACATGGCAGATGAACACGAGCTCAAGGCTGTCAACTAAGTCATGGTTGATAGGGCGGTTGGCGAACCAGCCTTAGATATATACCTATATAGTTATTGTTTGTAGTCTTATGGTAGAGGAACACGAGCTCTAGACTGTCAACTGTGCTCATGTTTGTAACCTGCTTCTTGGCCAACTATGTTTTATGCTATCCAGAGATGCATGTACTGTTATTGGTTATGCCCAGTGAATCTTTAAGACCAGCGAGTGGATAAAGTCTGAAACTGAAAGGCAGCACTTCCGATCCACAGAAAATGAAGGCTCGATGAAAGTAGGGATGAGAATGGGGGCGCTTCGCCACGAACAAGCTGGGTGAGTCCGAATATATGCAGCGGTCCACGTGTCTGCGCAACCCCGCGCGTACTCTTGCAGCGGCGTGGCTCCCATGGATGAGATCATCTGCCCACAAGCCCACCCTATCACTGATTTTACTCACTGATTCGCATGGCACAGTTCATTCCTAGGTTCGTCCTCTTCTAGTTTTCAAATGACCGACGCATCCCTCATTGCACAAAATTAATCTGATTCTACTTTTTTTTTTTTTTTTGGATTTGCTTCGGTTTTTTTCGCCCTATTTGATTAAATGCATCCGTAGAATCTAGTCTGTCACACCGTTGCAAGGGAATTGGCCAAGAAGCAATTTTACTGATGAAATTCACACTTACAGATACTGCATAGCTTAAGCTCTTTAGAAAATTGGTGGGCATCTTATTTTCTTGTTTGTTCACTAGTTTTGTTTCGATATAATAAGGCAACATCTAATCAAAGTTTACCCAACCAGACAAAAGTTGTATGATGAAATATTTTGATACAAATGCAATACATCTCAACAAAGTTAACCCAACTAGGCAAAAGGTTAATTGCCAGGACAAGTAACGGCACTGTATGATGAGGTCCACCAGCTAAGATGACCCCAGAGTATTACATAAACACCTTCTAAACGTCATTAGTGTTATTGAGCACATATCAATAATCATGGAAGTGCAAGTGTTGACATAAGGTTAATTTCACTACGATATCTACCACAAAACGGGAGCTGCTGGAAACATAGTATGGCGTACGGACATAAGGCACAGTATGCAGATAGTCCCTTCTACACCTCTTTATTCATAATCTGCATCTTCGCTGTCATGATATTGCAATGGCGGCAACCAGTTCAGAATTTTTGAACGCAATGAACTAGCAGAGCGAACAGTTGTTCTCAACACATCAATATCCCCATCCAACGATTTCCTCAAATCACCAAACACTTGGACTGCTTCCTTGTAAAAGCTGTCTGGAAGTTCATCCTTTTTTGCAGACAAGACATCACCAAGCGTATTGACAGCATGCCTTGCCAGATTTTTCAACCTAGCATGGATTTCCCTACTAGAGATCCTCCAGTCAAGTAGAGCCTTTTTGACAGCCTTCTTAACATGTTCTTCAGACCTGTCCTTCTGGGCTATGGGGAAGGCCAAGAAGGATTCATCGTCATCATCACATTTGGCTGTAACTTTAACCACAAAGTTCTTGTCAACTTCAAATGTCAGTTCCAAATTCGAACAACCGTAAGGTAATCTGCGATTCTTCATTACTTCTATCTCACCCAAAAGAATATTATGCTCAACCATCACATGCTCCCCCCAGAACACTTTGATAAGCTTGCGCTCTCCATAAGCAACCCAAGCAGGAATCTTTACTGTCTGTTTTGTTGGAATGGTGCTGTACCTTGGAATGATTCTCGTAAAAATTCCTCGCGAGGACTCAATTCCAATAGAGAGTGGAATCATGTTATCAGTAATCTTTTGTTCATCTTGTACAATGAGAGCAGCATGAATTGCAGATCCAATAACAACAGCTTCTTCAGGGTTCACCTTAATGTGTAGATTCTGACCAAAGACTTCACAAATGATTCTTTGTATCTTGGGAACTCTGCTCATCCCCCCAATCAATACAATTTCCATGATATCCTTGGCAGATGTCTTAGCATCTTCCAAAACACTCTGACACTTCCTTTTAATATCTCCTATCAACTTATCAACCAAATTCTCAAACTCTTGGCGAGAAAGAGTGATGTTAAGGTCAACAGGACCTTGAGCAGATGTACTGAAGGAAGGAATTGAAACTGTGACTTCAGACTTGCTTGATAGTTCCACCTTGGCTTGTTCCATTGCTTCTGAAAGCATTGTCATAGCATATCTATCTCCACGAATGTCTACTGAATGAAGTTCAAGTATCTGTCTACTAACAAAATCAACAAGTATGTCATCGAACTGATCCCCACCCACTGAGGGGTCATCCAGTTGAGTTATGATCTGTTCATGCAGAGCAATAGATTGGAACAAGATTTAGGAACAGATATCAGTAGAACTGTTAACTTTGGACAACACAAGAATAAAAAACTGAAGTACCTCAATTTTTGCGTCAAGGGAGACGCGAAGGATTGTGACACTAAATGATCCAGAACCCATGCCAAAAACGACAGCAATACCATCTTCTATTGTTATGCTAGAAAGAGCAGCAGCTGTTGGCTCATCTATCAATCGCAATAACTTTAAGCCTGATCTGTGTGCAGCTGACTTTATGTGCTCCTTTTGCAGTTCATCAAAGAAAGCAGGCACACTTATCACTGCTTGCAGTTCATTATGAAACTGGTCCATCAGAACAATATCTTTCAGTTTTCGGAAGATAGCAGTGGTGAAATCAACGGGAGAAAGCTCCATTCCATGAATGCCCACCCAAGCTTCTCCTCTAGGCCCTTCAATAATTCTGAAATAGACCTTTTTCCTCATTTCTTGGACATTAGTGTCCTCAAACTGCTTGCCAATCAATTTTTTGATGTTATAAACAACATCTAAAGGTTGCCTCCACATTTTGCGCTTTGCAAGTTCTCCCACTGCGACTCGTTTACCAACAATTCATTTGTTGATTTTTAAATTCTTTTTGTTGGTCGGATGTAAGCTGTAAAGGAAGAATTGGAAGAGCAAGTTCGATTTTGTTAGCCTTGTCTAGAGTATATTTTTTATTTTCAAATTTGAAGCTGGTTCCATGGTCATTTTTCTATTGAAAGATTTTTTGATGTCAGAATCATAGGTGCGACGGGTTTCATATAATCATTTGAAGGATCAAATTACTGAAACACTTTGAATTTAAATTTTTGATGTGTATCAAGAATTTAGGTTTTCTAGTTTTGATTGTTTTTGTATTAACAACTTCTTATTTTAGGAACGTTCCGATATTGGAATCCACTGGTCCACTACTGTCTTGTATACTCATTTGTATGCGAGAATTTAGTTTGATGAAAACCGTTTTTTTGTTAATTTAAAAGTGTTTAAGTGGTCGTATGTTAGCTACAATGGGGAAATTGAAAACGTGAGTCCAAAGTTTTTAAAGTTTGCTCTACAGTACCTAAAAGTTTGCTCTACAGTACCTTTGTTGATTTTTAAATTCGTTTTGATGGTTAGATGTAAGCTATAATGGGAGAATTGGAAGAGCAAGTCCAATTTTTTTTGAAGTCTTGTCTAGAGTATATTTTTTAACTTTTAGCTGCTTCCATGGTCAATTCTTTTATTTAAAGATGTCTTGGTGTTGGAATCATAGGTGCAACGGTTCTCATATAATCGTTCGTAGGATCGAATTACTAAAACACTTTGAAACTGAAATTTTGGTGTGTACCGAGTATTTAGGTTTTGAATTTTGATTAGTATTTTTATTAAAAACTTCTTAGCTTAAGGACGTTCCGGTATCAGAATCCACTACTGTCTCATATAATCATTTGTATGCGTGAATTTAATTTTATGGAAAATATTTTTAGTTTAGGTATGACGAGGCATATATAAATATATCTGCGCGAATGAATGGCGAAAGTGTTGTGAGTTTATAAATATACTCTGCAATAAAGTTGTAGTGTTTTCAAATTATAAGCAACCTTTATGTTCTATATCTTTTGGTTTCAATGTGTTTTGGTGGTCGAATTGTATAGGAAAAGGTCTACTTAACCCCCCAACCTATGGGGGTTGGAACACATCACCCCCCAAACTATAAAAATGGATCTTTTACCCCCTGAACTTTCCAAAACCGGACAAAACACCCCCTGAAGCGGTTTTGGATGGTGGTTTGGTACAGTAATGGTGGTTTATCTTTTCTTTCTTTTTTTTTATTATTTTGGCTAAATCTTTCAAAAATCATAGTAAATCACAGAAAAATTGAAAAATTGAAAATCCAATTTTATTGGACTCTACATGAGTAAATCTGCACAGTGAATATATAATATGATATACTTTAGAACATTTATTTGTTGTAGCTTTATGTCTATGTTTTTATGTAATTAATTCATAGCTGTAAAAAAAATATTCTAAAGCATACTGTATTACATGTTCACTATGTAAATATACTCATGCAGAGTCCAAAAAAATTATATTTCCTATTTTACGATTTTTCTATGATTTGCTATCATTTTTGAAAGATTTAGCCGAAATAACAAAAAAGAGAAAAAAAATAAACCATTATTACTGTAGCAAACCGCCAACCAAAACCGCTTCAGGGGGTGATTTGCCCGGTTTTGAAAAGTTGAGGGGGTAAAAAATCCATTTTCATAGTTTGGGGGTGATGTGTTCCAACCCCTATAGGTTGGGGGGTTAAGTAGTCTTTTTCCAATTGTATATAGTGTTGTTTGTATGGATGTAGCTCATAAAATGGGTTATTTCGTAATTTAAGAGAGTTCAAAGGGTTTTCCCACAAAAAGTACTATAAGAAAAAGAGCATCAGGTTGATTTTAAAGAAATTCAGGGCTTGATTGAAAATTTAGCTACATCGGTTGAGGTGGACTGAGGGTTGATTTCATGAAAAGCTAAGGTTTTATTGGAAAACATTCCTGATAGAGAAAGGTGGACTGCGGGTTGTGGCGCGGTACTAATCGAATGGAGAGGGAGGAGGAGGAGGGAAGAGTATTTGGTTTGATGGAGAACTACCGAGCAACGATTACTTACCAGCAAACGAATGAACAGTGGCCAATTCCAGGTGGATCTCCACTCCACTGGACCGAGAGAGGACCGGCGGTAGTGGGACTTGGGGGGCGGCGCGTGGAGGATCCGGCAGGGAGAGGCAGCGACCGCCGCGGGCCCGCGGCAAGGATCCCGCCCACCCCACTTTTTGGAGGTGGGGAGGAGGGAACAGAGCCACTGCACGCCACCGCTGCAGCAGCGCTGCCCCCTCCTACAAGAAGGAAAGGCTACCCACAGCGCCGCCATGGACCCAAAAGCCTCTCGGCCCGCCTTCGGGGGAATGCATTGTTTGATGGGCCGGATACGAGGCCCATATAAATCTCCTCTTGCGAAAGCGGGCAAATTCCACGGCCAGAGAACAAGGCCACGTCGACACAAATTCACGGCCGTCAGATCGGCCGGATGGAAGGCTGAGATCGTGCCTTTCCTCGTAACTTTACAGAAAACCCCTCCGATCATATAGAAATAGAACCCGCAGTCCACCTTTCTCTATCAGGAATGTTTTCCAATAAAACCTTAGCTTTTCATGAAATCAACCCTCAGTCCACCTCAACCGATGTAGCTAAATTTCCAATCAAGCCCTGAATTTCTTTAAAATCAACCTGATGCTCTTTTTCTTATAGTACTTTTTGTGGGAAAACCCTTTGAACTCTCTTAAATTACGAAATAACCCATTTTATGAGCTACATCCATACAAACAACACTATATACAATTGGAAAAAGACTACTTAACCCCCCAACCTATAGGGGTTGGAACACATCACCCCCAAACTATGAAAATGGATTTTTTACCCCCTCAACTTTTCAAAACCGGGCAAATCACCCCCTGAAGCGGTTTTGGTTGGCGGTTTGCTACAGTAATAATGGTTTATTTTTTTTCTCTTTTTTGTTATTTCGGCTAAATCTTTCAAAAATGATAGCAAATCACAAAAAAATCGTAAAATAGGAAATATAATTTTTTTGGACTCTGCATGAGTATATTTACATAGTGAACATGTAATACAGTATGCTTTAGAATATTTTTTTTACAGCTATGAATTAATTACATAAAAACATAGACATAAAGCTACAACAAATAAATGTTCTAAAGTATATCATATTATATATTCACTGTGCAGATTTACTCATGTAGAGTCCAATAAAATTGGATTTTCAATTTTTCAATTTTTCTGTGATTTACTATGATTTTTGAAAGATTTAGCCAAAATAATAAAAAAAAAAAGAAAGAAAAGATAAACCACCATTACTGTACCAAACCACCATCCAAAACCGCTTCAGGGGGTGTTTTGTCCGGTTTTGGAAAGTTCAGGGGGTAAAAGATCCATTTTTATAGTTTGGGGGGTGATGTGTTCCAACCCGCATAGGTTGGGGGGTTAAGTAGACCTTTTCCTATACAATTCGACCACCAAAACACATTCAAACCAAAAGATATAGAACATAAAGGTTGCTTATAATTTGAAAACACTACAACTTTATTGCAGAGTATATTTATAAACTCACAACACTTTCGCCATTCATTCGCGCAGATATATTTATATATGCCTCGTCATACCTAAACTAAAAATATTTTCCATAAAATTAAATTCACGCATACAAATGATTATATGAGACAGTAGTGGATTCTGATACCGGAACGTCCTTAAGCTAAGAAGTTTTTAATAAAAATACTAATCAAAATTCAAAACCTAAATACTCGGTACACACCAAAATTTCAGTTTCAAAGTGTTTTAGTAATTCGATCCTACGAACGATTATATGAGAACCGTTGCACCTATGATTCCAACACCAAGACATCTTTAAATAAAAGAATTGACCATGGAAGCAGCTAAAAGTTAAAAAATATACTCTAGACAAGACTTCAAAAAAAATTGGACTTGCTCTTCCAATTCTCCCATTATAGCTTACATCTAACCATCAAAACGAATTTAAAAATCAACAAAGGTACTGTAGAGCAAACTTTTAGGTACTGTAGAGCAAACTTTAAAAACTTTGGACTCACGTTTTCAATTTCCCCATTGTAGCTAACATACGACCACTTAAACACTTTTAAATTAACAAAAAAACGGTTTTCATCAAACTAAATTCTCGCATACAAATGAGTATACAAGACAGTAGTGGACCAGTGGATTCCAATATCGGAACGTCCCTAAAATAAGAAGTTGTTAATACAAAAACAATCAAAACTAGAAAACCTAAATTCTTGATACACATCAAAAATTTAAATTCAAAGTGTTTCAGTAATTTGATCCTTCAAATGATTATATGAAACCCGTCGCACCTATGATTCTGACATCAAAAAATCTTTCAATAGAAAAATGACCATGGAACCAGCTTCAAATTTGAAAATAAAAAATATACTCTAGACAAGACTAACAAAATCGAACTTGCTCTTCTAATTCTTCCTTTACAGCTTACATCCGACCAACAAAAAGAATTTAAAAATCAACAAATGAATTGTAGAGTAAACTTAAGAAAATCATACTCGCTTTTCAAATTCCCCCATTATAGGTAACATCCAACCACTAAACACTTTAAAATTAACAAAAAAATTCAACATAATAGTTACTACAAATATCAAAATCTACAAAATTCATACAAAAGCATAAAATTCAATGCTCCTATCCAATTCTCTTCCCCAAAATAAAAGGGAACAGATTCAACGTACCATGGCACTTATTTTAATAAAATATCAAACTAAAAAAAGTATCACGGGTTACATCCACCGGTCGTCCGTGGCAACGCCGCATCCTTTTCGAGTAATCATCCTGACAAGAGAATTGCGTCGTACCATAGGAAAAAGTCACTCTGCTAAAAAACTAGGAGAAAGTCATATTTATGTGAACTTTTGTATATAAGTTCATCTTAGGTCCATAAACTTCAAAACTGGATAAAAGACATCCCTCAACTTTTAAAACCATTCATATTACATCTCCAAGCCTAAGAACACTGGGTGCGCTACTGGTTCTGCCTTTTTTTAAATTTATTTTTACTAAATTTTGAAAATCTTATTTTATTTGACACCCTATGAGAAGATCTGTGCTTTAGTACAAACTTTTTTATGCTTCTTTAGATCTATGCTTTTCTGTAACTAAAATTACAAATCTATACATGATTCAATGAGTATAAATTTTTGCAGGAGCTTAAACCTACAATAATTAGTCTACTTTATCTAAAAAATACAATAATTAGTCTACCACAAAACTTTCGCCACAATTGGAATGTTATTGTAGGAAATTAATTGAAATAATTCATAACTGAAGCTTTTTAGTCTAATTGTAGTGATTTTTTTTATGACAGACTTGTTATCGTATGTCTGAACTGTAACAAAATCTTACTCATTTGATCATATATCTTTGTATCTCTATCTATCTCTTAGTACTAAACAGACGGGAAGGTAGAGTGGTGTCCCCTACCATAGTCCTGGTCCAACCCACGTTGTCCGGTCCCACCATTTTTTTCTTGTTTGCACGAAATCACGTCGGGATTTCCCTAGTTTTCTTTCTCCCGGTCTTGCCGCACGTGCACCGCGTCGCGCCTACCTCCTCCCATTTCCCCGCTCCCATCCTGCCAGCTCTACTCACGTTGCTGTGATCTCCTCCCATTTTCCCGATCACGTGTCGCATCGCGCCGCCCCCTGCTCATGGTGTTGCGATCTCTCACCTTCGGAATCGGGTGGTGGTCGGCGGGAGGTCAGCCACCTCCTCGCCGTGGATTAGGAATTCCCAGTCGCCGACCTTTCCATGCACCCAGAGTCTCTAGAGGTTCGCATCATGCAGGCCCTGCTCAGCGCGACGTGATATCTTGCCTCCAAAATCGGTCAGCGGGCACCAGGCGGTGAGAGGTCGATGCCTCCTCACCGACGATTGGGAATTCCAGCTGCTGTTTCATTCCTCGATGCGAGATCCAGCCCTATACTAGTCCCAGCGTCGCGGGCGAGGCCGGCCAGATCCATCTCATCAGACGGTGGCATGATGCTCCTCGACGCCATCATGCATCGGCGACAACGAGGATGCTCCTTGACGTCGGCGCCTACGACGATGAGCGGTGGTTCACCGAGGGCATTGCCGGCGTCCAGTAGACACCCCCTCGTAATCCTCCCGTGCATTAGCGAATTTAGGGGGGCGGGGGTGCAGGGTGGGCTCAAGCCTCCTCCCCCACACCACCACCATAGGGTACAACCATGAATTAGTGAGGATTAGGTGAAGGATCAAAGGGCAAAAAATGGACATGGTAAAAAAAAAGGAGAGATAGAGACCCATGAAGAGAGATGTGCCCCCCTCCCTTAAGATTTCATTCTGCATTGGCCACTGCTCCCGTATATGATGCAGGTCGGAAGCCATATTGCTGCAGGTGAGCTGCTTATACCTAGCTATTAGATGCAGAAAGTTCTAGACAATTGATGCTCCTGTGTGGGAAAGTGAACGAACTGTTGCATGAATATTTGTGTGAATAGTACGTGGCATGCTACATGCAGATATCTGATTGGCATACACTGATCAATCCTTATTTTTCACTCAGTATCCAGGAGAATGGACGAGTGATTGTGATGGAAATATGGAATTAGCTTAATATGCATAGAGTTGCAAGTCAGCAAGTGAATATACAAATATGAGAACGGCTCTGGTACTCCTCTTTTATTTTCTAGCACAAATCTTAAAGCATCTCATCAATTAATTATTTTCATAATTACTTTTCTCTGGGCTCGGAATGGATCCGCCAGTCCTACCCATGCCAACAGTCCATCCTAGATTCCCAGTTCAAATCCCGATTAGTTTCGGTCTGAAGTTCCTCTTCGTCGTCCTCCACCGGCCTCTCCCCAGACGAGGCATGCTCCGCTTGACGACGTTGTTGAGTCGACGACTGTCGCTCGCCGGTCGTCGGGGCCCTAGATCCCTTCACCGTGCTCGCGTTCAACCTTCCGCTTCGGCATCTCCGCCGACGCTCGCCGGTCGCGTTGGCAGCAGGGATGCGTGCCTCCGTAGGCGTTGCTGCTGCTCCCGAACTCCATCGAGATTCGTCACGTGCTCCCGCGGTCCCGCCTCGGCAAACTTGTTCCACACCTTGCCAAGCAGGCTCTGGCCTCCGGCGCCACCGTGGTCGTCATCGAACCGGCGTTGGTCCGCAAGGTGCAGGGGCTCGCCGGCGTCCATCGTCGGCTCGTCGCCACGGGAGACGGAATTTCTTCTTGTGAATGGACCAACGGTCGCCCTCAGTTTTTACTGCAGCCTGTGTTGGTCCGGGCTTGCCCACAAGGCCACAACGGAGGTCGGCACTATTTCAACTTCGATCATATGTTGCCGGTCATACAGATATGAAGTAGCTGAAGTCTGGTTGGAATAAGTATGCAACGCGTGTATCCTATGGCTTCTGCTGCGTACCCTCAGAAACAATACGGAAGTTTACCGCATCAACTTTTCTGATGAAGTAGTTGCCATCCGTCCAGCCAAAGCCATATCAAAACCAATTATATAAAAAAGGGATAAGTCCAATTTACACCCTTCAATTATAGCAAAAGTCTGATTTTGAACCTGCAACTACAAAACCAGACACAAAAGGCCATCCAACTAATGAAATCGGGCAAATTAAGTCAGAAAAATATAAAACTAGTGCCAATTGTTTTGTAGAAATGTAAATTATATGTTGGTACACAATTTTGAAGTTGTTTGTATCTTATTTATTTTTATTCCTAGCATTTTTAAAAACAATAAAAGACTAACAACATAAACAAATAATATCTAGATAACTTTAAATAGTGATAGATAGTTTACAATTTTAGAAATTTTGGTGTAGAACTCATATTATTTTGATTTAAAATGAATTAGTTATAAACTTTTAAGTTTAAACCACATAATTTATATTTTCATAAAATATAAAACCACCTTTGAAACCACTCCAAGGGCCAAATTTGCTCGATTTTGTTAGTTGGATGACCTTTTGTGTCCGGCTTTATAGTTGTAGGGTCAAAATCAGACTTTTCTTACAATTGAAAACCTTATCAAAACCGCCATGCTAGTACACCATTTATCTATGAGGAGGTAAGTGATCAAATGAATCTTAGCCATTCAACTTTCTAAGGTCTAAATCATTAAAAAATAGCAAAGCATTATTTGTGCATAATTATCTTGCATGGCTGCATGCATAAGTTATGGACCAATTGGATCCATGCAAATCCATTTAGGGAAGAATGCTGCATTACCAAAACATGCATGACAGAAAAATTGTAACGTCACTTTGGAGTTTAGAATATTTTTGCATATTCACTCAAAATATATAGCACCTCTCACCAAAACAATACCAATAAGATGTGCACGTGTATTTCTCTCGCTAGAAAATAAACGCTTACATCTAAAGTACTTGACACATTTTGTTTCAGCAAATTTGAATGTGCCATATGGTATAAAGTTGTCTCACCTGTCACATTCCTTTTTTTAAATGTGCCACATTCACGTGAAGTAAGGAAACTGACCGGCCATGTGTGTTGTTTTTTTCCTTTTGGAACAAATCCATATAAATGCTCGTGAGAGAGAAAAATAGGAATGTTAAATCTTATACAACATGCTTGGAAGTTACATCTAACAAGAAGACATTTTTCCTACTTTTAGATTTAAAAATATAAAAAATAAGCATTAAACCTATTACCTTAATATGTCCTTAGACTTTTCTTCTATAGTGATTTGGGAGTACTTCAGCAAAACTCCTCTTCGAGAAACAAAGAAAAGGTATGCACAACTAATAATTATTTCTTAACTTTACTCCCATTTACTTGTCCATCAAAGTGGATCTTTGGGAGGCCTGCGAAGGACTAACAGGTCAGTGGTAGATCTTGCCCTTTTTTTGGTACTTTCTTATTCTTGGTTACCTTGATGTCCCTTTCTGAAGATAAGCCACTGAGGTGAGCAATCCAGAAGGGCGATATGCTCGTGTAAATTTTCAACTCGCAATACATATGAGCACCTGCAAATGGGCCGCTTTTATGATGTTTCATGTTTGAGCGATTCTTCAGTTCGCACTGCACACGCAAATCTAATTTGGAACGTTAAACCTTTTAAAAGAGTAGGATTGCAAAAGAATAATACCGTTTTCTTTGACCAAGCACACTCAGGGGGCTAGGTATGGAGTCACTCAAAAAATTTTAGCCCCACATAAGCTAGCTTGACCTATCGTGATGAACATGCGCTTTTGAATTGTCGAACAAGGATTTGTGCAGCATATGGAACTAGGCCAAACTACCTCTCTCAATATAGTTACTACATAACCCAAAATTATGCACGGAGTATGATCAAAGAACTTTTGCTGGTATGTTTTCAGAAAAAGAAAATGAAGAAGCTTCAGCAAGAGGCTACAGTTAGAAACCAAAGCACTTCCATTTCTCGTCGTATTAAAGTTATGTAGCGATCGAAGTCGTGGAACAAGCATATCTGAGAAACATCTTCCAACCTTTTTCATGCTGCTTTAAAGAGTTGCAGTGTGCCCTATTTTTTCTTTCTCAATAGCCTACTAGCACTGTTGGAGCCATTAAGCGGAATAGCAGATGTAAACATTGCAGTGATCAGACAAAATTCAGATTGAGCAGTAACCAACAGTTACATAATAATTCATGACACTTAGTACACCCTCAACTGGCCTTGCCGGGAGAGAAAAAACAACCGGCGAAGCAACCAGGAGATCACTACACATACACGGACACTAATGAATAATCTTAATACAACACGTGTACTACTCCATGACCAAATGGAAAAAGCTTAAGCTTAATTCCTCCTTAATGTCCTCTACGTTCGACGAGCTCCTTAAACCCTACTCGCAGCCGCGGCGGCCGATGTCTAATATTCCATCGGATCCGCAGCGGCTGCGGGTTAATTAATTAAATGCATTGACAAAAATTGCAGCCTTCGTGATGGAGCATCTGCTTGCTGGCTTTGATCACGAGAGGATGGAGTCCCAATCGATCTCCCACGACGGGAGCTTGTTCAGGTGCAAGGCGGCGGACTCGTCCCACGGCGCCTCCGTGAAGTCCAGGCTCGCCATCTCCGGCAGCGGCGTCGCCTGCTGCTGCTGCAGCGGGAACGCCGGCTGGGAAGGAGGAGGCGAGCCGGCGGAGTGCACCGATGACTCGTCGCCCTCCGTCGTGGTCGTGGACGCCGAGGTGGCCTTGGGCGAGTCCGAGTGAGCGGCGGTGGCGGCGGCCTTGGAGTCCGGCGTGGCGGTGAGGCTCCGGCAGATGGCGGTGAGCTTGGCGTCGACGGAGGCGTCGAGCGGGCCGGCGAGGTGGGCCCCTCCGCGGCGGAGGGAGGGGAAGTTGAGGCGCGCCGCGTCGCCGCGGAGGCGGAAGGCCGCCTTGTCGTAGGCGAGCGCGGCGTCCTCGGCGGAGTCGAAGGTGCCGAGCCACAGCCGCGTCCGATTCCTCAGCAGCCGGATCTCCGCCACCCACTTGCCCCAGTGCCGCTGGCGCACGCCGCGGTACAGCTTCGCGGCCAGCGACGACGGCGGCGCCGCCCCGGCGTGCTTCATGGGCTGAGCCCGCGGGCCGAGGAGCGACGCCGCAAGGCCCCTCTGCTGCTGCTGATGCAATAAGAACTGCGCCTGAATCTGCTGGATTTGGGCCGAGCCCAGGTGGTTCAGCGCCAGCCCCGCCGCGGCATCCATGGATGATGACGTCTGGTACGGCGCCGCCGCCGGCGATGCGTACGACGACGAGGAGGAGGAAGATGGCAGAGGCGGGAGCTGCGAGAAGGAGGTGGCGGTGGGAGCAGGCGGCGGTGGCGGGAGCGAGGTGTAAGAGGAGGCGGTGGCAAGGTAGTGGTAGTAGTACGAATCTTGAGGCGAAGCAGAGGGGTAGTAGGGGTAGGAGAAGGGGGAGGTGGTGGTGGAGGTGGAGGAGGTGGGTGATGACGCACTCCGGATAAAAGGTTCGAGTGCTTTCATGAGCTCTTGGTCCGAGGAGGACGAAGAGGAGGAGCTCAGCTGGTTTGTGTACAAATCTATGGCTGCCATTACGACTAGCAAGAGCTAAAAACTGGCGAAAAAATCGAATATTTTTTTTTCTTCTAAAAACTGAACCGAAGAGAGCTAACTGAAAAGGAAATTTGAAAAAAGGGGGGCCCGATTCTTCTGTAAAAGTGAAGAACAGGGATGGTTTGGTTGGTGCAGCCTGAAAGGGGGCTTAAAAACAACCCCTTTCCAGCTTGCTGAGGAAAGAAACAAAACAGAAAAGAAAAGTTGTACAAGAACAGACAACAACTAATCCAGGAGAGAAAAAAAGGTTCTCCGGATCTCTGTTCTTCCCTACTGCGTGGAAGAGGTAAATGAACGAATCAAGCTCCAGTAGTCTTCTCCGGTCACGCTCCCATGCTCGATCAAATAGCACCAGCAAGAAAGGTGCTCCCGGAAAAAAGGTCACCTCTTCCTAGCCTCTACGAGAAGGGTTCAGAGAACAAACCTGTCGCCACCGTGCCCGCGGTGGCTCGCCGTCGTCGTCGCCGTGTTTGTCTGTGGTGGTGGTGGTGGATCGCTCAGCCTCACCGGGGAAGTGGAGTACTGGAGTGGTTTCTGGTTGGGGATGATGGGGAAGGCGATGGGGGAGAGGGGATGGGAAGGCTTGTGTGCGTGTGGTGGTGGGGGCGGATGCGTCTCTCTTGGGGAATGGTGGCCTCCGGCGCCGGGGTTTATATAGCGCGGGAAGGGAGGGGAGGTCAGGTACTCAAGCAGGGTTCCCCGAACCGTCGGCAACCGGTCCGGTTTGACTGGTTTCCGACCAAACCGCCCCGGACCGGTAGCGGTTCGGGGCGGTTTGAACCGGTGGAAATTCAAAATTTTCAAATTTAAATTTAAAAATGGAAAAATGTCGTAAAAATTCCTAAAAATACTTCAAGGTGTGTGTAATCTATTGGTGTAAAAAGTTTTCAAATATTTGCTCATTTGATATTTTTTTTGGCAAATACAAGTTAAATCAAAAAAAAAGAGAAAAACCGGTCAAACCGACGACTAACCGGTCAAACCGCCCGGCTAACCGGTCAAACCGACCGGTTAACCGCTCAAACCGAATTTGAATTCAAAATTCGAATTTGTTCGGTTTCCACCGGTAACCGGTCCAACCGGACCGGTTTACCGCTACCGCCGGGCGGCGGTTCGGCCGTCCCGGTTCGGTACAGGAACCCTGTACTCAAGTCCGGGGGGGCTTCAAGTGGCGGGCGATGCGTGGCAGAGTCGTGGACGAAACTTCGCGCGGTGAATAAATGCGGCTGTGACTGGCGCGCGGGGCCCGCGTGGCTTGTTGGCAACTTGGTGCGCGCTGGGCTGCCGCGGACGGAGCATGGCGTGGCTTCTGCGTGAGGAAATTACGGCGGCGCCATGTGTGAAACTGTGATGCTGCGTTGGGGGAGCTTGGAATGGATCGAGATGAAAGTTGGTGAGAACACTTGAAAAAAAGGAGCTGCAGGAGAAATTCTGATGGAACTTCTTGCTTGTCAGGGAGAGGTTAGCCTTCGGGCATTTGAGTAACAAGAGAAAAATAATGAAAAATACAATAAAAAAAAAGGAATCGAGCTTCAGCTTGAGCAAGTGTAATTTTTTACTCCTCAAAGAATTATAGTGACTTATAATTTGGAATGGATGAGTCTAATTTTTGCTAGTTTTAGCAAGACTGCCATAAGATTTCGTTTGAAATGAGTGTTCCAGTGGGCAACCATACCTTAAGGTGATTTCTTACTCTTTTTTCCCATCATCCTCTATATAAAGAAAATGGTTATACCATGCCAATTGTTTGTACTTATTTTGCTCAGAACACTATTCCATTAAGCGCGTGTCAACCACCCTAGGACGGAAAATGAATGAAAAAAGTATTCTTTCAAAATAAACCTGGATGAGGTTTCTCTTAATTTGATTTTTTTTCATTGCACAAAAAAAAGTGTAAAAGAAAATCGCAGCAGCGAGTGATAAAAAAAATACCGAGTTTCTTTTCACGTTTGAAAATTGTTGCGGCGATTCCCGTCCGGTGCACTGCATGAAAACCGTGCACCAAAGAAAATCGATATACCGAAGAAGAAAGGGAAAGTCAGAGCTTCTGACAGCCCCTTGTCAGTTCCCGGAGAGCCGTGCCATGTGGACAGCGGACATGTGTAGCGCACGCACGGCCAGCTGAGTCGAGTCGAGCCCCAAGGGGAGTTGGACTTTCTCGGAGCGACAGCGCGTGCAGCCGGGCCACTGATCAGCTAGCCATTCGGCCTGCGTGTGGTCATCTCACCCGGCGCGCAAAATGAACTGTACGCTGCCGGCACGAACGTCCGGCGGTCCGGGCGCACGATTTCACCCGGACCGCCGGCCTCCCTCTCGCGTCGCCGTCGGCCGGAAGCTGCGAAATCACGTGGCGATACCAGGTGGTAAAAAGTGGCCTCTGGACTCTGGTACTACTAACACGCACACGCGAAAAAAAGGCCCCCCTGAACGTCGTATTGGCACCAGAGATATGAGGTATCCTTTCCCGTTTGCCACCAGAGGACCGAAAAAGAGGAGAGAAAAGTAGAAGATCGCGTTCCATCGCAGATATCGTCCAGCTCGGACGAAAGCAACACGATACGCGGAGACGCACGCACGGGGATCGCCACGCGGGCACACGGAGCCATGCGCGCGCGGACCCGATCAACCATTTCCACCGCGACGAAACCTGTGGCGCCGATGCGTGCCACCTGCCCGGGCCCAAGCCCCTCCGAGCGACAGCGAGAGCCGAGAGCGCCGCGTCTCGTGGTGGAGCACGGCGCACGGGGGGCCATTCCGCCGCGGGCAAGTTGGGAGCGAGAGTTGTTAGTTCGGCGTTGCCCGGCGCGGTCGGGCTCGGGCTGTTTGAGTCCCATGACGACGGGTCTCCATGCCATGCCATTCCCTGCTCACAGTCGGTCACGGCCGAGCTAGCGCACTGGCATACAATGTTGACGGCGCTATTGGGTTCGCTGGCTCGCTACAGGGCCGAACCCTGCGTGGCTTGCCGTGCTCCTCACAGCCTGCTAGGCTGCCACCACCAACTCGCTCGGCAGCAGTATAGCGGCGCTGCTGGTAATATGGCATCCGATGCCCACCCAGCGCCACCGTTGACGCGACGCGACTCGGCCGGCGGGCACGTCCGTTCCACGTTGGTAGTGGAGCAGGTGGAACACAGTGCAGTGGTGGGGCTGTGCCGCTGCGGTGGTCTCCACCACGAGCTCCAGATGATGACACCTATCCAATTCCAATGTGTATGCCCTCCGATCCTGCAATGCGGCTCGCGAATGAGTTCAGAGCCTCAAAGGTGTGCCACACTGCCACGACAAGAGATTGTGGGGCGTCGGTTGGTTCTTCAATTCCGATCCTCAGCGTACGCTGGATGGACCCAATTTCCAGAAGACATCGACCGGCACGCATTCGCGCACACCTTGTTTCGGCATCCTCCTAATCCTGATCGACAACTTTTGGTACTTGCGAGTTGCGACTAAGCTTGTGCTAATCTGGTCATGTCCAGTAAGCCCCTTAGTTTTTTCTTCTTCTGTTTTTCTTTCCTCCCAAAAAGGTCAAAACAGCTGCTCCTTAGTGGATGCGTATGATAGATGCCAAACTTAATGAATTTTCACTGGTATTTATTATGCAAGTTCAGCATGCAAAAATTGTGCAAATATATTCAGATCTGAAAGATGTCTAAATATGATATCAATATCTACCGATGGATGATATACTATGAGAGAACTCACCGATCAGATTCTCTGTTTTCATATGCTGGAGGGAAGCGTATCTTTGCATTAAAATGTAATAGTAACAAGTTTACACGACATCCGACACTATAGAAAGTGCACTTATCTTGAAACTCCAATGGCGTAGTTCAATTACATTGGTTGCGACTTACAAGGAACACATGGGTATCTTTAGAAGGTGCAGGATCAAGCCATTAGATGTGTGGTTCCAACTATCATTAGGTGGGCAGTTTTAAGCTCTGAAACGGTAGTTAGGCTGCTCAAACCAGGCCTAATCATCTGTCAAAACCTGTGTCTGCCCTGACCTATCTCCCACCTCACATTTACATGTGGCCAAAGCACAAACAGTAGCGTGATTTTCCCTTCCTCTGAGGGAATTGAAGCTATCTGAATCATACACAGACCTCTAGCCCAAAGCCATCAAGCAACAACATGCTCATTTAGTCGTACCTAAGCTGGACGACCTTGTGCAGATGTGACATCCTACTTCGCACATTCATCTCCATCATTCATGTTTGTGCAAGATAACCGGCCGAAGCCTCTGGAACCACAAAATGTATCATGCATATATGCTACTTTATCACAAAAATTCGTTCACCAACATCCTCCACTCGATATGACGATCTTGTCCAAACAGATTTATTGTCTATAATATTTGTGTCGGCAAGAGGTTTTGTTAGTTGTTGAGGAGATAGGGATGGAACAGTTCAAGGTTTTGTCATCCTCTCATCCGATATATCAGGTAGTTGTTTCTGTTCTGTGTCATCTGCAGTTCTGCACGTTCCTTTCTTTTGTTTTCTTTTTCTTGTCCCGTGTTCTTTCTCGCCTTTTCTGGCTGAGGTAAGCCTACTTTGCGATTAAGGATCAAATGGATGGTCAGGAATTGTTCGAGGGATCACATCAGGGTTTGCTTAATTGATATATTTGGATAGATAAACTATATTGCATAATTTCTTCAGAATAAATTATCTCCCTCTCAAGTCTATCCCTTTTGCAATGGACAAATATTATGTTGAATTGGCTTGGTTTTGTTTCATTCTAGATCAAAAGGCTAGCAGCTAGCTAGCACCCTGAGAGTTTTCTTGAACCGACAGACCAAAATCAATAAGTTTGAAGTCCAACACAATACAACTACCATGTCACCCACAATAGAAATTAACAATAATTCATCATAAAAAAACATGAATATGCCATTCCGGCGTTGTATGGATATTATTCATTTAGGTGTCGATGTGCTTGCAAAAAGTAAATTAACCATAATATTTGGTGTCTGCAGATATACATTTTAAAATGTGATCCAGCTCTAAGCTCCTTGTTAGTTGGATGACCCTTCATTTGTTAAAATATGATACTTCTCCAATAAGAAGAGCGATAACGCAAATGATACTACTTTAATCATCACCATCCTAGTTCTTCTCCGTTGTTGTTTGACAAGGTTGTACAAGGAGGAACCTCTTTGAACAAAAACTGTAGAAAAATAAGAAGAAAAATGAGGCGATCTTGGGTGGCTCCACCAACCATCAAGAGCCAAAAACAGACTTTTCACAAGCATTCTCTCTTTAGAAAAGATTTTCACAAGCATTCTCTCCTAGAACCTATATCATTGCAAGTGTCGTCATATCCTACGTCAAATAGCTACCGTTTGTCCTATAGCAAATTGATTGATGATATCCTCTAACCAGTTTTGCTAACAAAACTTTCACTACTCATAAGTCTGTTTATGATTGTAGTTGGTCAAACCTTTTTTGTGTAGACTCGGCCGGATCGATCACAACCAAGTATATATTGACAATAAAATATGTTCGTATCCTTTTCTAAAGAAAAATATAATTTCTTTTTCACACATCAAAGAAAAACAACTATATGGTAAAAAAAAAAATCGTCCTATATTGCGTTCAGCCCACAGAAATTGCTAGTTGATGTACGCAACATCTGAAATATTATAATGCGTTGCTGACTAACTCTAATAACTAGTAGTAACCTTCTCTCTTGTTCCAACGAACGTATGGTCAGGTCAATGGAAGTATGGAACCCACAGCGACAAGCATCACAAGTAGCCGGGTTGAGCGCGAGCGCTAGAGGAAGACGGATCACGTGGAGAAGCGATACGGAGAAGGGAATGATTTGATATCCGGATCCGGGAGCAGGAACAGCGAATGCCAGCCTGCATTCCGCCTCCGATCCGTTCCCTCTTTAATTTCTCTTCCTCCGAGCTCGTCGCCACGTATTACAAATGATTCCTCCGTTCTTCCGTCAGTTGCTCAGCTCATCGTCCTCGCACGCACTGCGGCAGCGCCTGACATGATCCCACGAAATCCGTGCGGAATTCGTAGCGGCAGAGCAAATGGCCGCTTTAAGTAGCGCGAAAGTAAGCGCCCGCCATGGCGACATCTTTGCAAATTGCAGTGCAAGTTGAGTCTGCGCATAAGCTCATGATGCAATTGCTCGCGATAAGCATTGCGTGCGTGCATGCGTGATTGTTGCTGAAGCAGATCATAGTTCTTGTTTTTATCGAGTTAATCCATGGTCAAGATCCACAGTACAGGTTACGTAGTTTTTTGTGAAGATATGAAGTAACCATGGATCGATGGTCTATTCATATGGACAACTCAAACCAATAAACCATCTGCATTGGTGGTTCTCCCAAGAAGAAAACTTCCGGCAATGGATGCAACTTGGTTCGCTGCATTTCTCATCCAAAGACCAAGCGGCAATAAACAAGCCTCGGCAACATGGGCGCAGGCAACAGCTGAATCATCTTGCTTGCTGCTGGGCGAAGTCTCAGTGTGTCGCGGCTGCTCCCTGCAGCATCGCATCGCGTCCTCACGTGCAAGAGATCTCCCTGTCTGGCGACTCGCCGGCGCCGTAATCCCATGCGAAGCTGGAGCACAGGAATTCTGTCTCTCTGACGAGCGAAACCGCTTAAACAAATGCTGCTAAGGTCAGAGCTTTGGCAGCTCACGAATCAGGCAGACATCGTCGTCGTCGTGCAGGCCGCGAAGCTCCATGGCCTCATGTCTTTGATTTGCAGCTGCCGCATTATTAGCGTGCATGCATTGATCATGAGGGTGGGCTATTTTAAATTTTAATCGCCGGATGCGGTGGCTGTGAGTGCTGAACGAACTGAAAGCCTGAAACCTCATCGATCATCAGAGACTTACAGAGTCAGCGCCGCGAAGGCGCTCTGCTTGTGCGGTTGTGCTTCAGCTCTCTGACTTTGGGAGAGTATTTTAATTGCACGCGGATGCTGTTGGTTCGTGGTTGCATTGAACCTTTGCATCAGTGTGAGAGTTTGCAGTTGGATCAAAGCGTTTACCGCAGGAGATTCTTCCGGTTCCATCGACTGGGAGCAACGCATCGATCGAGATGGGGCGCGCGCCTAATGCCAGCTCGGCTTGACATTGGATTAGGATCAGAGGGGTGTGTAAAGTATGCAGGTTCAGTGTTTCTTTGTTTTTTCTGTTGAGGTTTTGAATGTCATGGACTTCAATTTTTTTTCCAAAGCATAGGTTACCTTCACATTTTTTTGGCATAACGTTACGGTGAAGAGGAGTGGCAAATTTATTTTGCTCCGTTACTAACGGTCCCGCTAGTTAAATGGCAAAATGTCAACTGCCAGTTCTTCAAGAAAGCAAAAAAGTCTAGTTGTAAGCCCCAGCTTTAACTTTGATTGCTCCCATTTTAGAAGCAAAGCACAAGCTTTGCAACTTTGATTTATCTTTTTTGAACTGGAACTTCTGAAGTGTTTTCTTACAACTACGGGGAGGACACATTTCCTCTTTTAATTTTGTTTCAGTTACAAGATACTCATACCCAATCCTGGCTGTCCACGACCATGCTGAAACCAGATTTTGAAGTATCTATGGCGAGTGCGCCAGTTCAAATCTTGGCGGGCGTCCTCTCCAACCGTGGCTATACGCCTATACCAACTGCTTCAAACGCGGTTTTTAAGTCTTAGGTTTCAAGTCTTTGACAACGATAACTCAAGGTTTCTTTTGACCAAATCCGGACACATAATTGGGTGTGCAAATGACCTGCTAACCTGCCGTGTTCTTGAGTAAATGTGCAAAGCTGTCTTGATCAATTGCATGACCATGGCAAGCAATAATCACAAGCAAACCAGAGCGATAAGTGAAGACCGAAGAGAAGACTCTGTTCTTTTACAAGTTTATCCTCCCTGAAGCCTGAAGGGTTCAGCACGTCAAGTTAAACGATTCACACTCACGTCTACATTTTCGACACAAAAGTCTTCTTCCCCGTTTGCAAGGATTCTTCCTCTGGGTAACTAAACAAGGTACCCTTGACGGAATGGCATGACAAAGAGCAGTACGCATTGTCACATTGACAAATACTGGTTTGTCGCCATCAGATCACACTGTCACAACTCACAAGTGACATAGTACGGTGGACTTGACCTAACATGATGTGCTTCTACAGCCTGCCTCCTTGTTTCTACGAAAAGAAATATAAGATCTACTATCGTAAGTCATTTATCCAACTTGCCGCAATAGTTGGTGATGGTACATGTAGCTTCAGGCTGATGTGTAGCTCTTTTTAAACCCTGCAGCTGCATCAGAAGCCTGTGCACTATTTCGCGATTTCTCGATTTTGAAGAATCACATGGTGCGTGACCGTGTGAGAAGGCTCAAAGCTACGTGAATGCAGAAGCCAGTTCAACCTGTTAACTAGTACCTATTAGCTGCCTCACTAGTCAATTCTTGTTGCAACAGCTAATGATCGTATCAGCCATGCTACCATCTCACAAGCAACAGGGCACTGACACTCATTTGTGATAGCAACGTCGCTCAAACACATTTGGACAGTATATGCTGCTTTCCAGAACTTCTGACAGCACAATCAACAAGAAATCTGAATAGGCTTCCAATGAGTCTGTCGTAGTATCAAGCCTCAGAACCAACATACAGGTACACACCAGCAGATTGCATCCAACCGATGCATGGGCCAAAAAGGAGGGCAGGCAGCAACTTGATGACAAAAACCTAAATGGGTCAACACAATCCAGAACAGGTAATGCAGAATCTCTGGTGTGTTTGGTGTCTAGACAGCTACAAGACTACGCTCTTTAACTTAACAGTTGCTGGGATATCTGATAAGTGGATGAGAGATTTTCTCAATAGAAGAAGCCAAGGACCTTTCCTCCCACATTCTTCCTCCTTGCCTCTTCATGGTCCATGATGCCAGCGGAGGTGGTGAGAACGATGTAGCCAAACTGCAAAACACAAAATAAGGCTTTTAGTGAACAAGGTTCAAACTCAAAGAACTAAGCCGCATTGTTTAGTGATGTTTGCACACAAGCAATCACTTCCAACAAGCTAACCTGACGTGATGGAAGCAGCCTCGCTGTCCAGGACTCAATTTCCTTGACACCAACATCAAAGCGTGGGCTGATCACACCACATTTGTTGAGCCTTCCATTGAGTTCAACTACTATCTTACCAGAACGGTGATCATCAACAAACTCAAATTCACCAATATATCCTGCAGGAAAAAGAACAGCGTCATCAGTTACACTGAGTTGACAACAGCCCCGTCATTGTTTCAAAATCCTGACCATGATAAGTAGTCTCACATATGAAGAATGATACAAAACTTACCATGCTTTTGCATGACAATGAGGAACTTAATGATGACCTTCGATGATGGTCTGATCATGACCTGGCGCTTGCCGCGCTTTTCAGCATTGTACATGCTCTTGAGGGCATCATTGAGCACACTTACTCTCACCATTTCTGCTACAAATATGATAAAAAGAAAAGAGCATCAGACTACATTACACTGATGCAGTTCATAATCAGTGCCAAGTGAAGCAATTTCAGCACTCAGGTACCCCTTAGGAATAAAGTGCAGTTAATGTAAAAGTGCTAGTATGTGAGAACCCAGTAGTCATAGCATTTATTTTGTAATGTAATGCCATATCTGGGTTAACAAAGATGTAAACAAAATAAAACTGTAGGATTTCATTTCTATAGCTATTTGATTTGGGGTCTATGTTAAACAGGAGTACTGGGTCTATGTTAAACAGGTGTACTGCACCTAACAGCCTTGGCCTTGAGCCCTGTTCAGTTCAGGAACACCTGTGGCTATCTACTAGCAAATTTAGCCCAGGCGCGATCAAATTTATAACTATTGCTCTCTCTAAACTCAAAGGATAACAAGATTCAATTCATTAGGCAGAATATGTGGATATTCCCAATCTCAGCTGTCCAGTTAGCGAGCTAAGTAATCAAGCAAGCCTATCAGCTTGTAAAGTGAACTTTATAGTTCGCAAGGATTCAAGTTGTGTAGAGCACACATATCCCCCAGCTAACAACAACGAACGAAACAACATTCCGAAACAAACCCACCAGCCACCACTCAGGTTTGAATCCTACGATTAACACTATCGACGTAAATGGCAGCAAATCACCAACAACATTGTAATCATAAAAACAGGTGCTTTTGAGGTTCACAATCTAACGACACAGGCAAGCATCAGGTCGGGCTCCTAGACAAGGACCAAGAAGCACGCTCCCGTACAGAAACTACAATAACCCTGAAAAATAAAATGTCGCCTCTACATCTCTACTACAGGAACAGCTCCGAAACGGAACAGATACACATCTATGACGAGTCCATACCAGAGGCGGAGAGGAATGAGATGCGGACAGATACACGTACCTTCGAGTGGGGCTCCGGCGGCGGCGGCGGCGGCGGCGGGAGGAGGAAGGGCGGAGAAGAGGTTGGGGTCTTGTGGAGTGGCGGCCGAATGGGATTGCGAAGCTGGGATCTAGGGTTTTCACGGGGCCTTTATATGGTACTCATATGGGCCCACCTGTCACTCCAAATGATGGGGCGGGGCTATGAAAATGGGCTGGGCATTCGTGTTGTTGGGCGCGGGCCCACGAAGGGAACGAGAAATGGGCCACGTTGTCATCTTCCCCTTATCACCATTTTTAAGGGATCAGCGATTTTTCTCTTCTTTTCGTTTGAAGCTCTACCACCTATCACCTATGTATGGTAATGATGCTAAAAAAACTATGTATGGTAATGTATGGTAGTGCTGCTAAAAAACTATGTATGGTAGTTCCATTTGTTTGGCTAGTCACACCATACAACGGCGAAACGCGCGGCTCTGCCAGGGACCAAATCTTGTGATTTCGCTCATCACACTGTACAAAATTCTAACCACAGACCAATGATGAGGCAACAGAGATACTGGCAACAAATATAAACATTTATTTTTCATGTATTTTCTTAATAGATATTCTCAACTTCTCATGTACAACCAGGCAGGTAGGTTCCTGATTCCTAGTAGCATGTACATAATATAACAGATACACATGCCTATTTTTAACAGGTCATGAAGGGCAACTTTAACAGCTCAACTTACACCCACCCGTGCAGAAGTTACTTGAGAGACTCATACAGAAGCAGAGAGCTTCTAAAGCATTTCCCCAAGAAAAGAAAAAAAAGAGGAGTGTGTGAGGGCATATACAAAGTGCTTTCTGCGATTCAAGAACAGCATGTCAGACCTGGATGTCTTCATAGCCAACTCCAGCCGAGCCGTATTGTTGTGCTGGACATGCTGTGGCCGACTTTCATGCTAAATAAATTGTTCAGTTGTCATTGCCACAATTGTTTAACGCTACGATAAAAACAAGAGGGTTTCTCATGATGCTTACCGATTCCAGGAGCCGTGTTAAATATCCGCGGCCAAAAGGCATCACAACCTTTTGTAGTTGACAGTAGCAGGACTGCAGGAGGCATAAAAGGCAAGAGCCCTGACTTGGTACAACCATGCAGCGAAGACCATCCCCAACTACCATTGCAGATGCAGCAAGCAGTCCCTGCTCTTCATACCGCGAGAATGCAGGTGTCTCTCTGAGCCACTATAGAAGATGTTGGCGATCTACACACCAGTTTGCCAGATTGGGCTGGAGCACTTGCCAATTGCCATTAAGTCCTACTAGAAAAGTCTGTTAAGATATTAGGATCCATGTGAATAATTCCATACAAGAGCACCAAAGTCTGATATATGTTCCTGGGAATACTCAATCTCAAGCTTAATCACAAAGAAAAGCAGCTTAGATAAATCTTGGTTGAGATAAGATTACAAAAACCTGAGCTGGCTGATCCCACAGACTACTGTTGTGCGCATAGTGATTTTTAGCAAATGCAGGATTCCTATGAAGCTTGGTAATAATATTATGGTGTAAGCTATTGGACTAAAAATATCCTCCTCATCTCATTTCAAGGGGCAGGATGCCACCACGGCACATGAACTACACAGAAAGTTAGCCCAGCACCAGGCACTCTGATCATAGATGGAAAAGATTTGCATCAAATGTGCAAAATCAAGATCTTGCCTACAGCAACCAGCTCTCTTGCGCTAACTTAATACAAAGAGGATAACACCAAGAAGCCCATCAAATGGGTTCTGGTTGAAAAGTATATGTATCAGGACACAGCAAAATGACAATGTGGAGTTCAAGCTAGGCTTGAGCAACCATCCAAACTGAGCGACACTAAGATGGTCAAAAGTTGATAGAGTATGTAGGCATTACAGTTCTGAAGGAACAGCTTTAAATGAACCTCGTCATATGAGTTCAATATGAGACACTTGGATTGCTCCAAAAACAATTTATGTGTTAATTAGATGGCTAGAAACAAGACAAACACATCATGTAGACAAGCAATTAATTTGCAAGGATCAAAACATACCTTGAAAAACCATTCAATCTGTCATTCCAATCAACGTGACAATTTAACTGCAAGAGCTGTCAGGCACACGAATGCTAAGTATCCCATAATTACATGCCATTCCTGGGCTAACCAACAATACCTCAAAGTCACAGACCCTTTAGTGTCAAATGTAGAAATGACAAAACCAGGCACCCCTCTTGTTTTCCATGTCATAGCCGGCACTGTTATTTCACGTGTCCCATCAGCATGGAGAAAGTCAGAGAAGCTACCAGTATGAGCATTAAATATAATCCTGTAGAAAGAGAAATAATATTAGGACTCCGAATTCAATGCTATTCTGAAGAACATTAACTCAACAAAAAAAATCTGATAGCCATTAAAAAACACATAATGTAAAACACAGTCAATTTAAAACAGGTACTTCAACCCAAAAGCTATACACTTGTGAGGTGCATCTATCAAGCCCTGTGGTAACAATGTAATATGGAAGGCTAACCTTGGCTTAAGTGCCTGAAGAATATACTGAGTTGAATTCGCTGGAAGGGTGTGCAGATGATTATATAGCCACATGTATAGTTGGCCATGCAGCCCGAGCCCGTTGGCCCGGCCCGAAGCCCGGCGTTTTGGCCCGACACGAGCACGGCCCGGCACGGGAGGAGACGGGCCCGGGCCGGCACGACCCGATGGACCAGGCCGTGCTTGGGCCGCCACCCAGGCACGCGGCCCGGCACGGGCACGGCCCGGTCCAACGGTCGGCACGACCGCGGCCCGACCACGGCGCGCGAGGCGAGCGGCCTGCTAAGGCCCAAGGGGGGGGCCTTATACCCCTCGGCGGCTCCGCCCGGCGCCCCCCCCCCCCCCCCGCGCGGCTCTCGCGTCGCTCCGTCCGCCCGGCGCCCCCCCCCGCGGCTCTCGCGCCGTCCGCCTCTCTCTCGACCTTCCGTCCTTCCCCTTCCTCCCATCTTTTTTGTCTCGCTGCAAACATGTGAGTTCGTCTGTGTCTGGTCGCTCCGCCGCCGCTCGTCGTCGTTTTCTATCTCTGTTCACCTGGATCTGGCTGGTTGACCCCTATCTGGCACCGGGCTCCGGTTGCACAGGTGACTCATGAAACCCTAACCCTAGCCTCATCTCTGTTTTATTGATTTCTTCTTAGATCTGTTGATTTGACCTCTAATCCTCTATCTCTTCTTCTTTTGCAGGTCGGCGCCGGCGCCTGACGCTGCGTCCTCCTCCTGTGGCGCAACGATGGCCAGGCGCCCCCGTGCACCGTTGAGGAACGGTGCTGGATGTGAGGGCCGGCCGGCCGGCCAGGGCCAGCCCGCTCGCGCCGACGCGTCGAGGGATGATGAGTTCCCCCTCAACAGCGACGACGAGCGGGAGGCCGAGGCAGAGGATGACGACGACCTGGGCGACGATGCAGCCGCGCTGTTGGGCATTGACGTCGGTGACAACGACGTCATCGATGTCGATGGCGAGGTCGGTGACGGTGATGCGCCGACCGTGACGCCGCAGGTGACCGGTGTTGGCTCCACCGACACCCATGGTACCTATACTGCTGCTGCAGGTGGTAAGAAATCTGCTGTTTGGAATCATTTTGTTGAGATTAAGGAAGGTGAGCTTAGAGTTGCTGCTATTTGTAAGCTTTGTAGGAAAAAATTGAGTGCTAGATCTCGTGCTGGAACTGGTCATTTGAATAGGCACATGAAATCTTGTCTGAAAAAAGAAAATCATGCTAATATGGTGCAGTCTAGGCTAGCTTTGAATCCTGATGGTTTAAAAAATTGGGTATATGATCCTGTTGTTGCTCGCACTGAGTTATGCCGTTTGATTGCTCGGCTGGACCTTCCACTAGGCATAGGTGAAACACAGGCCTGGGAAGATTACATTAAGCGTGCTCATAATCCTATTTTTGAGAAGGTCTCTAGACAAACCACCACTAGAGACCTTGGTAAACTTTTTGCTGAAGCACGTGATATGCTTATGAATTCTGTTCTGCCTGCTGCTTCATCTGTTTCTTTAACTAGTGACATTTGGGCTGGTAATGCCAAAGAAGATTACATAAGTGTTGTTGCCCATTATGTGAGTTCTGATTGGGAATTGCAAAAAAGGGTTATTGGTTTTAGGCTTATAGAAGTTAAGCATTCTGGTGAAAATATTGCTGAGAGGATTGGTAATGTTGTTGAGGAATTTGGTTTGACTGATAAAATTTTTGCTGTGAGTCTAGATAATGCATCTTCTAATTCTAAGGCTTATGAGTCATTGGCACCTTTGTTCTCTGGTTACTTAGGTTATTATCCTGCACCTACACCTTCTGATCCTCATAAAGTTAAATACTTGCTTGTGCATCAACGATGTGCATGTCACATCATTAATCTAATTGTCAAATCTGGTATGAAAAGAATGAAACCTTGGATTGATGATTTTAGAACTGCTATCAATTTTCTTAATTCTTCTAATCAAAGGATTGCACTGTTTAAGGATTACTGTAATGCAAAGGGTTTCAAACCTAGAAAGTTTGGCTTGGATATGGAGGTTAGATGGAATGCAACCTATTTAATGTTAAAACATCTGATTCCATACAAGGATGTCTTCTCAGTCTTTATTAATTCCCATTATGGTTCAGAATTACTTGGTAGAATCCATTGGCATGTTGCTGATCAAATAATGATCTTCCTGGAACTCTTTTATGACTCAACTGTTGTGTTATCTGGTGTGTATTATCCCACTAGTCCTCTTGTTTTGCATCATATCTTGGAAATTGCTACTCATTTGAGTGCTGCTGAGAGAGATCACAACTTTAGAGAGATTGCTTCTCCTATGAAGCTTAAATTTCTTAAATATTGGGAGAACATACCACTGCTATATTCTTATGCATTCATACTTGATCCAAGAGCTAAGATGAGAGGTTTTTTTAACTGCCTTGAATTGCTTGCTGAAAATACTGGTGCTAACTATAATTCTTACTATGCTGATGTCAAAGCTGAATTGCATAAATTGTTTGAGAAATATGAGATGAAATTTGGTGCAGCTAGATCTCAAAGAGTTGCACAGCCATCAACACATACTGGTAAG
Organism: Digitaria exilis; assembly: GCA_015342445.1. Lineage (NCBI taxonomy): Eukaryota > Viridiplantae > Streptophyta > Magnoliopsida > Poales > Poaceae > Digitaria > Digitaria exilis. Next base: position 172,465 of record JACEFO010001666.1, read on the forward strand.
AGAAAACAAGCATGGGGTAGAATATTTGCAAACCGTGGTGGTTCTGGTTCTGGTTTGGTTGGTCCTCCTCCTATGTCTTCCACCTCATCCTCATCTCCATCTGCTGTCAGTGAGCTCTCAGCTTACTTAGACAGTGACTGTGTCACATCTTATGAGGATGACTTTGACATACTTTTATGGTGGCGTGACCATAAGCTAACTTATCCCATTCTTTCTATTATGGCAAGAGATATTATGTCAGTTCCTGTGTCTACTGTGTCTTCGGAGTCTTGTTTCAGTTTGACTGGCAGGATTTTGGAAGAGCGGCGGAGACGACTAACAGCTGAGAATGTTGAGATGCTGACATGCGTCAAGGATTGGGAGCAAGGAGCTAGAAGGGAACAACATGATGTTGATAACCAAGACCTTGAGGAGTCCTTCAAGAATCTGTTCCTCGATGATAATGCTGGAGATGCTGATGCTGATGCTTCTGCCACTTAAACTAGTGTAGAGCTCGTTGCCTCGTTCTTCTTGTCTGAGAAGTGAGATTGAGAGTTTGAGAATGTAATAACTCTGTAACAGTAAGACTGTAGTAACTGTAAGACACTAAGACACTAAGACTATTTTGAGCTGGCTGTACTCTTTTCCTTTCTAGGGTTTTATCTCACGAGGTGTGAGTTTTACCTAGAAAGGTTTTTAACGAGGCAGCATTGCACACAGCTCAACTATATATATATATATCATTCATATGCAAGTATTTCTGTGATTTTGTGAAGCTTAAATACTGAAAATGTGATTGAAATTTGATGAAAATCATCTTGTGAAGTTTGAATTTGGAAAATGCGAATTTTAGTGTATACCGGGCTTTGGGCCGGCACGGCCCGAAGATTTTGCCGGGCTGAACGGGCCGGCACGGCACGGAAATCGGCCCGTCGGGCCGTGCTTGGGCCGACGGCCAGGCCCGACGCCCGGTCAGGCACGGCCCGGTAGGCACGACGGCCCGGTGCGGCCCGCAGCGGGCCGTGCCGTGCCGGCCCGGTACCGTGCCGGGCCGTGCCGGGCCGGCCCGTTGGCCATCTATAGCCACATGCTATAGCAATCGCACAAATTCATGGTCACATAAACAACATTAATGTAATATTGTGAATTTATAGGAGGAATGGACTAAGCATCTAATCATAATACACGTACTATTGACGGTTACCTTTGTTTTGAGCTTGAGAAAACTGATGAATGATCAGAGCCTACTGCCTCTGAAGATGTGGGAACACCAGTAACTTCTGCATAAAATCTATGCAGCGGAAAATGAAGCAAAACAACAGGACCAGACCCGGATTCCATGCTATTCTATCTCCAACCAATGTCAGTGGAACCTACTCTTTTTTCGCATACCAAAGGGTAACATTCTGTTTTGTTCAGCCTCTGAAAATGATGACTTTCCCTCTCCATAAACTTCTCAACACCAAACCGCAAATCATTGTTGTCACAGAGCAATGCAACCGCATTTAGTGACACAAAACTGACATTACTAATCTCAAAAGCACCACATCCACAGGAATCCAATCCAGGCAAATGTTTGGCCTTGTGGTGTACAAATTTTCCCTCCAAATTGGCACAAGAGCCGACATCCTTATCACCTAATGCAATGAGCCGAGGAAGACTAGAGTGATGCCCCAATATCCCCTCGAACTGCTCAATAACAGATATCCATTTGCGTTCTGTAAACTCTGAACCCTTTGCTGAGATGTCCCCAAGGACTACAATCATATCTGGCTTCAATGTTTGAATAGAATTCTGGGGAAAAAAAGCCATGATAGAAAATTAAGGTTGTTTGAACAGCAATAAGAAACGTTTGAACATTAGAATGCTACGAATCCCAAAGTTTATAACCCCCACGCTTCACATCTTCACGGCAATATTTTAGTTTTTGCTTAGAAATGGAGTGGAGTACATTTCAAAAATGCAAATTATGGCTCTAAATTAGCTTGCCATAAAATTAAATCAACCGACACATAACAGGTCAAAATCAAATTGAAGGACCAGCTAGACGGGATGTGACAAGCATAATCTCTTCAGATCATAGTGAGTCAACTCCAATCCAGTGAGCACTGAAAGCGCATGAAAACAAGTAGCTCCGCTATATTTAGCACCCCACACCAGCAAATTGATATACGCACCAGCCCATGAAACGGTTAAAGAAGGGTGACATTTTAAGCTGTCTAACAAAGTTTCGCTCAAATTCGGACAGTCGCTCCTCGCTCGCATCTGAATCTGATCACTCACCGCGAAGAACTTGTGCATGACGTGGTCCCGGAAGAACCGGTCGGCGTAGGTGGCGTCCGACCCGAGCAGCATCAGGTCGGCCACCATCATGGCCCTGAGCTCCCCGGGGCCGTGGGCGGCGGGCGGGCCCCCGGAGCAGGAGGGCGTGGAGAGCCAGTCCTCGAACGCGAGCAGCGCTGCGGCGAGGAGGAGCGGAAGGGCCGGCTTGGGCCACGCCACCATCGTCGCCGGTGTGGAGACCGGAGAGAGGACAGGAGTGGGGAGAGCGAGCGCTGTGTGGCCTTCTGCGTCAGGGTTTGGGTGTGGTCGCCGCCGGCCATGGACAGTCAGTTGCTTTCTTGTTTGGGAACCGCTGGCGCCCGGACGCGCCGGACAGTGTTTTAGTTGCCTGTTGCAAGATCATGGAGAATTTGAAACATTTAAGGGATATTTGAAACATACAGTCTAGTTGGAACATTATAAGTTCTAATTTTGAAACATTCGAGCGACGCGGGGAACAAGAATGGAACGAAAACGTAGGAGAGAGTTTGAAACAAATTTAGTTGAAGGACTGCAACATTAGAGAAGTGAAAATAGCAACAATCGTAGCCGATGTTTGACAGAGATGTTGCACATATTGGAACAAAAACTCGTGCATTGTTGAAACATTATCCGGTTGAAACAACATTGAGATGGAACATTCCATCATCGGCAGCATTAGGCGATGGCTTGCATTACGATTTTCCACCGTTAGGCGACGCCACAGGTTGAAACAAATTAGCGACGGAACATTCAACGAAGGGCGCAAGAATATCAGAGTGAAAACTGCAACTGTCTATACAGCCTCAAATAACAAATGCTTCGACCGTGAACAATTCATAAAATATTATGTTTTGAATTTTGCAACAGTAAAGAAAAATAAGTAAAACATTCCTACTTAGCTACTGCAATATTTAAATATTACACAAATTGCAACATTCTAAATCATCTATCGTCACATTTAAAATCATTGCAACATTTAAAAGCATCGGTTGCCACATTTGGAATCAGTAGATGAAACATAAAAAATCAATTGCGATAGCTGAAAGATTGCAACATTGAAACATTTGATGAAGCATTGCAACATTTGGTATGTAACATTGAAATATTGTTCAAAAACATCGCGTTGAAATATCACAAAAACCATTGAAACACTGAAACATTTGAAATATACTGCAACAGTTCGATCTCCCCCTAGCAGGATCTCCTCGTCCATGGCCTCGTGAGGACTCAACCATTGTGGAGATGCACGCAGAGGGAGGATGTGGCTTGCCGACCTAGTTCCCGCTCGCCGCTCCACCGCTCGATGCTCCGCTGCTGGAGAGTGCGGGGACGTGGGGTCGCCGGGTGGAGGAGGAGGAGGAAAAGGGAGAGAGGAGGCGTGGGGTTGCAGGACCGCCGGAGGATGCGCGGCTCGCCGCTCCGCCTGCCGCTCGTTGCTGGAAGGCGCGGTTGACGGAGGTGCCGAGGTCGGGAGCACAGGCTGCACTGCAGTATGAGAGGGGGCGCCGAGTGCTCGTTGCTTGAGGGGAGGCCGATGAGGGAGCTCGGCGCTAGGGCTGCCGCCATTGGCAGCCGGCAGGCCAGGGAGTTGCTCGTCATTTGTTGCAGGAGAGAGAGGGGTGAAAACGAGTGGTGGTGGGATGAGGATGGGAGCAGTTGGTCTGTTGGTGGATGTGGATGAGGGCGACTGAGCGAGATGGCACGGGTAAAGCGTCCGGAGCCTTTGGCTTGTATCGGACGTAAGAGGGTGTAGCATTACCGTTCTTGTTTTGCTTATGGCTAGCGGGGGTAAATTTTGACCGTGCCATAATAATTAAAAACTAAAGACAAGGGCCCGTTTTGGCAGGTCGGGATCAGGGAAGTATGTTAGGCCATTCCCAACCCTCCAACTAGGATGGTTTCCATAGCATTAATTAGCCTACCACATATGACACTTTGCTTATGTGTCACTCTAATAAATGAGAGAGAGAATGAGAAAAGGAAGAAACTGGGTCTTGCATGAGACTCAGTGTTTACACGAGAACCTATGCAATAGACACTACCAAGTTATGCATTGTGAGAGGATGGCGTCTTAATATTAAATGAGAAATAATTATGATTGGTGAAATGAATAGAGAATGGGTTTATTAGGGTCCCACATCAAGAAACCATGAGTTATAGAGGATAGTTTTTATGGTTCTGTCTTCATGATATGGCAACATAGACACCACCCATAGACACTATGGAATGGCCTTAGTGTGGTCTAATAGACGGTCTCATGTATTGCCAAGTCATCTTGAGACAATATAATAGGTAACTCATACAATGGGATGTTTTATGTGTTGTCTCATAATAAATACACAATCCTTATTTTATGCACCTAAAAAAGAAAATATTGTGAGTTGCATGAAAACAACAACTCGTACAATGGTGAACAGGTCGTATCATAGTCCTAAATTTTAGCCTATGAGGCGGTTGCCTCGCGAAACACATGATTCTCTCTCCTCTCTTTTTCTCCGCCACCTCATCAAAAATCCTACGTGAACTTGCATGAGACAACATAAGAGACCGTTGACATATAGGAATGTACTTACCCTTAGGCGGGAAAGGTTCAGATTCCAATTTTCCCCTAATGGCCACATATTGCATTTTGGGATTCTGAACTTTTATAGAATATCTAACCAGTCAAATGTCCTACGCAAATAGCGGGTGTAGTAGTTTTTCTCATACTAAAATTTGGATTTTTGCTACTTATAGAATAAATTTCTTATTTAAATGGATTTTTTGGTTGTTATTGTCCATGTATCCTAGACTGATGTATGTGTAGGTGTTCTTTTGTCATGTCCAGTGGATCAAAAAAACCTCTCGCGAACCCATCTCCCGCGTCGCTCCCGCACGCGACATGGGGGAATGACGCGCCCGACCACCGTCGGTCGTTGCCCCAGCCCTTCCCCTCGTTGTTGTCAGAGTGGGCGGACGGAAGCCTGGCCCTTGCGAGGAGGACAGCAGTAGGGTCTCTTTTCCGTCTAGTTTTGAAGCCTTGCTTGCGGTGCAGGCGACAGTCTTCTCTCCGGTAAGGTTGGGGCAGCTTTGGCCTCTGATGACCGGATCCGCCATCCTGGGGGGGATCAGTTGCCCTCTCAGGGCGAATCTACAGCAGGGGCCTCCTCACGGCTACGGATGGAGGTGGTGGTGGCATAGTGCTGCAGCCTGCGGCTGGCAGCTATGCAACATCTTCGACTCCTTGGCGGCGGTGGCATAGTTGCGTGCGTATGGTGCGGCATCATGGTGGAAGATGGAGGCGGGCTTGCCTGGCATCGGACCACCCTAGCGCATGGAGCGGCCCTAGCTTGGGCAGGGCGGCGGCTGCCGTGCACAATGCTTACAGGTGTGGCCGCATGCCTGAGGGCGACGCGGCAGCACGACATAAGTGTGCTCGGTATTCCACTTCCTCTTTTCCTCGTCGGTGACTTTACTTCGTGCGGTGCCGTCGTGGTGGCGGGACCGGGGTGGACTGTGCACGTTCGTGGCAATGAGGTGGCATTGCGAAGGCTTCACGGAGGTAACGGGAGCGTGGTGCTGTCCCAAGTGATGTCTGGTGTGCGTGCAGCGGTTCGGTGGCTGCTCTGGGCGAAAGCCTCTGCCGGCGCTCTTCCCGGTGGTGATGGTGGTGGCGCTCTCGGGTCTCGCTTTCTCTGGCCGGGGGAGGGGGAAGGGGGTTGTCATCGCGGAGTATCCATGCTCGTTGTGCGAGGTGTCTCGGGGCAAAAACCTTATCCATTTTGGACATACGCCGGCAGCATCACTTAGCGTCGCAACCTTCTTGAAGGCGTCATTTTTCGAGACCCAGCTTGGCTTGTGGTAGTGTTGTCGTTTGTGGGGATGGTGGCGTTGTCGGTTGGTCGTGTTGGTGGGTGGTGGCAGTGTTGTGCGTGATTAATGTGTTGGCAGCAAGGTGCAGAGGATCCATGGGTGTTGGATGTCCTGAGCTGGCGTTTAAGGTGCAGTTGTGATATCGGTGATGGCTGGGCGAATGTGATGCTTTCAGAGCGGTTTTAGATATCTGAGTCCTTGGCAAAAAAGTGTGAGGCAGCTTGAGGGTGTAGCATTGTTTTGTGTGTTCGTTTGTTTGTGGTTTGGTGTTCGTTTCAGCGACGTATGATTGATTCTCCTTCTTATATGATAAAGAAGTGCTTCTACTGTCCTCAGAAAAATTTACAGTAGATCGCATTGGTCTTAAATAGACGATTACTCAGGGTATGTCTCGGACTCTGATATAGTGACAAGTGACTAGACGTAGGAAAATGTCTCAGTATAGGGATTAGATGTGGGCAACACGTAGCTCTAGTGTATGTCTCAGCATTGGTCCTATAAACAAATATTTGTAAATTCCGTTGTTTTTTGAATTAATTATTTTTTCATTATTTGTTAACATTTTTTACATGGAATCTTTGTTTTAGTCTACACCACTACATTATTACAAAATTCAATTGCATATGTTATTCACTTTGTCCGCGTACACGGGTGATTTCAAAGCTTTCTAATGTGTTTGGACGAATACTTATATTGTGGGTTGGATTTTTTTTATATTGTTCTGGACAGTTCCTTATAGAATGATAACTATTTTATTCTTTCTTGTGAAATCATGTGGTGGATAGTGGAGCTTGTCTTCATGCAGGTTTCCTTTGATTTTCTAGCACCGGATGAGTCCATATAGGTCCTTAACTTCTTGTAAGCTAATCCATCTGAAAGGGGGCTACAATCGTTTCTCATACATTGTGCATGATCTTTTTCTCGCAGCTAACATAGGAAAAATGACTTTACAGTCTCTCCATTTATGATAGTCATTTTTATATTATAATTTGGTTACACCTATTAGTTGCAATAAACATGCTCTATAGGCTAGTTTATTGTCAATTATATTGAACCGCCCGCCAGAACGGCGGTGAGAGGAGCAATCCTGCCCACTCAGCGTCGGAGCGCTGCAGCCCATCTCCATCCGCCATGTGATGCAACTCAAATCAAGTATTCAAAGTTATGGTTTGGTTGGGCTTGGGCCATCAAACTAATTGCGATGTATAACATTGATTGTGCATGTGCCATCGTGTCTTGGACAAAATACACCATGCGAATGTTTTGGTTTTTACCTATGCAACGAATGAATAAGTGATTTTGCAAATTGGAGTTAAAGTATCTTAAGCTGTAAGTGGACAGTGTTCGAGCTATACTTTGCTCTGGCTTTTTAGGGAACTACTTTCTTATGCTGAGAAGAGGCAATGGCCAAGCCGTATAAAATTTAGGTTCTGGTGCAACTTTAGTTTTTTTCTTTCTCGTACTACTCCATCGCTCAAAAATACAATACAGAAAATTAGTTCTACATGAACTATTTTCTCTAGTACATTTGTTAGTCATGCTGAATATGGTCTATTTATCTATTCTATTGTTAGTTACATTAGACATGGACTCTTTTGGATTGCTGTGGACCGTAAAATAAGTTGTGCAAATGCCATGAGGAAGCTAATGTTTTCATACTAAAAAATTTAATTGATTTATGTATTATTTATTTCCTATTATTATATTACATATTACTTAAAATTGTTGTATAAATAATTTTATTAAATGTACTTCTTTACTAATTACATTTTGTATAGGCTCTCTAACTATTTTGCTTACTAAATAATTTTAAAAATATTGCGTATAGACTCTCATTTGTTCCAAAAATTATTTAAATTGTATCTTATATATACTCTCAATTTTCTTCCAAAATTATTTAAAATACATTTGTCGGTGTTTTAGACTGGCGATCCTGTTAGGGGGTAGCCAAAGCAGTGTAGATCTAATTGAGAGTAGGAAAGTCGCCTAGGCTCAAGAACAGGATGACTACATGACGCACGATGTAGACAGGTTTAGGCCTCAAGGTGAGTAAAACCTTACGTCCTGTATGAGGTTTTTGTGTATTATTTGGAGATATCAGATGAGATGGAGGGGTCTCTACCGGGTAGGGTTACAACGAGGGAGGAGGGGAAGATAAGGATTACTTTATAAGTAAAATCTTAACTTCCCTAAACCTTCCAGATCTTGTTGATCTTATCGCCAGATCTGATGGATCTTAATCTTGGGCTCTAAGTAATCGCATTGACCAGGAAGATGACCTGGTCGGTGTTCTTCTGGTGGCCCCAGGCAGGTAGGCCTTCTTAAGGGTAGGCCTACCTTCCTGGGAAATCCGGACAGGGTTCTTGTACCTGTTAGGTAGTACACCCGACAACATTTGATATAGACTCTATATTATTTAGCTATTAAGCATCAAAATCATCTATAACTTACTAATTTTTTTTTTATTTTAAAAGAAGCTAGACATTACTAATTTTAATTTCAAAAATATCGATTTAACAAATTGTTATTTGTAGTATATGCATAATACTTCCTCGACTTCTAATTCTCATTTTTTTGTCTTTTAATTGTTAGCTATCAATGAATTGTATACGGTATGGACTCTTTGGTTTATCTACATAGTTATATCATCATAAAAATGTAGCGGTGTAATTTTGTTTTGAATTAACATAGAATCGTTTTTGCTTCTTTTAATAAAATTTGTATTTTTCTATTTTTAACCATATTTTAAATATTTTTCTTCACCGAAAGTATATGAATAATATGCTATTTTTATATTTTCTTTTTAATTTGCCTAGGGGTGCATATGCACCCAATGCTCAATATACATCTTTGCCCCTGCTAGTCACGCCTAACATTATACGTACATATCTTAGTGCATTATGTCGACAAAGCTCAGTTACACATATACTGGTCCTTACACAGATAACAACACCTAATCAACATTGGAGATGAAGATTTTTTGCAGCTGCAGCCCTGATCTGGAATGGAATATCGAGGAGAGACGTGATGGCGTCGACGGCGCATAGCCCTGTGCGGTGCTGATTCAAAGGGGCTGGATCGCGAGTACCTCCAGTCCCCCATGGATCAAAGCAACCGCCAGGGAGGTGGGAGACACACGCACGCCATGACAAAAGTGGAAAGAGGACAACTTGTACCTAGGGTCTTTCAGGTGTGCCGGGCGTCGACGTCGTAGGCGGTGACTCCAACCAAGGCCAGCACGTCGTCGGACATCACCATATCGACGATTTGGACGGCTTCCATGGCGTCGATGGAGGTAGCTGAACCCATCATGCTTCTTTGAGTGTTGCTTGCTGTTGGTACTTCTTAACGTCACTGGAATTGTGCCGTTAGAAAGCCAGTGGGAAACTCTTGCCCTATAGAATAAAATATTCTGCAAGCGTACAGAATGACCGTGTAGCACTTCACCTTGGAGTATTCCAGGGTATCGTAAATTTCCACGGGGAAGCTCTTTGGTTAAAGTGATATTGAGAAATTATACCAGGAACACATTCTAGAAATATACACCAACTATATTAGGGGAGATAACAGGGGCGCAAAGATACGATAGGTGGCTGCCCGAAATGACTTAGCTTATCTAAAAGGTAAGCTAGATAGAAGGTCAAAATGACCAGCGACACAGGAGACTTCTACACTTAGAGATAGAAAAGAAGCTGGGAGAGCAACGAGCGAGAAAGGATTCCTAAGACACTCCTAAACTTATCAGAAAGCCTCTAAAGATCTAGACTAGAACTCTACCTAGCTGTCAAGGAAAAGAGCTTACTTCGGCGGCTGGAAGAGGAAAGGTCCAGACGGGATAGAAGGGGACCTAACGGCAACCTGCAACTACTGCTATGAAAACACTCGAACGTTGTGGTCGCACAAAGGACGGACAAGGCTGTCACCACTTGCCGCCTACCACTCTCTTTCCGTGGGGTGGAACACAATTCTAGCTAACACCTAAACAAACACCACGTCTGGGTTCGATGCTAGGATTTCTTGTGAGGCCTTCACAAGAAACCCCCCTCTACCTAGGAGACGGCTAAATCTCCTAGTCCGGGCGAGAAACCCGTAAGGTAAAAGCCTGACAAACTAACTAGACTCTAACTGAATCTAAAGGTTACGAAATGAAAGGATCACACTACTTTCCTAGATAAACTAAGGAAAGCAGGAAAGGAAAGCTTAACCGATAAAGTAAAGAAGATAACTATATTGATAAAGGAAATATTCGAAGTATAAAGAAAAGATACAAGAACTTTACCCGATCTCCGAGAGACTCCGGAACCTCGAGGCAAGCTCGACTCAACTCTAACTCCCAACTCTAATCTACTCTAGAAAATATAAAAAGTAGAGAAGCTCCTTCTTGGTGTGTGTTGAGAAGTGAAATGGAGGCCTCCTTTTATAGCTTGAGCAGGTCGGTTGAGCATCTTGGCGGTTAAGTTAGCTCAGCATGCAACCGTCCTCAGAAGAGCGCCTCGAACGGAGTCGGTGGCCGGCCGTTCGGCCGGTTCCTGGCCGATCGGCCAGGGTTGGTCGCCATCTGGCACCGCCTTTCGTAGCAACGCTCTGGATTGCCTCCTGGTGTCAGTCGTTATGACGGTTATTAACTGCCTGGCAGTTAAGGCATGCAAGTGGGCCCTCTAATCCATGTGATGTGCCTTTCGGGCCCTTTGATCAAACCGTCATTGGATGAATGGCTTGGATGCTTTGCATGTGTGCTAGTTTGCTCCTGGATCAGTGACTTGTCATTTGGCCGAGATGTCTGGCCGGCCGGTCAGGACTTGGCCGGCCGGCCAAGCTTTTTGCCCATTTTTGTCCTATTTTCTGCCACGTGTCCCTGCATTCACAACTTCACCAAAACTTGTGGAATTTGTTAAATATAAGCAAAATATACATGAAACATTGTGCAAAGTTCTCATTTTATCTGAAATGTTGACGGTCACAAGGTGTCATAATGGCCGTCAACACTTAGGTACTCCCTTTGCTTACTTACTTGCAATGATGAGTAGGTGCTTGCTCCGATCACTTGGCTGGTTGGGACGGGGTTTATATGCAGTTGTGCCTACTGCCTAACCCTACGTATATCTCAGCACATGATATGATGCCTGGGCAAAACAGGGACATGCCGCATTGTCTTCCGCAAAAAAAAAAAAAAGACATGCCGCACTGTGCCTTGTTGTTGCTGTTCTAGAAACCACCTGCCCACCGTTGTTACGGTCTGCATGAGGCTCTGGCCTCCATGGTGGCTTCTTTGATCCATGGGGATTGGAGATCTTCATGGTCCACTGCCTGCCCTAGCAGCACACGGGGCTGTGCCATTATTCGATTCCCTGATGGATCGGTTCAACATTCTCTTGTTCTGCTCTGAAAAATACTGAAGCAGCTAGGACGCATGGTGCAATCGGCACAGGGGATCTCCACTGCTCCTACAAATGAAACCGAAACTCAGTGGGGTGTCGTACGGTTACGTCCCGGCAATATCGGTTTTATGGTGATGAAACTGTTTCTGTCTCTTCCTTCATAAATACAGTCTCAGGTCATCAAAATTGCCTAATGACATCATATTTATTGCTTATGAAATCCTCACGAGACCGGCTAAATCTAAACAATCACATGCGGTCAGACTGCTCCACATGCGGTCAGACTGCTCCGCCAATCTAGCAATTGCTCCGCCAATCTAGCAATTAAGGCCAACGGACACACAGTTCACAATAAACACATTGTTTTGCTTTGTGAAAAAGAAGTTTATTTTTACGGTTAGCAGAGATCAATACCTTGCCATATCAACATAATTCATTCACTATTCACAAATCTGAATGCCCCACCCAGAAATTTCATACGACTTAATTAGTTGTTCTGAGTATATAGTTTCAGTCAGGGGTGGCACCGTACCTTCGTTCGTTCTTTTCCAGTCAGCCACGGAGGGTTCATAGAACAAATACACAGTGAAACAGTCTCTACAGCCATCTCTGCATCACCAACCTGCCTAGTGCGGTGCCTACACACAACATTCCACTACGAGGGTTCATAGAAGGTAAGCCGTGTGTCTACGCCGGCCTGTCCTGTCCGATCCGCGCGTTCACAGAGTAGTAGCTCCTCCTAATCTTGCTCCCGTCGTCGGCGTCCACCTGGACGGCGAACACGCCGCAGACCGGCCGGTGGTCGGAGAACCTCGACTCGCCGCGCAAATACTGCAGCTGCTCGATGCCGTCGCCGTGCCACAGTATCCTGTCGCACCTACACTGACATGCTTGGCCTGCGATAACATATATATACTTGTGCTGCACATGATTAGGATGCTGGGTTGATGAGATACCATGCGGGCGTCCTCCGCTTCTTCTTCGACTTGGCCGTCTCGCCGGCGTAGGCGTCCGAGTTCTGCGTGTACTTGTACGTCGGCGCGAAGCAGATCTTGCCTTCCTTCCACCCTCTGAACACTCTTCCAGCTTCTCTCTCGATCATCAGCTGCAAGGATCGATTGTTGTGTTTATATATGGAGATTGGAGAATATTTTGGCCAGACCATGTGTCCCTCTGATCAAAGTGTCTGTTCTCATAATTGATACCTGATCTTTCTCCAATAGAGCGTCCCAATCATTCTCCTCCAGCAATGTTCTCGTCTCTTCGTAGCTTAGCGACACTCGATAGTTCAGATCGCCGAACCATATCATCCGGCTGCTTGAAATAACCCAAATAAATTCAAATTGCAAATTGCATTAGCAATGCCAATCCAAGACTGGTGATTCAGACTTCAGAGGCTTTAATTAGCTAAAGCTTACTCGTGCTCAAGAATCTTCTCGGGGATTCGATGGCTGGCCGGCGCCTTGCACGCGCGCGGGAAGTGCGCGCACCTGAGGATCTCGGCAACGTCGGCGTTCCGGCGAAGCTCGTCGCCTTCCTTCTCCCCAGAGGCCAGGTGGCTGCACACGAAGCAGAGGCTGGTACGGTGCAGCGTCATGCTAATGGCGATGCATCCCTTGTTGCCGAGCCATCCCATGATTCCCCTGCCGACGCAGTCCACACGGAGGTGGCCGATGTGCTCCACAAGCTCCTTCTTCACCCACACCGACAGGAAGAGCCCCACCATCTGCTTGCTCGCGATCAAGCAGTAGCTCATCCCGCCGCCGCCGCCGGAGCCAGGGTCGCACTGCGCCGCCGCCGTCGGCGAGCCGTCCGCGCCGTCCGCTGCGGCGTCGATGCACCCGCTGGTGGACGTCTCGCCGCCGGCGGGGACGGCCGCGTCGGATTCGGCCTCGGCGCGGTACACGGACGCGCGGATCTCGGAGGCACGGCGGCGCATGGAGGATTGCTCGCCGGAGCAGTTGCAGGTCTTGACGAGGGCGCTGTCGACGCGGTAGCTGTTGCTGAGGACCTTGAGGGACGGCGTCTGGAAGAAGAGGGACGAGGAGTCGCGGCGGCGGTGGTGGTGATGGTGGTGGCGCCGGGCGTCGGGCGGCGGCTCCGGCGGCGGCGGGTCGTCGTCTTCGTCGGTCTGCTCCTGGGGCTCGTTGAGCGCTTGGTAGATGAGCGCCAGCCACCTCGACGCCGGCTCGTTGTCCTCCACGACCAGCACGTTGCCGGCGGTCAGGGGAACTATCTCCTGAAACCTACTCGTGTACCGTCACATTCAGAGACACGAACGTACCAAAGATGAAAACACACAAATTCAAAAGCATTCTATGCAGCGCAACCCAAAATCGCAAATTCAAACAAAATCTCACAAAATACTTTGAAATGTGAAATGTGGCCGTACCCTAAGACGTAAATGTCAGGGGATTCTTCAACTTGAAGAAAATCCTGCAGGTTAAGCCGATTAGTTGGAGTCTTCCCTCCAACATTCCACGAAGCAACAAACATCCTGGGATCAAGGGTCATATCATCTTTTGTACAGGAATAGTCAAGGTTAAAAACAATTAAAAAATCAATTGGGCATAGTAAATTACTGGTATTGGCATGTATCATCGTTTTGCCTATTCGGTAGATCCACATAGTTCAGGCTCGCGCTCTTCAACCGTGCCCGTGCTGCACTCAAACTCTCTGGATCTGAAAAATCAAATCGTAGAGAGAAATTTACCGAACTGTGATAAATATGTGTGGATGTTCGTTTTGCACTGTGGTCTGTGGTGCTTGAACTATGTGAGACATTTAATGTTGATTCCAAATGTATTAGCAGACATCATGAAGATGATGCGATATGAGAGTTTGAATGCGAATCATATGGCTGCAAAAAAAAAAATGAAAGTGAAAGATTATGCAAGGAACTTACATAGAAAATAACTAACCTGAACCATTCAAGTCCCTCCCTTTCATGGCGAAGGCGTTGGACATGGCGCTCTGAGGCGAAATAAAAAATGCAATTGAGCAGTCTGCTAGTTTCTACCATGGTGCGTGACTGTTTGTTTGCAACGACAGGAGACCTTGCTCACCTGTCTCCTTGTTGCAGATTACGTGATCTGTTGCTTGACGAGGAACACGGTGACTTCCGGCATTTCTGCCGCTCCGAGTTTGACGTGAAGGCAGTTCTGTTCATCCGAGCGATCGAGAGAGAAATGTGGGGAAGCTAGCAGGTCAGCAGGTGGTCGATGGAGAAGGGGCGGGGAAATGGAGGGTACTTGGGTGGCTGGGAGGAACTTGTGTGAAAGGCTGCTTGAAATGCCAGGGAAATCAGGGCATGTGTTCCTTAACATATTTCCCCCACCTTCTCCGGCCCCCAATTTAGGCCCAAGTACTTTTCTTAAAAAAATAAAAGAGCTTTAGGGCCGAATAATTAAGATTTTTATAAGTTTAAACAAAATTTTTAGAATAAACAATAACTTGACAGGTCATTGCAAATGGATCACCGTGGCTGTGGTGACTCGTGATAAGCTTAGATCCTATTTGGAACACCTTAATTGTTGTTTATGGCCAAAATAAGCTGGAACTAGTGCCTTTTTTGCAGCTTATTATGGTCGTGTTTCTCCCAGTGTTGACACCGGAGCCTGGGCCTCAACGAGCTGAAGTTGTGTTAGGCCATCGGGCAGGATTCGTGAGGCGCCGCCATCCCCATTTGTACTCACTCAGCTGAGAAACATTTAGGCCGATCACCAACTTTTGCAAACTTTTCAGTCACATCGAGTCACATCTTCTCTCACAAACACGTTTACCAATATACTATTCACACCTTCAACTTTCTTCAACTTCACTAACTTAAAAGGCAGCTTGGAGGAGGCGGGGCTCCACGGGTTCGCACCGGGCCACGGCAGCGACAGGGCAGGTGCGAAGATTGATGATGCTGGGCCTCTCTTCTACGACCCAAGTGGCCTATGGGCCGTTTCATCTCCCACAAAGGTAACTGCTGTTTGGGTCTCATCTCCCGACCTCCTCACTGGACCTGGGGTGGATTCTTGGGATAGTCAGGCTAGTGGGCAACCCAGTGGTCTTGCAGTGGACACAACTCTTGGTGATGGGCTTGTAGATGCAGACGTAGACCAACTTGCATTA
Source organism: Digitaria exilis (assembly GCA_015342445.1). NCBI lineage: Eukaryota > Viridiplantae > Streptophyta > Magnoliopsida > Poales > Poaceae > Digitaria > Digitaria exilis. The sequence goes on from JACEFO010001666.1 coordinate 188,097, forward strand.
CTACCTCAGGGGCTGCTCGACTCACCACCTGATACGCCACCTGCAACACACGCTACGCCCGCTAATCCCATGCTTCTAGTGCCTGAATGTCACCAATTGTTACCCTCCGCTGCCACAAATGCACAGCCAGAGACTGGCGATGAAGCACCACAGCTTGCTGAGCACTTTGACGATGAGGGAGTGGACATTGAGGAGGAAGAATCACAGTCTGAGGATGGTGCGGGACAGGGGGATGACGCACTTGCTGCTTTCCTTGATGATCTCATTGAGCCTGCAGAGCTGCCGCTTCTTGCACAGGTCCCTGAGATCATGCCTGCACCACTACAGGAGCCAGACAATGTGCAGCCCCTGTCGCAGTGACCGCCTCTCCAACAAGCCCAATGCTCGCCTTGGCACAGTTGAGCGTGTGCAGGCACTCCTGCTGCGCAAACTTGACCTCCAGGAGGCCGAGACTACTGGTAAAATTGAGAACAAGAAGCGTCTGCTCGGCAAGTTCAAGGGTCCTCTTCCTGAACATGCGGTTGAGGCTATGGAAGATCTGCTCACGGATGCTCGCATGGGTGCTGGCCAGGGCCTAGTGTGTCATGCACCCATGTAGTTGATGCTGTAATCTAGTTATCCAATGTGTTTTTTCCAATTCAATAATAGTAGCAGGATGGGCTGGAACTTGGTAGTAGGAGTCAGGTGGGGTGGAAGCAAGTGCTCATACAACATTGCTTCAATAGTAAGTCTTGCAGCACGTTGCAACCTGTGTTTCCAATGAATGACAACAACTGTGTTATGTTTAATTGGAATGTCAGAGGCCTAAATGGTGTGGTGAGAAGACAGGTTGTGCGTGATCTAGTAGCTGATCATCATGCCACAATTGTTTGCCTACAGGAAACCAAATTGTCCACTGTAACTGATAGCTCATCACTGAAATTCTAGGCCAACAATTTGTCGGGGCTTATGCGGTACTACCAGCTGATGGTGTTCGGGGGGGTGTGATCATTGCAGCCTCAGTTGATAATTACCTGATGCAGGACATAGAAGTGAGAGAATTCACAGTTTCTGCAACAATAAAGTGCAAGGACAGTGGCATGCTATGGAGCCTGACAGGGGTTTATGGGCCTCAGGAAGATTTTGATAAGCAGCGTTTCCTTTTGGAAGTCAGGAATTTACAACCAATCTTCCACCCAGCATGGTGCTTATGGGGGATTTCAATTTAATTTTTAGAGCAGACCAAAAAAGCAATGGGAGAATAAACAGGAGGCTTATGAACAGTTTTAAAAATGTGCTCGATGATCTAGAACTGAGGGAGATGAAAATGCATGGACGGAAATTCACCTGGTCAAGTGAAACAGATGACCCCACCTTTACCAAAATTGACCATATATTCTGTACCAAAGATCTCCAGGCCAAATTGGTATGTACAAGCACTATCCACATCGGCTTCAGATCACTGCCCAATGTTGGTCTCTACAATTCCCCAACGCAGAAAGCAGAGTTGTTCGAAACATATTGGACAAGATTGTCAGGGTTCAAAGAGCTAGTGCAGGCAAACTGGGGACAACCATTTGCTTCTACTGACAAACTGCGAACCTTGCATGTCAAATTGGCTCGGTTAGGCAAGGCCTTGACGAAATGGAGTCGGCAGCAAACGGCTCCACTCAAACTCACATCGGCCATAGCAACTGAAATTGTTTATCATTTAGACCAGGCACAAGAACAACGTCTGCTCACCCCCAGAGAATTGAATCTGCGCAGGATGGCAAAGGCAAGAATACTGGGCCTCACAGCTTTGATGAGAATCAAGATTAGACAGAGATCACGGCTTACATGGATCGGACTGGGTGATGCTAATACAAAATTTTTCCACCTACGTGCCAATGCCCGAAGACGTAAAAACTTTATTCCTGCCTTGTTATCCCAAGGAAGAATGGTCACCAGTCACCAAGACAAAGAACATGAACTGTACCAGTACTATCACTCATTGTTGGGGCAGCAACATCAAAGTGAGACTACTCTCAACCTGGAAACACTGGGCATTCCACGATATGATCTGGAGGAACTCGATGCTCCATTCACAGAGGCAGAGATCAAACGGGCAATCATGGAAGCACCGGCAGAAAAGGCACCAGGGCCAGATGGCTACACCGGTTTATTTTACAAACAGTGTTGGGAGATAATAAAGGTTGATCTTATGGATGCATTACACCAGATATATCATCTGCGTGGACAACAATGGCAGCTACTCAACTCGGCCAATCTGACACTGCTACCGAAAAAGGAAGAACCAACAACTCCATCTGACTACAGACCTATCAGCCTCATGCATAGTGTTGCCAAAATTCTAAGCAAGACTTTGGCCAACCGTCTAGCACCACACCTGCCTCGGATAGTATCATCCAGCCAATGTGCCTTCATCAAAGGGAGGAGTATCCAAGATAACTTTCAATATGTACAGGGGGCAGTCAATCACTTTCACAAAGCCAAGTCACCAATGTTGTTCCTTAAATTAGATATAGCCAAGGCTTTTGACAGTGTACGATGGAGCTACATTTTGCAAGTATTACAAAAATTGGGCTTTGGGCAAAAATGGCGTGACATCATTTCCATCCTTTGAGGAAGCACTACATCTCGGATCTTACTCAATGGCATGCCAGGTCGGCCAATCCACCACCGACGAGGGCTACGCCAGGGTGACCCTCTCTCACCTATGCTTTTTATTCTTGCCATGGATCCAGTACAACACATAATGAACAGAGTTACGCAAACAGGCATTCTAACGCCAATTGGAGCCGACCCAGTTAAAGTCAGGGTGAGCCTGTATGCCGATGCTGCTGCTTTGTTCATCAAACCATCCATATCCGATGTTACACATGTCAGGCGACTTCTGGAAGTGTTCGGGAAAGCAAGTGGCCTCCACACCAATATACAAAAGTCTGAGCTTTTCCCAATTCAGTGTGACAATTTGGATCTTGAGCCTATTATGCAAGCATTCCAAGGAAAGCAAGGCCAATTTCCCTCCAGATATCTAGGGCTCCCCCTACACATTGGGAAAACGAGAAGGGCAGATGAGCAAGAGTTGATTGACAAGATTGGACCAAGATTGCCATGGTGGAAAGGGAAATTGCTAAACAGGGCTGGGAGATTAACATTGATAAATGCCGTCCTTTCATCCATTCCAGTGTACTATATGACTTCTTTCACGCTGTCTAAGTGGGCGATCAAACGAATTGACAGAATACGCAGGAACTTTCTTTGGTCTGGTATAAGGAGGAGGCAAGGGCAGGGAGATGTTTGGTCAACTGGAGACGCGACTGCAGGCCAAAACGACTAGGAGGCCTAGGCATTCTTGATCTGCAGGCTTTCAATCAAGCTTTGCGTCTGAGGTGGAGTAGGTTTAAATGGACGGATCCTTCCAGGTCTGGGATGCCTATCTTGCTAACAGCGGCAGAGCAGGAACTTTTCAAGTCATCTACCATAGTCACGGTTGGCAATGGACAGGATATTAGTTTCTGGAAGGATAGTTGGCTAAATGGACAAGCCCCAAAAGATATTGCTCCAGATTGTTTCAGACTTGCTTGGCGTAAAAACCAGTGTGTACAGACAGCATTGACAACGGGCAGATGGATGCAAGGCTTACGCCGTATGAATTCAGACAATGAGTTGCGCCAGTTTGTGAAGCTATAGGTCCAGGTTAGGCAGGTGCAGCTGACAGAAGAGGCGGATTCTATTTCCTGGAAGTTCAACACATCGGCCATGTACTCAGCACAATCAGCATATAAGATGCAATTCAAGGGTGCATACGCAGAGTTAAAGTGGGATGCAATCTGGAAGGCCAAAGTGGAACAAAAGTGCAAAATTTTCTTATGGCTCCTACTACAGCGGCGGTTGCCCACTAATGACCGAATCATCAAGTGAGGGGGGCAAGCAGACCCTGTTTGCACGCTATGCAGAATCCGCGAAGAAAAGACGCTTCACATGGTGGCCAAATGCAGCTATTCCACCATGGTCTGGACGCTGATGGGCAACAAACACAACTTCCAGCTACCACCATTGCATGATGTTCATCGCTTAAACAGCTGGTGGGAAGTAATGCTCACAAATGGAACTGCCCCACATGCTGATCATATCCAGGTCTTAATATACACTGCGTGGAACCTATGGAAGGAGCGTTGCCGACGAGTGTTCGACAATAAAGCTATGGTACCTTCAGACTTGGCAGCCATCATCAGCCATGACATCGCTACGTACAAACAGGCTCACCTCCAGGGGACAATTGACACTCTGTAATTATCAAAATATGTCTCCTAATGTGTAAATAGTAGAGTGTATGTGTTTGTTCCTCTTTTTTCTTCCTTTGGAATCCTGATTCCAACTCTGTATATGTATTGTACTGATTGCTTTCTTCTATAATGAAAGGGCAGAGCACCTACCATGAATTGCTCAAAAAAAAAAAAACAAGGCAGCTTGGAATTTTCATGCAACAAGATCCTGGCCAGGTCCTGATTCCCTGAGCTAAGATATTACACAGTAATACGTGATACTTCTGAAGTCTCTATGAAATAAAGATTCTCAAGTAATCTTTACACACATGTAGGCATGCATATTAAATGTACCGTTAAGCAACTGTTAGCATACTATACCAGATACATGATTATTAATAAATAATGTCTCTGTATGTACGTATAATAAATAATCAATCTATACATTCTCGTATGTCCGCCTTGTCATGTCGTGACTCGTGACATACTCTTTCCAGGAGCGCCGGTGGCTAGTCCCCACCGCACCTCACGTTAATACAGAACACTTCCTCTATTTAACATCAACGGGGTGGTGGCGCAGTTGGCTAGCGCGTAGGTCTCATAGCTTTGTTGAGTTATCCTGAGCTCGAGAGTTCGAGCCTCTCTCACCCCATTTGAAACCAAGTGATGATGATATTCTCCCGTGACACATGGGTCGTCACGATCGTCTGATCCCATTATCAGATGCTGGAGCCTTTAACTGAGCTTGGTCTTCTTTTTTTTTTTTGCGTTTTTAAAATACCCTCTTTTTTTTTTCCTCTGCGACAGTTCAAAAGGTGACCCAAAATTCCAAATCAATCTTTTGCAGTTTCCTTCAATCTTCATGCCTGTCGCCCTGAACGTCCCAACTGAACTGCCCCTCCCCGCCGGCGCGGAGAACAGAGTCGGCGCAGCCGCGCCGAGGAAGGCAATGAACTCGGCCCTGCATTGCCGGTGGTGCACGCTGGCGAGTTCCAAGGAAGGGGTTACCGTCTCCGTCTCTTGTCTTCCCCAAGTCCGTTTCGGACGTTGGGATCCGTCGATCCCTCGGACTCGCTCCGACTCGCCTGCACTTCGGTCTTCACCTCACCTCCGCCGTCTTTAAATCCTACTCCACTCCTCCCTCACAGAGTCACAGATCGCCAGCGGCATTGAAGGCTTCAACGAACGAACGCAACCCTCGCTCGCAACACACAACAAGTGGTTCGATTCGATCGATCGCCGCGATGAGTTTCCAGGACCTCGTCCACGACCTGGAGGCGGGACGCCTCCCGCCGCGTCCCCCGCCTCGCCGACGTGGTGGCGCACTGCGTGTTCCAGCTCAACACCAAGGTGTCCGCGCTCCGCCGCCTCGCCGACGAGCTCGCCTCCGCCGCCGGCGACCCCCGCGACGTGCGTGAGCGCATCCGCCGGGCCCGCGCCGAGGCCACGCGCCTTGCGCGGAACACGGCGCGGAGGCTCGCCGAACCCGGCGCCGCCGCCGACGTCGGGCCCAATCTCGCCGCCGACTTCCAGCTCGCCCTCGGCGAGCTCCAGTGGGTCCAGACCCGGATCATCGAGGCCGACCGCCTCAAGACCGCCGCCTCCGCCCGCCGTGCGCCGCCGCCAATGCTCCGTCCACCGTCGCCGCAGTTGCACAATGCCGATCAGCAACTTGGCGGCATACAGATGCAGCAGCAGCAGATGGTGGAGTCACGGAGGATGCAGGAATTGACTCTGCTGGACAACGAGATCGCAAACAACGAGCCGCTCGTCGAGGAGAGGGAGCGGGAGATATGCAAGATTCAGCAGGAGATCAGCGAGATCAACGAGATCTTCAGAGACCTGGCGGTGCTAATCCATGACCAGCAAGGGCACGTCGATGTCGTCGAGTCCAACATTGAGACGGCCGCCGTGGAGACTAGGAAAGGGAAAGAAGAGCTCTCCAGGCCTGTGTTGTCGCAGGAGTCGAACGCGTCGATGAAGTGCTTGCTGCTCACTGTTGTTGGCCTCGTGATGCTGATCTTTGCGTTGGTGTTTGTAGCGTAGCAAGTATGAATGAATGTATATGATATAGCTTGAGCTGAAGGATTCTTTCGTTTTGGAGGTGTAGTGCAATTTACTAGGTGGACATGGATGGGTATGTGTATAGTTGGCCATGCAGCCCGAGGCCCGCCGGCCCGGCACATGGCACGGGGTTTCGGCCCGGCCCATGGCACGGCACGGCACGGCGGCAGCGGGCCCGTGCCGGCCCGGCCCAAGCCGTCCTGCGGGCCATGGGCCGCCACCTCGGCCCGTGGCACGGCACGGGCACGGCCCAGTAAAATGGCCGGCCCAGTGCCTCCCAACGTGATTATGTGAATATCAGAATATGTGATACTATGAATGTCTGAATGTGAATATGTGATTCTAAAATCTTGCATTCTTGCTTGAAATCTTGAATGTTGAATACTTGAATGGAACTTTTATGTGATTGTGTAGTTGTAATTTGTGAATCTTTGAAAGTTTGAATGTTGATGGGTTATGGGCCGGTACGACACGAGAAAAGCCCGCCGTGCCAACGGGCGGCACGGCACGGTCAATCGGCCCATGGGCCAAGGCCGCGGCACGAGGCACGGTGGTGGCACGGCACGGCCGGTACGACGACACGGCCAGGCACGGCGGGCTGCGGCCTGGCCCGGCACGGTGGGCCGTCGTGCCGGGCCGGCACGGCCCGTTGCACATGTATATGTATGTGATGCACTAGTGAGTTGTCCATAAAAACTGCCTGAAATTTGTTCCTATAGTGTTACTTTTTTGTGCAAAAAGTAAACAATGAAAAAAATGTGGACCTAAAACAAATAAACTGTTATTGTATGAGTATGCCCTCTCTGAAACAACTGAGCCAAGCCTGAGAAAACGATTGAAAAAAGGGGAAAAAAACTCAACCAAAACGGAGCTAGGTGAAACTGTATAAGTATTCCCTCTCTACAAGAACAGACAGTCCCAATCTTAGAAACATTGGAAGGGAGAACTCGACTAACCTAGCTGGGCTAGTGGGCTTAGTTCCATAGAAAACATTTGAAAAAATAATCTACAGAAGTCTTATAATACATTTGATCAGGCCTTCATGTTTCACGGTAAATGGCTTACTTTTAAGGAGGAAAATAAACATTTTTTTTTGTCATAGCCATACAATTGTAGAATAATTTATTTTTTTCCTTAAAATGTCATAGCCATACAATTGTTTATGCAGAATGTGGGAATTTTTTTTTTACAAATCATACATCGTTCTCCCCTCAATAAACTCAGTTCAATATACAACATATCATACTCACATATTCCATTCTAAATCAATTACATGGGCTTCGCTATTGCAAAAGAAGCTCCCAATGATAAATCTCTCCTAGTGAACAATATGCCAACAGTTCTCTCATTTTCTCTGAAAAACAAAGATATACTCAAATTCGACAAGTGTTTGAGTCATCACCGAAGTGGAAAGTCTGAAAAGTCATGAGAAAAAAAACATAAGTTTTACTACATTATTCGAATCTTCATCAGGACCTAGAAATTACTATAATTTTACTAACCTTTTATGGAACCATACTATCAAGCTTCTGTCTGTATTTAGCCAAGGTCTGCAAGCCAGTTAACACGAATAACATTCATAAGTCAACAAATAGTGAAATTTCAGAATAGGAAAAAGGAACGCCAATATGTGCATGCTACCCACTACGACTAGTTAAGCAATATGTAATATATAGTTAAAACAATAATGGCTACTTTTTGGTGCCCTAGTTTCCAATGTGAAAAAGTTAGTGTAAAAATATTTTCCCCTTAGCACAGCAAAACAATTTGCAGTTTCACATCAAATAAACCCAACTTATTAAAATATATATAATAATCTGTGTGATTTCTACATTTAACAAAGATTAATAAAAAAATGTTGTTCTTACAATGGATGTTTGTTGAAACATAAACATATGAGCCTCATGAGCATATAGAAAGAAAAATCAATTTATTGTGATATGAACTGCATACAGAAAATTGTTTCATCTAACACTTCTAGATTGGGAAATGGAGTTGAGTTGTTTGTTTAGAAAATGTGGAAAGTTCTTACCCTGGTATAGGCATAAACACTTGCCTCAGAAGGTCCTACCGGGCTCCCTCGTCTAATAAATTTTCCTTCCTTGAATATATAAAGCATAGGAATGCCTGTAGATAGCTCGAGGCTTATTACCTGAAGGGACAATAGTGTCATTCGCACATTCAACATAAAACAAGCTTTCTTTTTGGGTTTTATTTTAAGAAATGGAAGAAAAAAGAAACACAGTACCTCCTGGGAAGTTAATTTGTCCAGATGCATGATAATTGAACGAAGTGAATTTCCGTGCGCAGCAACCATTACGTGCTTTCCAGCCGCAAGTTGAGGAACAATCTATATATAAACAAAATGGTAATAAGATGGATGGAATAGCAAAACATTTTTCAGGTTCCTAAATTTGCGAAGTTATAACAGCAGAGGGGAAAAGAACATATAGATTGCGCGATAGAGTAATTAATTAATTCACTGTATATATAACCCTCAGCATAGCTTTAGGAATTAGGAACTCATGATAAGGAAGCTTTTCATAATGAGGATTTTTACGGTGCTTGGAACTAATAACAATCGTTCATATGTTTATGACCCAAAGAGGATCTAGTAACCCAAAGATATGTTGTGTCATTCATTTAATGTTGACATATGTTTATGACCTTACCTGCTCTTTGAAATAAGCAACAGCCCGCTCAGCACACATTTCTAGGCTTTCACCGTTTGGGGGAGGAACATCGTAACTGCGTCGCCACTCATGAACTTGTTCTTTGCCAAAGAGATCTGCAGTTTCTTGTTTATTAAGACCTTGTAATTCACCATACCTAGAAAATGTCATGGAACGTTTCAAAAAAAAAAAAAACTATCAAACACCTGTTATCAATTATACATTTAGCAAATTAAGAATAAGCAGGAGAAACTATTACATTCTTTCATTGAGTTGCCAAGCAGTTATGACAGGAATGGACTGTTTCTTTGTTTCTTCACTGTATACCTGACTCCACCTGTGGGCTTGTTCGCTCTCATTATGCATGATGATAGGGATCTGTAAATACACATATCAGCAACATAATTTCTCAGCAACAGTTGATACACCAGATTAAAAAGATTAATTACCAAAAGGTTTAACAAAGGAATGGTCCACAACCTTCTTGCGCCGATGCTGCATCATGGCAAGCATTGCAGTCATCTGAGCACGAATCAGTGATGAAGTATATATCACATCGATGGGTATATTGCAAATCCTTTTCCCTGCTTCTATGGCCTCCTCAACGCCCTTTGGTGTCAGGGGCACATCTACACACCCAGTAAACAGATTTTTCTCGTTCCACAATGATTCACCATGCCGAATCAATATAAGAGCACTTTCACCTGCAATAGCAGAGACAACAGCTTTACAGAACCATTTTTATGCCTGAAGCAACCAATGCTAACCACACGTAACCATTATAAGAGTTGATTCGAATGAAATTTGTAAAGTTAGGGCGTGTTTACTGTTTAGTTGGTGGATTTTGATGAAAAGTTTTCATACTGAGAATCGTACTATGTGAAAGGGGGCAAGTTTCTCGATGTGAAAAAAAATGGCGAAATTTTCACCATTTAAACAGGACCTTACTTGATTTCTTGGGGGTGTGGCCACTGTTGCCATCCGATGGTATCTGAACTGGCTCAACGACAGAAGATTGCGAGCCCGAGGCACAAACTAAACCAAGTTTCCGGCTGCCTGAAGGGAAACTTCCTTCATAAACCAAGCGCACATTGCCCGTCTTCTTCTCGAATCTAGAGTTCTGGGCACTCCACCGGAGGGGATGCGTAGATGCTAGAGCATGATGAGATATAGCCCCAGCCATCCTAAAACCAAAAAAGAACAAGCAGTTAGTTGCTACTCACCTAGTTGTTGACTTGTTGTGTAAGGAATTCAGGGGAAAGAGATTGGGCATTTTTGTCAGTCAGTTTTTATCATGAAACATATATATTGCATTAGCCCCACGATTCGACTATTTAGCCATGAGAACAGAGAGCAATCACAATTCACAAACTATGCTCAAAAAACAATTGACAAACGTACATGGCCAAACTAGGTTCGTTATAAAAAATGACCAAAGCAGAAAAAAGAACAAGTCATTCAGGAAGCGCACCTCAAGAAATCAATGCAGCACCAGGCAGATGGAACCGGATCCCCCCTCTTATAGCTCTGGTTCTTGGAGACCAGGACTCCCTCCAAGGACTCGGCGAAATCAAATGCAGAGCACGTCGGAGAGATCTAAGAGCTTTGGGGATGGAGGGGATCGCCGGGAGCAACGAGGAAACAGAGGAAGAAGACAAAGGAACAGGCTTTCCCTTTCACGGCTCCTCCTCGTTCGGGCGTTCGGCAGCTATTCTATTTGAAGCGGAACCCAATTTTTTTACGGAGTAGACTGGAAGGAAAGACCTCGTAAGGTCTAGTTGGAAAAATATAACGATTCGTGTCAGGGTTGCTGGCAAGAAGATGTGGGTGTGGCCATTATTTTGGTGTGCAGAATATGGTTCAAGTTTTTTCAGGCCTAGGGAAAATACGCGTAGTTCAAAAATAGAACGGTTTTAACTATATTATTTTGTAAAAAACTTGCATTTCAAACATGTGTTCAATGCTTGCAAAAAAAAAAGTATTTCTAGAAAAAACCAATACAGCGCTAGCAATATAAACGCATAGCCCAAGTAACATTAGTTAGTATGCCAATATGTAGGTTATATTTTTAAAAATAATTTGGCAGTGGTTTTATTTTTTTATTTAAAACAAAGTAGTCATGAATTTTTAAGTTGAAATAATGTTTTTTTATTTTCATAAAAATCAAAAACCAACCTCCAAACCCACCCAAAGGCCAAATCTGTTTGGTTTGGATAATTGAATGATATTTAGTATCTGCTTCTGAGTTGAAAATCAGACTTTTCTAAGAGTTGAACGGTGTAATTGATAGCCAAATGCGATGAGCAAGCCTGTTTAAATCATCGTCTGTTAATTTTAGTTGTTAAACATTACATAGGGCCCCATCGATGTGTACATGAGAGATTGAGAGATGTTGCGTTAATAAACTATTGCTGAAAGAGATAACCGGCGTTTGGTCCATATGGCCAAACTACCAAGTACCAACCACGAGGCCGTGATTAGGAAATTAGCAGCAGTTGTTTAGTTGGACCGACAGAGTACACCTCGACGAAGACGACGACCAAGCAGAGAGCACATGTCCAGTTGTCCACACCTGGAGGCTCCTGGAGAATATGCCTTGGGGATCTCCCTCGTCTTTGGGAGCACATATGTACCTGACCTGCCTGCCTCTGAGGCTCTGTGCTGCAAGATTGTCTTGGCTGGTTTGGAATCTGCTACTCAATTTTTATCGGAAAAACTGATGTTAGTAAACGATGTTTTTTAGCAAAAAAACAATAGCGCATGGGCCATGGGCGGGCGAACCATCCGGCCCCTCGATCCGCTGACAAGGAGAAGAGGGGGCCCATCTAACCCAACCTCGTCCTAGACCGGCCCACGCTGGAGTTGTTGCAGCGACTCTTGCAGGCCGCACATCTTGACGCGCCGCCCGTGGCCCGTATCCCGAGACCAGCGTACAGCCGTACCGTACAGGTGGTGGTACAGGACTATACGTACAGGTGCGCTCGTACAATACACACTACCCAGTCTACCGCGCCGGTTCGTTGGTCGCGGTTACAGGCTGAACCGGTCAGCCCCCGTCCGACAAACTCTCCCCGCCACACCACAAAGCCACCGACCTCTCTCTCTCGAACGCACTTGCTGACTCCCCGGCGGCCGGCCTCATCATCAATTCATCATCCCCTCCTCCTCCGCCGCGGCCATCCATCGTCGAAATCATCCCGCCATGGGGCGCGTGAAGCTGCAGATCAAGCGGATCGAGAACCCCACGAACCGGCAGGTGACCTTCTCCAAGCGCCGCAACGGCCTCATCAAGAAGGCCTACGAGCTCTCCGTCCTCTGCGACATCGACATCGCGCTCATCATGTTCTCCCCCTCCGAGCGCCTCATCCACTTCTCCGGCCGCCGCAGGTTATATTATTTTTTTTATTTATCACCACTCCTCCTCCCGTCGTTCTCGCTTGCTCTGCAGCTTCCCTCCTCCTCCCGCTCCGGTCGAATTCAACAATCGGCATGCATATATGTACATATACATATATGCATGAGCTGATGAGCTGGCGAGATCATCATCACATTTGTTACTCTTGTAGGATCGAGGACGTGATCATGAGGTACATCAACCTCCCGGAGCACGACAGAGGAGGGTACGTTCGTTTTTTTACATTCAGTTTTTTTTTCCCTTTTTTGTTTCCTTTGCGACCGCGAAAGAACCAGTTTTTTCTTCTCCTTTAAGGCGACAAGCAGGAGTTTTCCTTTTTTATATACATGATGACGTATTTGTTCTCTGGTTGCTGTACTGCAGAATAGTTCGGAACAGAGAGGTGATGACTTACCAACACATTCCTAATTTTCTTCTGTTCCAATCCATATGGAGACTTACGTGAGATTCAAGATGAGCTAACTGTCATCGTCTCCGTCTCAAACATGCACGCGCTGAATCCAGTATCTGCTCAAGATGCTCGCGCAACTCAAGTGCGACGGTGACATAGCCGAACAACTCACACCTAAGTATGTCACCCGTGCCCGTATTTTCCTTTTTCGGTTTTCCTTGGTGTCATGTGAAATGTTGTTGGCGATTTCTTCATGTTAACAACCCTGGATGTAGGTACCATTTTTAAATCCCCTTTGCAACTCTCATTGTTTCTTTCTGCTGCATGACATTGTTGATTGATCTTGGGGAGCAGTAAAGGGCCAGTGAACTCCAACATAGAGGTAATATAAGCTATACACACATAATCTGAAATGATCTACGATCCAACGACGTACACTGCAGAACATGCCCGATCATCAGTCGCTTTCGTGTAACTTATTATTTGCACACACAGGAGCTTCAGCAGGAGATCAGGAAATACCAGCACCAAGTGCAGGCCCTGGAGGAACGCCTCAGGTTTTACAAATTAAAAAGCTAACCAACCATTTCCCTCCTGCAAACAACAATTCTCAGAATCTCTGACATCACCAATGGCACCTTATTCGTTTGTTTCAGGATGTTCGAGCCGGACCCGGTGGCGTTGGCGTCCATGAACGAGGTCGAGGCGACAGAGAAGTTCCTCATGGAGACCCTCACCCGCGTCGAAGAGCGCAAGGTCAGTTCGTCAACCTCTCGATCGATCACGAATTCACGAGCTGGTAAATGACCCGGATCTCTCGCGGGATGGAATTGACTGATGAACCCCCCGTGCATGCATTCACTGCAGAAATATCTGTTGTGCAACCACATGGGCCCGTTCGACCCGTCGCCCTCCGACATGCAGCAGCACGTACGTGACTGTGACGATCACGCATGGATCGAGCACGTAATTACTGGTGCCGATCCGGTTTAATTACCACTGGTAATTGCTCACTAACATTGTAGAGCATCATATCCATGGACGATGCTGCTTGCTGCCATGGTTGCAGGTGTTCGGCATGCCTCCGGCGCCGGTGCCACCGACGCCGCAGCAGCAGCACGAGCAACAGCAGGAAGCAGGGGACATGGGCGCGTTCGGGGTCGGGGCCGACGTCGCCGCGTGGTTCGCCGACGGGATGCCGGGGACGACGCCGTCTATCTTCGGCGGGCTGGACCCAATCATGGCTTTCAGGTGCATGCACAGGCCAGATTCATACGAGCTGCTACTAATTAACATATATGATGGATGGGCCGGAAACTTGATTGTTTTTTTTTTTTTTGTTTCAGAGAGCAGGCGATGTTCGACATGCGTCGGGACGGTGTGGTGGACCCGGGGATGGCGGCGATGTGCCACGTGGAAACGAACGGCGTGGGGCCCAGCGACGACTGGCAGCAGGCGTACACGTCGGCGGAGCTCCTCTCGGCGCTCATCCCGTCAACGCCTTTCCCGCTGGACGACCAGGTGCCGCGAGACGACGAGCTCATCAGCAAGGCCTCCTCCTCCTCCGCGCTGCAGCCCACCACTAGGTTCAGCGTGCACGAGCTCGAGGCGGTGATCCAGGACGCCATGGTGGCGCCCGTGCTCACGCCGCCGCCGATGGCACCGCTGCCGCCGGCGCACAAGCACGAGCCGGTGGAGGCGTCGGGGAGCTGCTCCAACGCCCCGCTGGGAGGGGACTGCGCCGCCGCCGCCGCCGCCGCTCAGGAGCACGGCGGCCTGCCCGGCGGCGCGGTAAACCTCGGCTAAGCTAGCTGACGCGCGCTCAAGCCATCAGTTGATGGCTTGATGCGTGGTGTCCGTGTCTGATCAGTGATCAATCTCTTCTAGTTTTACGAGGACTATTGATTGTATAGGTTTTTCCACTGAAATAATAATTAATAAGAACAGTTAATTAAGAAAGAGGGTGGATATTTGTCGCTAAAAAAGAGGGTTTTTTTGTGCATGATGAGCTTAACAGTTAATTAAGAGAGTGTTTAGCGTAAACCCAATCAGGTCAACTTTTGCTTCTCAATTGTCCTGTCAGTGATGTGGTTCACCTTTTTCAAATCCGGATTACAAACTAAACACTATTCATTCCAACTTTTCACTATTCAACTATTCCTTCCTCTCACATAACCTAGTTCTAGTATTTTTCTACAGCTAGTGTTTTCAAGGAATATATGGCTTGGCCACCAGTCTATCACCATGCTTGTCCCCTCCCATGAGACACGTGTAACTAAGCAACACACAAATTGCTCAAGGCCGCCGGCTGCTTATTATATTGGTATGGTTGCTCATGGTCCCTAGGACCATGAAGAGGCAGCAGTAAATTGTTACTCGCCCACTAGAATATTTTGACAGCCACAAGGTTAACAAGTACCCAAAGGCCTTGTTTAGTTCATAAAGTTGGTGCAAAGTTGGCGCACTGGGAAGCGTGTTCTGTGAGAGAGGGCACGGTTATCAATGTGCAAAGTTGGTGAGAAGTTGGGGAACTAAACAAGGCCAAAGTCTACGTTTCACTTTAGCAACCAGAATTTTGCCCCTGTTGCCGTCGGCAACAACAAGGACACGCAAGTCGAGGTGCTTGCCGCCGTTCAACGCCTTATTCTATACGCACACCGTCGTCTTAGCTTGGCCTCGAGGAAAAGGATTGCGATTTTGCCAGCATGATGTGCTTGATGCCGTCCTTTTATTTTTAGGAGAAATTGTTATGCCGTCCTTGGCAAACGAGAAGCAAAGCACGTGTCCATGAATTCATTGGGCCGCACCGCAGCAGAAAGAGCCGCACATCCATGGCGTGAAGGTTGGAATGTCCTCAGCAGGACGGAACGGGACGTCCACCGCGTGCGCGAGGAACACCAGGTCCGGCACCTCTTTGGCCTCAGCATTCAAGCTCCCTGGAGAAGCTAAATCAAACACAGCTGCCCGGTGGAGCTTAATACGCAGGCGAACAAGCATGGTTAGCACTTAGCAGCTGATGGGAACGGCGCCCCGCTTGCAACCTTGGTCATGAGTGAACAGGAGCAGGTAGAAATGCATATACATACGTCCTTTTCCTCAGGTGATGCCTAAATACTAGTATTAACCCAAGAAAAATCCTCAGGTGGTGCCTAAAGACTAGTGTTAACCCAAGACAAATCTAATACATTGCTTTGTGCAAGAAATACACTCTTTCGCGTTTACACACCAACAGGAGCAGCCTTATTTGATGGTGCATGGAATACCGCCAGAACCTCAGCTGTTCCTAAGTGCCAAGACAGACAGCTGCTGCTGCTGCTAACGACACTTCCGTTCATCAGAGACACTCTGAAACAAGTGACAGAATTCGGTGAGCTGAATTTAAACTTGGCAAACAGAGATATACAGGTGTATGTGAAATGAAAGAAAGGCATAGATCTTAATGTGTTCCCATGAAAAGGCAGGAAAAAATGGAGAGGTCCTGGATGATTCCATAAGTGGAGTATGAAATAATATCACATCACATCTGGTGTTCTGTTAATACTATATGTACACAATGCTAGGAAATTGGTAAGAATAATCTGCTCAAAAGAGCTGGACATAAGTTTTATTCATAGATCATCTGCCAGTTCCAAGTAAATTCCTTCAGATTGTCTACAACTTTATCTACAAACAACACGCCTCATCAAGAATTTTCAAAGCATTAAAAAAATAAACTTATGTTAAGAGTCTGAACGGAATGAAATTGGTGAGATGAATGTTCCCTATTTTATCCACATTCAAATATCAACCAAACCTCAATTTTGAAATAATACGGGTGATCATAGTGCTGTTGCCTGATAATAGTACTTACACGGACAAATATTCTATCTTTCAAGTTTAAGTTTGAACGAAATGCTAGCAGTAAAAGTATAATTGTTTGGATTCTCCAACTCCTAGATTTTACCAAATCAGACACATTATCAGCCTGGACATGATCATAGACAATCCAAACCAAATTTATAATAGCGAAAACATAGGGAACATAAGGAAGCCGCCAATAATTCCCATGTCTTTCAGTTTTGGCTACAAGAGTGTAAAGACGAACAATTTAATGCCAAATCCCAATTTAATGGAAGGAACTAAATTAAGATCCAATATATCATAAGCATCACACTCACCCTCAATTCAGAAGCATCACGCTTGTAGTAGCACATGAACTCCAAAGTCACAAGGATTGCAGGTACCCAAATCATAGCATTTTCGGAGAAATATTTCAAGGAATTAAAATCACTAACCTTGCAATGGCAACCATGACCCAATCCATTCTTTACGGTGTTGATTATTTAGCCAAAGGAACCTCTGCACTTGCGAGACCAACATAAGCAATTTTTTGCCTTCCGACACCCAGAATTTGATCCCAGTAGTTTATTGCCTTGGCTCTGACCATAATCGTATGTAAGCTCCGTCATTGGAGGAATATGCTTAATTGCAAAGAAAGCAATGTGTGGATATCCCTCATCACCATGATTATACAAAACTGGTTGCCAAAAAACATTAGGAGAGCAGCTGTGGTTCATGAAGCGAGCTACATTGCCAATTCGTTTTGCACTAATGGTGATTGGTAATTGCTTGGGTGTCTCATTTTGCTCGTCAAGATTAGGTTCACCCAATAATTCTGGTGCATAGTTCCATTTTAAATTGTCCTCCGAAGGATGTGTCTCAAAAATGTAGTCATCTTCTCCATCTACACTATTTTTGTCAACAATTTCACCAGCATACTCACAGATAAATGTTCCAGCTCGAATTGGGCTCCAACTACGAAGGCCCCAACCACGGTCTCCTGTCTTAAACACTTCAAAATGGATCTTGGTACCTTTCTGTACAACTCGGTTCCGGCAATTATGTGAACAACTGCAGGAATCATTACACTCATATAGCATAGGCAGGCGGCTAACAAGTATGCCTGAAGCACTGTAAGGAAGGTCATTGGCATTTTGGTGCCTACAAGAGCAGTTGTTATCACCAGGGAGGCATACATTTGTGCATTTGCATCCTTGCATCTTTCTCATTGAAGTCAGTAAGTTCCCATGGTTCAGTTTAGTCGTATAGGTGAAGTGGATAGGACCCTTCTCATTGTCAACCTCATTTACAAGGCAAACAGGAAAACGCTCCACACCATATGATATGTCGCACAATATAACATCGTCTCTAGATGATGGGTTTTTGCTCCATTTTTCAGTTTTCGTCCACATTGCAACACCATCAGGTTGTCCAGGTTCCCTGAGTAACTTGTGTTTTAAAACATCGAAACCAGATTTTGCTTTCTCCACCCAAGCTTCTTTGATCCTGTAAAGGCCATCATATATGTATATATCTCTTACGTTGCGAATGACTCTAATCAGATTACCTCTATGCAAACTGCTCTCCAGTGCAAGTTTACCCCTCTTGAGATTTTTATCATCCTTACCAGACATGTCTTGTCCAGTGTAAACTATAACGTTCGGATCATCTTCAGTATTATCATACACACCAGCTGACACAATACTAATAGCCACAGGGACCACCTCATTACCAAATTTTGCAGACATGTAATCTATACCTGCCATGCTCTGACTATTCAGGCCCACCAGGCACATCTCAGTTCTGAAGTAGAACATGTCACCAACTTCAACACCTGGAACCTCTCCAATCCGCTCATTCTTATTGGCACGAATTTCGGCATTAATCATGATTCTTCCAGCCTTCAAGTCATACTGCTGTTTTGCAGCTTGCTTCACCTCATCCAGCTGCATAAGCCTCCGTCGCAGTGCATCAAACATCATGAGCACATTATCTGCAGACTCCCTAGGATCATCTGAAGACAGTGATGGAAGCTGCAACAGAGTGGTGTCCATTTTCCTAGGTTGTCCACGTTTTGTTGCATCAACAGTTTCATCTATTGAACTTGGAGTCACTGAACCATCTGGCACGCGCCTTGGGCGTCCCCTCTTCCTTTTACCACTTTCAGGTGAGGTGGTTGCAGGTGTCTGAAAAGTGGGCTCATTATCTTTTGAGTGAATTGAAGTCGTCGAAGTATCTGGACTATCCTGCAAACGTTTAGGACATCTCCTTTTCCTCTTGTCAGATTCATGTACAGTGGGTGCAGGAAGTGCCTGAAGAACATGTGTGTCGTCTGCTTGAGGAGCTATAGGAGTTGACAGGACAGGAACATCTTGCACACGCTTGGGCCGTCCCCTCTTCCTCTTGCCAACTTCCTGTGCGCTGGCTGCAGAAGGCATTGGGGTCCCACCTTCTAGAGGAGCTGAAGGAACCAAAGGAAGTGAAGAAATTGGAGGAATAGTAGGAGCTGGAGGAGCTGAAGGAACAGTAGTATCTGAGACACGCTTGGGCCTACCCCTCTTCCTCTTACCGGATTCAGGTGTGGCAGCTGACAGAGGAGTTTGCAAGGAAGGAGTGGCAGCTGATGGAGGAGTTTGCAAGGAAGTGACCAAGCTGTTGACTACAGTACCATTAGCATGAGCAGCTACATTCATATTAACTCTCTGAGGCTGTCCCTGATTGGGTTCTGCAGGAGCAGCAGGTGCTGCAAACATTGGTGGAACACCAGCCGGCATCCTCAGTTCCGTGCCTCCAGCATTTGGTCCAAATGGGGTCACACAGACAAGTGAAGGTGAATTTTGAGGGGTGGATTTGTGGAGCCCTAGTGCTGCAGGGAACATGGGGGTCAATGTACGCAAGGGTTTGGCATCAACAATTGCTGAACCACTCAATGGAATCAAAGCCTTGTGATGAGCCATTGTACGCCACCAACTGAACTATTAACGAAGCAAGTTTTATGTCACTAATTCACTATTTCCTTTGTACTTTCTTCGGCAGTTGCTTGCAACTCATGCTTCAGAGACAGCTGGAAAAAGGGCGGGAAAGATCCATCAGTGTTGGTAAAAAATGGAAAGAACTTCAAGTCTTAACCATATGACAGAATTTTATAATGCATCATTTCTGGCAGTTTTATATTGCTACCCAAGAGGAAATATCAGTTTAGGAAACACTGAACCTTGACTATGTATTCCAGGTTTCCAATAAGCATATGCAAGTTCAAGATGCAATTTATAATAACACGTACCAACCTCCCAGTACCAAAGATATGCTTGCCAATGGCAAGAAAAACCAAGAGTTGCACATGTCTATGATTTCTAGGGACAAACAAAACTAGAAGTCCTGCTGTGGGTTACCTTGTATGAGTAACTTAATACTCCTTCCAGTATAATAACTGAACGTTGATTTGGTGCATGCATTTGTCATCAGTCAGTCGATTGATTTATCTGTGGGTAACTGGGTATTTAAATCAATATATGAGAAACTGACACAAAGTATAGTATCATAAAAAAAACTTTCATATGTTATTTATTTATATTCTTTCATCATCATAAAAATAAAACAACATTTGTAAGCTAAGCTTAAATAACTTCTTATTAATATTATACTAAGTTTTGGTAGGGCCTATATTGTACTAAAGGTGCCAAAAAAAATGTTAAAAAGGAGATTGGTAGCAACTGGAGGGGAGAAGTTAGTTCTTTGTAAATTTGACAATAGGTTTGGGTGGGTAGTTAATATCATCGTATCCATATTTCCCGTGCAACGAATTCCATGATCCGCTGCATCACTGTTCATATGACGTGGTGTCTAGTGGAAACATTATTTCTTCACTGGAAGGTGATATCTTTTCTGCAACTGGGCAAGTGCAAGAGTAGACAGTCACATTGCAGACAATAGGAGTATATTTGTAATAATATCAGATGAGCAAACAAGTTATGAGATGATTTCAGAAGCACCCATCATTTTATATAAATACTCAAACATTTTCCCACACTAACGGCTAAAAAATTCCAACTTTTGAATGCTAGTATGAAAAAACATATGGGTTTCAGCTACAAAGAGGGGGTTTTCCCACACATGACACCCTTTGTACAGTTCTCATTTTATGGAAATACAGCTATCAGTATAACAGAATCCCCTTTGAAGTTTATCAGTAGTACATGTACATGTGACAGACTTCCAGTACATTGTATCCCTATCACTGTGGCTCACTAAATTGTATTTCTTGAGACCATTATCAGTCAGATAAGGATCATGCATCTTTATTTCATTGAGGTAAGCTCTCATTCTTGGCTCAGAGTCTCAGAGATAATAATTGTTTTGCAAGTGTCAGTGTTCTGACAATAGAATAACCGTTGTGTTGAATGACATAACAGAATAACCAAAAATGTGTTGAATGGCATCTCAGAATACACATCATAAATACGAAGGTACATACATCAGCACACTCTCCTGTTTCCTGATTTTTTTTTGCCACAAAAAAGATCGAGCACTATGAGTTGCAAGACCGTGCAAGTGCATTTCACATACAGAACAAGGTCCAGGAACTAGGGTTTCCGTACCTTGTGGGGAAACGGAGCCGATAGGGAGCAGATGAGGAATGGGGGCGGGGCGATAGGGAGTCGACGTTGCTGTTGAGGTGACGCTCACACCGGAAGGTGAAGGAGGCGCGGGCGGTGACGAATCGCCGGCGGAGAGGGAAGCCGTGGACGGGGACGAGCCTGCTCGCTGGCGCGCAACGGATGGGGAGGCCGTGGACGGGGATGTCACTACCCGTGGCCGGATTAAACACCCGACGTGAGAAGATAACAATCAGACCAAGGATTCGATAGGGATTCCTCTCCGAGTAAGTTCTATTCATAACAGGATTAGTCTTGCCAGATGCGATACAGGGTTCTATTATACTCTCCCCTCTTCCTTTCTTTAAAATGACCTCTTGGGTCCACCTGTCATACAGCACACTAAGACACTCTTTTAAAATACGCTACTCCGACACGCTTACACACTCCTCGTCTATGTAGGCGCGACATCTCCCCCTGCCGAAGACGTTGCTTGACCCCAGGAAACCTTTTGGTGATCACATACCAATCTTCCCAGGTTGCTGTTGATGATGGCAAGTCCCCCCAACGAACCAAAATTTGTGGAATTGCTGAATTTCCTTTCTTCACCAGCCGGCGAGCCAAAATTTCCTGCGGCTCCAGGTCTCCTGCTGTGAGATCTACCACCTTTGGTAATTCAGTGAAAGTTGGAGTGAAATCAGGATGATACGGTTTCAATTGGGACACATGAAAGACTGGGTGAATTAAACAAGATTCAGGTAGCTCCAGTCTATAAGCTGCTTTACCCACTCGAGCTGTAACCTTGTATGGCCCAAAATACTTGAATGCTAACTTAGGACATGGCCTGTTCACCAGAGAGGACTGCACGTAGGGCTGCAGTTTTAGCAGGACTGAGTCACCCACCTGATACTCCCTATCACTCTGTTACGATCAGCAAACACCTTCATGCGATTCTGTGCTTTGGTGAGGTTCTCTCTCAGGACAGCAGTTTGAGCTTCCAGGTTCTCAATAACCTCCTTCACATCAGGACTCGAGTTCTCATGTACTGCTGGTACTGCCCCCAAATTAGGATCCTGACCATACAATGCTCGAAACGGTGAACACCCCAAAGACGTGTGGAATGATGTGTTATACCACAACTCAGCCCGGGCCAGCCAAGACTTCCATTGCTGAGGTGCCTCAAACACCACACATCTCAAGTACATCTCCAAGCACTGGTTTACCCTCTCTGTCTGTCCATCCGTTTTAGCATGGTATGCGGCTGAGTAATAACTTAGTGCCTACTTTGTGAAATAGTTCAGCCCAAAAATGACTTGTGAATATCCTGTCCCTGTCAGACACCACCATTTTGGGCAGGCCATGCAACTTCACCACATGGTCAAAGACCAGTGAGGCAATGTATTTCGCTGTATAGGGATGTTTGACAGGAATGAAATGAGCATATTTAGTAAACCTGTCCACCACTACCAAAATGACACTATATCCTTCAGATTTGGGTAAACCTTCAATAAAATCCATAGAGATATCTCTCCATGCTCCTTTAGGCACTGGTAGTGGCTGTAGCAATCCTGGGGTGTGAGTGTTGAGGTGTTTGGCATGTTGACAGGTGTCACACTGCTGCACAAAATCTGTGACCGGTTGTTTCATGCCCTTCCAATAAAACAAGCTTTTGATCCTCTGATAAGTGGCATGTGCCCTAGAGTGTCCCCCAATAGCACTAGAGTGCAAAGCAGCCACAATCTTTGTTTGGAGTGCTGAATTTTGGCCCACCCAAACTTTGCCATGGAATCGAATCAGTCCATTATCCAGGCTATATCCCTGATCGTTTGGACTACGGATAGTCAGTTGTGTCAGCAAATTTTGCGCCTGAGGATCAGTGACATTAGAATTGCTCACTTCTTGAAGCCACAGGGGTTGAGGGGATGACACTGCCTGTATAGTCATCAGATGTCCCATTCTAGATAAAGCATCCGCTGCCAAGTTTTCCTTGCCTTGCTTATACACCACCTTGAACTGCAATCCCATCAGCCTGGCCATTGCTTTGCGCTGCATCTGGGAATGGAGGTTTTGCTCGGTGAGATAGGATAAGCTCTTGTGATCTGTCCTAATGATGAACTCCTGCACTTGTAAATATTGCCTCTATTTCTCTACAACCATGATTAGAGCCAATAATTCTTTTTCATATATAGACAAATGCTTGTGGGCATCAGTAAAAGCTTTGCTCAAATATGCCACTGGTTGGTCCTTCTGCATCAGGACTGCTCCCACCCCAATGTCACAAGCATTTGTCTCCACAATAAAGGTTTCCTTGAAGTCATGGAGTGCTAAAACAGGCGTAGATATCATAGCTTGCTTCAGCTGTTCAAAAGCTTGTTGTGCCACCGAATTCCATTGAAATTGTTTCTTTCTCAATAACTGAGTTAGAGGCCGAGCAATCAATCCGTAGTGCTTGACGAATTTTCTGTAATAACCAGTCAATCCTAGGAAACCCCTCAATTTAGTCACTGTAGTGGGTATAGGCCAGTTCAACATTGCCTCCGTTTTAGATGGATCAGTTGAAACCCCTTCACCAGAAATGATATGTCCCAAGTACTATAATTTCGTTTGTGCAAAAGAACATTTACTCTTTTTCATGTATAATTGGTGTTGCTGCAACTTTTCTAACACCAACTTAAGATGCATAATATGTTCTTTCATAGAGGAACTATAGAATAGAATGTCATCGAGGAATACCATAACAAATTTTCTCAGAAATGGGGCCAAAACTTCATTCATGATGCATTGGAAAGTAGCAGGAGCATTGGTTAAGACAAAAGGCATTACCTTGAATTGATAGTGGCCGTGGTGAGTTTTGAATGCCGTTTTGTATTCCTCCGAAGGCTTCATACGCACTTGATGATAACCAGACTTCATATCAAGTTTAGCAAAGTATTTCGACCCCGCCAACTCGTCAATAATCTCCTCAATGAGTGGCATGGGAAATCTGTTTTTGATTGTGATATCGTTGAGCCTCCTATAGTCCACACAAAACCGCCAACTTCCATATTTTTATAACACCAATAGCACTGGTGAAGCGAATGGACTGGTGCTTCGTTCAATCAATCCAGCCTCCAGTAATTGCTTCACTTGCCTCTCTATTTCAGTCTTATGCTGTGGACTATACTTGTAGGGTCGAGCATTGACAGGGGCTGCTCCCGGTAGCAATGAAATATGATGGTCATAAAACCTCTCGGGTGGCAGTGTATTTGGCATCTCAAACACTTTCTGAAACTGCTGCAACACCTCCTGTAATTCCTTGTCTTCTGGTGGTGGCTCCTCCTCTTGCACTGCCTCCACCACCGCCATTGCCCAAACATCATTGCCTTGTGACCACTTAAGCACCTGCTCCACTGACACGTCCTGGATTGCAACAGGAGCTGGTTGAACTCCCTTTAATTGAATCAATTGTCCCTGATGAGAATATTCCAGAGTCCTTTGTTCCCGGTCACAAGTCATAGGACTATGTTTCTTTAGCCAATCAAAACCTAGAATGGCATCATATGCACCCAACTCCAAGACTTTCATGTCAGCTTCCAGAGTGTATCCATTAGACCAACAAGAAAACTGAGGGACATGCTGATTAGTCACCAAGACCTCTCCATTTGCTACCTTCACTTGCTTTGGTGTAGTAGGAACAGGCTGAATTCCCACCTTGGTCAGAAATGATGGGCTGACAAAACTATGGGTGCTTCCACTATCTACCAAGATGAGAACGACCTTGTTCTTTACTAGAGCTCTTATCTTCAGTGCCTCACCATTATCAGTCCCTGAGATAGCATTTAGGGACAACTGACAAAAGTCCTCTGCCAAAGAATCCTCCATTGCTAACTGCACTAACACCTCATCTATTAAATCCACATCCAGATTGTTCACCACCAGGGCATTCACTTGCCCTCCTGGACGTTTTGAACACACTTGGGCATGGTTTGGATCATATTTCTCTCCACAGTAATAACATAGCCCATTAGCTCTCCTATGATCCCGAGTCAATCTTTCCTTCCACAATGGACTAGTAGCAGCTCCTGGTTTAGTATCATTTTTTGCTAGCCCCGCTCCTTGTTTCCCAGAATTACCATATTTGCCCCATTTGAACTTGCCTCTGTCCAGCACCTGCTGCTGTATTCTTGCCAAAGTAATAGCACGATCCATAGACACTGGATCCTGTGCTTGGACCACCCCCCTGATATCTGGCTTAAGCCCCTTGATAAACTGCGTGATGAAGAACACCTCATCCCAATTATGATTATGCATTGTAATCTGAAACTGCAAGTTCTCAAATGCTGTGATATAAGCCTCCACTGTGTCAGACTGTTGCAATTCCAACAACTCTTCTATAGCCAATCTGTAATCTTGGGCCCCAAACTTCTTCTCCATTGCAGTGATAAATTCCTCCCAATCAGCCAAACCATGCGTTGCCTTGTACACTTTGAGCCACTTGGCTGGGTTCTCATCCATGTGCAGAGACGCCAAAGTCATCCACATGCTCTCAGGGAGATTGAATAACTTGAAATAATCTTGGCACTTGTCTCTCCAGATAGTGCGGTTGGTGCCATCAAAATGAGGAAATGCCAATTTGGGCCAATGTGTCTGCCCCGTATCTCGACCACCTCCTGGTCCCTGAGTTCTGTTGCCCCCTCGCTGATGTGAAGTCCCTGCTCTCGTATGATATCCATCCTCCTGAAACTTAGCACGCCTCCCCTGAAACGGGTTATCCACCGTGGTGTCAGAATCTGTTGGACTGGACGGTTCCTCCTGTTTCCCCTTTCCCTGATTCAGAGTGAGTTGTGCCACCGCCTGATCTGTGGCCTCCAACTGCTTTGCGTGCATCTGTTGCTCCTTCAGAACCTGTTCCAACACCTTTGAAGTCATCTCAAATTGGGTCTCCAACTTCCCCTGAGCTTTGCCGAAGTTCTCAAACTTGGCGAACAGCAAATCCATATTTTCTAACATCTGATCCCAGCGCGCCTCGTCCTTGGCCGCCTGACTTTCCATGGCGTGAAGGAGAATCTGCGTTTGAGGGGAAGGTTTAGGGGGCGCCGTGATGTACTTGCCTCAGGATACCTTCAGAAGTCGCCGGTTGCTCGTGCTCCCCCGAAATCCGAAGATCTGAAATCGCCACCAATTCAGATGACCACCCTAGAAGCACCACCGGACCACAGCACCAAGCCTGGTCGCCGCAAATTGAGCCAGGGCATGTAGGAATCACAGGGAAACTCAGGATCGTAGCTGGATCACCACAGCTCCGCCTCAAATCTC
Source organism: Digitaria exilis (assembly GCA_015342445.1). Lineage (NCBI taxonomy): Eukaryota > Viridiplantae > Streptophyta > Magnoliopsida > Poales > Poaceae > Digitaria > Digitaria exilis. The sequence continues at coordinate 214,598 of JACEFO010001666.1, forward strand.
AACCCGACCTACACAGTTTCCGGCTCGAATCGACGGGATACTGACCGGGCAGTGGATGCGCGCCAAGGACGGACTAAATCTGATACCAATTGTCACTACCCGTGGCCGGATTAAACACCCGACGTGAGAAGATAACAATCAGACCAAGGATTCGATAGGGAGGAGGAAGGATTTTCCTCTCCGAGTTCAAGTTCTATTCATAACAGGATTAGTCTTTCCAGATGCGATACATGGTTCTATTATACTCTCCCCCTCTTCCTTTCCTTACAATGACCTCTTGGGTCCACCTGTCATACAGCACACTAAGACACCCTTTTAAAATATGCTACTCCGACACGCTTACACACTCCTCGTCTCTGTTGGCGCGACAGGGGAGGACGGCGCCGATGAGCCGATCTGCTCGCGAGGTCCAGACGCACCGCCACCACTGTCTCCTAGGCTCCTCGCGCACGAGAGAAACAGGATGGGGTGGTAGCTGCGCGAGGGGAGGGTCGGCTGCCGTCACGTTTCGGAGTGGACAGTGGTGCGTGCGTGGCACTTCCGCTGGGATTCAACAGCGAAGAGTCATTGTCATAGTCACACTCACGCTTGGCTAGCCGTGATGGCGGCGGCGGGCGCACTGCTCTGCGCGACGGAACACGCCGGGCCAGAGCATAGGCCATGGCCTAAAGGCAAATTATGAGACCACGGAGTTTTTTTTCTTTGGGCGGGAATCTGAGACCACAGAGTTGATATCAGCCATGGAGCTGGAGCTCTGTGTATAGATCTCTTTGGTAGACATGTTTGGCTACTGTCCCCTCCAGACAGTATATGTAACTCCCTTTTGTGTACTCCCTCCGTCCAAGAAAACATGCAATTCTCGCTTCCCAATAAATTCTAGAATCTTAACTTTGACCAATTATAAATAAAAAAATATAAATATTTATCAGATAAAATATATATCATTAGATTCATTTTTAAATATAGTTTTTTAACAAATTTATTTAGAGCCATAAATACAAATACATTTTTCTAGAAATTTGGTCAAAAATGAACTACTTTATCTGACACGCATCCCAAACGTGCATGTTTTTTTGGGACGGACCAAGTAGTACCTAATAAAGTGTAAAGTTTGGTGTGCTGCAAAAAAAAAAAAAATCCACCCTTTGGCTAAGGAAAGGTCTTGTCGTCTTAATGGTCCAATGGGGATAACATGGGTTGATCTTAGTCTAGCATTTAAGCTCCAAACTTGCTTGTACTCTTGGCTTAATTTCAGCTAACCTTAGCCCTATGAAAATATATACTAACTGACTCCATCTATATTCTAACAACACAACAGTCATGTTCTTCCGCAAATACAAATGGTTTGCATGTTCTATGAAATAACTATGTCTATCTTTCATGGAAAGATGGAGCTTTGCCCACTCATGGATACTGCAGTTTTCATGGAATAGCTTCTTGCTAGCTTTATGTGCATAGTTTTTCTTTTGTGTCCTCACACCTTTTTTTTGTTTCATGTTTCTTATATTTTTCCTTAATTATATGTGCATCTATTGGTGTCACCACTGCGAAAACTTCAACGATTGAATTATCAAACACCACACTAAAATAATCTGTACTACTTTACAACAATCAAGGCCAATTTCCCCCAATTCATAGGCATATGGAGCCAAAAGTTATGCGCACAATTCCGAAATCTATGGGATGTGCCATTTTTTTTTGTCTCACCATAGAAGCCCTTAGTCGGTGGTGCATGGCTCCATTCAATGAGAGGAGGTTGCCTTATGCAACGAAAAGTTGAAAGGCGTGACAATGAAAATTGCAACCTGGATCCTGCATGCTTTGACCCAATTAATATCTTTACCCTATTTTGCTTTTGGTGACATTTTGGATGGCCCGCTTAAGCATGTCTATTTTTTTTTAGCATACTTAAGCATGTCTATTTTTTTTTAGCATACTTAAGCATGTCTAGTGAACTATATGAATGCTCATTCTTAGAGTTTATTGGTCTGACGATCAATGCGACAAGATAAGTATCCAGGGTGCAATTTTCTCTACAAACTTTATATACACGCTTAATAAATATTTGGGAAATCCCAGCACCAATATTGTTGATTTTGATTAATATATTTTTCCCTATATAATCTTAAGGAATCTATGGCTTGGCTACGACCACCATGGTTGGTTCACTTCCATGAGACACATATAAATAAGCAACACACACAAATAGCCCATGCCGGCTGCTTATTATTATTCCATGGTTGTTCATAATCTAGACTAAATGTTTAGAGTATTTCTTTACTCCTTAGGATCACTAAAGCCCTGCAGTAAATTGTTGCAAATTGATCACTAGATATCATATTTTGACATTGACACCCACAATATTAACAACTACTCAAAGTCTATGTCTTGCGCTAACCAAAATATTCTGTACCTAGATTAGTAAAACCAGTTTGGCGCCATCTAAATTTTGACCGAAACTGGCAATTTTGTTTCCTTTTGGAGATGCGTATTTGCAAGGCTGGCACTGCACCCCCATGCCATCTAGGATCATGGGGGACTATGGAAGACTAAGGCATCAAACACAGACTTTTGTTGCACTGTAATAAATTCATCAGCAACTATGAGCCCTAAGGGCACCCGCAAAGGTTAACGTGAACTGCTCTCTATACTACCTACGTGTCATTGTCACATTAGTTTGCAGAGAGCACGAACGACAACCCCTCCAACAGGTCTATTTAATCGTGGGTCCCACATGTTGAATATTTTTACTTTGAGAGAACCACGGAGAGAGCTGATGCACATGATGGGTCCCGCTCACGCCTCAAAAGCTGTGTAGCGACTCTCGCTAGACGTAGCGACCTGCTTTTCTCTTTCGAAGTTTCTCTCGCTCCTTCACGTAGGATGAAATCTGATGTGAAATCTGTAACACCCTAAAAATGGCCTAATTAAAATTTATAAATAAATGACTTTTTATATTCAAGTACTCACAAATAATGTAGGAAACATAAACTTTTGAATAATTAAAAGCAAATATAAGGTGTAGAAACATTTATTGTGCATTTCATGCTGGTGTATTTCTTTTTGATTGTTGAATTCAAATTTGAATTTGAATTCCAATGAGTGTTTGAATAAAAGAAAAACCTTTTCTTTTTCTTTTTCCTATTCTCCTCCCCAATTCAGCCCAGCGGCCCAACCTTTCTCTTCTTTCCAGCCCAGCCAAACTTCCCCCTTCGTGCGGCCCAGCACGGCCCAGCAGCGCCTCCTCTCCGCAGTCGCTGCCAGTGGGTCCCACCTGTCAGCGCCATCTTCCTCCGCCAGCGTTGCGCCCACGCTCTGCTTGAGCCACTGACAGCCCGAGCCCACATAGCGGTGTCATCTCCTTCCTCCTGCCCGTGTCCGAGCAGGACTACGCCGCCGCCGTTTCTGCCGCTCCCAACCGAATCCGGCCTTCACGCGCACGCCAAGGACTCCCTGCTGCCCCTATAAAACCGCCGCCACCTCCTCACCCAAACCCCCAACCCTAGCACCATCCAAGCTCGCAACCCTAGCCGCCGGCGCCATTGTCGACCCGAGCTCGACGCCGTCGTCGCCTCGCTTCTCCACCGTCTCATTGCCGCCAAGGTTTAGCCGCCGAGCATCTCCGGGAGGTGAGGAACGCGCCATGCCCCTTCTTTTCCTCCAAGCGCGCCTAAAACACTAGACCGACGCCTCACCGTGGCCGCCGCCCGCCATGGCTCGTCGCCGACCACCACCGCGGCTCAACCCTCGATGACGACCCCTAAAACCGAATCCCCAGCTCCTTCTCTCTCTCCCGGGCCAAAAACCTCTGGAATCCGCGCCCTGCAGCCCAGTCCCGAGCTCTCTCCGGCAAGCCGGCGTAGCAGCGCCGCCGCAACCGCCAACTCCGGCGACCCCCTTTGAGCTCGATCTAACCGTAGCCGCTAGATTCAAAACCAACGGCCAGATCTAAAACCCGTTTCAAACCGAGCCCGGTTCACCGTGAACCCATGGACCGCGGTTCACGGCCGGTCCACGGCACAGTTAACCGTGACGTCAGCTGACGTAAGCCATCCGCCGCCGCCGTGGTGATTTTGCAATTTAGCCCCCGCCTTTTCGCAAAATCAGGCCGCAGTCCAGATCTATTCAAAAATAATTACAGTTAGGTCCTTTTTCTTTCGGTTTAGCCCTGCGCTTTTGAGAAATAGTGCCCGTCGTCCTAGATGGCAATTTTACTCCGTAGCCCTCGGGTTTTTATTCGAAAATATATTTTAAGTCTCTGGTTTCTTTTAAAAACACCCCTGGAAGCCTAAAAGTCTTACCAGCAAGCCCCTAGAGCCCGTTTTAAGCGTAGTTTCTTCGTTTTAGCTCTGATTTGAGTGATTTTCGCGCTCATGGGTTCGTAGTGAAGCGTGCAGTAACTCTAAAGCCTTATTTTTATCTTTTGTTTATGTTTGGTGTACTGTTCTAATTAAATGCCTTGTTTGCATGTATGTGTGGATGCTTGTGTGGTGATCGATGTGAGTAGTTGATGAGCCGTTCGAGTTCGCCTATGATCCCGTTCCTAAAGAGCAGGTGCAGCAGCAGTTCACTGAGGAAGGCAAGTATAACACGGATAATCCTTGCTACCTATACATTATTTAATCATACAATTCATATGCATGTGTCTAATATTGTTAAACACTAAGGATGTTCCTAGTCTTTACCTTATTCCTTGTTTACCTAGGTTAAATGCATTGCGGTTAGTATTTGCTACGCGCAGCGAACAACATTTATTTAATTGTCAATATTGAATTAATGGTTCACTTCAATGATGATTAAAAGATACTTTTTAGCAACATGGTTCGGGGAACTAGAGCATGTGCTTCGTGCTTTGTTCTAGTGTCTCCATAAGGTTTGGTCTAGGGAATTAGAGCATGTGCTTCGTGCTTTGTTCTAATGTCTCTCCGTAAGGTCCGGTTCGTAAAGTGGCAACCCAGGAACTTGTTCGCCGCCGTTGGAACTATAATGGCTCTGGTCTTGGATAATTAGCTTGTACGTCTCTAGCTCACCAGTGGTTACCGGAAAGGTGTATGTGGGGAACATTCGTGAGAGTATAGTTTGATCCATCGAGGACGGATTTATCCGTTGGCTATGTCTCGTTAGGCAAAGTCCCATGATGTAAGCGCCCGATGTACGGCAGCTTCACACGTTGCGATGATTGCGCTCTCGCTCTAGACGCCATTGACTCCCTCACGTTGCGCCCTGAGCGTACGTCAATCTCGATGCCTTGGGTTATGCTGCCTATGTTGAACCAAAACGGCTACTGTGCTTGTTAGGGTGTTTTGTGAAAGTCCTCGTAACATAAGTTCTTTTGGATTTATGTGACCGGCGGGTAAAGGGCGAAACCTCTACAGAGTGTTGATCTATCATGATAGCCATGCTCACGGTTACGAGCGGCCTGCATCCTTTTTGATTAGAAGATGAAGTTAGTGGTTGATGTTGGTTTGTTCTATAATTACTTATACATTGCTATTAATGGGTTCATACTTGGGTTCTACTCATTTGTAGTAAATTGGATGATAATAAAATGAAACAACTAAAAGTGCTAATGCAGTATAACCGTGTCAAGCCTTTTATTCTTGCATAACCCGTGTTATACTTGTTAAGTAAGATGGTTTACTTACACTTGCAACTATTCAACAAAATCCCGGATGGGTAACAGATGGAGCAGTGAATGATCATTTGCTTGCTGAGTTTCCGGAGGATCTGCCGTACTTCTAGCTGTGTTCAACCAGTCGGTGTCCCTGTGGACTTGAGGCTCTACCTAGTTAAGACGTTTAATGATATTAAGACTTCCGCTGTGTTATTCGTGAAAGACTATGTCTTGTGTTAAACTCTGATGTAAACTATTTTATTCGAGCATTGTGTTCTCTGTGATTCAATATTTGTAGTCTATATGTGTTCTGTGGACATCCTGGGCACACATATGGAAGCGTTCGGATTTCTTAGAAATTTGGGTGTAATAGAATCATTGTAGCAGGAGCTAACGGCCCCGTTGCGGCTGGCCTAAGATGATAATAAGAAATAGGGTAGAAATCCCACCGTTGTCACATCGGTATTAATGACACAAATCATGGAGAAAATTTCCAGGTTTGTCGTGGCCTCAACCAATGCAACCTCGATCTTATTCAATGGTAATTGAAAAATATGTAAAACTCATATTTCAAATATATGTAGTGTCAATGTACTAAAAATAAAATGTGTTAATACCTTTGTTTTGAGCGAGAAGTGTTAATAACTTAACCACTAACATATGTACAATTACTAAGATTTATCACATAAAAATCGTACCACTAGGTTCATTATAGAAAATTCCTTTTAATCACCACATTTCAAATGTTCAAGAATATATGTCAAGAAAAAAAAGTAATTGCTGAAAGCATAATTTGGAAACCCCACCTCAAAGGACAAGGAAAAGAGGAAGTGAAGAGTTGCAAGGATATGTCGACATGAGGTCCTAGATGGTCGAGATAAAGAAAAATATATACTTCACAATGGAGAAAGGACCATTCAACGATTCTTAGCTTAAGGGAGTATTTAATCTCGCAATCATCAGGTCAGCTTTTGATTCTTACCTCAGCAGTTCGATTCACCTTTTCCAACCACGATCTTAAGGAATCCATGCGCCACCATGCTTGGCTTCCTCCCATGAGACACAAATAACTAAGCAACTCATGAAAAGGATAATCAAGGGTGGCTACTTATTTTATGGTTCATCGCTTAGACCAAATGTTCTGAGTTTCTTTTAGTCCTTAGGACCATGAAGCTAGCAATAAAATGCTGTAACTTTGTCTCACCAGATATCATATATCTTGACAGTTGCAAATTTAACCAGCAGTTAATGTACATGATTCATGCTAATCAAAATATTCTCCAGATTATATTGAAATATTTCAGTTGAGCAACAGCTAAATTTTAACCAAATCTACAGTTCAAAAATCAATGTTATAATTGTTTTTGCTTATTTCCTTAGTTTCAAGACGTGTATATGCAAGGCTTGGTGCCCTCGTGCCATCTCGGATCGTGGGAACATGTCAGTTTAGGGCGACAAATAATTTATTGTGCTGTCTTATTATTAAGCATACTCACACAGATGAGCCTTACGATGACAGTGAATTGTTGAGAAATTCTTCTGTTGTCACATCCGGATTAATGGCATAAATCATGGAGAAATGTCCAGGTTTGTCGCCATCTGTTGGATTGTGAAATGCCCTTCTGAAGTTACTTGACAATATTTTCATATATCACTGTCAAATGATAGTGATCTCACAATCCATCAGTTGACAACTGTCTAAAAATCAGAATTAACCTATGCATACCAACTGGACTCGTGAAAGTCATGTTTTAAACACCTTTTCAATGTTCCTACAGAAAATAAGTTGTTTACTATAAAAAAAATCCTAGAAAATTCATGCAATTTTTGTTTCAAAGGGACATTACTGAATCCTGCGCTGCAAAAAAAAAAACATTTCGGTGTGAAAGACACCAATACCATGGGCCATGGCTATTTTAAAGAGATATTTCTTGCCAAAAAAAAGCCAATGATAAGTTCAGATGCTCTGCCCCTTGAACTATGAGAAAGGGCAGAAGGATCTTCTTTGCATGCATTCTTTTTTATGCTCTTTTTCTCTAGAAAATAAAAAGAAAGCTATGGTGGTTAGGGTTGAGCCTTTTCAGGTATTAAAGATCTGCAGACCGAGCACTTTGAACTAGGCAACCAACCATCAAATAGGATATAACCAAGTGGAGACACATCATGCATATTGCACAAGATCCAGGGTGATGGAATCACGTGAAAACTATTAACAAAACTTAAGTGGGTATTAACTGAAGTGTGTGATACAGCTGTACAAGCTTGTATGACTTTTTTCAAAACTAAGACATGTGCTGATCCTGATCTTAACAAAAAATATAACATATATTTCACGGGATTTCTAGGTGTGATATAGTTTCTGCTGGCTGTGCAGCCACAGCCCACAGCAGCTGCCCAATGCTACTGAGCCCACAGCCAGCCTCAGGTTCTTTTTGTCAAAAGGCACACAATCCAACTTTGCTCTTGAATGGCTACCGTACACGTGGTTTTCCATGGAGGGGGATATGGTACACCTGTTGGATTGTGCAAAACTTACCCACCACCAGATGTCTATTAGGGCAATGCTAATAGGAGTCGCCGGCTGCCGGCGTCTCCGTGCCATCCGCTGGTTGAAGGGCCCACGTCCATTAATGTACTGCTATGCTTTTACATGTAAAAGACCACAACCAATAGAAACGTGAGAGCAATGTTGATGACCCCACAAATATTGCGTACGCCAGCTTCACGCTAGCGAGTCGCAAAACGTTCGCTGCGTCTCTCTCTTCTTTTCTCTCTCCTCTCCATTGGGTTTCGCCAGCTGAGACTATCCTAAGTATACCTGCTCTTATCAGTGTATCACCAAGGAGACTACAGTTATAGATAGTTATTCTTTTCCTGAACTTCAAATGACACAATAACTACTTAATTATATGCTGCCAATTGCAGGTTGCAAAGTGTAAATTAAAAGAACAGGCCAGACCTTGACCAAACAGCAACTAAAATCTGGTTCAGAATTATAGGTCATAATGGCTTTCATCGATCTCTCACAAATCACAATCACTCATCCGTTTCTAACAGCCCATTATCGAGCTCTGCATGATATATGTACTACTAAGCCAGCACACATATTAAAAATTCTACACCTTATAAAACAACCAAGTTGCACAAATGCGGGAGAGGTCCTTGTCCCCCACCCACAAACCCAAGCAACTGCAGGCCTGGTAGCTCAATGGTAAAATTTGTAAGTTATGCAACCCTCAGGCTTTCAAATGGATCCTGTTCAGGTATGTTCAAAAACCATATTCTAGAAGCTTATTAACGAGTAATATATGCAGAACTACTAGACTGTGCTGTCACATAATAGTCGTATCACTATTAGGATTACAATTTAAAGAACATATATATACCGATATAATTTTTTTTTGCCAAAGTGTATATCCTAGAAAGACAAGGAAAAAAAGGGTCCACTACGGGGTCGGCTCCTTTGCCGTGTGCCCGAAGCACATGGCAAAGGTACTTTAACCCACGGCAAAGGCTTTGCCGTGTGTTGCACACGGCAAAGCTCGGCCGGTGAAGAGGGCCTTTGCCGTGTGCCTTTTGTCGCGCACACGGCAAAGGTTTGCCGTGTGCCAGAAGTGACCCATGGCAAAGAAAAGTAGGGCGACGGACGGGCTAACGTCGACAATAATCTCTTTGTCTTTGTGACATCCCACCTTTTTGCTAAGATCAAGAAGTATGATGGAATTGATAAAAGAAGTAAAGAAAAAGAGAAGAAGAAGAAGAGAATTATTTGACCAAAGTCAAAAAGAAATAAATCTTTGAAATTTTTGGGAGCCAAGAATTTCTAAATATATTTCACAAGGTAAGGAACTTAGTGATCCTTAAGTGGTGGAAAAATTTGTGGAAATGATGCTTCAATTAAATAGAAGAAGGAAAAGGAAAAATGGCACTATTCACAATCCGACAACAGCACTTAGCTGTTTTCAGATTTGGTTGAAATTTCATAAGGAGCAGCGATCTTCGAGGCAAGTTAATGGTCGATCTGTGGGTTGTATGACTAAGGTGTCTTAAACAAACTTTTGTTTTTGGGCCCCACTCAGGTGTATTTGGAACAACTTTTGTTTTTGGGCCCCACTCAGAAATTGGCTGGATCAAGGAGAAAAACACGAGAGAAAATCGGTCAGAATATGTTTTCAGAAAATTCAGTGTGTTTGACAGCTGAGTCGAATTTGTGCAAATTGAGATCGAATTTGAAGTTTTCTGCAAAAACTTCGAATTATGAAGTTGTACTCCTGAATGTGAATTTCAAATTTGTATTTATCACCAGAGGCATGTTCTATTCAAATTTTGAGAGTAATTTGGGAAATTCAGTTAAGGGTTCTGAAATTGGGGATGAGTTGCAGCAGTAACTTTGAGGCTCAAATTCGACCTCAATTCGTGCTCAAATGGGGTAAGTGCCAATGTAAGAAATGAAATTGGATGATCCAGCTACAAGTTTCATTTTGGGAGTTTTGGATGTTACCATATAATTTTGGGAGAAATCGAAGCTCAAACCTCGGGTTTTGGAGGTTCAAATGGGGAAAAATGATGACATCAGGCAGGCAGGCAGCTGCCGCCGGCGAGCGGCGCGGCCCACTTCACCGGCCACGCGTCGGTGGCGTTGAGAGACAGCTCGAGCGGCCTCGCAGCAGGAGGTGTCGCGCGCCGGCCGCGTCGATCCGTCGTTATAGACTCGTCGTCGGTCTCTCTCTCCCTCTCTGTTGTTTCGCCGTCCTCTGCCTCCACCTTGGTCGCCGGCGAGCCGTAGCTTCTGTCGCCGTCGTTCGACCCTCTCCACTCAGTTTCCCTTCCACTAAAAGCTTCGCCGTCGTTCCCTTGTTTGTTTCCGCCCGCCCTTGCTCCTCCTCCATCACTCCACAGCCCGGCGCAACCCGTTCTTGCGCTCACCGTCGACGTCTCGCCGGGGTAAGCGCCTCTCGCCGTGTTGATGCTGTTGCTGTTGGTTTGGCCGAGAGTTGAGCGTGTAGCAACGTTGCTTCGAGGTCTAGGAAGATGCTTAGAGGCTTGGTTGCTAGAGCTCGACGTTTCCCGGGCCGGGAACGCCGTTCGTCGTCACGGCGCTCCTCCGCCATGGCCGCCGCACGTGAGCAGCCTCGCTCGGGCCTTCTCCGGCCGAGTTGGTGCACGCGCTAGGTGCGTCTAGGGTTGCTGGTGCTCACGGGGTAACCGTTGTCCATCGTCTCGTCGTGGTCAAGCCGCTAGACGCTCGCCGCCGCGTGCGCCACGCGCGCTCCCGCCATGGCCGGCGAGGTGTGCTAGTGCGTGTAGCGCCGCGCTGGGTAGCTAACCTTGCGCATAGTGTGTCTCTGGCCTTGATGTTGCTCGTGAGCCGGTGGTGAGGCCGGCTGGTGCGGTGAGCTCGCCGGAGTACGGTGTGTCGCCGTGCGTCGCCGCCGAGCCGCCATGAAGCTAGGGTTGGAGTTTGCCGAGGGATCTTAGGGCTAGAATGGGTGCGCGGTCGTGTAGGCTAGCCCTAGGACTAGTCATCGTCGCCGGAGGACCCCGCCGCCGGCGAGCGTGCGCGGGTCAACGCCGGCGGAGGGCCGGTCCGCGCAGGAGCTCTGTTCCGCGTGGGCAGGGGTCTCGGTGGAGAAGAAAAAGAAGTTCGAGGGGGTTTTTGCAAGAAAGCCAATTAGATTTTAGAATTAGATTTAATTTATGTTTTTCCATTGTTTTAATTATAGAAAATCATAGAAAAATCAGAAAAATATGAAATAAATTTTTATAATTTCCTTAGATTTTCCTTTATAATCTAAAAATGCTAAACCTTTAAATTTGTGATGTTTAGGATTTAATAATAATACCATCTTAGAAATTTAATTATTAAAAATAGCTAAAATAATTTTAAAAACATTCTAAAATAGGATTCATGTTTTATAAACACATTTATAGATAAATAAAGTGTTAGGGTTTGTAGAAAATAATTTAGCACACTTAGAAATTTTCCTTTAATAAATAAATAAAAGAAATAAGGATTAATTCACCCACAAAATGAAACAACTTTTTCTTTGGGAAAAGGTTGGGTAGTTTTGTTGGCTTGCAACTGTATCGAGAAAAAAAAGTTTGTGTGCTATGTTTTAAACTGTTGCATCTCTGATCACTGACTTGCATCGCATATAGAATCTGAAGCCTCGGAAGTGGAGTACGTGGAATTCTCCGACGATCAAGTTCAATACGAGGAGGTTCTAGTGGTTGCTCCGGAATCCCAGGAAGTCACAGAGACCGCTAACCTTTTTGAAACTCAAGGCAAGCCCCGGATGCATCTTTACCTATTTTATTTCAGAAGATCACAAGTCCAAATATTATGCTTTTATGTGTGCATTAAGTTAGGAGTTGAATGAAAACTTTTGATGCATGAACTACTCCTTGGTAGAACTACCTTTGTTAGGAAGGAAAATAAGTGAATTATAGAACATCCACTTAGTTATGCTTTGCAAGGTTTTATATATATAAAGATGATGATCTAGGTTCTCACTAATCATAGATGAATCATATATGAGATATTAAGAAAAGAGAGAGTGGGCAGAGGGTGATAGAATGGATTGAGGTAAGCTCGATCTTTAGCTCTGCCTACTAGCTAAAGTCACTAAGGACCGTTCCGTTGTTTAAGCAATTGATCGAGTGATTCTACCTGGTTTCTTACTGGGTTATGGGACCAGTAAAGCCAACTAGATTAGCTGGCTCGTTGATTGGAAATATCGCTTACCGGTGCTTGCTGGGTCGGAGAAAGGCGGGATCGTCATCTGGAACTCACGGGGTGGTCGCCAGACGTGGGGCCCATGTGGGGATGCGTTCCCGGGTTCGGGTAAGGATATTTCCGGTCTTTGATCCAACTGATTGAAAGGTTGTTGCGGACAGCGAGCGCAGCTGTACGTAACTGGGGGCTAGGTATCTCCTGCAGGATGTACATGGATCCGGATCGACACTACTCTTGGTTATGAGTGCACTTGATCAAATTTTAAACATCGTAGAGGAAACAAGTGGAACTATTATATGTGAGTGATTCAAAGTGCTGCTTGAACCTAGTATCACATGTATGAAAAAGGCATTTACAACTTAGTGAGTAGTTAATACCGAATTGAATTAAAACTGCCACAATAAGGACCCATTATTAGTAAGCTTTTCCGCAAAGGTCGAGTCAGCCAAACAACCACCAAAAAGCCTAATCATCCATCCTTGAGAGTCTTTTCTTTGGTAAGACGGGTAAGTCTTGCTGAGTACCTTCGTACTCAGGGTTCTTCCCTTTCTGTTTTCCAGAGGAGGTTCCACAAACCGAAGGCGAAGAGGAGAGCCAGAAGCCCTAGAGCATCGGAGGTCCCAGATGGCTCTAGATGTTTAGAGTACTCCAGAACTCTTCTGACTCTTCAGTTGTATAAATCCAGTTTGTATTTGGATCTTAGTTCTATGGCTTGCAGTTAAGGTTGTTTCAAAACTCGGTTTGTAATAATTCGCATCTTCTCGTATGTATGTAAAAAGGGTAATGCCTGTTGTGTTATTCCCAACTTGGTATTGATCCTGATCTATGGTGAAGAGAATGTTGTCAGTGGAGGATTCGGGATGTCCCGGGGACACTCGACAGACTACCGGGTTTAAACTGTTTGAAGTGCGTGCTGAGTTTACCCTGAGTTAGGGTGACTAGACGCACTTGAGCCAGTTTAAATTGGGCGGTTCTGCCACAGTCTTGAGACTGATGAGGAAGCACACATCAAAGGAGATGTCTTAGATGGTAAGAATCATGTCGATATGCAATGCCAGTAGATGGCTGAGATTGTTGTGCCAATTTGTCGCCACGCCACATCAGAGATTTCAGCTAGTACTTCCTGTTGTGTTTTAAATTATAATTTGTTTAACTTTTTTATCTCAAGTTTGACCACTTATTTAAAATTTTTTACAAAATATCATTTTTATGGATTGCTTTATTTATAAAATTTCTTCAAAAATAACTTAAATTTGACTATGTTTGCATAAATTTTTTAAGTAAGACAAGCGGCCAAACGACTTAGGATCAAAAAAAAGTTTAATAAATTATAGGGAACTGCTAACGCCTGGACGTCCGTCGTCCGGGCGCAGCAACGGACGTTGCAACATTGGTGTGCAACACCGGTCCTGATATAACATTGTCACCGCGAAAAAAGATGATGCAACGTTGCAACATTTGGTTGTGCAACATTGTAACAACGGCCCCAATTAAACGTGCAACGTTAAGTTATATTCTGCAACATTTAGGTGAGAAAAATAAAACATTGAAACATCGGGAGAGAAGAATAAGTGGAGGGGGTGCGTCCGATTTCTGCATTGGCGTCCGGACACCCATGGCATAGCATTTCCGATTATAATTTAGAAGGGTGGGGCAACATTTAAAAACGGGATCCATGGCTTCCCCATCCACACGTCAGGGTGCAGCGCAGCCTTCACAGGTGCATAGCCCGGCGAGGGAGAGGCTCCTGAGTCCTGAGGGGCATGCATCACACGCCCGGTACGAAAGCCACGGAGCACCAAATTAAACACTGCTACCTCTGTCTCCTTTTATTTGTCGATGTTGACGTGCGTGCCACGAGTTTGACTAGATTTATAGAAAATATGTGCAACATTTAAATGTCCAAATATTTTTTATAAAAAACTAGATATAAATATCTATCTAATGATATTTATATTATATCATAAATTTTAACATATATTTTTATATAATTGACCGTATTGTTTTCTCGGGAAGTGAGAAAGACAGGTATTTAGAGACGGAGGGAGTACACCCCACCCACGAGATGGTGCCGCCGGTGATCAATGATATGATAGCGATGTGAACTAAAGCTATGCTTAAGCTCATCATATGAATCATGATTCCCATCAAAGTGCGTGCCGCTAAGCAGTCCGTCGCAGCAGTAAACCATCCGGCAGGTTCCGAATTCCGAGGTTCATTTCATGTGTAGCATCAAGCTAGCAGTTTTTTTTCTTTTTTTTTTTTGTGGTGTGTGATCGCTTAGGAGATGGTGCAAACTAAACACACGTTTCAAGCCCATATTGGCCCTATCCCGTTGCGTGACAATGAATTTGACCCAGTAATAAGAAAAGCATCGCCAATATACGCAGCAAAGGCAAACTTATTGCGAGACAGTTGGGGAGTATATATATAGTGAGGTTAAAAAATGGACAGGAAAGGTGCACCGCACAATCCTGGAGTGCTATTCGTGCTAAGACTGCAAATCTAGAGGGTTTTGATCTATAGGAGATGGGTAAATAAGTGATGAGTGCCCCTTTTTATGTTCTCTTCATGGAATAAAAATAAAGATATACTAAACGAAGTTCTGCTATGATCGATTTATGAATTGCTCGGTGCAGATCATGTACAAATGCACAATGTTGTTAAAGTATTAGCACTCACACACATCAAGCATACTTAAACATCAGTGTTTTCGGAATTTGGCGTTGTTCTCGAGTGCGATGTCACATCAACAGTCTCGTTGGCCCGTGTGCACAGTAATTATAACCTGAATTCACAATGCATCTTCTGAGACAGCTATGAGCGTGAGAGCGAGAGCCAAAGAGTGTGCCACCCACCCAAATCAGAGATGGCGACATGGTGAGAGCGAGACCGATTTTTTTGGAAGATCTTGGTGAAGTTGCGTTACGAACCATACATGTGCATACGACATCTTTGATTATTGTAGCTATATATATTAATTGGTACGCCAAGGAGGAAAACGTACTAATAAGAAGAAACGCTCAACCCTATAGCATGACACAACATTGCAACAGAACAAAGATACCAGTACATTATCATATTAGCATGACATCTTTTTTTTCTGGAAGCTTAGTTCATCGTACTAACATTGTTCACGAACTAGAGAGCCTAAGGGTTGGGATCTGGAGACATCTTTTTTTTTAGTTCATCGTATTAACATTGTTCACGAACTAGAGAGCCTAAGGGTTGGGATCTGGAGACTCATCATGCGTTGCAACTGGTTCCAGCATAGTGTTCTTTTTAGGATTTTGTTTCTTTTGACCATGCTCATCCACACTCCACTAGTAGTTTTCCCCTCCTCTCTTCTCCTGAGAGCAAGTATAGTGATGGACTGGGAAAGGCTAAATGCTAAGTTGGATGGGAGAGAAGAGGAGAGGGAGAGCAGAAGTGGGTCGTAGGCTTACAACCCATCCAAGCACAAGAACCAAGAAAATTTGTGAGAGGAACAGGTGGGCCCTGTATTTATAGAGAAGGCTTAACCACTATATGGGTGGGCTAAAAGGTGGGCTATAAGGATCCATACAGCCAATAGCTGGCTAAATCATTAGCCTTGCTCTGAAAACAAAGCGAGGAGATAAAAGTTTTGAATGGTTTAGGTTGCGAACAGAAATCTAATTGGGTAGTATAATCTTCTTTGTTCCCAGATGATTTAGATCTTGGTAAACATTTGCAGACCTTATTACTTGTTGAGGAGTACTCCCTCCATAAAAAAAAATGTAATTCTCGTATCCTTAGAAGTCAACCTATTTCAACTTTGGCAAAATATATACAACAAATTAGTACTATTTGTGACACCATATAATATAGTTAAGTTTACCATGACATATATTTTCATATCATATATATTTAGCATTACAACAATTAATAATATTTTCTATAACATTAGTCAAACTTAAGAAAGTATGACATAGCTCAAATATAGAATTGCATTTTTTTATGGGACGAAGGGAGTATATATGTTCAAGTCTTACACACCCAACACATATCCCACTCAGAATATATGTCAAAGTCATACACACTCTAAGAGCATCTACAACCGATTGCTGATATCCCGCTACCAAAATATTTTCTCTCTACCTCTCCAATAGTTGCTTTGTGTTTTTTGTAGCCATTGTTGTAGCGAACTACAAAAGGGTGGAGAGTGTTGCTTCCCCCTATGTTAACGGGGAGAGGAGATGGGTTTTTAGTAGTTGCCAACAAAATTTTGGTATTGGGCCTAAGGGTCTCTAGCCTAGTGTTAGAGCACCTAAGTAGCATCTAGCAGACCTAAGTTCGACTCCCTGCAGGAGCAAAACTAGGTTTGGAATAAAAGAAAATTATGCAAACAAAATATGTTGGGCCTTCCGCTACTGACTTCGGTCAAAACATTTTGCTAATGGGGAAAGGATTGGTAGTCTATTGGAGATCATCTCTCTATGTCCAAAATCTTTCAAATAGTAGTTTTTTGGTGTTGAGGTTGAATATGAGAGATGTGCTGGAGATGAACTAGGCATAACCATCTCCTATATGGCATGCTAGAAATGTATTGGATGTGCACAATGCCTTCGCATAATATACTATAGTTTTCTCACAAAAAATAGATGTATGTGCAGTAAACGCACCCGTCGGCCGTGGTTGCTTTGAAATTGATGTACACTGTCAGGCCAGTCTCAGTGGGAGTTTCATGGGCAATAAATAGTATGCCATGTAGGTATTGCTTATTATGTGGCAGTGTATTAATAAAGAGAGAGGTAAAATGAGTGTCATGGGGATGAAACTCTGCATACACAGTTACCTAGACAACTTGTGTCTTGCATGTAACATAGTAAACAACAAAGGATGGAACTATGCATTGAGAGAGGGGTGTTTCATCCTAGTTTCAAACATTTTTAGATGATATGTCACTCTAGGTAATTGTGTTCATGAAACTTGCATTGAGAATGGCCTCATAGTCTAGGATTCAAAATTAGTAGGCAGGTTGTTCTACACCCACAAAACTAACCATTTGACCACATGCCAACTTAGTGTGTGTTTCCATGGGGAGGGTTTATTTCAGCTCCAATTTCACCAGTTTCACGCAAACCGAAACACTATATGTGATAAGTTTACAAATTAAAGGACACTAATGTAAACAAACCACATATATGGCATACTATACCGTGTTGTAAAATTAAAGCGGAAAAAGAATTATTGATGCATTTTAGAAGTACCTTATTGAAACACAGTGTGCAATTGTATCTTTTGCGCAACCAAATGTTGTGCCATGCATAAGTTGGAATGCAGGAAATAGCTGATCTTGTTGGTAATAATAATTTAATTGCAAAGGTTAGCTTGATACTAAGTTACCTATATGGTAAGATAGTTTGGGATATATCACTCGAGCCTGAACATGTTGGTCGACTCACTAGTCACTACCATTATGATTACCAACAGAGACTAGATGTATTCCTTTTATCCAATTGCACCGATCTAGTGAGAAGAAGTTAATTCTAGGATTGCAAGTTGCAAGGTTTAACAAAACGAGACATCATGCAAGCAACATCTAACCTCTAATGCTGCGGAGCTTATGGTATTTTTTTTCCTAAAAAGAGAGCTTATGAAGTTATGATAGCTAGATTTCTTTTAAAGACTTCAATAATAGCTATGTTTCACCACAATCATTCTTCATAACCTTCTTCATTTTTTTACTATCCAATTGCCCGTTACCAACCCTCTCTTTTAGGTGAGATCACACCGGAGCATGTAGAAGTAGAAAAGAAAAGAACTTAAATAACAAAGTTGTAGGCGTACGGGGAGGAGCATCCTGTCTGCCAACCACAAACCGAAGCAACCGCCACCGCGGGTGTTTTTAATGGCAAAATGTATGTGATCATTAGTTGCCTATTTTTTTAACAAAAATTAGAATGTTAAAAGTTAGATATGAAAGCTTGACCTCCAGCATAAATAAAAACATCATAATGTAAAAATAGTGATACTATTTTATCTAAATTAGAAAGTATTTTTAACTAACTCACCATATAGTTTCTTATAAAGTTTGATAACCATATCCATAGGGTGGAAATATGCATTGGAACTTGGAAGCTATCTACCAATATTCAAAACGACATTTCCTCCAATAAAAAAAGCCAAAACGACAAGTAAAAAAAATGAAAAAGGGGTGCTAGGAATCATGTCGACATGCTGTGCTAGATTCCCGAGAAACAAAAAATACACACCACAAATAACTGACACTCAAGTCATGCGCTAGCTTGTCGCGACGCCATTTGTCACCATGCCTCGCCACATCAGCGTTGGCGCCCACCGTACGTGTAAGAGCAATTTTAAAACGGTAGGGATCGTCCATGGCTTCCCCAGTCCACGGCAAGGGGGAGCTGGCGTCAGGAGGTGCTTGCTCCTCACGACGAAAGCCACGGAGCACCACACACCCACGCCACCACGAGCTGCCGATCGATGCTGGCGAGTGATGCAAAGTAGTAAAAAAAGCTACGCTTAGGCTTAGGCTGCTAATCCCATGATTCCCATCAAAGTGAGCGCCGCCGGGTGTAACCAGTTGCAGTAGACTAATCTGGTTCCAAACTGCGAGGCTAATGATGCAGCTACTAGCATCTGCTGCGTCCCTGTTGATGCACGAGATGGATCGGAACCATCGTCTCTGTGTGGTGTGTGTGAGTGTGACTGATCGATCAGAGAACAACAAGGCGCGAAACAAGCACACGTTTCGAGCCCGGATTGGCGGCTCACGCGGCGTGTGAGGGAATTTGTCCCGGCAACAGGGGAGCATCCGGCAAACTAATAAAGCAGCAAAAAATGGGCGCCAACTTGCAGCAGCGATGCATCGGCCCCTTGTGTGGTGGTGTGCCCTCCATTGGCGAGCTGCGAGGTAGCGGGAGCACTCCATTAGTGAGAGAGAAAGAAGAGACCACAAACCTAGCGCGTTATTCGTGCTAGAAAGGCAAGTCTAGTGGGTTTCATTTCATAGGAGGAGCAACCGAGCAAGTTCATAAGAGATGTATGAGTGGTCTTTTATGTATGTTCCCTTCAGGAACAAGATTCGATTTTTTTTTTCTTTTTTGGAGAGAAAGTGTGGAGATCCTAAAGTACTGGGGTAACAGTTGCTCATTGCAGGTCACGCATCTTTGGCATTCACAATCACAAGTCACGATAATGGTGATTGATGTTCTTTGAGATGATGAAGTGAAACGTTTTATGTATGATGAGTACTCTCTCCGTCCCCAAAAGAGTGTTTACGTGCCATAAGTTTGACTCGATTTGTAGAAAATACGTGTAATATTTAAGTCTCCAAATAATTTTTATAAAAAACTAGATCTAAATATCTATCTAGTGGTATTTATATTATAACATAAATTTTAATATATTTTTATATATAATTAGCCGTATATTTTTCTCGGAAAATAAGTAAAACACTTTTTTTAGACGGAGGGAGTAGCTTCTGTTGAATCTTAAACGATCTGTCTGGTTCCATCAGCCCTAGGACTTTTCATCTCGCAACAAGCTAGGCCCGCCCGGCCGGCCAGAAGGGGACGTGCCGAGAGCGATACCGAGATTGTACTATTGTGGCCGGAACACCCTGACGCGACCACCCCCCATGTGATCGACTCGTCATTCGTGCATGGTACGACGAGCACAGCGCGACCAACAGGTGGGTACAGCCCCCCGTACGCCGGACGGACCATCCATGGAGCGCCCGTACACCTGCCTGCCTGCCTGTGTGGTACTGCTGCCTGCGTCCCAAAAACATGTCTGTTTAGGATGCGTGCCAGTTAAAGTAGTTCATATTTGACTAAATTTCTAGAATAATATATTCGTATTTATGGTCCTAAATAAATTTGTTAAAAAACTACATTTAAAAATGAGAATTGTATGTTTTCTGGACGGAGAGAGTACCATCCATCGAGCGGCACGGAGCCGGCCGTCAACTCTCTTCCCTTTTATAGATAGTGGCTCGTTTCCACTGGCCGCTGTCACCTCCCCTCCCTCCCGTCCGGACGGCTCCAATGCGCGCGCCTGCCCTGCTTGTCGTCGTGACTAGGGATGAAAACGGTCGGAAATGAACGAAAATATCCATTATCATTTCCTACCATATTTTTTTTACTCGGAAACGATACGAAAACGATACACTCGGAAACGATAACGATAACGGAAAAATCGATACATCGGAAATGGAACAATCCGATCGAAAATATATCGGTATCGGTCGATATCGGAAACTCAAATCGAAAATCCTGTAGACATGAATACACATATACACGACAAGTCCACGATCACAAGTTCACAAATCACGTTCAAAGCAAGTAATAAACAATCCTACATACTAATATTACTAGTGCCACTTAGTAGTTCACAAACTAGAACAATAGATAATGTGAGTTGCATCTCACATGTTACAACTCACAGCTTAGTGACTTCAATTGTTCAATTTGCAGCCAACGAGCTCAAAGGTTAGCAGCTAACAAATAAATTCAAGGACAGTAGAATAAAAAAATAATAAATCAATATTTACTATAAGATCATTTGTACGCGGGCTGAAAATGGGCCCTAGCAGCTCATTATTTTGCTTGGAGCAACGATTCCACCGAGAGAGCCTTTCATCCTCAGCCGTTCACCGTCCTTGTCCCATTCAGAGCCTTTCTCCTCTGTCTCTCAGCCATCATCGCACAAGTGCTCTCCTCTATCTCTTTACGGCCCAGGCACTTCCGCTCAGGCCAGGCTCCTCGCCTGAGCCATCTACGCAGCGCCATCTGCAACCCCCTCATGCCGGGTCCTGGCGGCAGGTGTCGGGCGCATGGCTGCTACTCGTTGAGTCCATGATTCAAAGAGGGGGCAGCGCCGTAGCGGCGTGGAGGGGGAGCAAGAGATTCCGGCGCCGAGGGACCTGTTGGCCGCTGACCTCTACTCAACGCCTGTCCTGCTTTCGACGGGTGACGGTGAGCGGCGAGTTGGCGTTGTAGATTGGGGAGCGGCTTCCGGCAGCTGGCGATTGGAGAGCAGGGCGGCCGGCGGCTGGGTTGTTCTAGAGGTGTTGTTGGTCCATTTAGGATTAGGATTGTATATTGGAATTCGAAATTTCGACGGAAAATTTCGAGACAATTCGATCGAAATAGCTATTCGGTGGAACAAATCCTCTCCCGTTTCCGATTTGGTTTCCGACGCAGATTTTCCGTTTCCGTACCGTTTTCGAATTTTACCGTTTCCGTTTCGCCGTTTCTCGTGTTTTACGGAAACGAAACTCGGTAATCGGGAATTTTCGTAATTGTTTTCATCCCTAGTCGTGACAGGCCATGTGAGTGACCCGATCCGCAGGCACGCGCCGTCCCCCGCCACAACAGGGACCCGTACGTACCCGCGCCCCGACCAAAAGCGACCCGGGTCACTGCCTGGTGCTTGTCCCTGAGCCCCTCCCTCCCCTGGACAAGACGAGACGAATCGCGCGCCACCGGGACGGACGGACGCCCCGAGACGGGGGCGAGCCGGGCGCCGCGGTTGGGGCGCGCGTCCGCGTCCGTCGCCAGCCTCGCCGAGGGCGTGCGCGCCGGCCGGGCCGGCTGGCTGAAGGGGACTCGTTCGCCTCGCCGCCGCGTTCTTCCCTGTTGGTTTCCGCGGAGAGACAAAAAAAAAAACACAGGCGGGCACGGAGGAGCTTGCTTGCTTGCGCGGGCAGGTGCGTGCGCGGTGGACGCACCGAGGAGGTGCCCTCGGGCGCTTCTCCTCCGCCGCACGGGCGGTACAGCACTGCACAGCTCCTGATTCTGATTCTCCAACTTGGTTTTGGTTTCGCCGTAGCTTTCTCGGATCCTGATTCTCGTTGAAAGGCTTTTCGCGGTCCCTGTCAAGACTGGAAATAACAAGGATGTGCTGTGCAGCGCCTCGCGTTGTGAGGGAGGCTAGATGCTGCCGAGATTCATCGTGTGCTGTTGTTGCACCTGGTTCCCACCCAGCTTCGTGCAGTTTCTCCGGTTCTACTGTTTGCAAGACACTGGCATTTGATTATTTTTTTTTTGTTAAAGAAAGAAGGTTTATCATGTTGACGCCTTTGCGTCATGCTTCTTACTTCATCACCTGTCGTTTCTCCTGAGCCCTCTTCGGAAAATTCAGCCACGAGATGCGCTGAAAATTACTAGATCGCGGTGAGATCTCAGGTGTTTAGTGGGCGTCGCCATAGGGATTCAGATCTTGATCGTTTGCGCAACCTATTTACCTTGACGAGTACGTATTTTATATCGAGTGTCTGACAGAGCTAACCAAGACTGCAACCATCTCGTCTTTGGGAAAGCAGGGGCTCTTGTCAACTACAAACCACAATTAGCAAGCCCGGCCCCCCTTCAGCAATGCAGGGTTTGTCAACTTGTCATTAGTTTAGCTGCCAGATTCTCTCATAGGTTGCTTCACGCCCAGATCTTGATCCAACAAGGAATTGCCACCTAATTCGGCAGTGCACATATGACATTGTTAAGGTATAAAGAGGTATAATATCAAAAGCAAAGGTGGCCCCACATGTCAATGTAAGCATCCTCATGCCCCAGCTTACTGCATAACCAAAAAATATACTGTAGCTTATTTATTGCCCAACATCACTTGCATATACGTGAGACAGTGAGAGGAATCACTTTGTTCAACTTCACAAGGAAGGACGGTACCCCTTTTTTCTAGCTCAATATCCTCTTGAACAAAAAATTGCACCAAGTTTCTTAAACTTTTGAAGAGAAGCAGATTCGCCAACAATTTGGAGAACTTATGTTCTTCCTTCGGGAGAATTTAACAAAACAGCTTGAGATCCCAAGTCCTAATCTGCACCAGGAGGATTCAACAGTCCATTGTGCTCAAGACACACCCCCACAGGCACAGAAGCATTGCAAACCTGTTGCAGATATTCCGCATGCCCAACTCCAATCTCTACACCCTTTCCTTCCCTTCCCACCAATATACACACAGTAACTCCACAAATATAGGATATACATAAGCTGATGGAGACTAATGCGTTTGGGCCCTATACAAGGGTTCCAAAATTTTCTTCATTTCTCTTTTTTTCTGATCTTGCTAGGCGGCCGCTATGGTGCTGCTTTTGCCGGACTGGTCTGAGCTGCCACCACCCCCACCACCGGCCGGAGTGGAGCACTTCTTCTCCTTGAGCTCGTCGAGGTTCATCTGCTGCTGCCTACACTCCTGGCTGCAGAAGGCCACCTCACCCCTGAGCAGAAACACAAAAGTTTAGATGGTTTGATTGCACAAAACATTATTAGCATCTGATTTGTTTCTTCTGGTGGAGGGATATTATTTGCTAACCAAGTACTAATAGTTAACAATATTTTGTGCTAACAAAACAGGGGGCAGATCTTGAGTGCTGGACTAGTATTATGCTGGAGACCCATTCACATCCCATGAATTCATGATGTAGAAGGTTGGTTACTAAACAATGCCACTTGCTCAGGAACTCAACCACTCAGAAAGGGAGACAAAGACTTGTTCTGGTTCTTAAATTTCGATTCTCTTTCACCCATAAAGTGGAAAGCAGTGCACAAGAGATATTAGTACAAAAGTGTATCTGTGATTTTCCAGCAAGTGAAAGGGCAGCTGGCTCTTATTTCTTCCTCAACTTGTTCATTTCGTTTTCATTCTGTCCACTTGGCCCCGTTCAAACTGAGCATCAGTGAATCGTGCATCACCCCAAGCATTTGCAACAGCGAAAACAGAGAGAATCTAACCCGATAAACACGCAGAATATTCTCAAACATTGCGAGCAATCAGTGCAGTGTGTTTAGATGGTAGGAAAAAACATTGTAGCATAAGAAAAATACTGTAGCATTCGCTGAGAAACGTGTTTTGTGAGGGAGGAACAGTGAAAAGTTGGAATGAACAGTGAAAAGTTGGAATAAATAGTGAATAGTTGGGAATGAACATGGCAATCTGTTTCGGAGAAAAAAAAAGAGAACAGAAATATATAAGCTTCTTCTCTTGTAAAACAAAAGCAAGCCAGATCATCCAAAAACATCTAGCAATAAAGAAGGGCCAAGATCAATCAGTTCCTCTATGGCTCTATGCCAAGATCATGAAAATCAGTTGCGCTGCAACAATCTTGAAGCTAAAAACACCAAGAAGCAGACTAGCTGAATCTTTAGGACGCAGAGCAGCAGAAAGACAGGGTAATCATTTTTTTCAAACAGAGCCTACGGGAATCTCAGAGAGAAACAAAAAGAAAAAAAAACGAATCGCGAAGGCTTACGCACATGTAGATGAAGGTGTCGCGTCCGGGTCCGAGGCCGCGCTTGCAGAGCCCACAGGCCTTGAGGAACGCCGCCTCCGGGACGGGGAAGCAGCCCATCGAGTGCCGCCTCATCTCGGCGTCCCACACGGACCCTTCCCCCGCCGCCGCGGCCGCCGCCGGACGCGTGGTCGTCGCGCGCCCGGAAGCCGGCTCGGGCCGCGGCGCGAGGTCGGAAAGGCTCGTGGTCCGCCGCATGCTACCGGACGGCGACGGCGACAACGTGGCGCCTCCGCCGCTGCTGCTCCGAGACGAGGAGCCGCTGTTCCGGGGACGCTTCCTGGTGTACATGGTGACCTCGGACGGATCCTTGGTGGTAGTGGTGGCGACGGAGACGGCGGCGGCGGCTTGCTCTCGTCGTCTTCTTGAGGAAGGAGGCAGCGAGGGAGAGTGGAGAGAGCGAGTGGCGAGGCAATGGGACGGCCAGGTCTCGGGGAGGTGGTTAAAAGAGGGGGAGAGGGGAGGGGAGGGAGGGGAGGGGAGGGGAGGGAATCGGGGATCTGCGCCGTCCATCGGAATCTAATCAATGGATACCATTCCTCACCAGCCAAGTGATTCCGACCGATTTATTAATTTATTGTGGGCTTATTTATTTAATAAAGATACTTTTATGCTTTGTTTTCGATTTATGACGTCAATATGTTGGGTACTTGGGTTGGGTGACATTTTGGTATGCGTATATGTGGAAAACTTTTGTATCGTTTCTGCGGGGCGGAGGTGCTGGTGCAAGAGGGTGATGGCTGAGGTCGATGAAATGCGGGACCGACTGTTGGTGATGGGGGCGTTTTGGTTGCAGTTGTTGGCATTTTTGTACCATCCACGTCATGTTACCAAATATTTTCTGTTCGATGTATTATTTGCCCCCCCCCCCTCTGATACTATTTGGTTTGCAACGTATTTTGGGTGCACGTTATTTGAATTTAACGCGGATGTTATATGTTTATCTATTTATTGGTATAATAGAGTTAAAAAAAACAACAACATTCACCAATAATGTCAAGAAATTTCTATGGTAATCTGAAAAAAAGGAGAAATAATTTAGGCTGTTGGAATTTATGATGATCCAACTGTTTAAATAACACAAAGAGTGCAAACCAAATACAATCACAAATAGTTAAATCCACAATTAAAAAGTAAGGAATTAGAAGTTGACCAAGGATCCCTATAGAATATAAATAGTAATTACTTAATTTCAAAAAATACTAGCAGTTCAATGAGAGTCCATGTTGAAATTAAATTAATTTGAGACAAAGAATTGAAAATGGTAGTTAAATTATAGATGATTTGGTATCCAAAATAATTAAATAGACACTCCAAATACTCCTTGTGTATCAAATATTTGTTAATGTTGACTTTTTGCCACGGTGTTTGATCATTCTTCTTAAGTTCTTATTCAAAACATTATGTAAGTATCATTAATTTTTTTAACTTACGTTGTTATCATTATTAATTTAAGCTTTCATATATTTGTAACACATTTTAGTAAGAGGAATAGTTATAGGTTGTGATAAAAAGTCAACATCTTGATACAGTTGGGATATAATTTAAATGATTTGGGAAGCAAATTAAGAGTCTATAAAAATATATTCTAAATAGATTTAGGAAGAAATAGTTATATAGCATATACCAAGCTATAATAAATAAGTAATTTCATATAAACTAGATAAGAATGTTACTTATAGAGTTATTTGTACGATCAATTTTAAAGTTCACGAATTCATGTTTTGTGCCAAATAATATATAGTATGATGCTAAATAGTAATACCTCATACTAGACCACTTACTTAACACAATGACAGCAAAACAAATAAATTGTCATAAATTAATTTTTAACTAAAAACACCTTAAATATTAGTATAAAATCTAGCAACATGCGCTATTTGTGCTGACAATTTGACTAGTTTTTCTTTATAAAGGGATACCCTATTCCATTAAAGAAATTGAATGAGGTTCCTAGCAATATGGCGATGGGTTTTGTAGAAACAAAACCGGTGAAGAGCATATAAGTTCCCCAGACAGGTAGCTCTATTGGTCCACTTCTGTTGCCAAAGCAATCAGATTTAATCTTCGTGAGATTCTGGAAATTCTATTGTATTAACTGGTTTTCAACTCGATCTTGACGTGACATGTTCAGGTTTCTCTGCATAATTTCCACACTAATCTTTATAAAAATTCTAGAATTACCTTTTCTGTGGGACGAGGAAGTAACCGCTAGACCTGACTGTGCACCTTGTGGTCAGATTACATGACCCAGGAGGAGCAATCGTTCCGGTGAAGGCGCGGCTTTGATAAAAGCGTGAGGAATTTAGCAGCACATTAAAAAGGCAATAAGAAATATTAAAAAAAGGCAATGAGAAGGGAGCATAAATAAAACCTATGAAGATTGAAGAGCCAGTAAAACAGAGGGACAAAAGGCAAGCGAATCAGGCTTAACATTGCGTCCCGAGAGAAAGGAGACCGAACATGAGAGCGACAACTTAAAATTAACTCAAGCTTTTCTTTTTTGAAAATTCAGCAACAGTTTATTTTGGTCCTGATGAACAAAAACAACAAAAGCAGGCCCCTGATTATGTACGGCGAACACACTCAGCAAGTCAGCAGTCCGCAGCAACCACCAAACCAGAGTGAGGAAGCTGAAGAACAGGGAGACAGCCAGAAGAGGCAGTTGTAGGAGCGCCGTAGAAGGCGCGTGAGCATCTGTAGCGGGGGCATGCTCCTGAATTCTATTTTACAAGTCCATATGTAAAATTTAGGGGTTCAAATTTGCGTCAACTCCAGTGAGGCATGCATCCATACACTAGTGAGGCATGAAAAATGGTGGGATTCATGGTTTGAGAGGGAGGATGATGGTTTGAGAGGGAGGATGAGAGGCTCCCAAATCTAGGGGTTTGAAGGTGAAATTTGGGAGGACATGTAAAATAGGAGGGAGTTTAGGAGACCCACTGGAGAATGTTTTTTTTTTGCTTTGGCTCCTAAAATTTAGAGTAGGAGCCCATTTAGGAGTCCCACGTTTTTTACTTTGGCTCCTAAAATTTAGAGTAGTAACCCATGAGCTCTCACTGGAGATGCTCTAAGCTGGCGAGGAACACGCCAAAGCCGTAGCTGACTCGCTGCCAACAAACGCATCCGACGTTTCCTCCGATCTCAATCATTCCGGCCCATCTACCTCATCGGCCTCTCCAAACCATCGATCACCCCGCCATCTGAAGCATGGCCGGTGTTGACCAGGGTTTCCCTAACCGTCGGGAACCGGTCCGGTTTGACCGGTTCCCGATCAAACCGCCCCGGACCGGTAGCGGTTTGGGGCGGTTTGAACCGGTCCGAGTTCAAAATTTTCAAATTTAAATTAAAAAAATGGAAAAATGTCGAAAAAATTCCTAAAAATACTTCAAGGTGCGTGTAATCTGTTGGTGTAAAAAGTTTTCAAATATTTGCTCATTTGGTATTTTTTCGGTAAATACAAGTTAAATCAAAAAAGAAAAAGAAAAAACAGTGGCCGGCCCATTAAGGCCCATGAAGGCCCAACGCCTCCCTAACCCTAACACCCCCTCCCCCAACGGCCAGCGCTCCCATTCTCCCCCACCCCCCCCCCCCCGCGCAGCCGCGTCCAGGACAGGCGATTTTTCGCCGCCGGCAGCCGTAACCGCCGCGCGAGCCGGCTAACCGCCCTGGTACTACCGGTAACCGGTCCGGTTTGCCGGCTAGGCGGTCCGGTTTGTGGGGAACGGTCGCCTGACCGGTTACCGTCCGCAAACGCCGGCTTACCGGTCGGTTGCGGCGGTTAGCCGAGCGGTTGCGGCGGTTAGCCGCCCGACTGAGGTATGGTCCCTTTGAAACTTTGAATCTATTAGTGATGGATATATTTAGGTATATTTTGATTGCAGCCATGTGATTTTAGAATGTATGAAGTGGATCTAGTGATTTGTAGCCATGTATATATATTTTGATGTAGGGTATTGTGATTTTGGAAATAAGGAAATGGATGTAGGATTTAAGTATTGTGATATAGCTATGTGTTGTCAAGTTGACATTAATATGTTTATGTTCGTTCCATGTTTGCAGATACGCAATGTCTGGCAGAGATAGAGATGTTGTATGGGAACACGGTGAAAATCTTTACCCCGGTTGGAGATGCAACTATTGTCATAAGTCCAAGGGAGGCGGTGGTGCCACTAGATTGAAACAACATTTGGCAGGGCGCGGGACGGAGGTCGTCCATTGTGAAAAGGTTTCAAAGGAGGTGCGTGAGTACTTTCAGCGTGAGCTTGAAAGGGCAAAGAAGCTAACTGCTCAACGTGCTCAAGAGAAGTTGAGAAAGGAGAAGGTTGCAGCGGAAGGTAACTATCCTGGAGGAGGTGAAGCGTATGATGAGGAGGCTGAGCTGCAGCGTGCCCTGAACCAATCAAGAGCCGGGATGATTGCATCAGTGATTGGGCACAGCGACATGTAGGTGACACTCATGTAGGGAAGCGGAAGTACCACATCGCGCCTAGCAAGGTTGACCCGAAGCGCCAACGAGGTCAGGCCACGGGAAAAGGAAAACAGAAAGAAATAGAAGTCCTGAGCGATGAAGAAACTGATGATGGTGAGGGTGATAAAAGTCCAGAGTATCAGGAGTCTCAGGACAGCAGCTCTGACGATGATGGTGATGATAGTAATGATGGTGATGATAGCAATGATGGTGATGATAGCAATGATGGTGGTGGCAGTGGTGGCGGCAGTGGCGGTGCTACTGGCGGTGGCGGGGGCGGAGGCGTGTCACCTTCAAACCCACCTGCTGGTCTACATTTTACAGGTACCAAGTGTACGTACATATGAACATGTTTTTATTATTCTGACTTATGAGTATTAATTTTACTATGTGGTTGATTGCAGGGGAGACTGAGTTCACACATGCAACCCAGGACATTGACCATGGAGCACCGATGTCGCAGAGGAGAACGGTTGGACCGACGGATTACGACTCTCCACAGTTCTCTTCTAGCTCCTCCTACAGGGAATCCTCACAGTCTAGTTATCACTATCCTATACCGGAGTTGAGCATGCAACCACCGATGAGATGGGTGTACGAATGGCAAGATCCTCATTAGTATAATATGTTACTTCAGGAATGGCAGACGACATAGGCCTGGACGGGCCAAACTTGGCAAGAGTTCAAAGCTGAGTTGCCTGTAAGGCAGGGTTTGAATGTGATGTCCACCGCGGAGTATGAAATGGCCTCGCAATACTACCGTTGAACAATTATTTGTATGAGAGGACTACTAAACTAACTATTTGTATGAATAATTATTTGTATCAGAGGACTACTAAACTATTTGTATGGATATTTGTATGCACAATTATATGTATGGATATTTGTATGCATTTGTGGTCAATTTTTCCATTAATTTGCGGATAGGTCATGTCCATTTTTTTCAAGCCACCAGGCCGGCTAACCGGCCAAACCGGGCGGCTAACCGCCCAAACCGATCGGCTAACCGGTTAGCCTGTTTTCGAACAAACCGGCCGGCTTACCGGTCTAACCGGTCGGTAACCGGTCAAACCGGGCGGCTAACCGGTCCAAACCGGTCACACGGGGCATTTGAATTCAAGATTTGAATTTGACCGGTTTCTAGCGGTTACCGGTCAAACCGGTCCGGCTAGCCGCTACCGCTAGCCGGCGGTTCGAAGTACCGGACCGAAATAAAAATCCCTGGTGTTGACTACGGAGCTGCCCGAAAGGAACAGACAGAGTGGAGCGCAGAGCATGCTCTCGGGCTCTCGGCTCCCAAAAGGGACCCCCTCTTTGTGGCTGCTGCGCTGTGTGTGAATCGCTCCGAGATCCTGGAGGTCACGGAGCCAGCCTTTGGAGAAGTATTTGCAAGACCGCCCAGTGCTAAAAAGATGCTTCAAATACCCCTGCAACATGAGCCCGGACACAGCAGTAAGGCCGCAGCTAAAGCGTTTGTTGGAAGCATGATGAGCAGCAGAGGAGGGGGTATTACTATTACCTCCATTATATCAGCCGATGCTGTCAAAGGAAGCTAAAGTAGAAAGTCCGCATTTGCACGAGTAATGTTCGCCTCGTCAGTGACCACGACCAAAGCACACAAGCCTTGGCTGCGCCTGCAATGATACGATACGACGCCACAAAGACGCGGGACGCGACACCAAACGATGCCATCGATCACACACGTCCGCGCGCACAAAGAGGCGACCGTATAGGAGGAGGGGCAGAGCCCAAAGCCCCAGAGCCACGGTGATTGTTCAAATTGTGTCGAATATTGTGTACTAGTTGGTTACGTTTGGACTTGGAGTTCTATTAGCGGTAGGGTGTAGAGTATGTGTCGGACTCTTGTAACCCGGGCTCCTCATAAATATGAGAGGAGGACCGCTGTTGTAACCACGAGGACATAGCGACAGGCTCGCAGGGGGGAGGCGGCACATTGCCGGGACCCCGGAGCGACCGGTGTTGCGTATTGGGGAGGAGCGCCCCATAGTCATGCCCCAGGGATGTAGGCTTCGGCTGAAGCTCGTTAACAAATATCGTGTCTCCGGTGTCGTCTGTGATCATCATCTCGGTAGATCAGTAACTGCTTCCGCGCGCTTATTTTCTAACAAGTGGTATCAAGAGCCATGGTTCGATTGGACCTAGAGATTGTATGGTGATCACCGTGGAGGCGCGAGGATCATGCTCGATGGGTGCCGCAGGACTGCTCAATGCGGCACAAGGTGGAGCATAGCGGCGATCGGCGATTCGATCGGTGGTGTCGGACACTCTGGGCAGGAGGCTCGGACCGTTCGATGGGCTGCAGTTGGCAAGGATCGGCCAGGCGTGGTGATCGGGCCAACACAGTGGCCGGTGAAGACGGCGCGAACAGGACGGCGGCTTCGGCTCGGGATCAGACTGGTGGCCAGACGCAGGTGACGGCCAGAGAGATTGGAGCGTGGGAGCATCACGACAAGGGTGGTGTGACCGGTGTCGTACAAGTCAGCATTGTGGCACGGCGAGCAGATTGTGTCGACAAAACAGATGGCTTTAGTGTGATATGTTCATGCACGAGCGGTGCGTGAGATGCGTCTGCGGCGGCAGGGCCGACGTATGTACGGCGGAGCTCGCAACAGGCCACGAACAATAAAGATGGCGTCTTAGGTTGCAAGTGACAGCACGACGTGTTGCGTATAGCGTGGGCGTGAGGAGTCCTATGCTGTGTTTAGTTGAGGTTGGTAAAAAGTACTTTTTTTCTGGAATGCGTGTTATGTGAGGGAGATGAATAGGAAAGGTAAAAAAGGAATTTTTTGAGATGCGTGTTCTGTGAGGGGGATGAATAGGAAGTGAAAAGGATTTTTACGAACTAAACAGGCCCCTAGTGCAAAACATGCAACCTCGGGTGAAATCTAGCACGCTACGATCAGTCGTTTATGGCTCAGTTTTCGGGACCATGTGGAGGTGAGGTGGCCAGAGACTCAGAGGTCTACGTGTACAGCTGTCCAGTACTATGAAAGAGTCCCAGGCGTACCATGTACGGATGCAACAGCAAGGCAAGTTGCATGCATGTGTGATCTTGGTCACGTATATGCTTGTAACATTTGTTTCCTTTTTTGTTTTGTTTTGCGACCGAATCAAAGAAGGTGCAAAAATAGAATAAGGAAAGGACTGTCGGTGGAGCTGTGCAGGCATCGGTCACGGTGGCAGACCTGTGTTGGAGTCTAACACGGACATAGTGGCAGGCGAGCATGGCTGAGTGCGAGTCGGAACGGAGCCAAAAGTGACGCTATCGTGCACATAAAAGCAAGCGCAGGGAGGACCAGACCAACGAAACAAAGCAAGCTGAGTTTTGGCTGGAGAGGTTTGGTGGTCTGCGCTGAGCTTTTGGGTGTGAAGGTAATCGGGGAGTGCTCATCAGCGGGCAATCTGGCAGGTCAGATAGCAAGAGCGAGGAGCATATCGATCTGTCTGTCGGACCGATCGACAAGGCGAGCGGATCGGGCGGTGTTACCGGCGGCAAAGGGTCGGTCAAACCACGCGTTGACAGGATGTCGACGGCAACCAGATTTGAGGTGGTCAACTTCGATGGTTCTGGCAACTTCGGTTTGTGGCAGATAAGGGTCCAAGACTTGTTGGCACAACATGGGAACTTGGTGGGTCTGCAGGAGAAGAAGCCAAAGAAGATGGATGATGACGATTGGAAGGAGAAGCAGACGGTGGCGGCCGCAACCATACGACTATGTCTGTCTGACCAGGTCATGCACCATGTGATAGGACTGAAGACACCGAAGAAATCTGGGACAAACTGGAGGGTCAATTCATGTCAAAGACTGTGACAACCAAGTTGTATCTGAAGCAGAAGTTATATGGGCTGAAGATGCTGGAGGGGTCGAATCTCGCAGAGCACATCAATGTTTTCAGTCAGCTAGTCACGGACCTAGAACAATTAGGTGCCAAGGTTGATGATGAAGACAAGGCAATTATTCTTTTGTGTTCGTTACCATCATCTTATGAGCATGTGGTCACGACTTTGACATACGGCAAGGAAAGCATCAAGACTGTGGATATTACTGCAGCGTTATTGGCACGGGAACAAAGAAGACAAAATAGTGCAGCGGGGAAACCACAAGGTGATGCATTGCTGGTCAAAGGTGATCGTAGTATGGAGAAGATGAAGAAGAGGAAGAAGAAAGTGCGGTGCTATGATTGCGGGGAGTTAGGACATGTGAGGAGGGACTGTCTAGAAAGGAAAAAGGGGACAAGTGCTAATATTGCAATTCAAAAGAGTGATTCGGATAGCGATGGTGATGTTCTCTCGGTATCAAATAGTGTGCAGTCAACTAAAGCGTGGGTGTTAGATTCGGCAAGCTCTTTTCATGCGACACACAAGAAGGAGTGGTTCACTTCGTACAAGTCTGGTGATTTTGGCTTAGCTTATCTGGGAGATGACACGGGTTACCGTGCTATTTGACTAGGAGACATCAAGATCAAGACACAAGACGGGGCATGTGCCAGGGCTACGAAGGAATCTAATTTCGTTTGGAGCTCTACATGATGATGGGATGCTATTCCGGGCTGAGCCGGATGGGAAGAACATGAAGATCATGAAGGGTGATGAGATTGTGATGATAGGAGGGAGGACGGCGTCACATCTCTACAAGCTGCAAGGGTATACAGTTGCGGGTGGAGTCATGGAAGATGGAGTTGCAAAGATAGCAGGGTCTTCTGAGGACGGCGGGTCTGAGGCTAGGACAGACTCGTCGGGTGGCTCGCTGTGAGCTACAAAGTCAACAACTCAAGTCCGGTGTACACGGAGGTTCGCACGTAACGGCTTCAAGATGGTGGAATATTCGCCAAGGTGGAGTTTGTTAGAATTCTGTCGAATATTGTGTACTAGTTGGTTACGTTTGGACTTGGAGTTGTATTAGTGGTAGGGTGTAGAGTACGTGTCGGACTCTTGTAACCTGGGCTCCTCATAAATATGAGAGAAGGACCGCTATTGTAACCATGACGACATAGCGACAGGCTCGTAGGGGGAGGCGGCACATTGCCAGGACCCCGGAGCGACCGGTGTTGCGTATTGGGGAGGAGCGCCCGTAGTCATGCCCCGGGGATGTAGGCTTCGGCTGAACCTCGTTAATAAATATCGTGTCTCCGACGTCGTTTGTGATCCTTATCTCGGTAGATCGATAACTGCGCTTATTTTGTAACAGCGATGACGAGCTCAGAAAGGTGGCCTGGCCTGGCACCACCGGAAAAAGGGGAAGCTGTAGATCGAGTGATGAGTTCACGTCGACGGCGGCTGCTTTTGGCGGCCATTTTGGATCCCTGATGGTGTCACCATGCATGAACTCCACTACTCCGGGGGCGCCGGGGGTGCGATCAGCTATGATTTGCGTGGGGTGAGATCATATGCGTGCGCGCATGAGGAAAACGCGCCGCGATCGGTCTGCTCGTCAGTGAACTTGCTGGTGATGTAGTGCTTCCTCTCAGTGGAGGAGGTGGCCTCTGCGTTGCGTTCCTCGCATTCGCCAGCTGTGCTCCATGACAAGGGCAAGGGCCCAACAGCCAATATGTAGTACAGTGATAAAGCAAGAACAAAGCGTAACAGGGATTGATACCACGGGAGCTGACTAGTCACCGGAACGTGGTACGGTACCATATTGGTACTGTGACGAGAACATGGGTACATTTTCGTCTCGACAGTGTTAAAATCCCTCCTAAGTAACGTACGAGCAATTAATTTATTTGTTCGGTATTCCACATTTCTCGGTCCATCGATCTAGGAACCTTTTTTTTTAACTATGGAACATAACGTGCGGCCGTGCGTTGACGACAAAAAATGGCATGAATGCCGATCTGGCTCAACAGCCGGTCTAACCGTTTGTAACAAGTGGTCTGACCGGCTGTACCCTGTAGCCGGTCTGGCAATGGACAGGCGGTCAGCCGGTCTAGACCGTCTGTAGGAAAGTGCTCAAAATATGATTTTGACTCCACCATTGCGTAGGGCTCGTCGAGAAGGTCAAAATGCATATGTGGATCGCCTGATTTGGACTCCGGATGAGAGAGTTATGGCTCTGTCAAAGGTCAACCCCGGACCCAGGCGGTTAGACCGCCTGTAGCAATTCTAATCCAAATTAGAGTTGTATTTTGATGTGACTTTATTATGGAATTGACTCCCCACGGGGCAAGACCTCCCCACCCTATATTATGAAGGGTCGTGGCCGATTGAGGACCTGTACCCAATCGTACAAACACATTTACCTTTACTTTTTTTTATCTCAAACCCTACCTTTTCCAACCCCCTCTTCTTACTTCTTCGTCTCCATGGCGTTTTAGGACGTTCTAGGTGGCCTTGCCGACCTTAGAACAACCCTAGGTTCGCCGCCTCCGACGGGCTCCCTCCCGAGGCGACGATCGTGGGCTTTCGCGGCGCCTCTGTCTACAGGCGGTCTAACCCCCTGTGACGGGCGGTCTGACCTCCTGTGACTAACCGCCTGTACAGGCGGCCTGACTCCCTGTCCAGAAGTTCCGAAGAGGAGATTCCGGCTACCGCGCGATCTAACGCTTATCGTGTGTTCACCCGAAAAGACGTCAACACCGTGTTTTTTAATAATAAAATAATAATAAAATCTCAGTCTTCATCAAAAGGCCTCTAAAATCCTAAGGCCCTATTTAGATCCCATGTGTTTAAAATTTATTCTCTCCATTTCAAATTATAATTACTTTGACTTTTTGACCACAAGTTGACTACTCATCCTATTAAGGAATATTGCAAACATATTATTTTTTTATAAATTACTTATTAATAAAACTAATGCAATAATGATTGAAATTTAAATATATTTAAAAAAAATTCTGAAAAAGAGGAGTGATCAAACTATGTGTAAAAAAATCAAACGAATTATAGCTGTGAAAAATTACCTGGATTATTATGAAATTATAGACAATGGTAGTGAGTGGCTGATGGGCTCAGCCCAATGGGCTAATCCTGCGTACCTTTGCTCCGCTCAGCTCGTCGGCCCAGCACAATAATTGAAGCGTTTCCCTAATTCCCACCACGTTTCCCTAAAAAAAAAAAACTAATTCCCACCACGCCCACCGTTCTCCGGTCCTCGTCCTATCCCCTGGCGCAGCGCCGCCGCCCGCCCGCCGTCGCCATGCTGCTCCTGCGAAGGCACCTGCTCCCTCTCCTCCGCACAGCCACCCCCCTGCTTCCCTCCCCTATCCGCCATCGTGGATGCCTCCTCTCCAGCTACGCCACCCCATTTTGCCTCGAGGACTACCTCGTCGCCGCCTGTGGCCTAGCCCCAGAGCAAGCCAGGAAGACAGCCCAGAAGGCGTTCGACGAAGCACCCAGATGGTCTAGAAAGGATTCATTCGAGAACCCCTACATGTCCCGTCTCCACTCCGCCTCCAACCCCGACGCCGTCCTCGCCCTGCTCTCTGGCGTCGGCCTCTCCCGTGACAGCATCGCCGCCGTCGTCTCTGCAGATCCGTTGCTCCTCTGCTCCTCGGCGGAGAAAATCGGCCCCCGCCTCACCGATCTCCGCGACCGCCTCGGTCTGTCCACTCCTCAGATTGTTCGCTTCCTCCTGGTCGGCTCATACGCTCTCCGCAAATGTGACGTCGTTCCAAGGCTCGAGTTTTTCATCTCCTTATACGGCTCTTTTGAAGAGCTCATTTGGACCTTGAAGAAGAGCGATCGCGTCCTACTATCGGATCTCGAAACGGTGCTCAAGCCTAACA
Organism: Digitaria exilis; assembly: GCA_015342445.1. NCBI lineage: Eukaryota > Viridiplantae > Streptophyta > Magnoliopsida > Poales > Poaceae > Digitaria > Digitaria exilis. The sequence continues at coordinate 251,463 of JACEFO010001666.1, forward strand.
TCGCGCTGTTTCGTCAGGAGGGCGGCCTAAGTGTTCGAGATATTGCCCAGCTGTGTTCACGCTGGCCGTGGCTCCTTAGCTACAACCCAGAGCGCGTCAAGGAGTTGATGCCGCGTGCGAAAGAGCTTGGGGTGCATGGCAGCTCACGGATGTTCTGTCAAGCTGTGGGTGTTGCCGCACATAACACCAAAGAGAAGGTTGCTGCCAGGCTCGATTTTTTGAAGAGCACTCTTGGTTGCTACGAGAGTGATGTTGCCACAGCAGTGTCCAAGATGCCAAGCATTCTAGGTATATCCGAGGATTGCCTTCGCCGCAAGATTGAATTCCTGATCAATGAGGTCAGGCTGGAACCACGATACATTGTTCAAAGGCCGCTCCTGTGTACACTAAGCCTTGAAAAGCGAATGATACCCCGGTATTGTGTCATGAAGGTCCTGATGGCAAAGGGATTCTCGAGTAATATAAAATTTTACTCGTTACTTGCACTTGGAGAGAAGACTTTCAAATTGAGGTACATTGACCATCACAAGGACTCTGTTCCTGAGCTTGCAGATGTTTATGCAAAAGCTCGTGCTGGCATTGTTCCCACTGGAGTCTAATTTAAACATAGTGAACTGTTCTAATCCATTTTGTATTCTAGGCAGATGTTGTGACTGCAGCATACGGTCATTAGCTGCTTCCATTGGTGTAGACATCATCGATTCTTCTTTCTGCAATAGAACTATTTGTGATCTCTGACTGCTCATAGTCCAGGTTTAAGTGATTATTATCTGTGATTCTGTGGAGGAACGAGTTGGCTTATTTTGGATCCTTTAGTGCAATTGCATTTGATTGTTAGTTGCTTCTGTCTAAGTCATTGCTCAAGATTATCGTAACTTTGTTGTTCTCCTCAGTTAGGCCCTTATTTTAGCACTTGATCTAATTGGAATTTGACAAAATTGTATTTTCCTTTTTTTAATGATTTTTTAACGAAGCATTTTCCTTTTCCCCAACCGCATTTGCTCATTAGTATATTTAATTTCAACTGTTATTTTACCTGTCTCATACTAGCCACTGATACTCCTTTGGGGCTTGTCTAATTAGTTTTGAGCTGAACGGGTTATATTTACTTCTTCTGATGTTTAGTACATGTATACTGAGGCTGGACCACTAGTGGCTGAAATTGCTACCGAGAAGAAATTCTCTATGAAACAATTGTGTAAGTATTGTGGCCAACGGTATATTCTTAATTCTTAATTTATAAGAACTGTATCGGTTCCAACGGCCTGTACTCTAGATGGTTCTGTTTGGTCTTAAGGGGATGTGATAGCAAGTAGCAAGGGAGAAAAACTTCAGATGAGTTCTAATTTGCTGTCCTAGTGTTTCCACATGATATATCACTTTTATACGGGTTGTCTATACTTGTCTTCCTAATATTATCTAATTATGGGAACCAGTCTTTCATGTATAGCGCACATATCTCTTCTGGAAATAAATCCATCAAATAAGGATTAGCATATTGATTAGTCCTGCAGTGATGGTGATGGATAAGAGGCATAACATTTAATTGTACTTCTATAGCCTGTACATGGTGATGGTTAAGAGGCATAACATTTATTGTTAAGTATACCAAGATGTGTAGACCTATAGATATACTGTGGACTCTATATATGCCTTGTAATGGACAGTCATTAGTATCTTCTAAAATCTCGAAGGTTAGTGACATTTCTAAGGCCTTTTTTTTCTTCTTACTATGTGACATACCATGCATTTGGGTTTATGTCAGCTCACGCGATGTGTGCAAGAACTTGTTGAGGTATTTTCTAATCATGGTGACAAAAGCCGCAGCAACCATCCGTGCCCTCTGTTTTTAGCTGCATCTGAAATAACAGACCTCTGGAGTCCTTGTTTAGTGTATGATTAAAGAAGTTATGGTTGCTGTCCAAGCTTCGACATACTTTCCACAAGTCATGTGCAGAAGCAACAAACCAGATAAATTTTGTGTGCCATGTGTGCATTGAGGAGCTATCTTTGTAGAATATATGCTCGTTGTGTACATTAAGCTAGTTAAAGCCTGTTTGCCACTTTGCCTCCAGTCATTTAGTCGAAGATATAGCAGACAGTATTCGTGCTCTGGCTTCTGGTTCTTGGGCGCTCAGTGTTTCAGTCAACTATTGTTTTCCTTGTGGAATTTCCTCCCAGTTTCATGGACGAGAGGATGCTTTTACCGCGCAGTACTTGTCTCAGCAGTTCGATGCCTTTTCTCAGGTTGTCAGATAGTCAGGACTCAGGTCCCAGTCTCAGGATCGTACCAAGTTTCTGGATCTATTATTGAGCAATCAAGTACTTTTTCCTTTTCCTTAATAGTTCGAGGCAGTTATTACGAGTTTTCCAGAAAGTATATGTAGTATCTTATTTTTAGTACCATCACTTCGCAATGTGTGCAGGTTATCATCTTGGAAGTAAATTGAGATATAGAACCATTTGTTATGAGTTATGACCCGACCAATCAGTCATTTTTATGGAATTATGGTTACTGCGATAGATCAGTAGATAAATACTGTAACGATACTCCCGAAACATGATCAACTGAGCGGAGCATTCAGTGATCAACTGACCATAGGTCTGCATTGTCACACGAGGAAACATGGCAAAGGAACTAACAAATGTTGGTTATAAACAGCAGAACTCCATTCCGTATGACAGAACCTAACAACAGCATATACTTATTCTGTTTACACCCTTTACAAAGACAAAATCCCGGGGGTAAAAAAAATAAACGAATGAATCCTGTTACAATCAGTACAAAACATCTGATAACTCATCTGTTTGTATCTCGCTGAAAAAAGGTACAGCAAACGACAACTTTCTCTGCCCACTATTTACACTGATGCACATACTGGGTAACCTTCAGGCTTTAGCAGAGGACAAAACAAGAAATCACTCTCGACCTCTTATAGATTTTCTTAACTTACACAGGGACACCTAGATTTTGTAGGTATACAGTTATTTGTTTGACCATTGGAACTCAATTTCCAGGTTCCTATTGGGACCGCTTTTGCTCTCAGGTAGCAGGGTGTACTCCCCGGCGACTGAACCCAGCATAACAACCCGATCAATTTGGATTGTCACTTTCCCGAATGATTTCTGCCACCACAAATGGGAGAGATTGAGGATCCAATAGAGTAGCATGGACAAGAAAAAGAATCTAAGGTAGTCAATGTAAGAAATCTATAGTATTTCCGTACCTTTCCGAATTTGCTGTTGTTTTTGCATGAGATATGGAGCTTCTGGCCTTTAGGAGGGCTGTCAAAGGCCCACGCAAAGGCTTCGTCCCATTCAGGTGTTGCGCCGGTGGATACAATCTGCGTGTGAAGTCGTCCAAGTTAGGTCAACAATGCTTGAATGCAATAAAACTCTATGATCAAAGGCAGGTGCAGTGAGAGGTGAACTGCTTGTCAGATTTCTAATAAGAGCTAAACTGATGAATCAGTTAAAGGTGAACATTTTCATATGAGGTCGTTTCATATAGCAAAATTTTGGAATAGGCCCCTCCATAAAACCAATAGGAAAAGAAACAGTTCGTCCAAGTATGTTTGCTATAGGCACCTCCATAAAGGCACTGAACAACCATCAATTTTCTTTCACTGTAACGGTGTTCACCAGTGAAACTGCAGTTTCCAAGAAGAGCAACGTTTTCCAATAGAAACCTTAATAAGGACGTTTTAAGATGAACTGGAGTTAGTTTACTTCAAGTCTTCATACTTGGAAATAATCCAAATTACACTCATCACATAAAGCACAATGAGAACACTATTCTCCGTGCAGCATACTGTCAAATTGTGATTCTGTAGTCCAGGATGGAAATGCACTAAAACCAACAGGAAAAGAAACATGCTGGGAAAAAATAAATATAAGCTGTAGCAAGTTATTTATTGTCAGAGATGTATACCTTCGTCAACCTTGGCGTATTATTTCCAAGAGTAAGCTTGCAGAATGCACTAGGATTTCCAACCGACTGCCTTAGATTGTTACCGCGCTTTATAGTAACTGTAAGTGTCCCAGGCAAGCACTGAAGAAGCAGTTCTGCTTTTTCTTGAAACCGGGGTGGGCCAGACTGTATCAAGTACTGAAGTAGAGGAATAGCCTCGGAGGCCGCCACTGACTGAGCTTTGAAAACTTCAGCTGGACAAGCTGACCAAGCTTGCCTGAGAAGATATAGTGAATCCAGTGCCGCTTCTTGAGTTGCCTCAGAGCCAGTTTTAAGGGATGTTACAAGATGAGGAATGCATAATGTAGCAGGTTCAGTCACCCTTAAACGAGGGAAGTTGCTAAGTAAAGCATTAAGTGCTTTAAGATACTCCTCATTAGCACTTCCAGATGCCCATATATCTTTCTCAATAGAAGCTGCAAGAAAAAGCATCCAAATTAGAATACATATACTCTGGGTATAATGAAAAAAAAAATGTTCCAGGTTGCCAGAAGAAATTTATATTACTTTTTAGCCAAATGAAACACAAAACCAACAGTTCTGCTTAATGATTGAAAAAATAATCTTTAGATTGGAACTGGAAAAGTAACCCTGAACCTCACAAATATGAGGACCTTGGTTCATGTATTTGCTTCATATTACCTAGAATCCACTTATACTTCTGCTGAATGTAGATACTAACATCTTTGTTATAACAGGCATATATCACATACCAATGAAGTTATATGCAAAGCAAAATGAATATGAAAGAAACAAGACAGGAATAGCGTTTTACCAGTTATAACTCTGACTGTTTCACTGGTGGCATACTCTTGTATGGTGTGATTATTGAAAAGAAGTTTGACAAACATTGCTGCTTGAACAGAAGTGTCAGGATTGCTTGAACTGATAAGGTCCAGCAGGACCTGGACACCACCAGATTCTGCAACTGCTCTCTTATTTGCCCGGCTGTACATGACTAGATTCTGCAAGGCACAAATTGCTACCACTTTCATCTCTTCGGTTGGTTGATCTTCAAGCAGATTAACCAAAGCACGGCATGCTGCAACAGCATCAGTAGAACGAGCAAGACCTTCGTTTTGGAAAAGATCTCCAAGAGCAAGAGCAGCAAGCAATCTTCCTTGTTGAGACTGTGTCTGTGGATCCAGAAGGTACATGGACAAAGGCGCAATAGCATTTTTAGCAGCCTTTGCCTCCCTTATTCTTACATTGTTAAGCAATGCCTCAATAAGTCTGGCAGCAGTTTCCTCACATTGATGGCTCCTCAGGAGATCTAGCAATGCTTCCACAGCACCACTTTCAGCCATTGCTTCTGCACTTGTTGAATCATCACTCTCCAATACAATCAAGGCATTCAAAGCACCAACAACAGTGCTTTCAGTTCCTGACCTGAGCAACTGCACCAGTACTGCAACAGGAACCTCAAGGAAAAACTCAGTACTGTACTGCAAAATGCTAGACAAGACAGATGCTGCAGATTCCCACACGACATGAGGCAAAGGTGGATCAGATTGCAACAAAACCTTGGATAGCTCGAAAACACCGCCCTCCTTTGCAATTGTATTTGGCCAAGCTATTGCCAGGTTGGCAAGAGCTTTTATAGCTCTCTGTTGTAGATTTGGCAAACCTGATGACAGAACTTGAATAAGAGGAGTAATGGCCTGCTCTGTTATTGTATCCTTCTGGAGGTGGTCTTCTAAAAGAAGATGGGACAGGAGTTCAGCAGCTAATTGTTGCACAGCTGGTGGAGATGAATTCAACAAGGTAATGACTGGCTCAATAGTTTGGTGAGGCGTCAAATTATAATCAGCACGGCATTCAGGATGCTCCAAAATATTCACAAGAACCTGCAAAGCGCTATACTGCCCTTCAGGACCCATGTCTGCCTTAGACAGCAAAGAGAAAAGAGGCTGTACAACTTTGGCTGCAGATGGACCTTTTGCTATGCTAGCATTGTTTGTCAAAATCCGAAGCATTTCCGCCAATGCAATGCAAAGAAAATCTGGAGCATCATGGAGAACATCAAGAATACTCTCAATTACACCAGCTTTCACCATTTCCAATTTGCAAGCTGGTCTATCCTTTCCAAGTTTCACCAAAGCTCTAGCAACTGCCTCATGAAGCATGTAGTTTTTGCCATACAAAAGACCAACAAGAGGAACAACGGCTCCATGTGCTGCCACTAATTCTGCTAGTTGCTCATCATCTAGGAGCCTATCCAATGCACGAACCACAAAAAGCTGGGCAGGGTTAGCTTCACTAACCAGTAAACCGACCAGGGGTTCCACACAACGTGCTGCTGCCATTGTTGAACGGATCCTTGTGTTTGCAAATAGAACACAGCATAGTTCTGCAGCATCTCCTTTCAACTCCGCTGAACAATCAGAAGAGAGAATACGGCACAGAACATCCAAAGCATTCATCTCAACATCTGCTACCGCAAGTGCCCTTGAGGGATTGTCACAGAGAAGCCTAACAAGGGCTGATATAGCTGCATGCTGCTCCCTCTCCATGCCAGTACTCAGAATCTCCACAAGCGGTTGAATAGCCTGCCTAGCTGACTCACTGTTCCTCACATGGTCAGCAGAAAACAAGCTCTCTAATGCCTTTGCAGCACTGTAACGTGAATTCCTTGCTCCTAGACGAAGTACTGCCACGAGCTGGTTAACAACACCAAGTGCTGACTCATGGTGCCTTATTTCTGCACTACTGAAGAGAATGCCCAGCAATTCAGTAGTAGCTTCTTCAGTTGCATCTTGTGGGCTAAGAGAGAGATATTTGGTAAGTGCTTCTAGGATTCCAGCTTCAGCCATTAGCTGCATGTTTGAGGGGCAATCAACAGCCAATTGAGTCAGAAGACCCAAGGCCAAGAAAGGAGCACCAGGTCTTTCAGGAATGGGTTTAAGTAAGTCCACAAGAAGAGGAATAGATTTTCTGGAAGTTGCACCAACCCTAATATCATCAACTCTGAACAGCCTCTCCAATGCAATTTGATCAGGGTTAGGCACCAACATGAATTCTTCTGATAACTCCAAAAGATCAGCTATATCAACATCAGCGCATCCAAGCAAAGATATTAGTCCAATGGCTGCCCCAGAACTAGCAACAGCCAAAAGAGTTCCTCTGCTACCATTGCAGACCAGACTTGACAAAGCTTGTGCAGCAAAGTACCTGTATGCTGGCTCATCTGACCTTAGCACGTTTGAAAGCACAGGAATGGAGTGCAATGCTGAGTTTGATCGAATTATCTCTCTTTCTTGGAATAGTAAAGCAAGAAGCAAGGAACAGACCCATGAGGTGCTATCTTCTTCACCCTGACAATAACATGAACATATGTTAGGGCAGTCACAGGCTTGCAGCAATCTAAATAAACTTAAAGGATACATGAAGCAAGAGGATAAATACTGGGCAAGTAAAAAAACTGACAAGAATATAATATTCTGACATATACTAAGAAAATGATACAAAATGCCAAACATTATATACGAAATGATTTTAGGCAATTCCAAATTTTCAATGCAAAACTTATATTAAGAAAAAGATATAATGCCCTTATGTGCAAATGTCCTAAAGGTGAACAAGCGGTAGTTGTGGTATCCAATCCAACCAATAAGATGAAAGCAATTCACACAATTCAAATTTATATATGAAATCCCAAAAAGAGCTTCAATAAAATATTTAGAAATCATTGAATTACTGAACATATCATGATATCAAAAGAAGAATAAATAAATCAGATTGACCAGCACAGTATCTATGCATTGGCACCTATAAGACATGTTGTTGTAATTAAGAACAGAAGTAGAAGCACAATGGTTGAACCAACCTAAAACAATATCTGGCTGCCAATGACTGCACAGACAACACGAATAACTAACTCAATTATATAGGTAAGTAAATGTAGTCCCATGATTGATGGTTAAGTATCCAAATTTATCACAGTACCAAATTAAACTATTATTTCTATGTACAATAGATGGAATCCTCGCAACCAATTTGGTCAAATGCAATACTCCAATCTCACAACTCCATTACTATAGATAAGCATAAATGAGTTTCTGAAACCAAAGAAAGCCTTTTCACATATTATGTTAGTGTTACACAACGTATGATGTAAAGCAGAAAGACTACTACTAAACTTTAATAGCCATAATCTTAGTTTGTGTCAAATAATAAAAGCATAAGAGACACTAACATTCAAGCAACTCGCGCTCATGCAAAGGATTGCAAAAGTAATGAAAACATAAAACCATTAACATACCACATATTGGAATGCATTTTGTGAAATCTTCTCGGTGAGCATTTCAACTGCTCCAGCTTCTAGGATTTCTGCTCTTGTCTTGCTGTCATGGCGAGAAAAGACAGCAAGTAACCATAGTGGAATCATGTTGCCTGAGATCACAGCAGTACGACACACAGTTTCACTTTCGCTGTTGCTTTCTTTGGAGTGCCTGGAAATTCTAATATCTGCTATGCTTTCACTGCTGCCACTTTCAGCAGGTGTATTTGCCATATGGATCATACCAATTAAAGAATGAATTAGCTGAATATACAGGCTTGAATCATTCAGAATCTCTATCTGCTTCTGACAATGCTCTTTCGCTGCACAAACAAGAAGGGCACATCCACCAACTTTAACTTTAAGCATGTTGGAGCCAATGACTCGCCGCGTGATGGATGATATGCAACCTGGAGTTTCAGAAACCAAACCACCCACAACATCATGTTGATCGGAACATAGTCTTGACACAACTTCTATGGCTTTATCTTGTAAGGCAGGAGCAGCATCAGCTATACATGAAACAAGAGGAAGTATCGTGTGAGGATTCTCTGCAAGAACTGCCCATGGAGCCTTGGTGTGCCCACTTGACGCCTTTGATCGTGATAACAGCACCAGTGCATCAAGAACTTCTGATGCTGCAGCAGCATCACCATTGGCAGCTTCCAAGAGTCCAGCTAGAGCAAGGACAGCCCCAGAGCGGTTTATAGAATCTGAAAGCGGCTGATTAATAGTTCGACACTGTAAAAGGCGAGCTATTGCTGCAGCTGCATGAGTTCTTCCATCAATAGTTCCCTCTCTTAGTACGCGTGTTACACGGAAGAGGATTTCTTCAAAAGACACCTGGAGAGATAATTCCTGATCAAGAAAAAGATTAGCCAAAGCTCTAGTCGCTTGCTCTGCTACTTCAATAACTGAAGAATTTGCAAGTGAGACCAATGGAGTCAAAGCATCCCGTCCAATTGCAGCGACCTCCTTGTTTTGGTTGATTGAAAGAAAAATGGCAGCAAGGCAACATGAGGCACCCATTAGTATTTTGTCAGACTGCATTTCAAGCAGCTTCATAACTGACCAAAGTGTCTTTACTGCAATATGAGTCTCTCGCAGGTCCTTGCGGCAATGAAATAGACCAGCGAGAGCAGATGCCGATTTAGCCTGAGTCTCTTCCTTGGGTGAGCTAAGAATTTTAATCATTGTCTCAACCGCATCATTTGCAGCACTTCCCTCGTGTAGAATATCATTGAGTGGTGCAACAGATAGCAAGCTTTTCAAAGCATCCAGAACATAAACTTTTGACTCAGGCTGTTCACTTGTTAAGAGAGCAGATAACTGACTAATAGTCCCTGTATCTGACTTGTGGATGAGATGATTCAGTGTTTTAGAAGCTATCTCCTTCCCATTATCACTTCCATTTTTCAGAAGCCATAGTAAAGCAGGAACAGCCTCAGCACTTTCAACACATGCTCTTATGTCTTCACTGTGATTGCATAAATTGCCAAGGATGATCGCTGAATCTTCTTTAGCTTTGGGAGATCCGGTTTCTAAAATTTGAACAAGAGGAGGTATGCCACCAGCAGCAGTGATAGCCCATTTGCTCTCATCATTCTCCTTTGATAGAAGAGCAAGCAGAGCAACAGCACATTCATGTTGCTGTTCTGAGGAAAGACCAAGTAAAGAAATCAATAGCTGAACACCTTCACGACCTTGCAGAGCTTGCCATAGGTCACATTCCTTCTTGCAGAGAGCAAAAAGTGACTTCGTGAGGTCATCTTGCACCTCAGTACCTGCCATGGTTATTAAACCAACAAGCAAGCGTTTTGCATCAGAATCTGCCAGCGTCTTGCAGAGAGCTGGGTTACTATATAAGCTAGCCAAAGCTTCAATTATACGCTCCTGCACGAGGAAGGGCACCTTAGGCTTAAACTGCTTCAACAATGTTTTCTCAACGTCAAGAGGATCAGAAGCACTGATAGATTCTGCATTTGTGTCATATATCATCAAGGCTGAAGCCAATGCACCAAGAGTATCTGCAATCTGAGCAGGTGAAGAGCATGACTCAAGACTCTCACCAAGGCTTGAGATTACATAAGACAAACCACCAGATATATTTGCTAATGCACACATTGCATTCTCTTGCAATGCTTGAGCAGATTCACCTTGCATGAACTCTTTTGATGGAGCAATAGTAGCATTTATAAGAGCAGGAATACCATTAGAATTAGCTATCTGGCGCCTGGCCTCTTTACTCTGTGCAGAAAGGGACTTGAGAGCCCCAGCAGCTTCAGCTCTTATGGAAGTTTCATTACCAGGACCAAGTAGCTTTAGGAGCTGTTTTGTTGTTTCTCCAGACAAAACTTTAGAACAAACAGAAGAGTCTTCCATCATCAAAGACCCAAGAAGGTAGCAAGCATTTGCGAGTGTGTTTGTATTTCCTGAACTGACCAGCTTTACAAGTATATCAACTCCGCCACATTGCACAGTTGCTGACCAAAACCCCTCTGTGTTTTTTGATAAATTCTTCAGAGCTCCAGTAAGAAGGCCATCCACCAAACTCTCATTCTTCAGACTAATTTTAAGTTGCTCCCATAGCACTGGAACAACATTTTCTGTTGAGAAAATCTTTGATCCGACATGATCCCTTATCCCACCTTGTGAAACTGCATAGATAGTTTTTGCAGCTGCAGTTTGGCTTTCAGCTGACTTCGATCTGAGAAGAGCAAGCAATGGAGGGATGCAACCACCAAGTAGGACTTTCACCCTTAATTCTTCTTCCTTGCAAAGAGACCCAAGAACTGTGGCAGCCAGCATCTTAACTCCTGATGGTCCAGACCTAAGCAGAGATACAAGAATTGGAACAGCTTGTGAATGTGACCCAACAGCTCCAAATGCAGTATCACGTGTTTGAATAAGATCTAATAACTGCTTCAAAGAGCTCTCTTTCTCTTGAGTGGATGAAGAACTCTGACGTAACTGCTCAATACAATGAGCAACGCTTGAAAGTGTCTCCTCATCTTCCACATTGACTCGGTTCCTGCATAAACAGAATGATAAAACGCTCAATTTCTAGTGTTATAGAAGTATCAACGGCTCCCATGTGTTGCATGAGCACATTAGGTATATTATGAAAGATGACACTAAAGTGCATTACTTGTAATATTTTTTCCGAAAAAAAGCTCACAAAGTATTTGACTGATATATATCATAAAGTATTGACTCATATTAATATTCATACAAACCAATGTCCATTCCAACATTATTCAAGAGATTTTAGAGCAGTTCCTGGATTAAATAATTTTCATCGTAATTAAAAATGACAATTTGCATTGAAAATAGAGTAATTGGAACATAGCCATCTAATGTTTCCGAACAGTATTCTTAGTTGGCTGCTGTATAATCTAGTTGATAGACCACTGTTGGCACATACTCCCACCAGTCTCTTGTCTTTCTACAATGAGAGCAACTAACTATTGCAAACTTTGATTAAAAAAAAAAGACGTGTAAAATTATTCAGACTGTGATTTGGAAATCATACTGGCAAGTTTCTCACCAAGGAGCACTTTGATTTGAATGTAAATTTTATAGGAAAAAGTCCATTTTTAGCCATCCAACTCTTGTCTCAGTTTGATTTTGGCCATCGAACTCCAAAACCGGGTATTTTTGGTCATCCAACTATCAAAACCGTTCAAGTTTGGCCATCGGGCTGTTTTGATGAGTGGTTTTAACTTTTTTTATTTATAATTTAGTCCTTAGATCTTAAAATGATTATTACTTTTTGCTTATACCTCCGATTTAGGTGATTCTTGTGGTCATGTGTTCCAAACGGTGAACACTATATTTTAAAGTGATCTTTATACTATTTTATCACTAATTTTTATATTATTTTTTTGTCCTTCTGTAGAAACGACAATATAAAAAAGTAAAACAAACAATTATAAAATAATATAATCAACATTTTAATAGATAAAGTTCATCGTTATGGATGCATAGCCACTAGAATCACTTAAATCAGAGATAGGAGAAAAAAATAATAATCATTTTAAGATCCAATGATTAAAAATGACTAATTTAGTACTTTTTAGTCCTTGGATGTTAAAATGATTACTATTTTTTTCCTGCATCTCTGATTTAAGTTATTCTAGTGGTCATGCGTTCGTAACGATGAGCTTTATGTTTTAAATGTTGATTATATTATTTTATAATTGTTTGTTTAATTTTTCTTATATTATTTTTTCTACACAATGACAAAAAATAATATAAAAAATAGTGACAAAATAATATAAATATCATTTTAAAAGATAATGCTTGCCGTTAGGAACACGTGACCGCAAGAACCACCTAAATCGGAGGTACGGACAAAAAGTAATAATCATTTTAAGATCTGGGGACTAAATTGTAAATAAAAAAGTTAAAACCACTCATCAAAACAGCCCGATGGCCAAATTTGAACGGTTTTAATAGTTGGATGGCCAAAAATATCCGGTTTTGGAGTTCGATGGCCAAAACCAAACTGAGGCAAGAGTTGGATGACCAAAAATAGACTTTTTCCAATTTTATATAATAAGAAAAAACAATGGCAGGAGTACTTGAGGCAGAAAATCACTGTGATGTGTTGCAAGCTCGCCTACAATTCTTTCTCAAAATAAATTTTTTTAAAGAAAAGACGATCCCATATCCATTAAGTGGATGAAAAAGAAAAACTAAGTATTTACTGGATCACCATTGAAGACTAACTGCGGCTGTATTGAATTATATGAATAAATGATTGAAGGGACAGTTATAGAAACTTTACAGGTAAAATCAACTACTCCCAGTTAAAAGAAAACGACAATAAAAAGGCCCGTGACAAGTGAAATTTCCATATTTAGAGATCAAAATATCTGGCCTCATTTCTCTCTCTTTACCACGTAACTTTGCACTATGCGACATAGAGCAGACTCAAAACTTACTTGCCCATTTTCATGACTGACATAGGGGTTGGTGGCTCTGATTCTTGAACTTTGTCCACATGCCTTTCCTGTTAGAGGCAACAGAAGCAGTTATTATCAAGAAGTCATGATGCAAAATCTCATCACGCAAAGCACTGGACCATACATTCCTGAATTCCAGAAAATGGACAATTCAACCAATAATGGAAACAATGCCTTGTGAAATAAGTGGATGTGCAACTTAAACGATTGTTACCAGATTGATCAAATGTGTTTAAAAAAAACATAAATTGCATACAAGAGAATCGGCATCTTTGAAAGTGGCATCAACAGCAGCTATCCTGCCACCTTTCAATATGTTCCAAAGTTGCATATTAAACTACTCGCCGTAACTTAATTTTAACAAAGAAAAACTTACCAGATAATAGAAACACTAAAAATTGCAACAACAAGAAACTTCTTTACAGGCTAAAAGAAAAAAAAATTCTCCGCTGATTATTTGGATTTAAATTTTTTGTTTGTGCTATCAAACTTAGGACACAAAACATTATTTTATAAGCAAAAAAAAGGATCAAAGGGAACAATGATGGAAAATAACAAAGGAGAGAGGAAAAGGCTGCATTTCCAATCCAAAACAAATAGCAAACCTGAGATTCAATAGATCAAGATGATGTAGTAACGATATGTACAGGCATTTAAGCACGTTTCATGTGCTTTCAGCCTTTCACTTCATCCAAGTAGCAACATTACAGTAACCCTGGTTTCCTATTCTTTCGAATGGTCACATATGCCAAAAGGTAACATAATGAAGAACTATGGCATGACTGTCAATTAACAGCATTTCTGTCAATTACAGAAAGCTCTAAGATCTGTAATAAGTTATACAACAGAAGCATGCCCTTGCTTTCTTATTGAAAAAAGGATGAGGGTGCATAGGACATAAGAGCTTCCAAGTTTCTCAACTGATTTTGCAAACTACTGCTCACAATCCAGCTGATGGAACTAGTTAGCTGGATTAAACAAATACAGCTCCATGAAAGCTCCACTTGTTAAATATTTCACAAATATGCAGGAAAGGCTTTCCTCCAGTGGACTGAATACTGATCTCGCTTTCAAGCATATCCTACTATGTACAGTTAAAAATCCAAAATGTATGAAGAAAACCTCATACAAAGCAACCAATTCCTTTCAAGCAGCAGGAAAGCAGAATTTCGGCTGATAAACATGAGAAAGCGACAGGCTGCCAATCGACAAGCTCAGAACCACAAGAATCCGAGAGGAGACCAACCAGATCTGCGCCACCATGGCTGCCGCCATTGGTTCCATTGAACCGCCACGCCAATGCTGCCGCCATTGTCAGCTGTCAGAACTCCTCTAGACTAGCAGATCAGGCTATCAGCTGCCTAAGTGCCGAGCTCTCAACCTGAAACCAACACGAGAGCAAACAATTGAGAATCAGATCCGCCACAAGACGATCCAATCAAGTAACAACCAATTAACCCCAGATTCCACACCAATTAACTAGCGATGTGTGACCCCAGATCCAATTCCATCCACACACGAATTTGTGAGCCACCGCTACTACCAAGTGGAATCGGACACTCCACGATTGCAAAACCATCAAACCAGTTCCCACGAATTGCAGCATTCGGCTGCGATTGCCCCCGCGAGCTCCTCACTCACCCAGGCAACCAGCTAGATCACGCGCCGCCGCTACCAACCACTCGCGACCCCCGGAGCCTGCCACCGAACCCCGCACCCAAACCTGCTGCGCTGCACAACGCTGCAGGTCTGCACTACACTGAAGCGGTTACTACTACCCGCCACGGAGCGCAGCCCAGAGCCCAACACCGACAAAAACAAGACACCCAGAAATCCGACGAACTCAAACCAGTTCCTCCAGAGAGAGAGAGAGAGGCCGACCTCTCATGGAATCGCCGCGCCGGCGAGGGAGATTTTGCGAACAATCTCACGGGAGTCACCCCCCTGCAATCTCGCGGCCGCAGATCCAGCGGGGAGGGAGGCGCCCACACAGACGCCCAGCGCGTCTGTTACTCTCCTTTTCTGGGCGATTTAATAATTTCGCTAATTAAAAGGGCTGGCGTTTATATAGCAAGTGAGCTCTCCCCTTCTCAACGACTGCCGACAGTGGCAGTGGGGAAGCGAGTTGGCTTGCAGAGTTGCAGCCTGCCAGGCAGCCAGCCATGGAGTGCCACTTTTACAATGGAGCCCCCCGAAGAGTACTGATTCACTAACAAACTCGGCAGTTGTTTTAACTGAAGTTTTATCGGCAAAGAGTTCAAGATTCAATTTTGAGGAATCTAAGGGTGTTTGTATAAGAAAGATTGTGGCTTTTTTGTTGTTGAGCTTTCGTGATTAGATTAAGCGGGGGAATTGTTAATTATGGAGCAGGATACGGTGGATGAGGGTGGTGGTTGATCAGTGCCAGTCTGCATGGGCTGGCCGCTGGAGAGGGGGGGGGGGGGGGGGTTGTGATCGTCTTCCACAAGACCAAAAAAAAAACAAGTGAGAGAGTAGGTATCTGTCTGCCAACTCCCGAATAGCTTAGCTGTAAAATCAGTGACCCATGAGACGATCGAACACCAACAGTTGGGCACTTCCTTAAAAATTGAATTGTTGGGAGAATAATTTTTGCACATGACTGTTTTTTTCCTCCGATAAGAGACAGTAGTGGGTGATTAGTTAATTCCATGTGGTGGTGTTTTTAGGATGTAAAATATTTTTTCCAAAATTAAAATAATAGCCGTTGGTTATAACTTCTAGACAAGTACTACCTTTGTTTTAAATTATAATTCTTTTAATTTTTTATCCTAAGTTTGATCACTTATTTTATTCAAACAAATTATGCAAAATGACTTAAATTACAATATATTATTTTTTTGTTATGTCTTGCTCTATTAATAAAACTTTTCAAGATAACTTAAATTTGACTATATTTACACATTTCAATAAAACGAGTGTTCAAACTTAGAGAAAAAGTCAAACAAAGTGGCAGTAAAAAGAAAAAATATTCTTTTTGTGGAAACGATATTTGTAAGTGCAATGACAACTCCCTTTATCCTAAAAAAAATCATCCTAGGATTCAAAAGTTTCTAGAAAAAAATCAAGCCATCTTACCTTATTTAATATGTGCATGCGTACACAATAATCAATAGTTTCAAAGATGGCTAATAAAATAGAGAAATAGGGGGGGCAAGTGATAGTCATTTTATCTCTTTCTTAAATATACGGTATGTCCTAAAATTTATATTGTCCTTAACTCCTTATTTTTTGGACGGAACGAAAAGCCATCGAAGCAGGGGCGGAGCTAAGTTGAGGAGTGTGGGTGCGGCCGCACCCAGAAAAAATAAAAAGTAGTTATGATCTACAAATTTTCACCATATATAGTTAGACATCATATAAATACTATGAAGCACCGCACCCCCACAATTTATGTCTAGCTCTCCTTCCCTGCATCGAAGGACACCAGGTCATGCATTTTGCGTTGCCGGATTATCACAAACACTATCAGACCACCGCTCTGACAGCTCTGAAGCCGGAAAGCATGCTAGATCCTTCGTCTGCTCGGGATCGCCACGCCTTTTTCTTTTCTTTTATGCCGGGATTGCCTAATCAGTAGGTTAGGGTGCTGGACCATGCCCCGCGAGAGAGCGAAATGACAGCGCAGCCCCCTGGCCCCTCTCTGTCTCTGCGCCCCAGGCCATGTGCACGATGATCACTCCATTATTGACTCCAAACAAGTTGATTAAGCTTGCTTTGTCAGGTTGTTTAGTAACCCAACCCCTCTTTCCAAAGGGCGTAGCTCCGAGCAAGGAACAGTAACATCTGAACTAACAGCTGATAGTCTGATGTCCCTTCTGTTATGGATGCACTTATTAATTATATAGCTAAATTATTCAGTTAATTTTAATCCTGTCATATATATATATATAGCTAGCTAACTTCTCTCTCTCCGAAGTCCTAACTAACACGAGACCTGCGAAGTCAAAAGAAAAGGAAAAACAGACAGAATTCACGGTGAAGCTTTTGCTCGCGTTTTTTCTCTCTCTCGGGGTGGTGATGTGGACGGCGCAACGGCCGTTGGCGACGGCGTTCTTTGGGTGAATGGGATGGCGCAACCGCATCACGGCCCACGGCCAGGACGAGCCGATAGGAAACTACGCACCATAGCTAGCTAGCTCCGAGCCTGCGACTGGCCCTAACCCACCAATTATCGCAGAAGTAACCGCCTAACTGACTGACGTGCCAGGACGGTTTCTTTGCTGCATGAGTTCGTGCAGCGTGTGAACGAGTTGGACACGGTGGCCGATCGAGACGGCCGGCGCGCTTAACTTGCCAGTTCGGTCGCTCTGGTCAGTTCAACACCATGGGATAGTGTCGTTCGTGTTCCGACATTCGTTTGTCTCACTAATTCCGCGATTTTGCAAGCTCGGCATGTGTTTGGGTCGATGTTCTCATCAAACATCCGTCCGTAGCAGACGCGATGCTCTCTGAAAGTCTGATTGTCTGAACCAGTCCTTGTTTCACCGCTCACGGAAACCGCACGTGGCACCGACGGTCGATGATGGCGTGGGCGTGGCCAAAGCGAAGCTAGCTGCCCTGCTCACAGCCCAGGCCCAGCCACCTCTCGTCTGGCTCGGCCTTCCTTTTAAAAATCCATTTGGTCCCAGCCTGACGACGACCTAGTGACATTCCGGCCAGGTCCTCTGCCGTCACTCTATTCGCATGACGGGCCACGGAAAACTCGCAACGGCGCAAGATGCACCGACAGCAACCGGGTGCCGCCTCAACGACCGGAGGCCGGCCCCCTCCCCGCCGGAGCGACGAGATGTTCCACCGTACCGACCACGACTGTCGCCGCCCTCGCCGTCGCACGAACCCAACTTCTCGGCGAGGCGAGGCGAAACTCGCCTGTCGCCTCCCCCGCCCATACCAGGATCGAGGGCTCGAGGCACAAGCACGAAGCACCCACCCGTGGCGAGGCGCCGACGCACTCGCAGTTAATTTCAGGTCACCCATGGATAGGCCTCGCTGAAACGTTGGCCGGGCTTTTGTCCGTGGCGGAGCCGGGATTATTGGTTTTATTAACGCCACCACCTTGCTATGCTAATCATTCGCTGGCCCTGTGATCACTGATTAGCGCCCATGCGCCCGCCCGGCGATCCACCACAAGTCGAGAGTACTGGTGCGAGCTCTCTTTTGTTCTGCGCATGTGGCGTGGGGTCCCGGCGGCCCTGGTGTGGTGGTTGGTGGAGCACGGCACGCCCTCGTGGAACGTGCGCGTACAGTTGTCGCCGGCGCCGAATAGAATCTTCCGCCGCGTGCTGCGTCCACCAGTCCAGCAATGCACTGTCCGCCGGACCGGAAAGGGGATTCATGGTGGCCTGGGCGACGCGCCGTCGCGCCGGCAGCTGATCGAGCTGACTGCTGACGTCGCGCCGAAGAGTGTTTTTTTTTTCACCAATCTGAACATTGCATCGAGTACGATCCCAGTCAGTACGATCCCAGTCAGGTTTGGTTACGAGCACCAGCGTTGTTCATGGACCCGACGGGCCACCTTTTTGTTTTCATTCACAAACCTATGGGCTTCGGCCCAGGAATGAATAACGTCAGCGACTCCACCACATGGGCCTACTATGTTACACGGCCCTTTCTTCTAGCAATAAAACTATGTTTCCTCTCAAATAAATAAAAAAACTATGTGCTTCTACAGTACTAGTCAGTGTTCAGCCTAATGAACCTCTTTGATGTTAACAAGCTGGTGGTAGATGATAAGCGACAAATTCTACGAGTACATGGCGTAACCTACGCTGCTTCTTTCCGAGAAAAAAAAAAGACTGCGAGACTCCTTCCAGGCTTGCGAAATCCCCCACAACGACTGATTCCAAACAAGTAAAATTGAGGAATTGAGGTCCATTTTACTCCAACTTATTTATATTGGCCACGATGATTTTAAAGTTTACACTGACAACCCCTAGTAATGGAAGGCAATAATCACTGCATTCAATTACTGTCGTAACCAAAGCCTAGTACCAGCTACAACATTGAGGCCAGTCTCAGTGGGAGTTTCATGGGCATTAAATCAAGTGACACATCAACAATTTTGGTGACATGGCATGATAATTATGAAGAGAGAGGAAAGAAGAGTGTCATCACCATAAAACTCATCTGGCACAGTTACCAAGTCCATGAAACACAATGAAACTCTCATTGAGAGTGTTTTAGTTTCATCCATCACATGTTTGACCATACACCATGCGAGAATTAAATGCTACATCTTATATATGAAACTGTGCCATGAAACTATGCATTGAGAGTGGCAGTTTCATCCTATTGAAAAGCTGACGTGGCTGTTTTGGTAATGGTGCCTATGAAACTATCACTGAGACTGGCCTGTTATTATGCATTAAACGAGTAACAGAATCGGAGAGCATATGGGGCCTCACATTTCATCTCAAATCGATTGGTTGACCATCTGAATTCCAGGTAAGTTCGCTGTTCTGAATCGTCTCCATATCAGCACATGTTTTTTTTTTGAAATAAAACAGCAGGAGCACTGCTATATCATATAAGGAGAAGAAGCATGCGAATTGTTTACATGGTCGTTATTACATAAAAAACATGAACACTCAAAACACAGACATAGAAATAACATTGAGCTAACATTAAGACTCTAAACTACCACCACATGCAGCCGAGCGCAGCTGCATCTCCTCTTTTATCAGGGCCATCACTCTTGTCGGCAAAGCATACACGTGCTGAAAGATTCGACGATTTCTTTCTTTGCAAATATTCCATGTTGTGTAAATGAGTAATGCAGCCGTTTGCCTCCGTTGCTCCTTGGGCCGGCCAAACAGGGAAGAGTTCCACCAGTGCTCCATCGTAATGCCAATCGTGGGCACTCGCACAAGCCCGTCAGACCAGATTTCTATCAGCATCCAAACCTCCTGTGAGTACACGCAGTGAAGGCAAAGGTGTTCAGTCGTCTCCTGGTGCTGGTCGCATAGAGGGCAAGCAGGGTCACATGGCCAATTTCTGCTCAACAGCCTGTCGGCAGTGAGAATCTTCGCCCGTCCAAGAGTTTGATGGGTTGCATTGCACGAATGATTCTTAAACCCTTCTGGTCTGGTGCCTGTGCCATATCTGCTAGACTGACTGCTACGCACCAGGTATCAGTTACCCAGAAGAAAATTTCTCGGCAAACAATCAGGCAAACTGAAAACAGATGGACATTTCTTATGATTCTTTTGCTACTATATCCTGTATCGATCGCACCTACGCACGGCGAAAAACAATTCCTCACCGATGACTACAAAATTGTTCCTACAGCCCTAAAATTTCCCTCAAGGCGCATGCATCACGCTTCGGCAGCTGCTTGCAAGTTGCAAGCGGCAAGACATGAGAGATTCCTCTCAATGCACCATCCTAGGCAAGCTCATCCGCATCCCCCGCAGCGACGCCGCGCGGATCGCGCCCTCGGAGCACGCCTCGGCGGAGACCGGAGACGCCGCTGTCGCCGGTGCGGGCGGCTCGGCTTCCTGCCCAGTAAGCGGATGCGACCACCGCCGCTGCTGCTGCGCCGGCGGAGCCGCGCCGCCGTCGCACTCGTCGTCGACGAGCTCCAGCACGAGGCGGCGGTCCCCGACCTTCCTGGCGCCGACGCGGTGCGCGGCCACGTCCCGCGAGATCACGAGGCGTCCGTCGGCGGTGCGCTCCCGCACCAGCGGCCGGAGCGACGGGATCGGCGGGGGCAGGCGGTGCGGGCGGCGGCGCCACCCGTACGACACCCAGCACCCGTCCCCTTCGCCCCCCTCCTTCTCCCCGTCGCAGCCGCCGCCGCCGCCCCCCGCGCTGCCGTCGAGGCAGCGGACCGCGCGTGGCGAGGCGGCGATCGTGCGGGTGGCCACGTTGCGTCCCCCCGGGGAGGAGGCGTCGGCGTCGGCCGGGATCAGGGTCTGGAGGCCGAGGGGGCGGCAGGAGGCGGAGGCGGCGTCGCGGGCCTCGGCGGCGGGGAGAAGGAGCATCGCAGATTCGCCGCGCACGGTGGCGGAGTGGATTGGGAGATCTCTCTCCCTCGGCTGCGTATTTGGAGGCCGCGGAACCCGACGCCCTCCGCCTGGGGTTTCCGGGGCGCCGAGTTGGACTCGGTGGGTGCTGCGTCCTTTGGATGAGATCATCCGTTTGGACGAGGATGACTTGTACACCCTCCGTCCCAAGAAACATGCAATTCTAGATTTCGTCACGTATATCAAGGAAAGTGTAAAAAGACACATGTGCCCCTATAGAAAAGACAAAATAGATCTCACCTAAACAATATAGGACCCACATAAAGACTATACGGGTCCCACGTGGGTCCCGCCTGAACAATACGCGGGTCCCACGTGGGTCCCGCATTAACAATAAGTGGGTCCCATGTGGGTCCCGCCTAAACAATACGCGGGTCCCACGTGGGTCCTGCCTTAACAATAAGCGGGTCCACCTACATAGAATGTTGGTCCCACATGGGTTCCGCATAAATAGTACGTGGGTCCAGAACTAATCATTGGCGCGTCCAGAACTAATCATTGGTGCTAGAGTTGCTTGTTTTTTGGGACAAAATTTAAACGGTAGAGTTGCATGTTTTCTGGGACGGAGGGCGTATCTGTGAAAACGCCGACGAATCCCACTGCCCATTCTCTCCTCCGCCTCGAGACGCCCGTCTCCTCCTCGCTTTGCCCCCAAGAAGCGATTCTAAATCCTCGCGCAGAAAATCGGATCCTCCGCGGGATCCGCATCGGTGCTTGCCCTTCCTGCGCGGATTTCCGGCAGCCTTTCCCCCCCAACCCGCTCATTTTCCTCTGCGGATTCCCTGCTCCTGCCGCGGCTGTTGTTCCTGTAGCCTGTTGGGGGATCTTGGGAGAGGAGGGGTTGGTGGGGGTTGTTTAGGCGGCGCCCGCGATCCTGCCTGGGGAGATGGCCGGCGGGAAGGAGCCGATCGAGGTCAAGTTCCGGCTCTTCGATGGCACCGACATCGGGCCCAGCAAGTACGACCCCAGCACCACCGTCGCCGCGCTCAAGGAGTTCGTCGTTGCCCGGTGGCCGCAGGGTGAGGGAGCCCTCTCTCTCTCTCTCTCGCTCGCGTCGCGTATATATACTTCTGTGCTTTGTTGATGCCTCTTTCGGGTGGTTGCTTGTCCGGCTGCCCTGCCTTTGCCAGTTTCTTGATCCGGAAACAAGAAGGCCCACATCGCTCGGCGGATCGTTGTGCTGGGATTTACTAAGAGTCAGACCGTTTCGTGCTGCGATCTGCTTGTAGCCCCTGAATCGATTGTGCATGGATTGCGTGACTGGTTGTAGACTTGTAGGATGGATTCAGCTTGGGTGCTGTTTGTTCTGTTTGTGCGGTAGTTGGTTGTTCAGACCTTTGTCCAAGTGATTTTAAAGCCTCCTTTTACCTGTAGACTGTAGTGGCAAATACTACTACTACTTTCCATGCCAAAGTTTAAATTTAGAAATTCTTTCCTTGGTACTTACTTGAGATGAAAGGATACCATACGGTATGTATGCATTCCTGGTTTCCCTCTTGTGTCAAGGGATGGGCAGAAGAATGTTTGTTTTTGGTGGTATGCCCTGGTTGGCTTTCGCTACCTGCTAGAGCTCGAAGTGCATATTTGGAAATTAGATCTCTGTATTTTTAAGGGTTAGGCTGAGGCCCTCTGCAAACATGTGATGGCAGGACCAATTCCAGAGATTGTGTGGCTCAATTGGACCGATGCAGGCGCCTATAGATGATCATCACTGGTTTGGCAGTTCTGTCTGAGTTCTGAATAACCAGCAGGTGCAGGTCTTTCTATCGGTAATTTGTTGAAGCTTGTCGTCAGAATGATATTTTTGTTATGCAAACAGATGTCAGGGTTAAGCTTGTAACTGTAAATGTGGAGTGCATCTGAGTATCTGCATGGGACAGGATCACATTTAACATGTGGTCATATGAGTACTAGCAGTACAAAAGACAAGTTGCATGCAGTCTGAGCTTTTTCTGCTATACCTGTTTGGCAATTCCACAAGTTAACACCACACTGATTTGGTGCAAATGGCCCCTGTTTATGTTTGCCGACACCTTTGGGGGGTGGGGGGGATAAAAAATCAGAGGTGGAAAGAAGCTCCAGCCTGTGTTAGCTTACCTTGATTGGTGACTAATGCTCGATAAAGATTCGCGGTAACAAGGAAAGATTCATTTCTGTTTTGAATCAGACATAGAGCATGCTTTGCGGATGATGCAGGCTAAACTAACACAAGTGACTATACTTCAGGGGTTTTCCTTGTGATGACTGATAAGCTGTCTGGAAATAGGAGTTACCCTACTTTTGTTCATCTTGTGTTGCCTGCTATT
This sequence comes from Digitaria exilis, assembly GCA_015342445.1. Classification (NCBI taxonomy): domain Eukaryota; kingdom Viridiplantae; phylum Streptophyta; class Magnoliopsida; order Poales; family Poaceae; genus Digitaria; species Digitaria exilis. The sequence goes on from JACEFO010001666.1 coordinate 275,030, forward strand.
AGTATTTTTGAAATATGTTTTTTTTACATAACTTCTGGCATATTTTTAATCCTCCAGAACCTTTGTGAACTATGTCTTGTGTCTCTGTTTGATAGTGCTACTTTTCGAATATTAACAGATAAAGAAGTAGTTCCGAAAACTGTCAATGATGTGAAGCTCATCAATGCTGGAAGGATACTGGAGAATAGCAAAACTCTTGCTGAGTCACGAGTCCCAGTTGGAGAAGTTCCTGGAAGTGTGATTACAATGCATGTCGTTGTGCGGCCTCCCCAATCAAACAAAAGTGGTAATGCTTAATTTTTCAATTGTTTGCTCAATTTATCTCCCTAATGTGTCTGATGATTTTAACCTGACCGCTCTAGAGGCTTGAAAATTTATTATGTCAATGGAACTGGAATGTTGAATGCACATACTTTGCAATCTGACCCCTAATATAGCATGATTTAAGTGTTTATTTAGGTGCACTTCATCAATGATTATTTTAGTGTTCATGATTATTGATTTCTAGGTCATGAAATTGTCTATGCTCTCTACACTCCAGCCCTTATCTCTTATGCAACCCGTGTCTTAAGCATTGGATTTAGTCTATTTCTGCTCCCAGTGCTTTCTTGCCACATTCTGTAATGCGAAGGTGAGCATGTTCCCTTGCCCAGTACATGTACTGTTGCAGTTGTGGTGCTGTTCTGTGGCAGTGATATGAAGTTTTATAGGACTTTTGCATCTACTGCTTTTTATTGATCAGAACAGGCTTCTGGTCAGAAACTTGTTACTTGCATAGGAAAAAAAAAGCAGTCAAAGTTGAGCTGGTAGTGCTGGGTTGATGGTGAGGCATAACATAGTGCTGGCCATGATGCTACCATGAGTTTCTAGAGCCCTTCATCTATCAATTTTGCCTAGTGTATGAGTGCATGTTATATACTCAGCCAAATCTGCAGATCAGTCTTATGGCTGCTGTGCTGGCTTATTTGTTTACCCTGTACTTAATCTATTTAATTTGTATATTTCTCGTTCTGTCACAAGGGTAACTTCATCTGCATGCATGTTGACATGTTGTACTACTGGACGATACATACCTACTTGCATGAATGCATACATTGTCCAAGTGCATTATTGTGCATTGATTCAAAGCCATATGTTTTGAAAATAGCTCTGCTTAAAAAGGTCCATGACATGTACTCTTCCTTTTTCAGAGAAGCAACAGTCAAACTCTCCGAAGCAGAACAGATGTGGGTGTACGATATTGTGACGTCGATGGAGTATGAATGTGTATATCGGTGTCGTGTCCACAGGGATCACATGTTCATTTTGACAATTGATTCTTGCATCTATTCTTCACAGCCTAAGCCTAGAGATGTTACCAGTGGCCACATCTGCTTGAGAATTTGATGCTTACTATCGTGTAAAACGAGTGTGGAGGAGGGATTCACGGGGTTCCTGGTAAAAGCCCTAAAACGAGTGTATAGGAGTCAAGAAATTTGAATGTTTGCTTTTGTGTAATGTGTAGACGTAGTGATACCAAAAAAGTGAGTTGCGGCATAGTACGACGTTTATTTTCCCCTTTGCATCAAGCTCGGTCACGTATATGTGTTTTGTAATAGAAAAAAAGTGTGGTAATTCTTGTCGAGAACTGGAAAGGAATGTTGGGGTTTGGCCTGGGACTGATGGAATGGAAGTGAAAAGTGACTAGCAATATTTGTGAAGTGGAAAGGGATTGTCTTGGTACTAATTCGGGATATTAAATATAGGCTAATTCGCGAGACGAATTAGTTTGGATAAAAATGATTATGAGAATCTAGAACGAATTAGTTTGGATGAAAAATGATTGAGGATCCAGAACATATAATCCGAGGGGCTTCCAAACAGGCTAATGTTTTGGGATTCTCAGGATCTCAGAAGATGGTGTACAGCTGCTTCCAGCTTGTACTCGAGGTGGAACCTACCAGTTTCCCCTTCTTTATGGTAAAATAAAAAGAAAAAGCATAAAATGGACACATGCAAACATTGAGTCCTTGCAAAATCTAGATTTTATTTAGAATCTAGCTTTTGTTAATCCTTGCAAAATCCATTTTTTCACGATTCATAATTTGATCCAAATAGCATCTAAACTTAATTAGTCTATAATTTAATAATTTAATGGGTACAATAACCATTGCGTATATATTCATCTTACAAATTAGCCCAGAGCTTCTACCATATTTTATAATTAACTCACATATTTAGTCTCTACACCTTTGACGCATCATCAAGCTCGTCCTAAATTAATTCTTGGGTATCCCGGTTCAAATTTCTATATATTTGTGGGTGGTGTATCGGCTGTGGCCTGTGGGTTGACATCCGTACATCCCCAACTGGCACTGACACTCCTCCCCCCACTAATCGACGACGAGCCTCCGCCGCCGCCGCTATGCTTCGCCTCCGCAATCACCTCCTCCCTCTCGTCCGTGGCCCCGCCTCCCAGCTCACCTCCCCTATCCATCACGGCGGCTTCCGCCGCCTCCTCTCCACATCCCCTTCCCCTACTCCCTTCTCCTTCAAGGACTACCTCGTCGCCACCTGCGGCCTCGCCCCAGCCCAAGCCCGCAGCGCGTCCAAGAAGGCGCTCGCCGATGCAACCGCGGTGTCAAAGAAGGCGTTTGATGAATTCTCCACCTCCGGCTCCGGCCTCAACCCGCGCTTCGACCCTGACGCTGTCCTCGCCCTGCTATCCGGCGTCGGCCTATCCCGCGCCGACATCGCCGACGTCGTCGCTGCCGACCCGACGCTCCTCCTTTGTAGGGCGAACAGACTCGAGCCCCGGATCCTTGCCCTCCGGGACCGCGTGGGCCTGTCCCCTCCCGAGATCGCCCGCTTCCTCCTCGTCGGCTCCAGTGTTGTACGCCGCGTCAAGGTCGATGCCAATGTCGAGTTCTTGATCTCCTTCTACGGTTCTTTTGGTCGTGTCCTGGTGGCCTTAAAAAGGAACCTCGGCCTCCTAACATCGAGCATTGAGAAGATGATCAAGCCTAACATAGCGTTGCTTCATCAGTGCGGTCTAAGTGCTCGAGATATTGCCCAGCTGTGCTCACAAACCCCACGGTTGCTTTCGTTCAACCCAAAGCGCGTTAAGGAGTTTTTGCTGCGGGCGGAAGGACTTGGGGTGCCTCGCACTTCACCAATGTTCAAGTACGCGGTGTCCTCGGTTGCCTATACTTCCAAAGAGAATGTTGCTGCCAGGCTTCAGTTTTTCAAGAGGACGCTTGGTTGTTCCGCATCTGAGGTCTCCATTGCAGTGTCCAAGTGTCCATATATTCTAGGATTCAATGAGGAGAACCTTCTACGCAAGATTGAGTTCCTGATCAATGAAGTTAGGCTGGAACCACAGTACATTGTTAAAAACCCTACCCTGTTTACATTAAACCTGGAGAAGCGTCTGATTTCTCGGTATCGTGTTATGAAAGTCCTGCAGGAAACGGGATTGATCAGTAGAGATAAGAGCTTTTACACCTTGGCAGTTATGGCAGAGAAGACTTTCGAATTGATGTTCATTGACCGTCACAAGGACTCTGTTCCTGGACTTGCAGATGCTTATGCTGCAGCTCGTGCTGGTAGCATGTCTTAACACCCTGAGGTATGTAAGATTGATATAACTACTAGTTATCACTTCTTATTGTACACATTTGAGTTGTGTTTATCTATGATGGGACTTGTTTGGAACGTATGTGCTAGTCACTTCTGTCAAGAACATGGCCAAAGATTATCCTTGAGTTTGTTCTTCTTCTGCAGATAGGTCCCAGTTAAGAAAATAGGAATTTGATTGTATGTACTTCCCCTTCTTTCTGACCATGTTTGATCAGTACGTTTGTATCCCTACTTCTGTGGACAACTGGACATAATTCATACTAGGCACTGATACAGTGATACATCTTTGAGGCTTGCTGTTTCATGTTCAGTTGAATGGGCTACTCTACATGGGAGAGTTTTTTTCATTTTAAAAAACATAGAAAAGTTCTCTAGTTGCAGCTTGTGCTGTTGTTGTGCCCTCTGAAGTCTAACAATGGAAGAGTTCTTTCGTTTAAAAAAGGAAACATAGAAAAGTTCTCTAGTCGCAGCTTATGCTGTTGTTGTGCCCTCTGAAGTCTGATTTTAACATCTTTAAATGTTCAGATCTATTTTTGGTTTTTGGCAGATGGTGGAACTGTAGCCCGCGCTCATTAGCAGCTATCCTCGGTGGAGACTTCTCAATTCCGGTTTCTGCAATAGAATCACTAGTGATCTCTGTAAGATCATAGTACAGGTTTATCTGTGAAGAAACTAGTTTGACATTCATTAGTCACCTCTGCTTAGCACATGACTAAAGACTATGATTAGCTTAGTTCCTCTGCGAATTAGTATTTTTTGTAGCACTTAAGCCAGTTGGAATTTTACAGTTTTAGTTTTCTCTTTTATCTAACCATGCTTGCAAAGTTTGTCTTTATTGCAACTGATGTTTTACTTTAGCTCATACTAGTCACTGATGCTCTTGGGGCTTGTCTAATTTGTTTTTAGCGGAATGGATAACTACTATAGTGGTATTTATTCACTTATTTGCATAGCATCTACACTTTTGATAACAAGAATAGATTCTTTACAAGCCTTTTTGACTGTTTGTCATGCTATGCGTTCTGCGTTTATGGGTTCACATGATGCTTTCAAAAACTTGAAGTCCTTCCTAACCTTTATCCTCTGTTTTGAGCTGCTTGTGAATCCTATGGAGACATAACGGTCTTTAGGACAAGTTTAAAGACTGCCAATGAAATATACTCTTTTGATTAAATCGCACTGTCCATATTATTCTTTTGTGTCATATTATTCATAGCTCACGTACGGACACCAGATGTTGTAATAGCTTTTTTAATCATCGTGCGTCGTTAGAAGAAATTATCTCCATAGCATGTACCATGTATGTTCAGCCGTAGTGGTGTGTCATGGAGAGCTTTTCATCTTTTAGGGGCATTAAATTATAGGTTACATTAGCAAAATGTTTTGGTAGGATGGCTATGAGGGGAAAGAAAAAGGCAGTTTCATCTCCATGACACCTACAATGTACAATTACCAAGACCCATAAAACTAGATGAAATTTGCACATCTCTAGACACATTTGGTCATAACACCATAGAAATATTTTATCATAACACTACAGAAGAATTAAATTTTACAACTTGCCTATGAAACAATGTACTGAAATTGTGTATTGAGAGAGTTTTATTTCATGTTAAAGATAACATGACGAATTCGTAAGTTATATGATGAAATTGTAAACTGAGACTTGTCTTGAGGCTGTAAAAGCTTGACTGGGCTCCACGGCTCACGGTTGTCATTTCATTGACTAGAAGATAGCTGATTTCCAGACTACAGATTGTATTCACGCCGTGCCTTTCAAGTTCTAGTATTTCAGTTACAGTTATTGTCCTCGTGCCTCCGTTCTCTGCTCTCCATTATCACCATTTTGATATGGCACGTCATTTAGCCTGCTCATGTCATCTCGGCGCCATGACCTATGGTACCGCCCCCTAGGTCAAAAACGTGAAAAACATTTGCCCAGGGGTCTATTTGTAAAAAAGAGTTTTATAAAAATTCTTAAAAACCAAAAAGTCGGCACACTACACCTTGGCTTGGGCGTCCATACAGTTGGCCAGACAAAGTAAAGGAGATGGCAACGTTGCAGCACCACAGCAAGGCATCAAGATTTATTCTATGATCGTCTACCAAAAAAAAAAGATTTATTCTATGTTTGTGCGTAGATTTAATGTGTTAACTTGATATGGTTTCTTAACTCTGAGTTGTTGATCTGAATCTGGATTATTTTTTTAATCTTGTCGATCTGATCTCTGCGTGCTTGAAATCTGTTGATTCGATTTTCTCTTCTGTTCCTCGATCACTTCGGTGAAGACCGAAACCGAACTCGTCGGTCTTGAAAAATTTAGATGACCAATCAGTCTCCATTTTCGGATAACCAGAGTTTCAAAATGACCAAAGAACCGATCGGTTCGGTTTGGTCTGACCAAATGCCCACCCTATCTGCTGCTAACACCAACTAGGCAACTACCACCTCTCTGAAAATCTGCAGACACTACATAGCAGCAATAAGAAGCACAAAGCTTAACCTGCAGGGAGCAAATGATTCGAGTATCACCAATAAGAAAGACCACATTAATTTAATCAACGTGCTCAATCAGTCAAATGAATTGAATTTAGACATATATCTTGGTACTCATCCATTTCGCCACAGTACAAGAACACCCCGTCACAGGTGCACCCGGCTTCAAAAAGGGAATTATAGGTACATAAGCGGCATGGATCCACGGGACTTTGTGTAACATGTATGCAAATGTAACTGAAACATGCGGATAACACATCATGTTGTGTCTAAACGTTTATGCTCCAGTCGTAGGGTTGGTACACGACTTTCAGTTGGGTGCTCGCTAGAAGTTCCAAGAGCTGCTCTGATTGTGCAGGCTCAAGATAGTTTCCGGCGTGCTTCAGCACTTCCATCTCGTTCTTGCCAAAATCAGTGTTATACCTGAAAATCATGTAGAACGTGAGAATATGAGATTGAGCTGAGAACTATTATTAATACATTCACTACAATCTACCAAGACCACGATCATAAATTCAGTCATGCTTTCTTTCAATATTATCGAAAAAAATGATTTCTGTCAATACTTTGTTTACTTGCACCCTCATGGAACTGTGGAAGTGGCAAACTATGCCCTCTCCCAAAATCCATCCTTGCTTATATTTTTGCAGTCACATAGTTGTCCTCATATTTGAACTCTGAATTACACTTTGTATCTTGAGTTAATAATATAATTGCACATATCAAAGCACTGGATTCTCCAAGACTAGCACTGACAAATGCATGGTCATTTTGATTTGACAGTTTATGTATATGCACTTAAAATTTATAAGGCACAAACTGAGCAGCAGCAGCAACAACAACAACAACATAGCCTTTAGTCCCAAGGCACCAACTGAGCAGAATAACGATAATCTTACCATTTTAAAATCTTGCTTGCAGAAGCGGCTTTGGCTTCAGGATCAACAATCAATCCTCCGTTCCTCAGGAAATCACGTGCAGCTTCCATCAATTCTTTATCAATATCTCCTGGCGAGTAACACCTAAGTGCAGGTCCAGATTTGGTGCCACATACCAGAGCAAAGTGAACAAGAGGTTCATGGTATGGAAGGGCCACCTGCAGTTACAGGGAATCAGATTAATTGAAAATATATTCTCATCACAAATCTAGCTAACTCCTGGGTGGCATGAAGGACTCAATATGCTGTAATATACCAGTGGTATACTGTCGCTGTGTAGTAACGGACAAACAGTTGTGGCTATGTATTGGCTACAGTGGCAAGTAGGTAAACTTTTGGGTCTCTGATACAAAAACCAGAATTGTGCAAGATTGCAGTAGACGCTTCTATAACAATACATTTCACTTTCTTTGGCAAGTAGTACATTGGAATCTAAACTTTTGTTTGCAACATCTGCTGAGCCTAACCATCTGGGTTTCCAGAGACAGAAGAAAAAAATACTGAAGTATACAATGTCATTTGATGGTCTATATATTATCCGCTACTAGAAACTCTGCTTGACATACATATTCCCTTTTCTACATGAAGACCAACAAATAAATAACCAGCACTATGTTGCGTCAGCATGAAATTATATAAATCAGCAGCAAATTACTGATACTGAATTTTTCATTCAGTGTCAAATCACAAGAAACCGAAAGAAGTCTATCTTTGCAAGAAGCGTGAGTTAAGTTCTTTGTTTTCAAAAGATAGTTCTTTGTTTTCAAAAGATGATACAGTTTTTTAATTGGTCATGCAAATTGCCTCATATATTTGAACAACCAATTTTTCTCATGTCTACCTACATCTATTTCGGTTGCAAGGAAAAAGTAAGAAAAAAATGCTTGTTCATGTAATGGCATCATTGAGGCATTTGAGGAAGAAAGAAACAGCTGCAAATAGAAATATGTCTCGTCTTTTCACCGGGAGCTCATTTGTTCACCTTGGATCTTCGGTCTTTCTGTCCGAAAGGTTTGGCAATGTTGTACGGTGGCCTTTGGTTGCCACGTAGAATGCCATTTTGGATTGCTGACAATGAATAAGCACATCCACCAATGACATACTTGAAATCTCCAAAAAACTTTCTCCTGTCCAGTGGTCCAGCAGGATGGCCACATGTCACTAGTGCATGGATAGCCATCATATTGTAGAGATTTATGAAGAAAGCTAGCTTTTCTTCACGTGATAATTCATCAATTTCCACCCTCTGGAGCTCCTCAATTGTTCTAATATACCTATATAGGAGAAATCAGAGTTAAGTACAATGCAACCAAGATCACAGTAGGGCACCCAAAAAAAGTCATTATTACGTTTAAGGGAAAATGCTATTTATGGACACATCACATATGTATCAATTCAGAATATGCCAGAAGCAGCCAGAACAACCAAACATTGTAGTATATACGGAGATAAACAACACATGGATTATGCAGCCTGATCAAGTATATACAGCTAAGCACTGACCTTTTAAATTCCTCACAGCCCTGGATACTTCTGTAATCGACATGTCTACCATCCATAGATACATAAGCTTCAAAAATGGCATAAGATAGCAATCTCAACCTTGATGCCACTTCAACAATGGGCTTCGGTGCAACATCAATAATGCCCCTAGGGATGTTGTAGCACTGAGTCATAACTACAGGATCATGATCCAGGAAACGATATAGGTGATTTCCATCTTCAAAGACATTTTCACTGCAGTACCAGAAGAGTATTGATATTAACAACCTCAAAATCGTCCACAGATACAGACGAATATGATAGAAACGCAAATAATATTTGACGCTAATCTCAAAACTTACTCTAGAACATGACGAAAGAAGTATTTGCTTGCAAGCTTCCTTCCCAATTCCACTGCCTACATGGATAGCAGAAATTCATGAAAAAGTGGTAGCTATACAATTTTCAGCACAGGGCAAAAAAAAAGCACTGATAAAATGAAAAAAAAACTTTCACAGCATAATGATACAAAACATGCAATCCTGCCATCTGTAGGTAAATTAAAGCCACTACTATGAGTTAAGAGAAATCAAGAATCAAAACCTATGTTGCAAGGCATAACATGGTTCTTAAAGAAAAGAGTAATTTTGACATGCATCATAGAAGCTTTACCTCATCTCTCTCCAAATATTGATCTTCTGACAAGAAATCCACAGCTTCGCTACCAAGAAAGCAGTTACTGAATCTTCTCATCTTATAGAATCTATCCTTAGGAATGACCAACTCTCTCATTTTTCTGACAATGGTTGCCAAGTCATCCATCTTCCCACTTCCAGATTTATCATCTTCTCCAGGTAAGGGAGGTAAGGGAGCAGAAGATGGGGGTTCTTCTTTGAAAAGAACATCGATACTCTCATCAAGTATGCCAGCATCTTCCATTTTCTTCAGCTCAGTTAATCCTCCAATCAGCAGGTCATTGAAATAAACTTTTGGTACAGTGAATGACCCAGTATTCTTCTCCAATTCCAACTTTCTACTAGGGAAGATGTCAATGTTGATCTCAACATACTTGAGCCTTTTCTGATGCAAGAATAGACGAACCATTTTGCAATCTTCACACGCCAGTTTTGTGTATATTATAATCCTACCCTTCACTGTTGGTTGCTCCAGCAAAGCAGACACATCATCATGCCTTGCTTCTCCAGTTATAAAAGTATCAAAGTCTCGTCCAATTTTAATCAAGTTTAGCGGATTCCAAGCAGTCCTTTCATCGGTTTTCTGCTGCACCTCTTTAGGTTTAGGTTCAGCATCACTGTTGTCAGCTTCAATGGCGTTCTTTAGGTTTTCTGCTGAACCATCACTGTTGTCAGCTTCAACCTTAAACTCATTCTCATCCTTTTTGCCAGAAAGCCGACGCATAAATGTTGCTGCAATGGCGCTCTTTTCTTTAACAAAGTTCTTGATTGCCTCAGCCCGCTCGTTGAGTACAGATCCCTGAGCCTCTGGGTCAAGTTCCACAGACTGATTGGACGAGCGCCTCATTTCTTCCATTTCAGGAACCTCAGTTCCATCAAACACTGGCTCTTCAGATTTGTCTTCAGCAAGAATCTCTTTTGTGGTCTGGTTTGAGTCTGAAGTTTCCATGGCATCTGAACTTGTGCTTTCATTCATCTCCCCATTTAAGTCATTTTCTGAATTACCTCCCTCTTGGGTATGCATTCCTAACTCATTGCTTAAATCCACAGTCGAAGAATTTGTGCCTTCTTCCACATTTAACATTTCAGTTTTCCTTGACAAATCCCCTTCATCTTCACAATTTTCTCCAGGATTTGCACACTCTTCAGTGACAGCAAGAGTTTTCTCATCCTTGTCTTCACTCTCCATGACGCAAAATAGCCTTCAGCTGAATTTTAATGAACAATAGTGATAATCAGCATATAAAAGTATAATGAAAACAGTTCAAGGATGAGGGGATATTGAAGATTATGCTAAGGATTCAAATTGGCAGAATATGAAGGTGAGTGATGCAATGACCAATACACACTTTACAAACCATCTTACATTCTTACCACAGAAATTTTACCATCTTACAGATATTGAAGATTATGCTAAGGATTCAAATTGGCAGAATATGAAGGTGAGTGATGCAATGACCAATACACACTTTACAAACCATCTTACATTCTTACCACAGAAATTTTACCATCCTACATATTTTCACATTTTGCGAAGGTTAGCATTTATGCCTGAAATATGAATGTTGCACATATGTGAAAATAAATGGAATACAAAACAAATTTGCATAGATGGCAAAGCACTCTTCCTAATTTAGGTTTCATGCGATTTTTCAAGGCATGTGCTCTGCATCGGGCACCAATCAGAAACTCACATGGGTATTCAAGAGAAAGATCAACAGTTACAGTGGCACAAACAAACTACAGATCTCAATTGGAAAGTTAAATGACGCAGAATAGTAGAGGAATGGATGCAGCATCTATTGTGCATAACTCAAATCCTTCAGAGAATGTACAACCGCATGGTAAAAAGAAAACTTCAACTCAATCGATCCTTACAGAAGCTAGGACTACCTGGCACGATCTCAACAACACATCCTAATCACAAATAAATGGACCACACAGATACCACACGGTTCAATTCAACTTTACACAGGAACATGCACCGAAATGCTAAAAATCGAACATGTTACATCAGCAGTCAGCACTAAGCGGGGGCAAACACTCGCAATTTAGCACCAACTGCTATCCATAAATGAAGCAGAAAAGGAAGCAGGAGAGGAATTCATCTCATATCCTTAACCGAAACGAGACACACCATGGCATGCATTGATGGATGCCGCATATGCTCCTGGACAGGAACACATTTATACAAGTCGACGCAGATGCCGCCACACATCTGGTAAACCACCCAACTCCAACCACACGCGGAATGCACAAACATGAGGCTCATCTCCCGTGAAAAGTTAACCCCACAGACAACTCGCTTGGACTCGACCAACCCCCGCCCCCCAAAGCCAATCTACCGTGTCATTAAAACCTCAGATCAGCAGGACGCAACCATCGCCTCACGCACCAACGCGAGCACAAGATCCCGTCCACCGGTAGACGCCGAGAAAGCACGGGAGATAAACCCTAAACAATAATAATCCCCCAACTACACCACATCAGCAGCAAGCCAGCAATCCACCAAAAAAAAAAAAAACAGAAGCAGGCGTCCCCCCATTTCCCCCAAAAAAAAATTCAAACACACGAACCTGCCGAAGAACGCCGAAGCAACGGGGCCCCAATCTGAACCCCCCGGAAGCCTTCGACCTGCGCAACTGAACAGACGTACCAAAACAAAAAAAAAACAGCGAGAGGTAAACACGCCGAGATTAATCGAGAGAGAGGGAAGAAGCAAACGGAGGGGGTGGAGGAAAGGGAGGCAGGGAGCGTACACCGTACACGAGGGTTCAATCCGAGGAGCCGAAATCCTCCGCTTGCTTCCGAGGGCGGGTTTGACTGGGAGGAAGGAAATGGGGGGCGAGCGGCGGCGGAGTGAAGGAGGGGAGAGAGGCCGACCCGAGCCGAGCAGACCGGGGGGCTGTAGGAAGCGGGAACCGCGGGGCGGAGGAAACTGGCGAGAGAAACGGGAGAGGAAGAAAAAGAAGGGCAGGGAGGACTGGGAGACGCTTACGGTCACGTGGGTTTGCCTTTTGCGGATCGGGCCTGTCGTGGATTGGGTTGGATGGATCGGCACGGACGGGGGGGCTTTGACCGCGGCGGCCGACGCGCGTCAGGGGCGGTGGATTCTTCTGCCTGGAGTGCAGTCTGCAGATGCTGCTGTTTATTTTATTTTCTATACGTATTTCTACGCTCTTTTTTTTTTACAAGAAGGCAAAAAAGAGATACTGTTCATATACCACAAAGTAAAACTGATTAAGTGGTGTTTTTTTTTTATGACTGACTGACTGACTCTCTCTCACTTGCTATACCAAATGCACAGTCGTTCTTCCATTCGCTTCCGGTTTGAAACCGATTGAAGGCCAAGCAAGGCTTCCATTCGCTTCCAGTTTTTACACATAGTCCGGACTCCGGACTCCGCCTCCAATAGCCAAATCTTGGCGGATGATGACAGGCGAAGCCAGATCCCAGCTCCAAAACCGGTGCCTCTGTGGAGAGAAACTGAAATGGTTTTGCCCAAGCAGTCGGGGAGAGGAGAGTCAGGAGACCACGCGGGCTTCATGCTGTGTTAGTTGTAAAAGAGTACTTATTCCTCCTCCTCACATAACGTTTTTAGAAAATTTCTTTTTCTATTATCTCCTTCACATAACACACATCCCAGTAAAAAAATATTTTTTATCTAAACACAACATCAGTTCATGTTCGTTCTCGCTGTCTATATGGGAACTTAAGGGAATGCGCGACACTCAAGCCATGTTAAGATTCTAAAAGTACTTTTTACTTTCTATTCATCCCCCTCACAGAACACGCATCACTAGAAATTCTTTTTTCACATTTTCTATTCATCTTTCTCACATAACACGTATCTCAAAAAAAATACTTTTATCTCTCTTTATCTGAACACAGCCTCGGTTTTAGCTCCAGGCTCCAGCTGACTTTCGATGCGCCAGTCCCCAGATTCCGATTATTCGATTCGTCCATGGGGAAGGAAGAAGCACCCCCAAAAAAAAAACACCAGCGGACTCCGCCGGAGACACCCCAGTCGGGGTGGTGCGGCGGCAGGAGTTCGGCGAGTAGCCTTTCGGAGCATTTAGCGCAAGGATGGACTGGAAGGGCCGAAAAGATTCCTGCGTGTGATCGTTAGTTCGTTACTGTTTGGAGAAATAAATTCCTAAAAAAAAAATTGAACCGGACTTTGTTCGGGGGTTTGAACCCGACGTGAATCGAACACGCAACCTTCTGATCTGGAGTCAGACGCGCTACCATTGCAAAGACCTGGCAAAGTCGTCACAAGCAACATTCAGGAAAAGCAAAAACAAAAAATGCCAGATTGCTCAACCCTAGATCCTGAAACTTGACACGATTCTGAGATTGAGACCTGAGAGAAAGCATGTAACTGCTGGGTTAAGTACGACACGCATAAAAGCATCCTCTCATCCATGAAACTGAGAAAAATATTATTCTCTCGTCTCAAGTTTTTCTCCCATGCTACTTGCTATCACATTCCCTTAAGACCAAACAGAACAATCTTGAGTCAAACCATTGGAACCGATACACTTCTTATGAATTAAGAATATATTGTTGGCCACAATACTTAGTTTACACAATTTTTCGTAGAGTTTCTTCTCGGTACCAATTTCAGCACTAGTGGTTCAGCCTCAGTATACAATGCAAACATCAGAAGAAGTAAATGTAACCTGTTCAGCTCAAAACTAATTAGACAAGCCCCAAAGAAGTATCAGTGACCAGTATGAGACAAGTAAAATTTTAGTTGAAATGAAACATACTAATGAGCAAATGCGGTTAGAGAAAATGAAAATATGATTTTATCAAATTCCAATTAGATCAAGGGCTAAAATAAGGGCCTACCTGAGGAGAACAACTAAGTTACGATAATCTTGAGCAATGAGTTAGACAGAAGAAGCGACTAACAATCACATGCGCTTGCAGTAAAGTATACAAAATAAGCCTACCCGCACCTCCATAGAATCATAGATAATAATCACTTAAACCTGGACTACGAGCAGTCAGAGATCACAAATAGTTCTATTGTAGAAAGAAGAATTGATGATGCCTGCACCATGGGTTGCTGCTAGTGACCGTATGTTGCAGTTACACCATCCGCCTAGAATACAAAATGGATTAAAATATTTCACTATGTTAAACTTTGACTCCACTGGGCACAATGCCAGCACGAGCTTTTTCATAAGCATCTGCAAGCTCAGGAACAGACTCCTTGTGACGGTCAATGTACTTCATATTGAAAGTTTTCTCTCCACATGAAAGTAACGAGTAATTATTGAGTTGCATGCACCAACTAATTTAACCTAAAAGCTTAAGCTGATAGGAAAAGGTGGTCAATTCACTTATACTCCAACACTCCCTCTCACGTGCAGGCTCTCTTAGGCCGCATACGTGGATATTGGAGTGGGCTGCAATTATTTTATTTAATCGCGCCCGCCAGAATTCGAACTTGCGACCTCTGGCTCTGATACCATATTGAGTTGCATGCACCAACCAATTTAACCCAAAAGTTTAAGCTGATAGAAAAAGGTGGGCAATTCACTTATACTCCAACGGTAATAGCTCATATTACTCAGCAATCCCTTTGCCAGCAGGACCTTCATGACATAATGCCGGGGTATCATTCGCTTCTCGAGGCTTAGTGCAAACAGGACCGGCCTTTGAACAATGTATTGTGGTTCCAGCCTAACCTCATTGACCAGGAAATCAATCTTGCGGCGAAGGCAATCCTCAGATAATCCTAGAATGCTTGGCATCTTGGACACTGCTGTGGCAACATCACTCTCGGAGCAACCAAGAGTACTCTTCAAAAATTCGAGCTTGGCAGCAAGCATCTCTTTGGTGTTATTTGCGACAACACACACAGCCTGATTGAACATCCGTGAGCTGCGAGGCACCCCAAGATCTTCCGCACGCAGCATGTACTCCTTGACGTGCTCTGTGTTGAAGGTAAGGAGCCACGGCCAGCGTGAACACATCTGGACAATATCTCGAACACTTAGGCCGCCCTGACGAAACAGCGCGATGTTAGGCTTGATCACCGTTTCAAGATCCGATAGTAGGACGCAATCGCTCTTCTTCAAGGTCCAAAGGAGCTCTTCAAAAGAGCCGTATAAGGAGATGAAAAACTCGAGCCTTGGAACGACGTTGCAGTTGCGGAGAGCGCGTGAACCGACCAGGAGGAAGCGAACGATATGAGGAGTGGACAGACCGAGGCGGTCGCGGAGATCAAGGAGGCGGGGGCCGAGTTTCTTCGTCGAGGCGCGGAGGAGCAACGGATCTGCAGAGACGACGGCGGCGATGCTGTCACGGGAGAGGCCGACGCCAGAGAGCAGGGCGAGGACGGCGTCGGGGCTGGAGGCGGAGTGGAGGCGGGACCAGGAGAGGTCCACGAATGCCTCCTTTCTACAATGTCTCTTTGCTTCGTCAAACGCCTTCTGGGCTGTCTTCCTAGCTTGCTCTGGGGCTAGGCCACAGGCGGCGACGAGGTAGTCCTCGAGGCAAAATCGGTCGGCGGAGCTGGAGAGGAGGCATCCGCGATGGTGGATAGGGGAGGGAAGCAGGTTGGCTGTGCGGAGGAGAGGGAGCAGGTGCCTTCGTAGGTGCAGCATGGTGGTGGTGGAGGGGGCGGCGCCGGCGGTGGAGAGGACGAGAGGACAGAGGACTGCAGGTGGCTGCGCGTGGGAAGTACTCCCTTCTTTCTTTACTGGCTATTCCTTTTCTTTTTCTATCCATTTTTTTTTCTTTTTACAACCCATTTGACCACCTCAGTTTCGCAATGCCTTGTTGCACATAATTTCTAGTTGCCTCATTTTCTTCACGGTTAGCTCTTACAGCCATGTCGATTTTCTTAAAAAAAAAAAACCAAAGCCAAACGCCCAAACTGCTCAGTCTCTCTAGGTTTTTTTTTTTAAAGCAGTCTCTCTAGTTGTCAGTACACATGTGTCGTCCACCATACAGAAATCAAGGCCAAGGAGCGACGGCCTTGAATCGTCACGAATTGAGTGTAAAAAAAAATCACATCTCTGAAATAACCGCGAGTCAATTTTTAAAATGTTCTTAGGAATTCTTAGAGCAAGGTTCAATGTTTTCATATTCTGTCTCAAAAACAAAATTGTTATTAAATAAAGGGAAAAGTCTGATTTTCACCTTTCAACTGTTACAAAAGTCTGATTTTCAACCTCAACCTACAAAACCGGATATTAAAGGTCCTCCAACTATCCAAACCATGCAAAATTGGCCCTTTAGGTGGTTTTGAGGGTGGTTTCAGATTTTCTAAAAATAGTAGAAATATTATTTAAACTTTAAAAACCATAACTAATTCATTTTGGACCCAAAAAATATAAAATCAGTGCCAAAAGTTCTCTTAAAATATAACCAACCTATTGACACACCATTTAATGTTATTTGGGTATTATATATTTATATTACTAGTGTCTTATTATTTTTCTAAAAATATTTAGAATAAAAATAAATAATATGCAAATAACTTCTAATAGTGCACCAACATGTATGTCACATTTTTAGAAAGACATTTACACCAGATTCTAATTTTTCTAGTTCAAAATAAATTAGTTATGAATTTTTTTAATACATAATTATTCTTTAATGTTTTTGAAAAATACAAAACCACCTTCAAAACCACCCAAAGGGCCAATTTTGCACGGTTTGGATAGTTGGAGGGCCTTCAGTGTCCGGTTTTGTAGTTGTGGGTTAAAAATCAGACTTTTGTAATAGTTGGAGGGTGAAAAATATACTTTTCCCTTAAATAAATGTGTTATATAACAATTTAAAAAAAATGCAATCATAAAGATTTTTAATTACCCATATGGCCACAATGATTTTTCTATAAATTTTGGATGAAATTTGAGTGGGATTGGTTTAAAGTCCTAAAAAATCTGAAAAAAAAATCTTAAAAAGCTTTTGTCCTCACTCATGTTTAAAAATCTTACACTTTGTAAGTATAAGAATCTTGATGAAAGTTGTAACGTCCCGCCACTCTGAGCCGGACCCGTCAAGAATGCCCTCACAGACTAACACAAACATGTTTTTTCTACGCATTTTGTCCTCACTCATGCGCACCCAGAAAAGACTTCCCGGTCGGTCACCCATCCTGAAATTGCTCCGGACCAAGCACGCTTAACCCCGGAGTTCTTTCAGGATGAGCCCCCGGAGTTGCAACTTGTTGGTGTGAGTATACTTATCAATCCTATTACGCCCTGAGCTGGAGTGTTACGAAAGCATAGGATAATATTAAGAACTGATATGAGAACTAGCAAAGACGCACGTGCGACACGCACGTGATACAAATAAATTTTCAGCAATCATCAATGTAAAACATCATGTTGTTGTTAATGAAGTGTTAGGGTCAACTACTTTAAAATTTGATTTTTCTTGCTTCTTGTAAATTTCGCCATGTTATTATTTTGCCCATGCGCATATCATTTATGAGATTGGAACCAATATAAAGTTTTTAATGAGAATGACCTTAACTTATCCGCCTCCTCCCATCTTTTTGAACCCTGATAGGTGGGCCCAACATGAGATAGGTAAACTTTAGGTGAGAAGTATTTTTTTTGTTTATACTCAATCTTTATATTAAAAATATAATAAGTATTTGACATCTATAAATTAATTTAATATAGAACATATTATAGATGAAATTTATAGCTACAAACAATGCATAGCTACTCTACATATATAAAATAAATATTCCATGCTAATAGAGTGATGATATTATAATATTATATAGTTTGCATTTGTTTGGTTGCTGGGATTTGTTATGGTACTCCGATCCAAAATGATTATGGACCTTCCATTTAAGTAGATTTAGACGGTTAAGATAAAATATTACCATTTTAGAGATAAATATTGTGTACATTGTCATTATTATTAAGCCTAAACATCAATTTCTATATGTTTGAGCATTTTCCCACCTTCCCGAGCTCTTGCATGTGCGTCTAACGTGATGGATACGGTGAGCCCGTTCTAGATGACAATTACTTTCAACAGAAGAACATACTTGATGATTTATTATAATGTTCGTGTATTTTGGTAATGACCTCAGGATGATTGGCTCACCATCAAAGCACAACTATAATGATCAACACTTAAAATTTGTTTGTCTCTACTCAACTGAACTATAGGTAGCTGGGCAGCTATATAAGATATGTTGCTCATGTGTCAAGAACAGTAGCTTATATTGCCACGTCTCTAAACTTCAAAGAAATCATCGAGTGTGCACACTCGGGGAGGGGACACGTCACGATGTGACTTGCTTCAGATTCAATGCTCTGAGGATGCCCTATAGCTCGTCTGCTGGGTCTTGGAAGCATAAAGACGAACACCTCCCGGGCATGCGCGCCACCGGAAATCGGCGGAGACTGCAACGACAGATGCGCGCAGCAAGCCAGGAAGCGAACTGTGTTGTGGACGGTTCGGCCGACCCTGGCCTGGAGACGGAAGCCGTGCCCGTGTTCGGCGAGCTGGAGGCAGTTCCTGGACGCGTCACGTCCGGCGCCCACGCCCCACGGCAGATGCGAGTCGTACACCGGCACCCGGGCCAACCACCCCGTGGCCCGTGCTCGGAGTCGAGGAGCCGCACCAGCGTCTCCGACCCCCGTGACCTTCATCCGGCGCACGTGCCCCGTTGTCCGTGCATGACTACGAGGGTGAGTGGAGCGTGGAAGGCGAGCTGGTTGCCGAGCTGGAGCTGGCGGCCATGGGAGGCAGCTTGAGCGGCGACCGGCGACAGCGCAGATGCCGCGGGCGGCGGTCGACACCCTGCGGTCGGTGTGGGTGTGGACAGGAGCGAGCGAGATGGCGGAGGCGGACTTCTCCGTACGATTAGAATTTAGAAAGAATAATCGATTTTTGAGAAGGAAAAAACGTTTTGGGAAAGTAAAAAGTAGAATTTGGCGGGTAGAAAAACATGGGTGACAAAAAAATTATGATTTTGGCAGAAACATTCTCTAACTCTCGGTTTTGGTGAGTTTGACCTCGTCCCCACCTCCGTTGACCCTTACACGTGAGTCCCGCGTGAGGGGTACCGCGGGCCCGATTTGGATGAGAAACGTTTTCAATTCTACTCGTTATTTTATAGATAGATGTGCTTTAAGTTTAAGAACTAATGTGTGCATTTAAGAGTATCAAGATTCTAAGACTGAGACCAACCCGACTAAAACAAGCTAAAAGCTTATGTATGGGTCCGGTCTTCTTTTGTGTGAAAATCGTTGAGCACATTAGCTGCGACTATATCTCCTTCGGTCCACATGGCTTCGCGCGCTGCAAGTCTCTGCTGTTGTTGTGCTGCGCCAGGTAGGGAGAGCCATGGAAGCACTCCTTTTGGTGGAGCGAGAAAGGTTGGCTCGTACGGGAAAGCAGCAGCAAAATTATGCAAATCGAGTCTCACTTCCTTATTCCTTCTGGCCCTAAATCAAATACCTACCTGGAGAGAGGGGGGTTGATATGCATGGGTTACCTAATCAAGCTTCAAGCATCTTGAATAGATGCAGAATTGACAGTTAAGATCCCCGCCCATTACACACACAGAAAATGCACAATTGACAATTGAGATCCTCGCGCCCCATAATAATTTGAGTCAAACACAACTGATATCAAGGTGTTTGGATCCACTCAGCTAAAACAAACTGACTAAACTTTAATCATTTTAGTTACAAAAGAACCAAACACAAAGAGCTAAAAATGACTAAAACCTTTTAATCTCTTTAGCTCCTAAGAAGGAACTAAAACCGACTCTCTTTTTTTTTCCAGGTTGGCCTGGTTTTTACTAATAAACTGGAAACCAGACCATGAACAGTCCTATGTGAATATGTGAGAGTGGCGGGGACAAGTTTAAAGACCGTTATGTCTCCATAGGATTCGCAAGCAGTTCACAGAGGATAAAGTTTAGGAAGCACTACAAGTTCTTGAACACGTCATGTGAACTCCATAAACGTAGGGCACATAGCATGACAAATAGTAAAAAAAAAGACTTGTAAAGAATCTATGCTTGTTATCCATCGTGTAGATGCTATCCAAATAAGTATCAGTTATCCATTTAGCCAAAAACAAATTAGGCAGAAGTATCAGTGCTAGTATGAGCTGAAGTAAAACATCGATTGCAAGCATGGTTAGATAAAAGGGAAAGCTAAAACTGTAAAATTCCAACTGGCCTAAGTGCTATAAAAAAAAAATACTTATTCACAGAAGAACAGCTAAGTTAATTATAGTCTTCAGCCATGTGCTAGGCACAAGGCAGAGGTGACTAGTCAAACTAGTTTCTTCACAGATAAACCTAGACTATGAGATTACAGAGATCACTAGTGATTCTATTGCAGAAACCAGAATTGAGAAGTCTCCACCGTGGATAGCTACTAATGAGCATGGGTTACAGTTCCACCATCTGCCAAAAACGAAAAATGGTCTGGACATTTAAAGATGTTAAAATTAGATTTCAGAGGGCACAACAACAACACAAGCTGCAACTAGAGAACTCTTCTACGTTTTTTTTTTAAAAAAAAAAATTGAAAGAACTCTCCCATGTATAGTTATTAGTAGCCCATTCAACTAAATATGAAACAGCAACCTCAAAGACGTTCAGTGCCTAGTATTAGCTATGTCCACAGAACTAGGGATACAAACATACTGATCAAACATGGTCAGAAAGAAGGGAAGTACATACAATCAAATTCCTATTTTCTTAACTGGGACCTATCCGCAGAAGAAGAACAAACTCAAGGATAATATTTCGCCATGTTCTAGACAGAAGTGACTAGCACATACATAAAGTAATGCTCCAGAATAAGTCAAACAAGTCCCGTCATAGATAACCACAACTCCATTGTGTACAATAAGAAGTGATAAGTAGTAGTTATATTGCTGGAAAACAAATGAGGATGCCTGGGCATGGACAGACCCTAATGAGAGTATTATACCATCCACCTGAACCATAAAATCAGTCTTCCATACCTCAGGGTGTTAAGACATGCTACCAGCAGGAGCAGCGGCATAAGCATCTGCAAGCCCAGGAACAGAGTCCTTGTGACGGTCGATGAACATCAATTTGAAAGTCTTCTCTCCCATTGCTGCCAAGGTATAAAAGCTCTTATCACTACTAAGCAATCCCTTTTCCTGCAGGACTTTCATAACATGATACCGAGAAATCAGACGCTTCTCCAGGTTAAATGTAAACAGGGTAGGGTTTTTAACAATGTACTGTGGTTCCAGCCTAACTTCATTCATCAGGAACTCAATCTTGCGTAGAAGGTTCTCCTCAGTTAATCCTAAAATATGTGGACACTTGGACACTGCAGTGGAGACCTCAGAGTCGGAACAACCAAGCGTCCTCTTGAAAAACTGAAGCCTGGCTGCAACATTCTCTTTGGAAATACAGGCAACTGAGGACACCGCGTATTTGAACATGGGTGAAGTGCGAGGCACCCCAAGTTCTTCCGCCCGCAGCAAAAACTCCTTCATGCGCTTTGGGTTGTACGAAAGCAACCTCGGGGTTTGTGAGCACAGCTGGGCAATATCTCGAACACTTAGACCGCACTGATGAAGCAACGCTATGTTAGGCTCGATCATCTTCTCAATGCTCGATGTTAGGAGGCAGAGGTTCCTCTTTAAGGCCACCAGAACCCGACCAAAAGAACCGTAGAAGGAGATCAAGAACTTGATATTGGCATCGACCTTGCCGCGGCGTAGAACGCTGGAGGCGACGGGGAGGAAGCGGGCGATCTCGGGAGGGGACAGGCCCACGCGGTCCCGGAGGGCAAGGATCCGGGGCTCGAGTCTGTTCGCCCTACAAAGGAGGATCAGCGGGTCGGCAGCGACGACGTCGGCGATGTCGGCGCGGGATAGGCCGATGCTGGATAGCAGGGCGAGGACAGCGTCGGAGTCGAAGCGCGGGTTGAGGCTAGAGCCAGAGGTGGAGAATTCGTCGATCGCCTTCTTTGACGCCGCGGTTGCATCGGCGAACACCTTCTTGGACGCGCTGCGGGCTTGGGCTGGGGCGAGGCCGCAGGCGGCGACGAGGTAGTCCTCGAGGGAGAAGGGAGTGGGGGAAGGGGATGTGGAGAGGAGGAGGCGGCAGCCGCCGTGATGGATAGGGAAGGTGAGCTGGTAGGCGGCGCCACGGACGAGAGGGAGGAGGTGATTTCGGAGGCGAAGCATATCGGCGGCGGCGGAAGGTCGTCGTCGATTGGTGGGGAGCAGAGCAGAGGTAGTCCTCACTGCAACGGCACGATAAATTGTTTAGTTTGGGAAAGCACGGGCCAATTTTACTGTAGCAAAACTTGTAGTTTTTTTTAATATATGCCATTACAATTTTCTAAGATTTGACATATACCATTACAATTCATCTAATTGTAGATATGCCATTATAATTCAACCGGTCATCGATTCCTACCATTTTCTATGTCTGTCGCGACGGCTGGCCCACCTGCAGGTGCTGTATACATACGAAACCTTTCGTATGGTCCATTTTGCCCTTAGACATACCTAGTCTTTACCGTCACTTGTGCATAGGGCCCACCTCTAAAACAAGATTAGCATTATTAATGTTGATTTTGTACGGCATATTTTAATTCAGGCAGGCATATAAAATATATTCCGGTATAATTATATTTGCATTGATTAAATTCAATGTTGCTGTATTTGATTACAGTATTCCTTTCAAGTAATGACATATATTTGGTGGTGTCAAGCCCGTTGACAAATATATTGTTATGAAAGAAGGGTCCCAGGATCAAGTCATTTTAATGCATTAACAAAATAGCTAGCAATGTGACTAATTCAGGGTTCTATCTCTTATCCTATTTTCGCGAAATTAGTATGGATTTGATGATTAACCTGAAATGTGATTCTGGATTAGGCCGAATAAACAAACTCCCAAATAAGTTAATAAGTGTTCTATCAACATATTATAGCGGACTTTAGTTAATGATGTCCCGGTATGGCTGTAGTCCCTGCCGATGACTCATTCGCTAGGTGTTGCTATGGTATTGAGTGTGAATATAAGGTGAACATAAGCTTAAGTTTTAAGATTAAGATTGTTCGATTAAGAGGGAGACTATTCATATGTGTGTATCCACCTGCACATGATCAATATAACAAAATTACAAAGAATAAGTCGTTGACCTTCGGTCATGGGGGAGAATGTTGGAATTGACCTCGGTCAAGTGTAATTGGGCCATCAGGCCCAATCCTAATCATACACTATTCTCTATTTGTTGCCTTTGATTGGAAGGCAAACACAGCCCACTTAGGGCCCGGCCCCGCGTCTACAGCACTATATATCTAAGGGGAGACCCCTAGGTTTCGTAATCTAAGTTAATCTCGTGTTAATCACGAGTTAGCCTATAGGGCTCATTAGAACCCTAATCCTATCAATCACTAAGGGTGCTGGAAGGCATGGAAGCTCGGTGTCCCTCATCTACATCTACGTGATGCTGTTCTGCTACGTCTACTTCCTCTACGGCTCTACGGCATCTACATCTCGTTAGTCATCCACCAAAGAGGATAGATCTGAATGGTAAGTCATAAGTTTCACCAAATTCCGTATTAGATCTAAGTGCTAGGTGTGATCTATGTTAGACTAGATGATCCTGACAGTTTTATATTCTAAGTTAACATCAGTAAATTCTAACAATTGGTATCAGTCGCCTAGATCTAGTTCTACTACATCTCCTAGCGTAAACTCTAAGTGTTTCGGTGCGATCAATGCCAATCAGAGGTGTTTTCGATGATCTAAGACAAGTTTTAGTTAGTTAAAGTTCTTCGAGATCTACTCGATTAGGGTTACGGTCAACACCTAAGATGCATCTGAGCTCAAACATATCAGCCCTTTACACGCATCACAACCTTTACCCGCAAGCAATTAGAACAAGGGGAGTGCAAACACCCGAATCAGATCAAACAACACTCAGAAAACCCCATCCGAAACCCTAACAGTAACCCTAACCCTAACCCTAGATCTATGAAAAACCCTAGCTTAAGCATGAGATTAATGACCTAACGGTCATGGTGACCGTGTGGTGCGTATCATCGCGCGCTACCATCACCTTCAGTCCCGGCGACGCCTTGGAAGGCTTGCTCCGTCAGCGCCATTCATGGCCGCGACGAGCGAGCCTCCTTGGCCGCGCGAGCACCTGTGTGGTGCACGCCTCCGCCCTCCTCGAGCTTCGGCTAGGAGAACCGGCACCGCCGCCGTTGAGCACCGACGAGCTACCTCGACAACCCGCGCGCGAAACGCACGCGGTGAAGCCGAGGAACCTCGCGACGCTCCGGCAAGGCGGCATCGGAAGTGCGGACGGGTCCCTTAACTCTCTCTTTCGCCGGATCTTGCGGAAAACCGACAGACCACCTCGACGGGCCGCGCGCTTCTGGCGCACGTGGCGCCGCAGAGAGGGACTGTGGTTCTTCGCCGAGGACCCTCACGGATGCGCGGAGCTTGCTGGCCTTCAGATCTTGGCCCTTCCTCACTGGATCTGGTTCGCCGGAGGTGGGGAGACGGCGGCGCCGCCGCCGCAAGCTGTCAATCGGGAAAAAGGGGAGGGAGGAAATGAACTAGGGTTTCCCTCCCCTCCCCGCCGTTTCCGCATTTTAAGGCGGATCCCACCTGCGCTCGACCGTCCGATCGTGTCGGACGGCTGAGATCGATGCGGGAGGAAGCGCGGGCGAGGTGCGCTGAGCTGGGCCGTTTTCTCGGCCGGCCTGCCCCGTTCGCCCCTGGGCTTTAGGCCTAATAAGCTTTAGAGCCCACCAATAAGCATTAAGCCGCGAGCCGAGCCATGCTACGAGCCGAGCCGCTAAGCTAAGCTGAACCGAGCTGAGCCGCTACGCCAAGCTGAGCTGAGTCTACTGAACCAAGCCGCCGCACTATGAACCGAGCCGAGCTAAGTGACGAGTCGAGCAGCTAAGCTAAGCCGCGCTGAGCCGACGAGCGAGCCGAGCCGCCGAGTCGCGCAGGCGAGCATGCGCGCGCTGCTGTTGGGCCGCACGCTGGGCTGCGCTGATGGGCCGCGTTGGGCCGAGAGCACATTAAGAGCAGGCTGCGCGTCTTATGGGCCGTTCGCGGGTCGATTTCAGATCTGGGTAACATTTTCTCTTAGTTTTAAGCTTTAAGTATTACTTGATATTTTAGCTTAGATTTAATTCATGTTTAAGCTGAGTAATAAGAAATTAAATAAGTATTATTTAATGGCTTATGTTTCTGCATATTTTAATAAGTTTAAGTCTTGTTGCAGTAAAATTTGATATCATTTCTAAGTCTATTTTGGCATAATTTTTCAATTATTAATTGGAAAATTAGTTGAAACCAAATTCTAAAGTATAATTTCATAGCAATATTTTATTTTGCTATATTTTAAGCTTCCGCTGTCATCTTGAGAATATATGCTCATCCATTAAATTAAGTTTTATTAGTATTCAATTTTTCTAATTCAATTAGATAAACATTTAGATTTTAATGAGCATAATAACTTAGGGCATAAGCTTTACATTAATTTAGCCATTAAGTTGAGCTAAAGTTATTGGGCAATTTTTTTTATGTACACATTACATATTTTATGAGTCTATTATGTTTTATAGAACCATGAGTTCTTAATTATTAGTCCTTTGCCAAATTTTGAATTTATGAATCTTCTCCCTACAACTTTAAACATGGTTGGGATTTATTTAATTAAGTTAAATGCCCAATTTAGTTGATTTTTTCTCACCATGTTTAGGTCTAAGATTATATGATATTTGAATTGAGAATATTTAGTCAGACCACCGTAGGGTTAAATTCATGCCTTTATGTGCATCTTACTGTACTGCTACTGAGACATCTTTATGAATTTTCAGTAGATTATTCAAAGTTTTGAGCATCATTGAGTATTGTAATGGCATAAAATTCCCTAGTTGGAATAAAGATGTGCTAGGCCTTCTCAAGACTCTGGATCTTGATTATGCGCTATGTGAGGATAAGCCAATTGCTCCGGCGGTTGGAACTCAGAATTATGTTGGTAAGATAAGTGAGTACAGCTCAAATTAAGATAAATGGGAGAAATCCACTTATTGGCAAAGATGGTCAAACCATCATTGAGGCCTTAAGAAATTCTTTGCCTACTAGATTAGAGGTAAGGAATTATGAGTTCAGGAGTCATTATACTCAATTGAGGAAATTTATAAACATAAGTTAGCAAATTTCCTCCTCATGAAATTAACAACTTCACATTACAATGATTAAGGTGTATTGAGCGTACACGAGCATGGTCAACATAGCTCACGGGTTGAAAGTGCTTGGGATATATATATCTCAAGGGTTATATGCATACTCAAGTTATAAGCAACTTTTAAGTCAACCACATGCAAGAGCGATACCCTGGATTATTACATAATTAAGTTGTCTCATAAGTTTCCATTAAGTTTATTTGCTCCCACTATTTTGGTGGAACAACTGAGGTGCACTTGCACATATTGAACCTCCTCCAGGTTTTCATGGACTTTAAAGGAGGAGAGCTCAATGGAGCATGGTCTACAAGACTTCGTCAAAGGCAAGACTCTGGGTTTTCGCATTACAATTAAGTTATTTGTTTTAGCTTAATTTGAAGCTGATGATGTACTTTAGATTAAGAAAGAACATATTTGTACTCTGTGATAACAAATTATTGACATTTGTATTCCCTATAAGTAATAATACATCATCAAGTTCGTTTATTGTTTATCGTTATTTATTGTCTTTGACCATTATTTAAGTTAAATAAGTTGATTAGTGATGAGACCTTGTCGAATATGTGGCATACTCACGTTTAAACCACAAATTCGAGAGGGAGAATTGAATGTCTCATCAGTTTAGAGTTGACACTCTTGTTGCTCTTGTCAGTTGAGAATTGAACTGAGGACTACTCAGAGATATTCTCATTGTCCAGAAGTTTTCAAGGGCAAAATTAAGAATACAGCATAATATACTCGCTATATCTTGCTGCTTAAATTAAGAATAAGTTCAAGAGCAACTTTATCATGCTAGACATGATTAGTCAAACACCATTGTGATAGGACTAACATCCACAAATACCAATTGTCTCAAATAAGTGTGATTTTATCCTCTATGCTGGCCACCGCTGGGTACGTGATAATCTTCACAGGTTCTATTGTTCTATCCATTTATGGCCACCGCTGTTGTGGATTAGTTCAATTGGAATCTGAGATGATTGAAGTATGGTTGTGTTCATGATTCTTGGCCACCGCTGTTTTATGAACATTTAATCATAGCTTTGCTACTCTAGTTCATTTTCTGGCCACAGCTGATGTGGGCTAGGTTAGCAAGGAAAGTTGATCAGTGGTATAGTAAATGTCACGCCAAAGATACATTAGTTGTCTAACCATAACAGAGATATGAAATGTTTTAAGAGATAAGATAAGTATTGGGCACAAAAGTAAAAGCCTCATTCATTTTATGTTTATAATGAAGAGGTTATAATGGAGTATGTCAACTTTAAATATAAGTATAGTTCTTTTCATAGCAATTTTTTGATGGAGTCAAAGGAGTAGGCTATAATGGGTCTATAAGTCTTGATAGTGATTCCAAAAGAAACTAAGATGCTAAGTTCATAACTCACCATAAGTATGCATCATGGGAAACTATGATTCATTTGTAAAGTCAAGGTGGATTAAATTGTTATCCTGATACTCTAAGGTGAATGATCTCTCCATAAGCTAAAATGAAATAAGTATGCGTTCCAAGAAAGGAGAAATATGTTCGTCATGTCTTTAGACACATCTTGTGTAAGTTTCCCTAGGTTCTGGGGAAGCATGACACTTAGATGGGACCTAAATAAGTATTGGGATTGTCACTGAAGAGCAAAAGTAGAAAGAAGTTCTGAAGTGATAAAATGTGAATGCATATATACAATTATGCCTGTTTTGTTTGCGTGATATAGCAAATTTATCATAAGAATAAGATAAATAGGAAGACGTTCCTAAAGCTTCTAATGAAGCTATATGCTAAGACATATGAAAAATTGACTTAGCATAACAAGCCGGAATGCTTGACATTATTAGTCTTAGTCCAGAGGAGGTCCAATGGAAAAGGTGTTAAAAGTTTAATACACCAAATAACATGCTTATTTAATTAAGTACAACTCAGATAAGATTTTGTAAGAGTGTGTGGATATAAATGTGCACAATTAAGTTTTGTATCCTTCACTCTTACATATATGAGCGATTCTGCAGAAAGCTCTAAAACAAGATTAGCATTATTAATGTTGATTTTGTACGGTATATTTTAATTCAGGCAGCCATATAAAATATATTTCGGTATAATTATATTTATGTTGATTAAATTTAATGTTGTTGTATTTGATTACAGTATTCCTTTCAAGTAATGACATATAGTTGATGGTGTCAAGCCGATTGACAAATATATTGTTATGAAAGAAGGGTCCCAGGATCATGTCATTTTAATGCATTAATAAAATAGCTAGCAATGTGACTAATTCAGGGTTCTATCTCTTATCCTATTTTCGCGAAATTAGTATGGATTTGATGATTAACCTGAAATGTGATTCTGGATGAGGCCGAATAAACAAACTCTCAAATAAGTTAATAAGTGTTCTATCAAGATATTATAGCGGACTTTAGTTAATGATGTCCCGGTATGGCTGTAGTCCCTGTCGATGACTCATTCGCTAGGTGTTGCTATGGTATTGAGTGTGAATATAAGGTGAACATAAGCTTAAGTTTTAAGATTAAGATTGTTCGATTAAGAGGTAGACTATTGATATGTGTGTATCCACCTGCACATGATCAATATAACAAAATTATAAAGAATAAGTCGTTGACCTTCGGTCATGGGGAGAATGTTGGAATTGACCTCGGTCATGTGTAAGCCATCAGGCCCAATCCTAATCCTACACTACTCCCTATTAGTTGCCTTTGATTGGAAGGCAAACACAGCCCACTTAGGGCCCGGCCCCGCGTCTACAGCACTATATATCAAAGGGGAGACCCCTAGGTTTCCTTAATCTAAGTTAATCTCGTGTTAATCACGAGTTAGCCTATAGGGCTCATTAGAACCCTAATCCTATCAATCACTAAGGGTGCTGGAAGGCATGGAAGCTCGGTGTCCCTCATCTACATCTATGTGATGCTGTTCTGCTACGTCTACTTCCTCTACGGCTCTACGGCATCTACATCTCGTTAGTCATCCACCAAAGAGGATGGATCTGAATGGTAAGTCATAAGTTTCACCAAATTCCGTATTAGATCTAAGTGCTAGGTGTGATCTATGTTAGACTAGATGATCCTGTCAGTTTATGCTCTAAGTTAAGATCAGTAAATTCTAACACACAGGACTAACCTTCTTCTCTGCTACTAAAGGGAATCAAACCATGAATCAAAATCATCTGATGCATTTGAGGGGCCAGAATGAGGGGGACACTGTCATGTGGGGCGCTGTTTGGTCCTTTTGCAGCTTAAGTCTACTTTTGCTCACTTAAGCACAATGAAGTGCCTTCAAGTAAACTATCCACTGAATCATCAATAGATGGCACATCAATCCTCTTCGTATTTCCAAAGCCAAAGTTATGGCCAGATTTAACAGTTGGTTCAGAAGTTACACTTCGGGTAGAAAAAACCTTCATTCTGTATGGGTAGGGAAGTCAGTGAAAGCAAGTCATCTAGAGTATCGTCCACATGTGGAAGCTCAGCCAATTTGGCAGACAAGTTGGGTGTAACTTCCTTGTTCGACCATGTGACATTCGTACCTTGCAATGCTGAATCAGGTCCAAACGATTCATCCAAGTTGGAGCTAGAAAGGTGAGTTCCACTTAATGAATTGAGGAGAATATCAAGTTCTTCTGCTGCAGCACCCACCTCAAACTTCAACCCTTTGCTATGGACTGTACCAGGATCAGCATCCATGATTCTTGTATGCCTATCTTCTTCGCTTACTGAATTCATATACGCACAGCGTTCTGTTCACGGTGAACAGAACACATTGGACGTTATTTATGCATAGCATATATACGCACACCGTGAAGAGAACGCTGTGGTTTGGGGTCCAGAGATCGACTCGATCTCCAAACTGATTTTCTTCTCACACCATTGTTCCACACATATAGCACTAGAGTTAACTTACACAAATTTCAAACAAATTCAAAACTAAGAAACTGCTAGCCCCCCACGCCGCGCTCCCACAATCCGGCCACGGCGTCGTGTCGCGTTCACCTGCGTTTAACCGCTGATCCAGGTGTGTTCAGCCACTTCCCTTCCCTTTTCTGCGATAGACGTGCACAACAATTTCTCTCCAGTATATTTTCCAATCATGCCTATGATTGCCTTGGATGTCATGGAAATAATGACATGGGAGTGTTTAATTTTGCATAACTTTTCTCTCCATACGCAAAGGAAGCATAAAATTTCACCTCTGGTCTCGCCACCAACAGATTAGCACAGTCATGGTGAATCCTTTCCTTTCTTTTCACCACAAACAAATGTAGATTGTGTACACATTGCTAGACTGCAATTTGCACGGTCGAACATTGTAAATATTTTGAGAAAGTTAAGCCCAGTTGTAAGCATAGTAACTGAAAAGTAAAGTTTCTGAAAAGCAATCAAGAACAACAGAAATGGTAACAATGATAGAATTAAGCGGGGAGGAAGAGTCGAAAAACCTATAATCTTGCTTTCAAGTTCCAATATAGCTTCTCCATTGCCTATTAGTACTTTTCGCGCAAGCATAAGCACCCTCTGTTGGCTGTTTGTTGGCCTGTTTAGTCAGCCAGGTAGGAAGTCAATTCAGTGCCTTCTGAGCAAAGCTAGAAGCATAAATGGTAGCAAGACCAGGAATTCTCTCCTTATGACGACCAATGAACTTGTTGTGAAACTTGTTCTCAGTCATAACGGCCACAAAATAAAAGCTCAACTCGGAATCCACCAATCCCTTTTCCTTCAGAAGTTTAAGCACACAATGCCGGGGTAACAAGCGGCGCTCAAGGCTATACTTCATCAACGCAGGCCTTTGAGCGATGTAAGGTGGCTCCAGCTCAACATGCCTTGTTAAGAACTCTGCATTTCTCCTCAGCCTGTCATCTGACATGGTCACAATACCTGGCATCTTCCTCACGGCTGTCAACACATCCTCCTGTGACCAACCATACATTTCAAGGATACCAAACTTCTTGGTAAGCTTCTCCTTTTTTTGGAACGGAAATGACAAGAGAGCATAGTGGAACATCCGCGAGCTCCGCGGCACACCAATCTTATCAATGAGCGTCACGGCCTCCCGCAGGATCTTGTGCGGCCTGGTGAGCACCCGGGACATGGATGGTGACAAATCAGACGCAGCGATCCCGCATTGCTGGAGGAGGGCGAGGTTGGGCTTGAACGCCTTTTCTGGATTGACTGTAAGGATGGCGCTGTTCATCTTCACGACCTGGAGGAGCTTGTCGAAGGAGCCATAGATCGGGAGCAAGAAATCGATGTTGCGGCGGATGGAGCAGACACGGATGGAATTGCGGGAGACCAAGATAAGGCGCGCGATCTGGGAGCGCGAGAGGCCGAGTTCCTCGAGGTCGGCGACGCGCTTGGACAGGTTCTTCTCCACTTTGGCGCAGAGGATCTTGGGGTCCGCGGCGACGACAGCGGCGATGTCAGCGCGCGAGAGGCCACGCGCGGAGAGGAAGGCGACGACGGCGTCGGGCTGGGAAGGGGACCTGAGGTGGGAGACCGCCTTTGACGCCTTGAGGGCTTGCGCCCGGGTCAGGCCGCATCTGGCGACGAGGTAGCCTTCGACGGCGAAGGGGGCGGCGGCGGAGAGAGGGCGGTGGAGGGAGCGCAACGGAGCGTGGTGGGGGGCTGCGGCGGCGAGAGGCGATGCGGAGCGGAGAAGCGACAGGAGGTTCCGGAGTTGGAGCATCGCGTCGACCCGCCGCCGCCGGCGGCCGCCGCAGGGATGTCAGAGGTGTAGGGTTCTACGTACTTGTGTCCGCCGACGCAACGGGGGTTTGAGAACCGTGGATTTGGTGCGAATTTCAGCGAGGTCAGGCTTGTGTGTTTCAAAACATATCTAAAACAAATTCCAAAAAAAAAAATCACCTCGAACAAATGTAAACGGATTGTGTACACTTTGCTAGACTGCAATTTGCACGCTCGAACATTGTAAACTTTTTGAGAAAGTTAAGCCCACATGTAAGCATAGTAACTGAAATGTAAAGTTTCTGAAGAGCCATGAAGAACAGCAGAAATGGTACGAGTAACAATGATAGAATTCACGCCTCTACTGTGACAAGCCTGCCTTTAAGCCAAATTTTTCTGAAAAAACAAAACCGGCACATATGACTCGAGCAATGAGAAACACATCAAATATCAAGGTCTTTTTAGTGTCAAGTCGGCTTAGGGCTTGTTCGTTTAGGCATGGAATGGTTGGATTCCATGTAGAATAGGTGGGATTGAGTCCATAAGGCATGGATTGGTTGGATTCCATGTGAAATGGGTAGGATTGAGTCATGAGTAACAATCCCACCCATTCCATATGGAACCCAACCAATCAATGCCTAACCGAACAAGCCGTCAGTGTGGATAGTGCGGCAACTGATTATGGGCCGAGCTCGGGCGCAACTGTTCATTGCCCGAAAATAGGAACGACTTTTCCTTGGAAGAAAATCAAGACGCTGCCGGTTCCAAACAAAGTCAAGCATTTTGTCTGGAGGTTAGCACTCAATAGCCTGCCATTGAAAAGGATGATAGAAAGCATAGGGATGGAAATTGATACGAGATGTCTGATGTGCCTGAGATTTGACGAAGATGGGAATCATCTATTTTTTAAATGTAAGTATGCGCGGACTGTTTGGCGTGACCTAATGATGGAGGATAGGAGGCTTGATATTAGCAGGGAAACCATGTGTTTCAGCAGATTTGGTGGTTCGAGAAGGAGGTGTAGGTGTTGGTAGTGACTGCACAATGGGTCCTATGGACCACCCGAAATGATTCTAACACGGGTGATTCAGTCCGTACAGCGACATCAACGTCTGTCCTAATTCAGAAGCACTACGTGGAGTTCGAATAATTTTTTTTCAGAAATTGCCTAAGAAGGTTGAGACTGCTTGCTCATGGTGTATGCCTGCCTGAAGTGAAGTTTTTGGAGATTAATGTTGATGGCTCATACAAAGAGGCTGGAAGCACAGGAGGCTGGGGGTTTGTAATCTGTGATAATTCAGGAGATGTGGTTGGCTCTGGCGTAGGGAGAATTGAGCATTGCACTGATGCTATGCATGCTGAATTAATGGCAATTCTAAAGGCTCTTACCTTTGCCATGTAAGCAGGTATGAGGAGGATTGTAATAGAAACTGATGCGGTTAATGTCAAGACTGCTTCGATAACTCAAGATTATGATCTATCATCCCTCGGTGTGCTGGTTCGGGACACCAAGCTCATCATGCACTCCGATTTTCTGGAGTTTAAAGTAGTATATCAACCTCAGGCATGTAACATGGTAGCTGATGCTTTAGCTAAATTTGGGTGTGATTTAGAGCCATGTGGCACTATGTTATGGCCCAATGGTAATCCGATTTTGTAAACGATCTTGCCGATTATCAGTCAGCTCATGGTTAATGGAATTTATGTTCCAAGTCAAAAAAAAAAAAGAAACACATCAAATATCATTTCTGAAGCAAGCACAGAATGCACAAAGGCAGAAAACCATGAGCCTAATGTCATAAATAAGCGCACTATTTAATAGATTAAATATATATAATATTATGTAATCTCAAGATTCTATTCTTATGCAACGATACCCCGTCATTTTGACTGTGAAGTACTGCATACTAATACATACTAATACAGGGCAGGCACAGTAGTTTCAGATGCGAATGACATCGAGTACAACGCCTTCTAGACATACGTGCTCTGATCATCCTTTATTCTGAATAACTCCAAAGACCCATTTCCACATAATGAAAAAGAAAACGCTCTGGCATTATTTTCTGATGACCTACATTATAACCTTGTGTTGTGTTCACCTGCGATACAGATTTAGGAACAAAGCAGAGTTTATATAGTTCATATTGCGTCAAAGATTTATACTGTTAGCCAACCTGCTTAAGCAGATTGAATTTAGTTGGCTCCGGCCAACCTAGTTTATCTTAGAACTATATCCGTTCTTACATGTTACAAACCAACAACAAAAAACAACACAAACCCAAACCCTTTGGATGGACTATTTATGTGCACAAGGATACGGTACAGAGGAGTTGGTTCATACATTATATATGCAAAAAGTAAGTGTAAATAATAACAGTGATTATTTATCTCTCCAGGATAGTTTCCAATCATGCACCAAAAGGTAAAAAAAAAAAACCCTGGAGCCTAGGACAATGAACTCCCCCCATGATTGCCTTGGATGTAATGGAAATAATGGCATGCTATTACTATCAGTGGTAGGATTATCCACTACTGACCTACAGTTCTAGCAAAGATTAACTAAACAAAAAGGCAGCTAACAGTTATGAATCCTAAACAAGATCGTCAGTAGCACTGCACTTTTGCAGACTTAGAGGTGAGAGAGCTCAGAGCCCCAGCAGGATGTAGTAGACCAGGGTGATGGGAAGAGCAATCAGCATCCCGAAGATCACACTGCAACAAAGAGATTATATTATGAATGATCATTGTCATTGTCTCATGGGTCCATGAACGAACAGGTAGTGTGAAATGCAACATGCTAGGAGCAATCATGCTGATTATGTCCTAGTTTATTTCTTTTTGACTGCACGAGTCACTTCTCAAACATTATCATTAGGAATCATTGGAAATTCGGTGGGTGCTCATTTCTGTTTCTGATTATTTTCAAGTGATGATTCCTGATTATGTAATTGACAACGAAAGCATGAGTATGGTCAGATTCTATGTTACAAGACCCCCAAAAAAGCATGAGCAAACATGTTGAACCTTGCAGGCTTGAAATTGGTACTGAGAAAATGTGGAATGTTAAGAGATGATCTTACACTGTGCTCAGTATGTTAGGATGAACGTTGTACTCCTTGGCAAACACAAACGGCCCACGATTCCTTGAGGTAGAGCAGCCTGAAAATTGAGTGCCAATTCAAAGTTGTGGACATTTTTTTTCAGTTTTCTACAGCATGCTAGGAGTAGTTTGACACAAGATTCAGGTATACGGAGTACCTGAACAATGGCAATGTGCAGAAGAACCGCTCCCATGAGGAACCGGACAGCCATGGCATACGCTTCAAGTTTGTTCCCACAAGCAATGATCCGGGGCTGCAATGCCATGAACAAGCCTGAAAAATGTAAAAGTTAAGTGCTTGCAGCTATACGTGATACAGCAACAGAGGCATAGAGCAATTCATCAGTATCAGAGATGTGCACACCTAGACTGAACATGGCCATCCCAAGCCCTGCATTGGACAGGATCGAAATCGACCGGGCAATGGTCGCGGGCATTTCAATCCCCCACCTAAATTGTTCAGCACAGACCAGACAAAAATTATTCAACAGATGCAGGGATGCCTGATGAAACATGGCCCTGTGTATTTGAGAAATGATCTTGCATTGATTGCCAACATGTAGGATACCAGGGACCAGATGATCCCAATGAGACTGGAGTAGGTGTTGGGCTTCCTGATCAGCTTCCTCCAGACCATGATCAGGATGAGCCTGGTCATCACGCTCGCCGGCGGCATCACGGCCAGCCTCCCCTCGCAGTCGTCCTTGGGGTAGAGCTGGGCGGTCGAGTTGGAGCCAAGCTTGGACAGGGTCGGCCCGCCCTCGTCGGCGGCGTTCCCGTTCTTGGTCCTGCTGAAATTCTCACGGCCGTACTCATCGTAGGCCTGGGTTCCTCCTGTGCAGGCAAAGCATACATGATCAAAAATGAAATTTTGCTTCAGCCAGGCATCTCACATTTTCAAATTCATAGACCCAAGCAAAGCATTTCGCAGAAGGAGCACATGATGTTTATATCAAATTAGCATTTCGGTACTGGAAGAAAGAAGGGAAAGATTCCAGTTTTTTAATAGTCGAAGGTTTGGTCGGATGGTCAATGGACAGCACACAACAAGAAGTCAAGAAAGTGTAGTCCTACTATCAAGTAGCAACAAGAAAAATATGTTACCTTTGGCGAGGACGTCGCCGCCATGGTCGGCGCCGGCGAGGCGCTGGAGCTCCACACGAACATGTGCAGGTCCTTCCTCTTGGCAGCCGCCTGCGCGTGCGGCTGCGGCGAGTGGGCGCCCTTCTCCGGTCTCCTCCTCCCTTGACTATGTTGAAGAATTCGGCGTGGTTGAAGCTGGAGCCTCGCGGCCTGGGGTTCCGCGACGACTGCAGCGAGTAGATCTCGACGCGGGGGAGGTTGGAGACCCTCGGCTGCTGCATGGACTGCGAGTGCGAGCAGGTCGCCTCGGAGAGGGAGCTGATGGACTTGCGCACGGTGACAAGCATCCGTCCACTCCATCCTCGGAGACGTGGGCGTCGGCCTCGAGGTTGCCCATGTCGGTGACTCGGTGGCGAGGGAGACGACGTCGGAGTCGACGCGGAAGGAGACGATGACAGCGGCGGCGACGCAGGGGAAGTAGTCCATGACGAGGGAGCGGGCGGCGCGGTACTCGAAGAGGAAGAGCATGAGCGTGCCGGCGGAGTCGGCGCCGTGTTACGAGATTCGATTAAAAAAAAAATTATTAGGGTTTCATCCATGTTCATTGTGCCGCCGCCGATCCGTTCCCGGGGGAGTGATTCTGCTGCACGGTGATTCGCTCGTCATCGGTTGTTCTGGCGTGTCGCTGCGCGTCTGCCCGACTCGAGTTCAAGACGGAATCCGTTGTTGTCGTCTACGACTCCGTTGCGGCTGAGGGAGTTTCCAGTACAAATCTGCATCCCTGCAGGTGTTGTCGAGAGGCAAGAGATAAAGGCTATGTTTAGTTGCAAAAGATTTTTTAACTTTTTTATTCATCCCTCCTAGAAAATATACTTCCCGGAAAAGTTTCTCTTCAACTCCCTTCAACCTTACTATTCATCTCTCTCACAAAACACGCTTTCAAAAAAAATTCTTTTCTCCTTCTATTAACTAAACACTAACAAAGACCGGCGCTAGCGATCAGAACATCACAAGATTTGTCCCAGGCGAAAAAGATTTCCCCCCTGCTGTCGTTGATTTCCGTTTGTGGCACGAGGACAGAGGGAGTTCATCAAGGCCGAGGCCTGTTCCCGTCCTCTTGTGCGTGAAAATCAATTTGGGGAAACTTTGCTACGTGCACACGCCAAAAGTACCAGGAGGTTCTTAGTCACTGCAGGTTTTGCTAGGGTTACACAGGAACGTACCTAGATTTATTACTACAGATTAATTTTCTTCTGATTATTTTTCTTTGCAATGGCTTCTATGAAGTTTGATCTACCGCTGCTGGATCATAGCACGAGGTTCTCATTGTGGCAAGTGAAGATGCGGGCCGTTCTGGCGCAATCGAGTGATCTCGATGAGGCGCTGGAAAGTTTCGGCAAGAAGGATCAGAAGAAGACTACGTGGACTCCTGAGGAGAAGCGCAAGGACCGTAAGGCTCTGTCCCTAATTCAACTTCATCTTTCTAATGATATCTTGCAAGATTGTCTGCAAGAAAAGACCGCTGCAGATTTATGGCTCAAACTAGAATCGATCTGTATGTCGAAAGATCTAACCAGTAAGATGCATATGAAGATGAAGTTGTCCACGCTCAAGATGCAGGAGGGTGGTTCGGTGTTGAATCACATATCTGTTTTCAAAGAGATCGTTGCCGACCTAGTGTCGATGGAGGTTAAGTATGAGGATGAAGATTTAGGCCTCTTACTGTTATGTTCTCTGCCAAATTCATATGCCAATTTTCGTGACACCATACTTTTGAGCCGTGATGAACTAACCCTAGCGGATGTTTATGATGCACTCCAATCCAGGGAGAAGATGAAAGGCATGGTGCACAATGGTGGGTCCTCGTCCTCCAAGGGCGATGCACTCCATGTTAGAGGCAGACCTGAGCAGAGATACTCCAATGATGGCAACGAGCGTGATAAGAGTAGAAGCCGTTCCAAGTCCAGAAAACCCACCACCAAGAAGTTCTGTAAGTATTGTAAGAAAAAGACTCATTTTATTGAGGATTGCCTTATACTTCGGAATAAGCAGAAGAGGAAGAATAATCCTGATGGTAAGGCATCTGTTGTCTCTGCTGGTGAGGGTTCTGATTCTGGAGATTGTCTGGCTGTTGCTGCTTGTGTTTCTGATCATGATGAATGGATTCTGGATTCTGCATGTTTATTTCATATCTGCACTAACAGAGATTGGTTTAGTTCTTATAAACTTGTGCAGAAGGGAGATGTTGTGCGTATGGGTGATGATAATCCGTGTCAGATTGTGGGCATTGGCTCTGTTCAGATCAAGGCTCATGATGGGATGATTCGCACTCTGGAGAATGTGAGGTTCATACCAACAATGACCAGAAATCTTATTTCGATCAGCACACTTGATGAAAGAGGTTTCAAATACTCCGGATGTAATGGAGCTTTAAAGGTATCAAAGGGTTCTCTTGTTTGGCTTATTGGTGATAAGAATTCTGCAAATTTATATGTCCTTAGAGGTAAAACTTTGCATGGTGGTTTTGTTTCCGCTGCTGCTGCTGACACTAATGCAGAGACTGACCTTTGGCATATGCGTCTTGGACACATGAGTGAACTTGGCATGGCAGAATTGATGAAGAGAGACCTTCTCCCTGGCTGTACTTTGAGTGGCAGGAAATTCTGCGAGCATTGTGTTTTTGGGAAGCATAAGAGGGTAAAATTCAATACCTCTGTTCACACCACCAAAGGTACTCTTGATTATGTACATGCTGATGTTTGGGGTCCTTCCCGTAAGCCTTCTTTTGGTGGTGCTCGTTACATGCTTACCATTATTGATGATTACTCTAGAAGAGTATGGCCTTACTTTATGAAAAATAAACATGATACGTTTGCTGCTTTTAAAGAGTGGAAGACCATGATAGAAAGGCAAACTGAGAAGAAGGTAAAAGTGCTTCGTACTGATGATGGTGGAGAGTTCTGTTCGGATGTTTTTGATGATTATTGCAGGCAAGAAGGCATTGTTAGGCATCACACCATCCCGTACACACCTCAGCAGAATGGTGTGGCTGAGCGCATGAATAGAACCATCATATCGAAGGCCCGTTGTATGCTGTCCAACGCCAAGATGAATAAGCGTTTTTGGGCAGAGGCTGCGAACACTGCTTGTTACTTGATAAACAGGTCGCCTTCTATTCCACTTAATAAGAAAACACCCATTGAGGTATGGTCTGGTACACCTGCAGATTATTCACAGTTGAAAGTTTTTGGTTGTACTGCTTATGCTCATGTTGACAATGGTAGAGCCTAGAGCTATTAAATGTCTGTTTCTTGGTTATGGTTCGGGAGTTAAAGGCTACAAATTGTGGAATCCCGAAACAGGAATGACTTTCATGAGCAGGAGTGTTGTTTTCAATGAATCTGTGATGTTTACTGATAAATTGTCCTCGGATCATGTTCCAGAAAATTCAGCAAGAGAATTGCAGCATGTCAGTGTGCAGGTGGAGCATGTTATTGATGAGGAACCAGTGCAGGTGGAGACCGTGGGTGATGTTGTTGATGATGAAGCTCATAGTGATGATGTCCAGCAATCACCTCCTGTTTTGTAGCTAGAGGAGGATGTCCCTATTGCTCATCGCAGATAAAAGAGGGGGTTGTGGACCTAAACCTCGTCTTATTGAAGAATGCAATATGACTTATTATGCTTTGAGTTGTGCCGAACAGGTTGATAGCACTTATGAGTCAGCAACATATAGAGAAGCTATTGATTGTGGTGATCGTGAGAAGTGGATTTCAGCTATGCAGAAGGAGATGCAATCTCTCGAGAAGAATTGTACTTGGGAGGTTGTTCCATTGCCAAAGGGGAAGAAGACTGACCGTTGCAAATGGCTTTACAAGAGAAAGGAGGGTTTGTCTCCTAGTGAGCCTCCTAGATTCAAGTCAAGGTTAGTAGCAAAATGGTACAGTCAAATTTCTGGCGTTGATTATAATGAGGTATTCTCTCCCGTTGTGAAGCATAGCTCTATTCGCACTTTCCTCAGTATTGTTGCATCACATGATCTTGAGCTTGAGCAGTTAGATGTAAAGACTGCATTTTTTCACGGTGAGCTTGAGGAGGAGATATACATGGACCAACCTGAGGGGTTCATAGTACCAGGCAAGGAGAATTATGTGTGCAAGTTGAAAAGGTCCTTGTATGGTTTGAAGCAATCTCCCCGTCAGTGGTATAAAAGGTTTGATTCATTTATGTTGTCACATGGCTTTAAAAGGTCCCAATATGATAGTTGTGTTTACATGAAGACTGTTAATGGATCACCTATATACTTGCTGTTATATGTTGATGACATGCTGATTGCTGCTAAGAGCAGCAGAGAGATCACTGCGTTGAAGAAATTGTTAAGCAGTGAGTTTGATATGAAGGACCTTGGTGTTGCTAAGAAAATTCTAGGTATGGAAATTACTAGAGACCGTTCTGCTGGTTTGTTGTTTCTTAGTCAGCAAGTTACATTGAGAAGGTTCTTCAGCGTTTCAACATGCATGATGCTAAGCCGGTTAGTACTCCTATTGCACCGCATTTTAAGTTGTTAGCTAAGCAGTGTGCTAGTTCAGCTGAAGATGTTGAATACATGTCAAGAGTTCCGTATTCTAGTGTTGTTGGTTCTCTGATGTATGCTATGGTTTGCTCTCGTCCAGATTTATCATATGCTATGAGTTTGGTTAGTAGATACATGGCTAATCCTGGTAAAGAACACTGGAAGGCTGTTCAGTGGATTTTCAGATACCTCAGAGGCACGTCAGTTTTTTGTCTGAAGTTTGGTAGGACAGATAAAGGGCTCGTTGGATATGTTGATTCAGATTATGCTGGTGATTTGGACTAGCGCAGGTCACTCAGAGGTTATGTCTTTACTGTTGGCAGTTGTGCTGTGAGTTGGAAGGCTACTTTGCAGTCTGTTGTTGCTTTGTCTACTACTGAGGCTGAGTACATGGCTATTTGTGAAGCATGCAAAGAGTTGATTTGGCTAAAAGGTTTGTTTGCTGAGCTTTGTAGAGTTAAATCTTGTGTTAACCTGTTTTCTGATAGTCAAAGTGCAATATTTCTCACTAAAGATCAAATGTTTCATGAGAGGACTAAGCAAATTGATATCAAGTATAACTTTGTCCGTGATGAGATTGAGAAGAGCAAGTTAAAGGTACGCAAGATTAGCACTCATGATAATCCTGCTGATATGTTAACAAAGCCAGTCCCTGTTGCTAAGTTTGAACTATGCTCAAGCTTAGTTGGTTTGATGGATTAGCCCAAGAGGCTATTTGGCGCTAGAAGTGGTCGGTGCCTGATTTGGTCGCACCGGCACCGACGAGTGATTGCGGTGCTAACCACTCGTTTTCCTGATGGCGAGAGTGAGAGACGGGGATTTTATCCTGGTTCCGGCCACGAGGCCGTACGTCCAGCAGTGGTGCGATGCACCAGTTTACGTGTTGCTCGTAGTAGGGGTTTACAAGCAAGGCGGGAGAAGGAGATGAGCTCCTAGGTCCCTGGTTATGGTCTGTGTGTGTTTGAGACTTGTGTTCTCTGCGTGTCTTGCCCTTTGCATGGGCTTCCCTCCCCCTTTTATAGACAAGGGGGCGGGGTGCGAGTACATGTGTTTGTCGCTGTGTGCACTGTTCGTCCATGCCGCGCCGTACGTGAGCGGGAATCGCGCCTTCCAACTCTGCTGACGACATGGCAGGGACTGACGTATCGTCCTTCCTCCTGGTGACGGCTCACGGCGTCGAGGGTAGGTAACTTGCGTACGGGGTCCAAATCGAGCCTCCGTGGCCTCCTT
Source organism: Digitaria exilis (assembly GCA_015342445.1). Classification (NCBI taxonomy): domain Eukaryota; kingdom Viridiplantae; phylum Streptophyta; class Magnoliopsida; order Poales; family Poaceae; genus Digitaria; species Digitaria exilis. The sequence continues at coordinate 317,157 of JACEFO010001666.1, forward strand.
CGAGGTTGCCTTCGAGGGTGGCAGCGTCCCCGAGGCGAGCGAAGTCAAAGGAGTGGTTGGCACAGTGCTGCTGGCAGGTTAGGTTTGGCCGTGCAGCGTGGCGCTCAGAAGTCCACTGTTGCGAGTGGATTTGACCGATGTCTTCTCCGGGGCGTGGGTGGTTGCGTGGCGCAGTGATTCCCTGCCTTTTGACCGCAGAGGAGCGTCATCATGATTTGGATTGACGGGTCGCAGAGCCTCGGGCGCTGTTCCCGGCGAGACCGGCTCGAGCTTGGACCGCAAGCTCGAGCTCGCCAAGCCTCGAACGAGACGGAAAGGCTGGCTCGAGGGTGGAAGTCTCCCTCGAGGCCGCTGAGCCTCGAACGAGGCGGAAATCCCCGCTCGAGGGTGGTCGTCCACCTCGAGCGGGATGGGTGCCGAGGAGTTGTCGCGACGGTGGGCCTTTGCTGGGCTTGTAGAGACAGGCCGATGTCGTTGTGGGCCTTCTCGCCAAGTAGTTTTAGGCCTAGGTTGGGGTACCCCTTTTACAGGTACCCGACAGTAGCCCCCGAGCCTTGGCAGGAGTGAGATTCAATCTTGCGAAGGCTGGTGTTTGTCGAGGCTTTCGAGGCCTTTGTCCCTTCGCGAGTTCTGGGAATCCGTGGGGGCGCGCTAGCGCACCCGCGGGTGTAGCCCCCGAGGCCTTGGGAGAGTGGTTGACACTCTCTCAAGGTCTCAACTTGATGTGCAGAGCATTCGCTGCTTTCTCAGGTGTGGGTTTGTCCACTACGCCTGAGGTAGGGGGGATTTCGAGCTTTCTTCGTGCCTCATGCTCGCCGTTCGAGGGGACTGAGGAGGAGGCGACCCATGCTTCCCTCGATGGGATCGATCCATGGATGCCTGGTTGAGCTGGTAACGGGTGGTTCGAGCGGACGTCCCTGCCCCGTTCGATAAGGGTAGGCTCGTGGTCATAGGACACGCCCGTAAAAGCTTTTTCGCAAAAGTATGCTAGATGGGACTCAACCTCATTTGATAGAGGTCGAGGGCTCGATGCTCCCCCTTGAGGGGTCCCTTAGTCTAGGCTTTTTGCCTGGCCTCGAACATAATCGATTGTTACCGTCGAACATTTGAGCTTCGAGGCTCAATTTTGAGGGTACCGTCGATTATCTCTGACTAAGTTGATCTGGGGCCCTTGTCGAAACCCTTCGAAGGTCCAAGGTTCGAACCCCTGATCAGTAGAACGATGGCTTCCTCCCTTCGAGGAGGAAACCTTGAGCGTTCCCTCCACGTGTTCCGCTCCGCGCGGGGTAACGGTGGTAGACGTGGGAGTCGTGGCCGATGTGGGGAGGAACGCGGTCGTGTGGGTTTGTCCACAGCACTAGGAGCCCCCGAGCCTCGCTTGGCTCGAGATGTCCCAAATTTTTCTTCGTTCCTCGGGGTCCCTTTCGAGGGACTGAGGAGAAGGCTATCCGTGCTTCCCACGATTGGGATCGAGCCACGGATGCCTGGGTGAGCTGGTAGCGGGTAGTTCGAGCGGACGTCCATGCCCCGTTCGATGAGGGTAGGCTCGTGGTCATAGGACACGCCCGTAAAAGCTTTTCGCAAAAGTATGCTAGATAGGACTCGACCTCATTCGATAGAGGTCGAGGGCTCGATGCTCCCCCTCGAGGGGTCCCTCGATCTAGGCACTTTGCCTGGCCTCGAACATAATCGATTGGTTTCCTCGAGCGCTCGAGCTTCGAGGGTACCGTCGATTATCCCTGACTCGGATGATCTGGGGCCCTTGTCGAAACCCTTCGAAGGTCCAAGGTTCGAACCCCTGATCAGTAGAACGAAGGCCGCCCTTCCAAGGGTTGGTGTGTTGAATGTGCCTTCCACCTCTTCGTGCGGGGTCATGATGACCGTTAGGGCAGTTACTGCGACTTCGTGGGGGAGTGTGCGCGCCTTTTCAGGCGTGGGGTGGCCTGGGCGAAGTTACCGCACGACTGCCCCGACGGTGGAAGAGCGTCCTTTCCCGGGCGAAGATGGCGGCGGCTGGGACGACCTTGGTGGTGGGAGCGGACCCTGAAAGCCTCGGGACATCGAGCCCGAGTGTAAATAGTAGTTTAGAGACTTGCGTTTCCTGATGTAAGAACAATTCGTTTGTTTTCATACATCCTACTTATTTTCGTTAAACATCGTTTGTATTGTTAAACGAGTTTTATTTTCATGCGACATCTCTGCGATGCACGTTGTGTCGAATGCGTGCGCCTTGAAAAGAAGTCGCCACTAGGATCGATCGTACGTGAATGACTTAGGCGGAGGGAAGTGAGGTGCTACCGTAGCCTCGAGGCGTAGGCGAGCACTCGGCTCAGGCGACCCTGCCCTTGTCCGTTTCACGCCTAGTGTCTTCCCTTCGAGGGTTGCAAAAGAGCACTTGGCGATACGCTCGAGATATCACAAGAATTTCGTAAAAGTATTGACTTTTTCGGGGGTTCGTCCCCGTTGTAGCCCCCGAGGGAGGGATGGTCCTAGCGAGGGTAGGACCAACCCTCACTCAAGTATGAGTGGACTCGAGTCCACCTGATTCGTTCACAACTTACGAGAGCTAAACCAAATACTTAATCAAGAGTTTGTACAATCGAAAGTATGTACAAAAGGGTTCGAGGGGCTGAAGCCTCTCTAGGGGTATAAGCAACTTAGCTGTTGGATGTCGTAGGCATTCGCGAGGATTTCCGTCGGCGGTGGGTCGTCCCACGTTGAAGAACACGCCGTCGGCATCAAAGACTCTCCTCCACACGGAAGGCCTCGAGGCCCCCTGTGGCTGGGGTCCACTACGGGGACTTCGTTCGCCGCTGTTGCCTTTCTCGCGAGGGGTTCGATACTTCTTCCCCTTATTGCCTTGATTTTACTTCCTCGAGGGCTTCCTTGGCTTGCTGCCCTCCGCGGGCGTCTCTTCGGGGCGCTTTCCCTTCTTGCCGTTGAAGATGGCGTTCGCCGCCTCCTCCCCTGAAGCGTATTTGGAGGCTACCTCGAATAGCCGGTTCGCGTCGGGGGGAAGGTCCCTCCCCAACTTGCATATTAGGTTGTAGCTAGTGGTCCTCTCGAGGAAGAAGTGGATGATCTCAGTGTCGGTGATGTTGGGTAGCTCGGTGCAGCGCTTGGAGAAGCGCCGGATGAAGTCCCTCAGGGATTCGCCGGGCTTTTGGTTGCACCCTCGAAGATCCCACATGTTCCCGGGGCGCACGTAGGTGCCCTGGAAGTTCCTCACGAAGGTTTCGACCAGGTCGTCCCAGTCGCGGATCCGGTTCGGTGGCAGGTGCTCGAGCCATGTCCGAGCGGAATCTGCCAGGTGGAGTGGCAGATTGCGGATGATCATGGCGTCGTCTGTGGCGCCGCCGAGCTGGCACGCTAGGCGGTAGTCATTGAGCCATACCCTGGGGTCCGTTTCCCCAGAGTACTTGGTGATAGTGGTAGGCCGTCGAAAACGAGGGGGAATCGGGGCGGTGCGGATGTTATAGCTGAACACCCGCGTGCCTGTTGGCTCTGGGGCCGCATCCCGGTTCCGCCCAACGTCGGTGCGCCCGCGCTGGTGGGTCCGGTCTCCCTCTCGCCGCCTGATTTCGTTCAGGGTATTGCGAGCGTCGCCATCACCGTCCGTGCCACGGGTGTCCCGGAGGCGTGACCTCGCGGGTTCCCTTGCTGGAAGCGTTCGTGCTTCGAGCGCATGTGGTTCGCTGGCGTGGCGTCGCGCCGTGTCGCGGCGGGAGTTGCCCCGGGATTGTGCTCGCGCCCTGCCGTTGGGCCGGGGTGAGCGTACCGAGGATTCCCCTCCTCGTTCGCCCTTCGAGGCTGAGGAGCGTCGAAGGCGGGAGGCTGCGCTCTCGGCATGCTGTCGGGCAGCGTGCTCGACCAGCTTTTGAGCCTCGAGGTGTAGTTTCCGCCCTTCGGGGGTCGCTGCCTCCGGCATGGCTCGGAGCAGCGCGGCCGCCGCGATGAGCTTCTGGCTTGTCCTGGGAGCGAGCTCGTCATCTCTGCCCTTAGCAAGGATGCGGGCCTGAGCCACTCGTCCTGCGTGTCGGGCGTCCGTGCCGCGTCCGTCGCCTTGCTTGGCCGGCTCGCGGTCGGAGCGCGCTGGTGGCGAGACGTCTCCACTAGCTCGTGGCAGATGGCGCGGATCCCGCTCGTCCTCGGAAGGAGAGTGATCCGATGGGTCCGATGGCTGCGCGCCTTTCGGATCTATGCCATCGTTGTCCCCCTGCTCGTCACCCCCGCCGTCGTCGTCGGACGCCGATCCCTCGCTGAGTTGTCCGTCGTTGATGACGAAACACTCCTTGGTTGGGTCATACTCATCATCGGAATACTCGAAGCAGTAATCCGCCGCTGTTTGAAAAGCAATAAAGGCCTCTGGGTCGCGGAGACCCGAGTAGTCCCAACCAAGGTGTCTACGCATAAATGCGTGTCCATCTTCGGACTCCGTGCGGGAATCGCCGAGCAACGGATCGGCGAAGTCCTGCTCGGAGGCTGGGTGGCAACCAGGCTGGTCGCCATACGCACTCATGGTAGTGCGGATGGAAGAGGCGTACGCATCCGCGGAGTTGCGTAGCCCGTAGGGATAGGAATGTGCTGTCGGAGCGCGTGGTGCAGACATGGGCCCTGGGAGGAAGGGAGCAGCCCTCTCCTGTGACCCTGACCGCAGGGCGTCCCCTTCCCTTGTGGGATGGGGGTCGCCGACGTCGACGGCGCGCCTTGCAGCGTGCGTTCGTCGTGCGCGAGGTCCGGGACGACTCCGCCGTCGCGGCGTCGCCGGAGGCTGATGATGAGGCTCCGGTTGGTTGCTGGGATCCTCCTGGAGGATGCGCATGTGATAATCATCGCCACATGTTTGGAACCGCAAGCTCCCGAACCGGATCTCCTGCCCCGCTGGGAGCAGATTGCTCTCGCCCAGCGGAGGCCGTCCTTCGCCGAAGTTCGCCATCGGGAATGAGAGCAGCGCAGCGCTGGTCCCCTACCTGGCGCGCCAACTGTCGGTGCCTGATTTGGTCGCACCGGCACCGACGAGTGTTTGCTGTGCTAACCACTCGTTTTCCTGATGGCGAGAGTGAGAGACGGGGATTTTATCCTGGTTCCGGCCACGAGGCCGTACGTCCAGCAGTGGTGCGATGCACCAGTTTACGTGTTGCTCGTAGTAGGGGTTTACAAGCAAGGCGGGAGAAGGAGATGAGCTCCTAGGTCCCTGGTTATGGTCTGTGTGTGTTTGAGACTTGTGTTCTCTGCGTGTCTTGCCCTTTGCATGGGCTTCCCTCCCCCTTTTATAGACAAGGGGGCGGGGTGCGAGTACATGTGTTTGTCGCTGTGTGCACTGTTCGTCCATGCCGCGCCGTACGTGAGCGGGAATCGCGCCTTCCAACTCTGCTGACGACATGGCAGGGACTGACGTATCGTCCTTCCTCCTGGTGACGGCTCACGGCGTCGAGGGTAGGTAACTTGCGTACGGGGTCCAAATCGAGCCTCCGTGGCCTCCTTCGAGGTTGCCTTCGAGGGTGGCAGCGTCCCCGAGGCGAGCGAAGTCAAAGGAGTGGTTGGCACAGTGCTGCTGGCAGGTTAGGTTTGGCCGTGCAGCGTGGCGCTCAGAAGTCCACTGTTGCGAGTGGATTTGACCGATGTCTTCTCCGGGGCGTGGGTGGTTGCGTGGCGCAGTGATTCCCTGCCTTTTGACCGCAGAGGAGCGTCATCATGATTTGGATTGACGGGTCGCAGAGCCTCGGGCGCTGTTCCCGGCGAGACCGGCTCGAGCTTGGACCGCAAGCTCGAGCTCGCCAAGCCTCGAACGAGACGGAAAGGCTGGCTCGAGGGTGGAAGTCTCCCTCGAGGCCGCTGAGCCTCGAACGAGGCGGAAATCCCCACTAGAGGGTGGTCGTCCACCTCGAGCGGGATGGGTGCCGAGGAGTTGTCGCGACGGTGGGCCTTTGCTGGGCTTGTAGAGCCAGGCCGATGTCGTTGTGGGCCTTCTCGCCAAGTAGTTTTAGGCCTAGGTTGGGGTACCCCTTTTACAGGTACCCGACAGAAGTATTTTCTTTATTGTTTCAAGATGAAGGTGTTGATTATGCTACAAGATGAAATTTGTCTCAAGGTGGAGTTTGTTGAGTTGTGATCCAATTTCATCATAAGTCAAAGGCCCATTAGACCCAGGTCGCTACTGGGGGGTGTCCACCTAGTATTCTATTTTATTCTTGTAAGCCGCCGCTACGGCGTGGTAACCTTGACTCCTCCACATAGTGAAGTTGTGCTGGCTGGCGCCCGTGGTTTTTCCCGCAAGGGTTTTCCACGTTAAAATTGTGTCTCGTGTTCGATCTTGTTTTCACATTATTTGCTAACACGCCGTACATGCCGCTGATGCTCCAGTCCAAGCCGAGGCCGAGGAGGGAGAAGAGGCGGGAGGAAGATGCGACTGCGAGGAAGGCGAGGACGATGAGCTTCTGGAGGGTGTCGGCGCCTCGGCGGCGAGGAAGCGGAGGTTAATGGCGAAGGGGTTGTTGGTGGAGATGAAGTGGAAGGAGAGGAGAGGAGCGGGACGGCGAAGAGCGCCACGAAGGGTTGATGCCGGAGCATTGGTCCGGGGTGAAGATGTGCCACCACCGGACGGAGCCGTACCCGTATGCCTGCGTCATGGCCACCTACAGCGGCACCGCGGCCGTCAGGACGTGGTACAGGTCCAGCGCGGTTATCATGGCTGGCTAGTTGTTGCTCTGGCCGTCTTTGGCTGGGATGGAAGGAGATACTGTAGAAGAAAGTGAGCAAGGAGCGAGAGCAATGTGGAGGAGGAAAGGCGGGAGACACAGATGAGGCAAGCAGGTCAGACAGAGGCACCTTGGCGGATGCAGGGGGAGAAGCATTTTTGTAGCCACGGCGCGGAAGCCGAGCGCGGCAGCGAGCAGGCAACAAGCAGGGACAGTAGAGACTACTCGAGAGGTACTTAGGTTGCCAGGATGGATGGGGGGAGAGAGGAGCCGGTAGCGGTAGGTCTGCGCGCGCGGCGGGAAGGCGGAGAGTCCAGCCAAGCCAAGGCAAGGCGGACCAGCCATTGCATAGCATATGTTAAAAAAAAAGGCCATAGGAGGTTTGCGTGCCTCGCCTGCGGGCTGCGGCTGCAGGAGTGCGTGGTGGTGACGAAGCCAGGGCTGTGTTTAGTTGGATCGGGGTGAAAAAGAACTTTTTTTCTGAGAAGCGTGTTTTGTGAGAGGGGTGAATAGGAAAGTTGGAGAGAATTGAAGGAAAACTTTTCTAGAAAACGTGTTTTCTGAGAGGGATGAATAGGAAAGTTGAAAAGATCTTTCGAAGTAAACATGACGCAGGACACGGGTGGAGAGAGAGGAGGTGGAACTGTTGAAGTGGAGAGCGAAGCCTGTCGTCGTAGGACTGGGTGTGGGTCCAGAGCCGTGAGGTAGAAACGTGTAGCCCTTGCAGCGGCAGCAGCCAGAGCCTGCCACAGGGCCACCGCCATGTACAGTGTCATCACCATCTCTCGCGTAGAGACGGAGACAGGACCGCTTTTATGCAGCCTTGACTTTGGCGCACCCCTCCTTGAGCCCTCGCTCCTGCAACAGTCGAAGACACAAGCAAGCTGGCAGAGATTTGAATCTAGAAATGGCGAAAGGATATGCGGAAAACGAGGGGTGTAAAGTTAGCGAAAATTGACGAAATATCATATTTATCTTTTTTGACATTAATTAGGAGTAATAAATATAGATTAATTATAAAACTAGTTACACAGATGGACTCTTCGTCTCAAGACGAATCTATTAAGCCTAATATATGCCATCATTAGCGTATTTTTAATGATGGATTACTGTAGCATGACAGTGTCTAACGACGAATTAATTAGGCTTAATAGATTCGTCTCATGATGTGGAGTCCATATATGTACTTAGTTTTTTTACACCTATGTTTAATACTTCTAATTAGTGTCTAAATATTAGAGGTGATAAGTTGGCAAAATAAGTTGGCGAAAGTTGATGATATAAACAAAGCTAAAACCTAAAAATCACATAGGGCACGTTTGGATTGTGCCAGCGTCTGCACTGCCAAAGTGAGGGCTCGCCAATTATTTGGCGCAGGATTTCGCCGCCATCGTTTTGCCATCGCGTGGGCGTGAAAATAGGTGTGAGCAGCCGCTGGCGCATGGGCATGCCAAAAATTGGTGTCCATCCAAACATGCATGCCGCAGGCGGTCAACTTCCAAAAAATTGGCAGGGCTATCAGTGGCCATCCAAACGCGCCCATAACTACAACTACACAAGGACGAGAGAAAACCTAAAATCAACACTTGTGTTGGTTGGTGGACGACTGGACGGTGGCTCTCGACCAGCTTCGCTGCCCTACCTGACGTCATAAAAGAAGCAAGTTCCTGAGATTGCATTGCATGGAGTTGATTGGATTCGCCCGACTGATCGGAGTTGCGACCGTCATGCGTCAGCCTTTAGTAAGGCTGCGTTGCGTGCTTCTGATCGAATGTTACGTGCACGGTATTTATCGAATGTTAACTCTCCTCATCAGTCAAAATACCTATTGGAGGGGCTTCTCTTCTCTAATCTAGCAGCAAAACCGTCCTTTCATTTCGTTAAAAAACTAATTTTTTATCGTGTTCTTCGCTCCTTTGGAGGAACGAGGGAGAGCAGGTCACTCGAGCTCAGCTCCAGGATTCACCAAACCGTTGCGAACCGATCCGGTTTGACCGGTTCCCGCTCAAACCGCTCCGGACCGGTAGCGGTTCGGGGCGGTTTGAACCGGGCAAAATTTAAAATTTTCAAATTTAAATTCAAAAAAGGAAAAATGTCGTAAAAATTCCTAAAAATACTTCAAGGTGTGTATAATCTGTAAGTGCAAAAAGTTTTCAAATATTTGCTCATTTGGTATTTTTTTCGGCAAATACAAGTTAAATAAAAAAAGAAAAAGAAAAAAGTGGCTGGCCCATTAAGGCCCATTTTTTTTTGACGCACCTAACCGCCAAACCGGTCTGGCTAACCGGTCAAACCGAGCGGCTAACCGCTCCAAACCGCCGGATATGTGAATTTGAATTCAAAATTTGAATTTGTCCGGTTTCTAGCGGTAACCGGTCAAACCGGACCGGTAAACCGCTACCGGATGCCGGCGGTTCGAGCAACCGGTTCGAAAAAAAAACCCTGCTCAGCTCTGAGACAGAGACAGGTATGGCCTGTGATGTGAGGTGACCTGCTCCTGAAGCACATGTCTTGCCTTTCTTCCTCACCAGCTCGGAACGGATCCTCTGTGCTCAACTCAGATCGAAGCCGAGCTCTGTCAATTGATGATCAAGTACGAAACACCTTGATGGACCTCCTTGTCCTTAATCATCAAAGGCGTCTAACAGCCATAATTGGCTTACATACATACTCCCTCCGTTCTAAAAAGTAGTTATAGGATGCGTGCACATGTTATTTTCTCAACTCTGACTCAATTTGTAGAAAAAACTTGCAACATTTATATCTTCGAAATATTTTTGTTGAAAAGCTAGATTCAAATATCTTTCTAATGATACTAATAATGTATTATAAATATTAATATTATTTTATATATAATTGATCAAAGTTTTCTAATAATACTAATAATGTATTATAAATATTAATATTATTTTATATATAATTGGTCAAAGTTGTAAAAAGTTATTTTGTCGGAAAGCGAGAAGTACTCTTTTTGTGGGACGGAGGGAGTACACACTATATGCCCTAACAAAGCTCTACCTACTGTCCTAACACGTGTCTTTTTCGCAGCCCAGTAACAACGTCCAAACAGTGAGCTTGTGGTGCATGTAGTGTGTTTAGATTGTAGGAAAAACCACTGTAGCATAAGAAAAACACTGTAGCATTCGCTGGGAAACGTATTTTGTGAGGGAGGAATAGTGAAAAGTTGGAATGAATAGTGAAAAGTTAGAATGAATAGTGAATAGTTGGAAATCTGAACATGGCCTAAGCCAATTTTATGTTGCTAAAAAGGTTGTAAGGCCGATTATAAACAAAATACTATTCATTCTAACTTTTCACTATTCAACTATTCCTCCATCTTAGAAAACACGCTTCCTAGGACTTAGCTGAAGTATTTTTCTAGAGCTACAATATTTTGTTCCTAAGCGAGTTTTCTGATACCATGTGGAGGCCACCATGGGGAATCATTGTCCTTGAGCCTCTTGTTGGAGGAGGCCTTAGGGCGTCTCTAATGGGAGGTCAGTTCTCAGTGCAAGGGTCATGAGCAATAAATAAGGTATCACATAGATATTTTTACTGACATGGCACTAGATTAATTAGGGGAGAGAAAAGTATAGGGTCACCACCATGACCCGGGTGTCGCCCGCTTCACGAGATCTTGGTACCCGGACGACCCTCGACTGAGAGCGCGCAAGGTTAATCCAGGATCCCCGCTGCGGCCGGCAGAACGCGTGCGCGAATAATCTCTGCACGGCAAATCCTTCTCGCCATGGCTACTCCAAGTTTCCAGCGAGATCCCTTTCAATACGCCTTTCCCTTTCCATTGTCGCCTCCTCTCCCTTCCATTCTAGCCTTCTCCCATTTCCAATCTTGCCGAGCCCCATGCATCTGTCGAGTAGCTGGCGACGGGCGACAGAGTCATCGAGGCCTCGATGGCGAGCAAAGGGAAGGGAGGTGCATGGCGGAGGCAGGGATCTTCACCACGGAATCCAACCCCGGCGGTCAACTTGGGCTCCTCACCGGCGGCACCACATTCTTCTCCGCCAGGCCCTCAATGACTGGCGCCACCAGGTTATGTGTCGCCAGCCCATCCATGGCCGGCGCCAATACCTTTTACTCCGCCAGCTCATCCACGGCCGGCTCCACCACCATCTACGCCACCATCTCATCCATGGCTGGCGCCACCATCATCTGCGTCGGGAGGGCCAGGACCTGTTGCGTCGTTTCATGCCGGTGGCCTGAATCCACTGCTGCACCATTTCAAGGGAATCCAGTGAATCCATGGTAAGTTTATGGAAGATTATACTGCTTTGCTGATTCAGTTACCCATATCTGAATCCATTGAACCCAGCTATTGATTACCCATATCTGTGAATCCATGGAAAATAAGTTGCGCAAGTTCAGATTCAGTTGAAGTTCTTTTGTTCTAGTGTAATATCTGATTAAATAGTGTTATGCTTCTTGTTCAACTGGCATTGCTCCAGTAGTGACACCTCTAATTAATTCAGCCTGGGTTAAATAGTGACACCTCTGATTAAATAGTGACACCTCTGATTGAAGAGGATCTAGATCTGAATGAGACTCCTAGCACAGTGGTCGTCCAAGAACCTGAATTCTCCTTTGAAGACCATGTTCCATTTCAAAGAGTGATGGAGAAAGATGATGACATTTGAGATCGTTCAACTCATATTCAACTTAAGAAGGACTTGGTCGAGCATATTTGGAATAAATTTGAGTGTCGTAGAAATTCATCTACAGTTTGAGATATACTATATGTAATATTTTTCATATATGTCACTATTTAATGTATGACTAATATTCAAGTAATCATTTTCATATATGTAACTATTTAATATTGTAAGAATATTCATGGTAACAATATTATGCCAACGGGATCCTTTGCTATTCATGCTAGTACTAATTTAAAAATTGTTACAAAAGGCCACATAGTTAATATGCCACATTTGATCACAACAATGTGTTTAAATGATGCAGAGTGCCTATGAAACAGTGCCATGACACTGTGCACTGAGAGTGCTAGGGTCATCGTATTTAAAAGCTGACGTGGTTGTCTTGGTAACGGTGTTCATGACACTGCCACTGAGACTTACCTAAGGTGGTTCTGTACCATAAATGCGGACATAGAACCAGGATCCATACACTACAATGGTGGTTTTATATAGAACCCAGTTCCATGTATAGATCCTGGTGCTAGACAATAAAATAGAGAGATACGGGAGAGAGAAAGAGATAGGAGAGCTATGTGGGTCCCATGTATATATCCACCTCTTGTTTCTATACATTGTAGCTAATACAACATGTGGCATCAAAATCATTGCGAGTCTCATCTATAGAAACAGGGGTAGTGCTATACATGGAGATGCCCTTATTAGCTAGCTAGGACTAGGAGTGATTAATGTTTTTTTTGTTTTATTTACAGCACTACTCTCTGCCGCCATAGCTTGCTTTCTTCTAGAAAAGGTATTGCTTTGTTTTATTCATGTATAATGCCTTCTTTGGACTGGAGGGCACAAAAGGATATTTGAAGAACAAGTTTTCTAATGCTCTTTGGAACGTACTAGGAATGCAAAGGAATCATTCTGTATACCTCCATTTTGCAGTAACCTTTAAGAAGAAGAGACAATTCTTTATTTGGTCCTGAAGAAAATCCCTTTCTTGGCCCTGAGAAAGTTTTTGTTCCCTATTAGGTCGAAATTTTTTCATCCATTCCTTTCGTGACCCTGCCGTCCAATTGAAGGGTTAACACCGTTCAATAACTTTTCATTTTTAGGGGCAAAATTGTCTTTTTGCGTCCTGGTTAACGGTTTTACCTCTTCAATTGGACGACAGGGCCACGAAAAGAATGGATGAAAAACTTTTGTCCTTATAGGGAACGAAAACTTTCTTAAGGCCAAGAAAGGAACGAGGACTTTTTTCCGGACCAAATAATGAATTATCTCTAAGAAGAATGAGGTCATACACTCATACCAACTGGAAAAAAATCTTGGCGGGAAAAAAGAAAGGAACTAGCGGGTCACTCCATTAGGTCATACACTCATACCAACTGGTAAAAAATCTTGGCGGGTAAAAAGAAAGGAACTCGCGGGTCACTCCATTAATAGTCTTTTACGTGTATACCATTAAAAAAATTGGTGATTACGTCCATACATTAAAAAGTTCCGAGGCATGTGTATGCCATCGCACAAACTTCTTTTATGTGTATACCTTTTTGTCCATGATCGTTTAAGAATTAACGGTTTTAGAACATAACAAGCGGGACCCACCTAAAGGGTCACTCCAAACGATGCACGTAAAAGACTCACTCCAAACGATGCACTTTTTAAAGGTATGAGTATAACCACCAACTTTTTTAATGGTATACACGTAAAGACTCACTCCAAGCGATCATGACTGTAAAACGACACTAGCTTTTTTTTGCGAGAAAAACGACACCTAGCATGTCTGTCTTGCTTCAGGAGTGTTTAGCGAGCAAATTGCTGAACGATATATGAATATATGCTAGTTCACACGAGGAGATGGTTCTCAACTTTAACAACAAAATTACTAGTCTAACCGTTCAAATTCAAAGGGTTGTGCAAATTCAAAATCGCACGCTTCTTTGCAATAATGGCTTCACCTTTTATTTCGTATGGGATTCAAATGAGTGATTGTAAGCCAGTTGCTACTCCATTGTCTACACCGTTGCTACTCCGTTCGCTCATCCTGACAGGATCGGGCCACCCAATCACCGAACACCTCATCAGCTCCGGCACGTCGGCCGGCGAGCCCAAGCTGATTCCCACCGTGAAGGACGACCTCGACCGCCGCGCTCTACTCCAGAGCCTCGCCATGCCAGTCATGAACAAGTAAAGTACTTTGCATTATTCTAACATATGTCACTATCTAAATTAAAAAAATGTAGAGCATGTGCTGAAGGATTGCACGATGCTCGATCGAGCATTCCACTTCGTCAAGTCGGAGACGACGACGCCGGGAGGCTGGCAGCGCGGACTGTCATGACGAGAGTTCGAGTACGTTCCTCCCCGCGGACGTGGTGACCAACTACGCCGGTCTCTGCCGCTAGCGCATCGGCAACGTCCTCCGCGTGACGGGGTTCAACAACACCTCGCCGCAGTTTCGGTACGTGCGCCGCAAGAACGTCCTGCTGTCCGTCGACCTCGACAAGCTAGACCGACGAGGCTGAGCTGCAGCGCGCGGTGGATCGCGCGTCGGCGCTGCTCAGCCGCCGTGCCGGACTACACGAGCCGGGCGTGCGTCTCGAGCGTCCCCGGGCACTACATGTCTACGTCATCTACTGGGAACACCTTCTTGATGCGATCAAGTCATGAACGGCGGCGGTGGCGCGGCCGTGGAGAGCGACGTGCTGGATCGCTCTAGAGATCCGGGTGATGCGTCGGCCACCTTCGCCGAGCACGCCGTCGCCCATGGCTGCGCGTTCGTCGGGCAGTACAAGGTGCCCCGCTGCGTCACCGCTCGGAAGCGGATCCTCTGAAGTTGGGCGTTGAACTGCAGAGGCGAACAGTAAAATGAGTCTTGTGCTACAGTTCTCTGCAGTTACTGTTCATAAGAACAGTGTTCCTGAGTTCTGTTCACGAAGGTACTGTTCATCGTCACAGTATTTTTGTTACAGTGCACGATGCTTTTTGATCCGCCCGATCCACATCAGACGGCTCATCTCCCTCCAACCTCCCTCTGTTGGTTTCGCCAACTGCAGAGGATCTCGTTCCCACCGCTCCGGCGATGGTCCAGCTCTTGAGCGTTGAGCCCTGGCTCGCCGCGCCGGACTGGGCACGGGCTCACCGCCTGGGATCTACCACGCACAAATGCTTAGCTCCTTCTTGTGCACAAAATTAGCAAGGAGATGTACGACGTTGACAAGCCCAAGCATGCACGTATTCTGTTTAATTTCAATGTACCAATAATTTCTGTGAGCATTTTTCACCACGCACAAATGATTTTTTTTCATACCACGCACAAGGCTTTTTTTTTTTTTATCATACCACCCACGCACAAAGGCTTAACACAACTGCGTTCGTTTCCCAACCTTTTCACAACCGGTCACAGCGCGTGTAGCCGACGCCACTTCCCATCCCCACACCCTGTGACAGACTTTCCGGGACAGCGGCCTCATCAGAGCTTAGGTCACTGACCCGACGCACTCACCACTGCTGCTGAAACCGCTAGATTGGCGCCACGCGCCCACCGGTCCAGCATCCCCAGCCGTCCAATCGCATACTTAGCGAGTTGGCGCACGTACTCCCTCCCTAATCTATCGAGGGAGAAGGGGAGAGGAGTGGAAAACCCCGCCGGAGACCGCGGGGAAGACGCCGCCCGCCGGAGACGGATCTGCCTACCTCGACCTCGCCGCCGCAAAGGTTAGCCTTTAGCCCTTTACCAAGCTACCATTGCTCCCTCGTTCCTTTTGCAGCACACAAATCCGCCGCCGCCGTTGCTGTGCGCCCACGCACAGCAACCCGCGGAGGCGGGCCGCGCGCCGCTAGCACGCCAGCCGCACGCCCTCGCCGCTCCTGGCCTCGTTGCGGTGCGGGACCGGGCGAGCCGCTCCGCCGCCGTGCGTTTCTAGGGCCAGCTAGCCAGGGCGGGCCCCATGCCCCACGCGCACGCACGCGGCGCGCCGCTCCCCTGCTCTCCTCATGGACGCCGTGCGGTGCGGGACCGGGCCGTCCGCTCCGCTGTTGCCTTCTAGGCCGGCAAGCCAGCGCGGCCGCGGCCGTCGCACGCCCGAAGCGGCACGACCGATGGCCGCGAGCTGCCCGCTCGCCCCGTCTTGCTGCCGCACGGGGCCGAGAGATTCAAATTGGATAATTTCACCAAGTGTCTTCGTTTTATGGTTGGGAAAATTGGCCCTGAGACACCGTTCAAACTTGCCCTTTGCCAGAAACCACTGAAAAAAATTGACTTGGCTACCGGACACCCTTCAATCACGTTAATTTGCTGTAAAACACTCTAACCTATATTTTAGTCAGATTAATCATCACGAAGGGGGAAAAGACGAAATTACCCCTGAGTACAGAGGCCATCCATCTCCTCACGCACGAGCCTTATCGCTTCCTCGTTCCTCGTTCTTCCTCGACGGCGGCATCCAGCAGAGGCGGCGTCCTGGCGACGGCGCCTCCTGGAGACGGCGCCCGCCGGCAAGGAAGCACGGCCTTCCTTCCTCCCTCGCCGGCAAGCATCCTACCCTTCCTTCCTCCCCGCGGGCAAGCAGTGCACCCTCTCCTCCTCCCTCGCCGGCAAGCAGCCCGCCCTCCTCCCCACCGGCGATTAGGCCTCCAGCCGCCGCTGCCGCCGGAGAGGCTCTGCAGGTGGCGGTAGATTCCAGGGAGAGGCAGCCCCGGCGCCCACCTGCAGCACCCCGTCGGGAGGGGCGCACAGGCACAGCCCGCGGCGACGACTGCTTCAGCAGCAATTGGTAGAAGATGGACCCTCCACGATTCCTCAGTGAGATTTTCCCGCAAGATGAGCCTGACCTTTCATGGGTTCCTGACGGGTAAGTCTTCTCCCATTTTCCCCTAGGGTTAGTGCTAACTGTGGGCTCGCATTTGCTATGAATTTGCCCTACATGTTGATTCCATTCCAATTTTGTGCTACTGTCTATAGGATGGATTCTAGTTCGTCCTACAGACTTGCTGTACGTGTAGGTGCTCATGTGAAAATCTTTGATGATGGCACTCGCGAATATTGCAATGCCAGTAACATTGCTAAAATTTTAGACAGAGATTTGACAAATTGGAGCTATTGATATGTATTGGGACATAAGAAGGCTCTCATTGCAAGTTCGTGTTATGAAAATAGATGAGTCTGATTCCCTGCATGATATTGGGCGACAACAGAGCATGCCTTGTGCACTACAGGGATGCACTGATGCCGGCCAGATTAGTGCAGCTGAGATCAGTACAGAAACTAGTGCAGAGCCACCACTTGAAATGGCATCATCCCTTCAAGAACCTCCAATTCAGATCAGTAATGAAGTGGCTTGGGTAGAGGATGATGTAGAGTATGTGGGCCTCAATGATGAGGATCCTTTCAAAACTTTGCTTTCATCTGATTCTGAGGCTGATTCTGAACCTGGAGGATTGAACGAGGATGATGTTGAGTGTGTTGGCTTGGAGGATGACTTAGTTGTGGACGATGCATGGGGTTGTGATGAGACAATTATCCATGTAACCGACTTAGAGAACCCGGCAATAAAACTTGGGGTAACTTTTGGGGATCGTGATACTTTTAAAAAGGCTATTACACAATATGCAATAAAAGGTGAATATGAAATTGCAGCTTCCTATTCTGAAAAAAGAAGGTATCGAGGCTATTGCAAAGCGGAAGGCTGAAAATGGCAGATACATGCTTCACAATTGCAGGATGAAAGAGCTTGGAAGGTACTATTTTTTATCATATTTTTTGTTATCGTATTTTTTGTATATTTGTTTTTCTATTTTATGCACTTTATTTTATACTGAATTTTTCTCATTTCATACAGATAAAGAAGATGCCTGAACCACACACTTGCCAAAGCACTGGAAAAGTAGAAAAGAACTGCATGGCAACCAATCATTGGGTCAGGGATAGGGTTCTTGATTGGCTTGCCAAGGACCCTACAATTGGGGCTAAATCACTACAAAAAAGACTGGAAGAACAATATCACTTGCGGTTGTCATACTGGGTTGTGTGGAATGGAAGAAATATGGCTTTGGAACAGCTCAAAGGGAAGTGGGATAATAGCTTCGAGCATGTTTTCAGTTTCAAGGCTGAGGTGGAAAAGACCAATCCTGGCAGTTTGGTGGATATTGAATATGAGGAAGTTGGGAAGAAGAAGAGATTTACAAGGATGTTTATTGCCTTAAAATCCTGTGTCGATGGTCATAATGTCTTGCAGCAAATATGTATGGTCTAATAATGTTCTGTGGCAAAGTCACAGTTTTTTAGTGGTTTCTGGCAAATGGCAAGTTTGAAGGATGTCTCAGGGCTAATTTTCCCCAAATAGAACTATCAATACTGTTTCTACACCAAGCCCCATGACAAGAAGGTACAGTTACAAACTTCACATTTTGAAACCTTGTCTTCCTATTAGCACTGGATACAAGTTTTATATATGTCCTTGTAGTATGGCAAGGAGGCTGCTGGAACTTGAACCGTCTACACCAACTAGAGCTATCACATATGCACAAACACCTAGCCCTATGACAAGGAGGTAGATTTCCTCTAATATAGGTCTCTTGCTTGCTCTCTCTATTTAGCTGACATGTTTTTATATTTATTTGCAGCCGCAAGAGAATGCTAGAACTTGAAGGATTCATAGAGCCTGTTGCATGCCCTGAGCTATCTCCAGGTGCTCTCACTGAGAAGGGAAAAGCAAAGAAGCTAAAGGTTGTGAGGTCCAAGAAAAAATAGTTTTAGATCGTAACCATGTAGTGTGTGGTGGTACCATATTATTGTGTCCAGATATGGCTTGAACAAATTATTTTGTGACCCACTATTTTCTGCTGTTGAAATATGTCACATGTGGCTGGAACATGTTCTATTGGTGGAATATATTGTGTTTGAAGGGGTAAGGGCAGATCTGTCCAAATTTATATGTTTTGTGACCCCTTTGAGTGTGAAATACTATTATATGAAGCATAATGTCTTGCAGCAAATATGTATGGTCTAATAATGTTCTGTGGCAAAGTCACAGTTTTTTAGTGGTTTTGGCAAATGGCAAGTTTGAAGGATGTCTCAGGGCTAATTTTCCCTTTATGGTTATTACAGACTCCGATGGCCGCAGTGGTCAGGAACCGTCTGATGTGTAGGAAGCTGTTGCGAAATGCACTGGGATTCGTGTGTAACTACTCGAGTGATGCCAAATGTTGTGTGATGTAAGTGTTCTCCAATAACACAATGAATGTGATTTTCATAAAAAGTTATATAATTGATGTGATTGTTTGTTTCTGTTCGCTAAAACAATGATTTATAGGGCCGAGGAGGGGCCACTCTACTACTCCATCGAGCAGTTTCAAGCATGGGACGAGTACATCACAAAAAATCCAATGTTGGTGCCTCTCCAATCCCCAGGACTATATGGAGCGCTCTATGACCCGAGCTGACCGTACACTACAACAGATGACTACAGGACGGTGCTCAGATCAGGAGCGTTTGCAGTTAGAAATTGCATGAGGTCGGGGTACTCTGTTACCAGCCTGTTCCACAAGGGCAATGTTGGAGTAATTGAAAAGGAACAGAAGCATCTTATTGCTTTTCGGTCGGTAGAGCCTGGACCGTCAACAGAGAGTGCCTCAAACCCCTCTATCGGTTATCACCTTCTCTCAAAGTATATGAAGGAGTTTATCTGGGATACATGCCACGTTTCACCTTCAGAGATACCAAAGCAGATGGAAAGCTATTTTGATGATCTAGAGGAGGAGTCAGTCGATGAGAATTTCATCGCTCAGCATCCTTTTACCATGACTAATCTCCTGTATGCCGATACCTGTGTGCAACTGTACTGGTTCCTCAAGAAAGACATTGATACGGTTTTGTCAGCTATCGGTGCTAAACTTCCTGATGTCCTCTGGACAACACTAAGCCACGAATTTCTCCGCCAGTTCCTGCCCAAGCCCCTGAAAAAGAAGTATGCTGCAAAAAAGTATCGTGGACTTACCAAACAGAATTTGAAGCAACAACTGAGTGTCTTAGCAGAGATTCAGAGAGGTAACCTGGCAGTGGAGATCTGCAGGCATTGCACCATGCACAGCATGGATGCAGACATTCAGCAATTGGTTTCAAAAAGGCTGAATATCTCCTCCTACACTCGGGATGAGATGACAGAGGTCCTTTGTATCGCCTACGATGACATACTCAAGACAGCTTATTACCAGTTGATGCTTCTAGACAAGTGGGACAAACTAAGGGTAAAAGAGAGGAGTCTACTTCCATCGATCTACCAGGCCCCAGCCAGTGGTATGATTGACCTCACCGTGGTCGTGGTGATCCTTCAAGAGTGACGTGGCGTGGCCCCTGGCATGCTGAAGGCCGTGGTCTGTTTTTTCAGCACACAAATCAGATTACATTCAGCTTCTTGTTCTTGATAAGTACTTTTCAATTCGATGTAATAATCGTGTTGGTACTGTTAATTTTGCATCATATTACTACTGTCACTTCTGATTTCTAGACTGCTGAATCTTGCAGTGGATAACTCTATATGATGCTAAATTAATCATTTTATTTTGCATCTTATTACGTTATTATGCAAGCTTTGATTTAGAATTTATAGATTGACCACCACTTTTTGGATTGCAATACCTGTAACTTGCTATTTGTTCTTAGGAAGATATGTATGACAGATCTTAGGCCAGTGTTAAGTTTGGGCATTTTGGATACTTACTGTTAACTGGTCGAGATGTGAGTGAGTGATATGTGGCAGCTTGTGACTATGCATAAGACAACAGTTTATTCATGTAGCGTAGATACCATTCATACCAAAATTGACCCAAGGAAATGTATTACTACTGTACTTAATCATCTTGTCTGCCCTGGTTATGCATAAGATGCTTTCTGTATCTTGTGATTGTTTTCTTGTACGACCTTGTGTTCACAAGTTGTACCTTGCCCAGCAACCTTTCATTTATTGCCCATCACTTTGTTCAACCGATCCTGAGAAATTAGGAAATAGCTTACCTTGTGTTTGTTCTACTGTAATTTCCGGCTTCTGTGTATAGTTGAGAACTTGTATTGTTTGGCGGATCATGTGTGTGGTTGAGTACAACATATCCATGACGAATATTGGAATGCATCATCCATTTTTGTGGTCACCACCAGCACCGCCGTCCTCCGGCAACAGCGTCGCGCCCGCCTCAGCGTCGTCCGGCTTCGGCACCGCCATCGCCGCCACCTTCCTCTCTGCCTCCTTGGCCTTGAGCCCCTGCAGCTTTGCGTGGTTGTAGTATGCGACGCCGAGGAAGGCGATGCCATAGCTGACGAGGTTTCCTTCTTTTTGACCGTAGAGGAGTCATTTATGATCGGTGATGATGGTCGCAGAGTCTCGGACGCTGTTCCCGGTGTGGGAGGCTCGAGCTTGGCCCGCAAGCTCGAGCTTGCCGAGTCTCGAACGTGACGGAAAACGCTCGCTCGAGGGTGAACGTCTCCCTCGAGTCCAGCCGCTGAGCCTCGATCGTGACGGAAACGCCGGCTCGAGGGTGAACGTCTCCCTCGAGCTTGGCTAGGCTCGATCGCCACGGGCTTCCTCGTTCAAGGGTCTCCAAGTGGGACGAGCGCCGAGGTGGAGTTTGTCGTGATGGGCCTTTGCTGGGCTACGGAGCCAGGCCAGCCTCGTTCATGGGCCTTGTTACCGAGTAGTTCTGGGCCTAAGTTAGGGTACCCCTTTTACAGGTACCCGACAATATATATGTATGTATATATGTATATATATGTATATGTATGTATATATATATGTATATGTATATATGTATGTATATATATATATATATATATATATATATATATATATATATATGTATATGTATATATGTGTGTGTATATATATATGTATATGTATGTATATATATACATATATATATACATATATATATATATACATACATATATATACAGTATATATATTGGGAGCCTATAGGCTTCCTATAGTTATCGGAAGCCTAGACACATCTCCTGCCACATCCACCTCCCATGCACCTCATGCCCACCTCACTCATGCATGGATGCATGCACGCAAGAACCACCTGTCGTCCTGTCGTGCCACCTCTCCACCTCCCATGCATCTGACACATGCATGCATTTAAACCACCTTTTTCTCTTAGTTTTGTGTCTATAATTTATCACTCGAAGATCCAACTCACAAACAGTTTATGTGATATTTTTATACACAGTTTGAAATCCATTGTGAATTTTTTTTTTTAATTCAAAATTTATGTGGTCATACAAACATACTGACATGACCATATAAATTGTGTCGAGCATAGAAATATATGGAGATGATCATACAAACGTAGTGACACGAGCATAGAATATGTTCGAGCATGGAAACATACGGGCATGGGCATAGAAACATATGTACTCGGGCATATAAAGGGTTCGTGCATAATATTTTGAATTCAAAATTTACATGGTCATAGAAACACACTGTTAGGACTATAGAAACAGTTTTGAGCGCAGAAACGTATGACCATAATAGAAACCTTCAACTCTTGTTATGTCTACTAAAAATGCCTACCATAGAAAGTTCCGCTCTGATCGTATATATGTCACGACTAATCATATATTGAAGCTGAGACTCTATATACTAGACCAACCCCTCCTACCAGGCAAAGTTTTGGGGTTCCGGGGTTTATGGCTCTATACTGTACATAATAGAATCCAGAAACACCTTTTTTCCTACTTAAAATGTATGTCATATAAAGTAACGCTCTGATCATATATATATGTCACGACTAATCATATATTCAAACTGAGTAAAATGCATGTCATAGAAAGTACCACTCTGATCATATATATGTCACGACTAATCATATATTTAAGCTAAGACTCTCTATACCAGACTTAACCTCCCCCTACCAGACAAGGATTTGGGGTTTTGGGGGTTAGGGCTCTATGTTGTACATAATAAAAGCTAGAAACTCTATTTTCCTACTTAAAATACGTATCATAGAAAGTACCGCTCTGATGATGTATATGTCACGATTAATCATATATTGAAGCTGAGACTTATCTTTTTTTTACATAAAATGCCTGTCATAGAAAGTATCGCTTTGATCATATGTATGCTACGAGTAGTTGTAGCTTAAAATATGTGTCATAGAAAGTATCACTCTAATCATATATATGTTACGACTAATCATATATTCAACCTGAGATTCTACGAATGTGAACCAAGGTTTTAATGACCACGAATAAAGGTTTTAATGACTAGATTGGTTTGTATGAGCTGATGCATAGGTTTCTTTATTGGTATCACTACATTTGTATGATCATGTCCATATGTTTGTACGCTCGATATAGTTTATATGATCATGTCAGTATGTTTGTATGACCACACAAATTTTAAACTAAAAAAATTCAAAAAATATATTTACAATGGATCTCAAACTGTGCATAAAAATATCACAAATCTTGTGGTGAAAACCGTTTGTCACTTGGATCTTTGATTCAAAAATTATAGCAAAAATACAAAATAGAAAAGGTGTTGCATGCATGGATGTAGGTGGCAGGTGGGTGTCTGGTGGTTGCGTACCTGGCATGTGGGAGTGTGAGAGACGCATGCACATGCATGCAAGCATGTGTCAGGGATACGTGGGACAGTGAGAGTTGTGTCTAGGCTCTGAATAACTATTCGGAGCCTATGGCCGCCATATATATATATATATATATATATATGGGGTAGCCTACCCGACCCCACCTTCCGTCCCGCGGCAGACCAACCCCGTCCAGCGCCGATCGCGCCTGCGGTCTGCGAACCACGTTTTCATCCGTTTTTTTTTTCTGCCGAGCAGGTGGACCCACATAGCACGACGTCACCACGGTTTTTATTCGTTTTTTCCCCAGCAGGACCCACATCGAGCGACCGAGCCTACCCTGCATCGTTTTTTTTTCTCTAGTGTTGTGCGACCGTTCCTCCCCAGGATTTTCATGAGAGCCGCATGTTTTCGTTGGCGCTTTTTTTTTTCCTTGCAGCAGTCGTGGCTGTTGAACAAAGTATTGATTACAGAGATTTTTTTAATTGGATCTACCGGCCGTTCAAAGTGAGCTATGATTATTTTTTTTCCTCAAACTGCGTAGTTACAAAATAATAAAAAATTTGGATGCCTTTACTATCCTCCATCCTATGATATTGTGTATACAAATAAAAACGATTAGATTTGCAAGTTCACCCACGACGATTGGCCTGTTTAATCTTAATTTCAATCGCAAAAACTAAATACACTTTTCTTGTTCGTTTTTTTAGCATACATTTTGCTAGTCCATTGGTCATGTTAAATCTGAGCCGAAAGAGAAAGTAAGAGTTCATAAGAACTCAGTAGACTTAGCTCATTTAACATGTTTTACAATTTGGCAGAACTACAAACGGCAAAAATGGCAGCAACCATCTCGTCAATTATATTTAACATGTTTACAATATAGCAGAACTACAATAAACAGCAAAAACAGAAGCAACCATCTAGCCAATCACCCTTCTCGTCGGCAGGTAACAAGGTCATATATTGCGAACTGCAAAATAGCTAAGCCTTATCAGTCTAGATAGGTTAAAGAAAACCCAAACACATTGCGGAAGAGCAAAATCATTACTAAGTAATACTGCATCCGGTCATGAAAGCTAGTCAACACACAACAAGCTTTTGCGGCCGGAGATAGTAATAGATTGGCATGCGTGTTACAACAAGCCCTGACCATGATATTTCCCCCAATATTATTTCGCCAAATAAAAATTTAAAATACTATAAACATTATCTTTCATCCGAATATAATCAAATGAATGCTACCGTGGCAATAAACTTGTTTTTTCCAGGTATTCACTACTCTGAAACCTGAAACATGTGTCCCAATAGATTCGGCATTGTACAGGCCATGGTTTCATGTCAATCAACAATATTGTGACAAATGATGAAAGTTAAACATACTTTACTATTCATCTCAAGAGGTATGGTGATATAAGCTATAGGCTATAGCATAACTCTAAGCAGATTGAAAATATGAGGAAGCCATGGTGTTGCATAAAGAAACACACAACTGGGACCATATGGATAATTTTACCCTTTTCCCCTTTCAGTTACCTTTTCAGAAACACAGACATCAGAATATTATTAAAGCAGCAGGCCGAAAGGCTCAGACCGTTGGATTAGTTTCTGTTGCAACCTCATTTCTGACCCTGTTGGATATTAGTGACAAATCAGCAGCTTCATACCTGGAATTACAGTCCTGTATGCCACTGCATCAATTGAATCCAACAAAGCTACACAGAAACAGTGCAAAAAAATATATATAGAGCAGGAAAATCATTAAAGAAATCCAAAACTCCATAAGGACCGCCAAAATATTCACTAATGAATGACTTTGGAATGATGGCAATCACGACCAGCAAGAGCACTCCAAGACAGCTATGGGCAGCATGGCAGGTGCCAGTGCCAGGTGCCAACAAATATACTGCCATGACCAACTGAGGAGGATGCACAACTAAGTTGTGAGTCCTAATTCGTACATTTTGATTCAAAGGCAGAAAAGACAATGGCAATGATAATCTAAAGCATTACCAGAAGTCAAGCTGAAAACATGTACACTATATCATTCGGTAATGATCAAGGAAATTAGTAGCTCTTGCGGATACATGTTAGCTTTACTAGGCAATTAAGTAAATGATGTGATACAAGCACATTTTCATGTGTTTTTTTCCACTACTCAATTTAATCTCTCAACCTCTAGTTAGTATTACAAATCAACCAACGTGTGCTATCAAGCAATAGCAGGGGAATGGAATGCTAACTAAAATCAATGCAAATCTCAAGAGATGCAGATAGAAAATTGTATGCAGTAACAGAAAAATGGGAGAAAGTAAATATCCATAAGGCAAAAGAAACACCATCTTCGTTACTAGTGTGATTTTAAGTCATAAAAAAGAACAGTTTTAATCTTCATTTGAATATGTGAACTAAGAGCAATCTAGAACCGGAAGGCAATGTGCACAAATTATTTTGACTGAACGAAAATGGCCATGTCAACGCATCTTTTATATCCCAATGATATAATTGATGAAAGCTACAGATTTTAGATAAATTATGCATCTAACTGAAATTGGAATCATGTGCACAGATCCAAAATAGAACCACGAAAAATAGCAGCATGCACTGTCAAGGCACCAGCAGGGTATTATAGAAAAAAAGCAGAAAGGGGCAAGGCACCTGATAGCAGAGGCCGCCACACTTTGTCCTCTATGCTGGGTGCTTGATTCGGCATTTCAGAATTGCTGCAAGTCGTCGTGCATCTGCTCATCGCCACTAGCTCATCAGCCGTGCCACCAGCTCCTCAGCCAGGATGGGTGACACACTGACACATCAGCATCGATTCCGCCATCAGTGAGGGTCACAAACTCATCACGTCAGGGACTGGAACAGCAGCCAAGAAGATGAAACCTCTCCCAATCAGGATTTTTAGGCACATATTAGATATTCTTACACGAACTTAAGCATCAATTTCAGTAAGCTAGATTTTCCAAATTATAGTAGAAAAAAAAATGAAACTGACATAGAATTTGAGTACGGTTCTGACCACGAATTCTTCACTGCAGAATCACATGTGAGATCTAGCTGCGACATAGAAGAACAGGGGAAGGGGAAATTCAGATATCAATCTCACCAGTGTCTCTGACGACAAGCAGCCCGACGAGAATATGCAGGATCTATTGGACCTGCCCCCACCGGGTCTGCGTGAGATCCAGCCGTGACCTGCTGAGGAAGCACTGCCGCACGTGAGGGGGAGGGGAAAAGGACACCCAAGGTGGAGCCATGGCGCTGCCACCAGAAGGAGCTGCCGTCCTCCCTCGTCCACGTATGGCGGCCGTGGGCGGCAGCGAACCGGGAGGCGATGAATGGGCGCGGATGAGCTCGAATCAGCCGGCAGAAATTGGGCTTGGGCAGTGCACTTGGGCCGGGGGCGGGTACGTCGAGGACGCGGCGTGGCGGCGGGAGACAGTCACCGGGACAGTAGGAGGGGGGGCGACGGCGCCCGGCGCGGCCTTCTGCAGTTCGCCGGGGCAGCACGGGTTGGAGCAGCAACGCATCAACAAGAGGGTCGCCGGCGGCGCAGGTTCTGGCCGGATCGGCACGGGAGCCGGCGGCGCAGGGACTTGTTGGGGGCGGCGCGGGTGGGAGGAGCAGCGGCAGGGGAATCGGTGCGGCGCAGAAGAGGCTACACGACAAATTGGAACCGAATGGTCCCACGATCTATTTGCTATGGAAGGGCTTTGCTACGTACTCCTATTACTTTCAGAAAAAAATTGTAGCAGTCGGTTATTAATATAATAGATAATTAAATAACATCTAAAAAAAGTTCAAAAATATGGAAAAAATCCACAACGTCAGGTCGATCGTGGAGTCACAGCGTAATATACCACCCGTTGATTCGTCTGTGCACGCACGCATCCTGGACAGGGCACAAGCGTGCATGTACGCGACTTGGACTTGTTTATGTGTATGGATTGGAGAGACGCCATGTATAATGGCTATCATGTGCGCCAATAATAATAGTTGTTTAATTTCCACCAAGCTCTAACCCAATAATCAAAGGTTTTCTTACATAAAAAACAGTCAGGTGTCCCTCCAAAATGGACAGGAACGTGCATGTTGTCACGTATGTACATGAAACCTCCCAGGCCCGGCGGAGGACGCGTGGTTGCGTCCGTGCACGTACGTGGGAGCGGGATCTGCTTCACGCTAACGTCCGGTTTTATAGGCCCACGTTCCCAGTTTTTTAAATTATAAAATAAATAAATAAATATTTTATCTATTACCTCTTGAGAGGTAATATTTCATCTTAACCGTCTAGATCTGGTTATATAGACGGTCCATATTCATTTCGGGGTACCGTAGCAACCTTGAACTGGAAACCGAAACCTCGCCCACAGGTTAGAAAAAACCGGACGGACATAGTGAGGGGAACCGGCGGAGAGGGAAAAAGGACGGAGGAAAAAACTGGGGGCCAGGGCAGGGGCGCTCGGCTGGGTGAGAGGGCTCGGGCTGGCTAAGTCGGTTGGCTTGGGTACTGATTAATATTCGGTACCCAGGGTATCATATAGTTAATATATCTCTATCTCTTACACCTAAAAAGCACACAAGGTAGACAAAATATGGCCTCACTTTTGCCCCGTCGTCCGCCCAAACCCCCCTGACGCCCGCACGGTGGTACATACGGAAATATTTCAAATAAACCGCATCAATCACGAAATCCTCCGAACCCTCCGACGCTCGGCGCTCCAAGCGTGGACATTGCCTTCCTACCCTCCGAACCTGCCAATGTCCGGGGCCTTCCTGCCCTCGGAATCCTCCGACACCCGGCGCCATCATCATCCCCTCGGAAGCCTCGCCTCCGCGATCGGCCCCGAACCAAAACCACCGGCACTTCTTCCTCCCCTTTGGATCCGGCACTACCTCGCGCGACGCAGGAACGGTCGTACCTTCCTCCCCTCAGATGCTGGTCGTCGACGTGAGGGCCACCTCCCTGCGTGTGTCGTCGGCTCCTCGTCCGCGCTACACCGTCCTCCCTTCCGTGACCATCATCCACGAGGGGCACCTCCCCGCGCAGCCGTCCGCGCACCGCCATTGACACGGCGTTGGCCCGTTCACCTCCCTGCGCCACCGGACGTCCGGACCACGTCGCAACCACACCTTCCGTGCGTCCACAGCGTCGTCGGCCCATCGATATCCTGACGTCGCTGTTATCGAACACCCGCCACGGATCACAGTGATCTCTCTACGTCCCTGCAAAACCTCCACGGCAAGGTCTCAAATAGCTTGCTTCCTCTTTGGCGGTCAGTTTAAAGGTTCAATTTCTCATTGATAGATTCAGATAGTTTTCTATGTACGTACCTTTGTTCGATTGTGTAATTCTCGAACACCGCGACGCAGGAACGGGGGCGACAGGATCATCTACCGGTGGTGCCTTCTTCGCCTCAGACTCCGGTCGTCCTCACTTCCACACTCGGCGGCCATTCCTGGAGCAGATCGCTGGCGACCTGACTCGGTCGAAGTCCCAAAACACTGAACCGCCGCTGCCCATCCTCCTTTTGGTGAGAACCCTAACACCCCAAGATTGTTTGTGCTCGTTGATCTGATTCATCGTATTCATGCTCTGATCGTGCGCATCTCGGCGTCAGAAAGATGGGTGTGTGCTGATCACGCATTGTAGAGTCGTTGATCTCATGTACGTGCTCTGATCGTGCGCATCTCGGCGTCAGAAAGACGGGCGTCCGCTGATCATGCATTGTAGAGCCGTTGATCTGAATACAGTCATGTCATGCCTACCGCAGGGATGTTTAGGATCGTGTTGATGCCACAGGTGAAGCCACGACAGATATATTTAGTACTCCTACAAGGCTACCACGTACCCTTAGTTTTTTATGTTCTTGTTATATAGTAATGCTTTGTGTGTCTTCTTAACATGGATATATGCTAAAATGCTATGTAGATATTAGCGGTGGACATGTTCTCACAACGATCGACTCTCACGCAACCACATGTATCATGTATGATTTGGAGATTCGAATATTATTAATATTGTATACCAAGTCCTTGAGTGTATTCATAGCACAGAATCCAAATAGCAGCATGTTGCTCTTACAATTATTATAAAATTTAAAATGTGAGCAACTAAAAATTTGACCATTTCTGGTCTTCTAGTGGCTGTATATAGTACGTCGCAGCACTCGGTCACAATATTTAATTTCACATTATAGTTGTCTTATCGTGCGATCTAAGTATATTTATTAGTACAAATGTTTAATTATCCTGTAGCAACGCACGCGTACGACGCTAGTATCCATATATACCCCTAAGTGCTATACTACACCCTGGGGTAAGCCTGTGCCCAACCCAACCAGCCCGCGTGCCACGCGGCCGCATCCCACCCGTGGGTCTCTTCTCCCACCGTGGTCCACGCCTGACAGCCTCTCCAGTTTTCCCCCTTTCTCGAGCAGCGATTCGGGGCGGCGACGGCGGTTCGACGGCGACGGCGATTTCTCACCCCGGACCGACGCGCTCTCTACCCACGCCGAGGTTTATCCCCTTTCTCTGCTATCGAGACGGCGCTGCGGTTTGGGCAAGCGGCGGCGGCGGGAGTTCGCAAGCCCCTCCCGCTCTCCTAGCCTACGGTGCGAGCGGCGGCGGAGCGCAGCAGCCTCGAGCGCGCTGTTGCTGCAGGGTGTGGTGGCCTGGTGGGCGTGAGCCGCGGCGGGGGTCCTTGAGCGGCGGGCACGGCGGCAGGATGCGTTCGGCGACTGCGAACCTGGAAGGGCGCGTGCGGCGGCGCTACCTGAAGTGATGCTGACTTTTCGTGTCCTGCGGCAGCGCGGGTGTCGAATCGTGAGCAGCGGCGATTCTCTCTTACTCGCACTTCCGACAGACGCAACCGAAGACTTGCTTGGAGCAGTACTGCGGCCGAGAAACACGAAGGCAAATCATCCGTCTGCTTGCAAGTGAGTGGAGAGCTCGAGGAGCTAGGAGCAGATGCAACCTGCTGCTCTGTTCATCACGTGGAAGATGCAGCGATGGCCGATGGGTTCTTAGCTGATTTTTACAGCAACAGACAGCTTCCTTCATCATTTACAACAGTGTGCTTGCAAAGAGCTTTGAGGTTTGTTTTCGAATCAATATATTCTTTCTCCTAGTAACGCCCTATTATCAGCAACTCCATTCACAAGATAGAAATACAGGGTAACCATGAGGAACTACTAAACACAACAATGCTTCAGTACTCATCCTTCTTTTTCCATTCAGTAATTCCATCTTCATGTGTTCAGTAGTTCTTTTCAGTGTAAAATTGTTTTTACTTTTCTTTTCCTTCAGCAGTTCTTCCTTCCTTTTAATATTTCATCCTTCAAGTTCCACAGCCGAACACCATGGTAATAGTATTTTAGAAATTCTCCTAATCTCATCTTCAGTAACTCTCTAGCTTACCAGCAACCCCAAGCATTCAACGATCCATCCTTTACTACTTCAGCAGTTCTTCGACTTCTTGGTTCAGTAACTTCAACAATCAGTTTGGGATGTGTTGTAATTACTAAGGTTGAAGCTCCAGTAATTCAACAAATCACAACCCATGAGTACCCCAGTAATTCACAGCAGCTGCATCACCTCATTAATCAATCAAGTGTCCTGTGGCTTGCATGCTCAAAACAACCATGCACCCAGTAATTCAGCACACCACTCACACACCCCCAATTGTTGAAGCATTGTGCATCATTACTAAGGTCAAATACACCACTAAAAAGAGAAGGCACCAGTGATTTTGGTAATTCAGTAGTTCTGAACTATGTATGACCCTCAGCTCAATAAATGTCTGGATCATTTTTTATATCCCAAAACTCAATGTGTGCCTTGCCTGGATCTTGCTAGATCAGTAACTTAGTTCCTTAACCACGGATACGAGCTGTCAATATGATCTCCTTTGTACAGTACTTTTTTTGCTAGCTTAGTGTTCCCTTGTGTTGCAGTAGCACTGCGGTGCAGCTCAGGACGTGCCACTGATTTTTTGGTGGACCTTTAGCTACCTTGTACTTAAGAGCTGCAACGCTTTTAGCTACAAGTGTAGTAGTGACCCTTGATGTGTATTCACTATTCAATCATTTGTTCAGTAATATATTTTAACTTTGTTCAGTAAAATGTTGTCCTTCGTAGTTCTTCGATAATATAGCTTTAGCATTGATGTTGCATCTACCAATTCAGTAATATTTTGTGATATACATGCGCTGTTGAGCCCCTCACATTTGCTTCTTGGATCCCAGTACAGGGCACAGTTTCTTTACCACAAGCTTAAAGGCAAAAATGCTCACATCCCCTACTGCATGTTGTTCCACAGAATCAACAATGAAAGACCTATTGAGATTGAGCAGCTGGTGCCGTCCTCCTCGCCGCAACCTGTGGATATGAGGCTGCCAACAGGGTGAACTAGAGTGGAGAAAGAGGGTGCTTATGTACACATTATGTTACATATATACGCTAGAGCAATCTCAATTTAGGTTTAGTTAGCATTCTGTAAAAGAATGTCAGTTTTCAGTAATCATGTAAACAAGGTGTGGACACCATCAAATTTAGTTGTCAACACAAGGTTATGTGGATTGTTCAGTATTTTTTGCACAAACGGCCTGATTTCTGTGAAACAAGGTTGGCTTTAGTAATTCAGTAATCCTGTAAAACAAGGTTCTGTTGATTTGCTTCAGTATTTTTTTTTCTATCAATGGCATGCCGGTTTCAGGATTTCAGTTATTTTTGTATCAAACGTTGTGAAGATGCGCAATGGCATGCCGGTTTCATTATTTCAGGGTTTTCTTTTATGAAGCCCTACAATGGCATGCCGGTTTCATTATTTCAGGGTTTTTTTTATGAAGCCCTACAATGGCATGCCGGTTTCATTATTTCAGGGTTTTTTTATGAAGCCCTACCAAGATGTGCAATGGCATGTTTGTTTCAGTTTTTTTAGGTAAACAAGGTCGGCAGGGAATGTTGCGTGTTGATTCTGTCCCTCGCTGTCCCTCTTCCTGTTCTTTGTTGCTATGTAGAATTCATACCGAAAGTTGTGGAACAAAGCTTTTCGTTCAGTAATACATTAGATTCAGTAATCGAACCAATTACAAATCTAATCCAACTCTGCTGTTGGAAGCAACGAGAATGGAGTTGGTTTGGAAGCTTGTTCCATTCCGTTGGATTGTTTGTTTGTTCTTTCAGCTTGTGATTTGTTGGACTCTGTACCGTCAAGTTGCAATTAGTATGGTGTCGTGGGTACAACTGGTCTTGTCCCGCAGTTGCAATTTGTTCGCGTGTAGCTCCAACTCTTTCAGATCATGGTGTGTTGTGGTGATAGGGCCTGAATTTGTGGTGCACTTTAATGGCTGCATGTGTACCAGTGTTCTTTGCTTATACTATGACTTACTTTTTTGGAAAATTTGAAATGTACCATTAAAAGATACCAAGTTTGGATATTTACCAGTGAAAGATCATTCTATTTGATATATACCATTGAAAGGTCACAAGTTTTAGATTTTTACCAGTTCCGTTAGCAATCCGTTAACTTTGCTAATTGCAGACAATTTTGTCCGATCATAGTCATCTTCCTTGCCAACGGATCACGGATTGGCCGCCCAACTCCACCGCTCGTTGGTAAAGCTGGCGACTCTCGCAGCATGCGATTCCAGGCCTCGTGGGTCCCACGCTTTGCCGAGCAGCTTGGACGCCATCGGAACTCCACCACGGGACGCCGCACACGCATGCGTCGCTGCCTGAACGCGCTGAGGTCCGCCGGGCCGCAACCGCCAAGCCACCGTGTCGTCATCGCGCGAAGGGCAGCCGGCATTGAGTGCTGCCTCGAGGCAGCGGCGACGGGGAGGGACCGCTGCCGCTGTGCGAGCAGCGCGGGGACGGCAGGGGCATGCGCTGTGCCGCAGCAGCACCAACGCGTGCAACATCGCTGCGGCTCCCTTCCGCCGTCGCCGTCGAAGACGGACGCGTCGGGGACGAGGAAGTGGTAGAGGAGCTCGAGCATGTGCGTGTGCTTGGCAACATCGGCCACGACGTCACGACGAGCTCGGCGGTAGTCTTGAACGGGGTTCGGGGATACCGGTCCTTGATGAAGCGGCCGAGCACGGCGTGGACCGTGGAGCGCGTCGGCGACGGTGTGCTCGGGGGGTGGCCCTCGCGCGGATCTGGGCGGTCTCTGGCCCTCGTGCACAAGATAAGAAAGAATCGTGCGCAAGATAAGAAAGAAGAAAAAAAAAATAACGGAACCTTCACTGCGATGCTACAGATCTAAAATTTATGATCTTTCCATGGTATATATCAAAGGAGTGATCTTTCAATAGTAAATATCTAAACTTGACATCTTTTAATGGTACATATCTAATTTTTCCTACGTTTTTGTTTATTAATTGTTGTATATTTTACACGAAGAAGGTTCTTTGCATCGATT
Organism: Digitaria exilis; assembly: GCA_015342445.1. NCBI lineage: Eukaryota > Viridiplantae > Streptophyta > Magnoliopsida > Poales > Poaceae > Digitaria > Digitaria exilis. Next base: position 350,525 of record JACEFO010001666.1, read on the forward strand.
CAATGTTCATATCATACATTAGGCTTCTCATGTACTACTCCATTAACTCTTGTTCATTTTTTATTGCCTAGGACCTACTATTGTCATATAATATTGTTGTCGACTGATCTGACGAAATGAAGATACTGAACAAATCTGCTGCCAGTGTAGGTCTTCAGCCTCCAGATGTCTACCAGCCTTGTGGGCTTTTGTTGTTGTGCTCCTATGTGTGACCTTTTGTACTGTTTTTACCTATGAGACCTTGCCTTTGATGGAAATTTTTTTGTCATGCAGAGGTCAGCTTGTTTGTTAGATGTATTCTTTTCCAAATAAGGAACACTTGCAGTTGTTTGTTTGTTATTGGTGTCTTAGCTGCATTCTAGTTTGCTTTCCCGTTGTGTCTCACAAAGCATCAGATCAAAAGATACAGATTTCTTTGCTTCTATTGGCATAGCATCAGATCAAAAGATACAGATTGCTTTGCTGCTATTGGCATATGGTAGTGTTGATGCTTTGGAAAGTTCTTCTATTGGGTAGTTTAATTTATGGATGTTTAAGCCACCATTGCTAGTTAGGGACCTTATGTTCTTTCTCACTGTTACAAACTATATCTCAAGTTTACAATCAATCTTTACCTTTGTTGCGTATCAATTATTGCCAATTCCAGTTAGAAATGATGATATATTATGTTTCCTTTGACTGAAAATGAATCTGGGTACTTTGCTTTAATTTTCATCCTGGAACGAGGATAGCAGTTTCAGTATTTTCATGAATGTATTTGGAACTGAAAGTGCTGAATTTTTGGTACAAGTTCTGTACGCAAAAGGTGGGATCATCAGTTTCAAGTGAATTGTGGGAGTGATGTTGCTCTGCTTTCTGTTTTTTAACTTATAGAACACATCTGCAACTGTTGCTTGCTTCCTATGAAAGGGGGCTAGCTGTTCCAGGTTTTCAATTCTTGTTAGTATTTATCAACCTGCCTCACCCAACTTGACATTCAATTTACCTTCACAGCCGCAAGATGGCTGCATATAAAATGTACTGAAATTTTATTTGGATTGTTCCTAACACCTAAACTTCAGTAATGCCATGAGACTGTACTGATGACAGCCTTGGTGAAGATAGCTGCTAGCTGCCTATATGTTTGTAGCTGCTAGCTGCCTATATGTTTGTATTGGAACAATGCGGAGTGGCTGCCATATATGCATAAGAATTGTTTGTTTCTTTTATAACGTCTCTGTGTATGATTACAAGGCCTAGGGAGGATGCCCTATACTATGAATGCTTTCCTTTGCCCGTCCTTCCTTTCGTCACCCTTAGGAATCATGCACAGGCTTGTATATTATCTTAAGTGATTCCTTTGAGAATGCCTGCAATTTTGTAGATTTATCTACAGCTCTTGTGCTTGATTGCCTCCCAGGATCCTCATTGTTGTGTGATCATGTACTTACCTTTTCAAAAAACTCAAAGTCTAGAGGGGGTAACTGGATTTGCTCATCTTGGATTGCTTATACAGTGTTAGTTTTTAGTTCCTTCTGTTGTCTTCACATGTGATTCCTCCTTCCTGTTGCTCATTTTTTATTTTTTTTATGGTATCACATTTAAATTACTGAGATGAACATGTAGAAGCCGGAAAACACCATTTCTCTCTATATCCCTGGATACTAGATTAGTGTCCTAGTTTTTTTTTAGATCAGATTAGTGTCCTAGTGGCAATTGTGTTGAGTTAACAATGTGATACTGCTATACTTTTCTAGCTGAAACTTATCGTATGTGTGGCTATTCAATTTCATATGTCTGATCTATTATTATGTCAACGGCGAAGCATTTCTATCGTAGTATATTATATCATGCTTATCTTTATGTCTGCATTCAATTTGATATGTCTGATCTATTAGTATGCATATTGGATTGTCATTTGGTAGCCATTTATCTGTTCCAAACTCAAATCTCTTCAAACTTATATTTTACCTTTTGTGTTTTTTATTTATTTTTATGCTAAAATGGTTCCATGTTACATTTAAAGATATAGATGTTACAGTAAGCTGTTGTCGCCTGACCTCTTAAAAATGTTTAGAAACCACATCAGCCACGAACCTGAAAACGTTCCAGTTTCAGCCTTCTACTGCTCACAGCTCACCACCCACCAGGTGTTTGATGATTTGGATGAACCAAGACACCGATGTTGATCTTTTTTCATTGTTTTTTAATCATTTTTATAAACTTTCATCTGCTGTGATCTGATGCTTCATCTATTTGCCATTGTTATGTTCACATATGTTCGCGTTTTATGCACACAATTCCATGGGACCAATAAGTAATATTGATTTGTGATACATGCAATGAAGCTTTTGGAATGGGGAGAAGATGGTTTTGCGGGCATCATTTAAGCATGAGGTTGTTGTTTGGCATAAGCTCAGCCATCCTAATGTTACAGAGATGAATATTTTCACACATACCTATGCAGCTTCATGTCTGTATAGATGCTTACTCGTGTAGTAAGGCTGCTAGTCCACAGTTTACTGATTACTAAAAATTACACAGATCTTTGATGTTTACTCGTAGCTGGTGTCTTCCATATAATGTTGCTTCTTTCTGGCTATTTGAGTAGTTTAAAATGCGTAGTGTGATTTCTTTTGCAGTTTGTTGTTGCATCTATGGGAACCACAGATCTTAAGATTCCAGCCAACAATTCCAACAGTGGCTCTTTAACTCTGTTTCTACGCATTGTTGCTTTTGTAATGTGTATGCAAGCAGTTGTGTTCATTGATCTCTGAATTTTACTATTTTTGTGCAGATTCACGTGGCTGTGTGGACCTATTGCTCGCTTAGTGGTGAGTACCAAAGTCAAATTTAATATTGTATATCAAGTCATGTTTTGATTTATTCTCCAGTGGGGTTCGATTTCTCACTGGTTTGTGCCGTGAGCTGTGATATGATATTGAGCTGTGATCCAGTCATGTTTTGCATCATTGAGTGCTCTTGTGATCCTGCTAGTACTTGCTCTCTGTTTTTAGTACACTCTGCTGTATTACTGAATTACCAACATATGTGAGTCATGTGAATTAAATCGTAAAGCACTATCTTGTATAAAACCTGCACATGTAGAGTACATGGCTCTATCTGTTGTCATCTCTGAAGGCTTTTGTTGATGTATTTTTCCTGTGAGAGACCTCTAAACATGTCTCATTCGCAAATTCTGGAACAGTCCACCTTCCTACTTGTTATCAAGTCATCTAGTGGACTAGACCCAAACCTAAGGTTATGTTATCTAAGCTTGTAGACTTACATAGTGATGGTACTTTAGATGTAGTTTCATCCACCCATACTGTCATTTTATTTTATTCCCAGCTAGCATATTTGCTTATCTGTTATTCGCATTGCCTAGTGTTGCTGAATGTAACTTCTTTTTAGTTAAACTAGGAAAAGCGCACGTGCAACACGCCCGTGATACATAGGTTATAGCTGGGTATTTCTATACGGACAAAACATTCTGAAATTGTACTGGTACATAATACTTCTATGATTTAGTTGCTTGTTAGGATCGAAATCGTACGGACGCATATATACTAAGTTCAATGCATGTACTGCTCAAGCATAATTTTCTTTATGTAGGATTATGTTTCTTTTTTTATTCAAATGACATCAAACATAAAAGGGTTAAATACATATAATAGGCCTCGGTTAATTTATTAGATTGCACATGGAACTGATTGCAAGAATAAGAATCTTCATAGGGAATTTTCTATAACTTCGCGAAGAAACAAAAGTTTAGATAAGGATTTGTGTGACATTGTGACTCTACATGGATGAAAACAACGAAGTGCATGAAACAGATCGCACAGGCTGAACACAGATGGGCCCGGCCCTGGTGGACACGGCCTGCTCGAGGAGCTTGCCGCGGCCAGAGCGCGGACGCGCGTCCAACTCAGAAAAAAAACAAACGCGAAAAAAATAGAACAATGGGTAGAAAAAATGCGGGTGAGAAAAAACATTAATTTTTGGCTTAAACATTTTCTAAATATCAGTTTTGGTGGGTTCGACCCTCTTCACATCCCGTTTGACCCTTACAGGTGGGTCTGGCGTGAGGGTACCGCGGGCCCAAATTGGGTAAGAAACTTTTTCAATTCTACTCGTTCTTTTATAGATAGAAAATAAAATTTTGTGCCAAAATTGCCTAATGCTCAGCAAGTCAACAATCAACAACATGCTTCTCTATTAGTGATTTGCTTTCTTGATTTTTTTCTTTTCTATTTCTCCCTGGTGTACTTATGTGCGAACACACCGTTGCCAAATGATCGGTCTCTAATCTTCTCTATTCTTATTGAAAGGATCAAGATGCCTAAGAGTGGGGTGAATTAGGCTTCTATAAAAATTTATGCAATAAAACAATCCTATGCAATAAGCCAATTCACACCATGTGCCTATAAGTGTGGTTTGAGCCTAACTAGTGTTGAAAAGAGTTTTGCAACCTAGTTCCAATCCTACTCTAGCATGGCAAGTCTAGAAATTGAAATGCGGAAAGTAAACTTACTCAAAGTAAAGAGAAGAATAGGAAGCCGATTTTTCCCAAGGTATCGAGGAGTCGGCAACTCCTCCATAGTCCTCGTTGGAGATCCCGCGCAAGGGTATAGCTCCCCCTTGATCCGCGCAAGGATCAAGTGCTCTCGTAGGGGATATCCATTTCCCACTCTGGGACGGCGGATTCCAAACCGTGTACACCTTCTTGGGGCTTCACACAATCTCCACGTGAGCTCCCAAAATCAACACCACCAAGCCGTCTAGGTGATGACGAATCACCAAGAGTAACAAGCCAAAGATATTCACTTGACCTACACTAGACCAAGAGCTAGATGGATGCACACTTGCTACTCTCAAGCACTAAAGAGAGTCCTTAATCTTCACAAGACCAAGAACACCAATTAAACCAAGTGCCTCTCTTGCCCTCCAACACTCTCCAACAGCAACTGGATGAACAGTGAAACTCGTGTGGCAAGAGAGTCTTCAAGAGGTGAGTGAAGAGGTATAAATAGCTCGCACTTAAAATCCAACCGTTATGCAATTCGCAGAGTCGTCGACTAATTCGATAGACACACCGTCGAATCAGTCGATGCTCACTTTCCATTCAAACCTTGAACAGTGCAGCAGCTAGTTCCCCCGTCGACTATTTTGACGCTTACCTCATCTAAACAGTCGACGCTACCCAAAGGCATGCACCACAAAATCTTCACAAAGATTAGAGACCATCGACTAATTCGACGCAGCTACCGTCGAATCAGTCGATGCGACTCAGAGCCATGCACACTGGGGTCTTCAAATCTTCAAGCACCACCGACTAATTCGACAGACACTCCATCGAATCAGTCGATGCTACACGGAATGCTGCGCCAGCTACTGGGTGGAAACTAGGGGCCATCGACTAATTCGACGGTCTCACCTTCGAATCAGTTGGTGCTACCCATAGCGCTGCGCCAACTTCTGAGAGAAAACTAGGGGCCATCGACTGATCCGACGGTCTAACCGTTGAATCAGTCGACGCCTCTGAGTTTTGTGCAGTCTTCTTCTCTTTCGAAGTCGAAACTCGTCCAATTCAATTTCTTTGAGTTTTCTAACTTCTCCAGGGCTTCAACATAGCTACCTAGCACTAGATTTCACAAGTATGCACCACACCTAACTTATAGTCTTGCCTAGGTCAAGCTAACAAACTTCGACCCCCCTTTATAGTATGACCAAAGGAAAACAAAGACCTAAACTAATCTAAGTGACTCTCATCAGTCAAACGGCACTTAGAACTAGCTTATCCTTAATCTTCGAATATATCCTTTGCACCAATATAATCATTCTCGAATGATGGGGGCCAAGAATACCGTGAAAGCCCATCGTTGCACTAACTTAAAAATTATCGCTGCAACACACACGTTAGTCGCAATGATTATATTGTCATTAATCGCCAAAACCGAATTAGGGCCCTAGATGCTCTTTCACTCATTCTTTGTGCTTGCTGATTATTGCTTGATTAGTGTTTGAGCATGTGGCTTTGATTTATGGAAATCAATTTGGATTCGAGAGTCTAGTTGATTTGTAATCTTTTATTTGGTTTTAGTTTGCTCATCTACCACTGCACTGGCTCTCGAGTCGCTCGAGCCAGCTCACGAGCTGAGCTGAGCCGAGCTAGCTTTTTTCCTCGTTACCTTAACGAGCCAAGCTGACCTAGCTTGTTTAATAAATGAGCCACGCCGAGCCGAGCTTGCTCGTTATCCACCCCTAGTTGTAACTGTGTCATTGTTATAGCCTACACCAACACAAGTTTTGATTGTTTAGTAACATGACATGGACAATAATGCAGAAGGAAAAGACACTACGTCAAAAACCAACAAAGAATACACCTAAATTAGTGACACGAAAATAAAACGCGTCACTAATATAAGGTTAGTGACGGCTATGATTGAGACGTGTCACTAATGTATTCATCTAGGCACGAGAGTGGAAAAATTAGTGACGGCTCTCAATAAGACACGTCACTAAAAATATATGATAACTTATTAGTGACGGACCTAGTTAAAATACGTCACTAATAGAGCAACTAATTAGTGACGTGGTTTTTTTTATACACGTCACTAATATGATGTGTTTAGATTTATGAGAAGGTAGAATAGAAATTCTGGTATACCACGGCCTCTCACCTCAGCCCAAAACAACCCCCGCAGACTCCCACCTGGCCACCTCCACCTCCTCTCTCTGCCGCGAGCGCCGCTGCCTTCCACCTCCGTGTCCTCTCTCCCGCATGCGCCGCTGCCTCTCTCCCACGAGCGTCGCGCCTCTCTCCCACAAGCGCCGCCACATCCTCCCTCGCCTGAGCACCGGGCCTCTCTCCCCAAGCGTCGCCACACCTCCTCCGATCTCTCTCCCAAGCACCACCACCTCTATGGAGAAAAGCTTCAAACCCTAATCCCTTCGCTCCTTCCTCGCCCGAGGGGGAAAGGGGCTCAGCGCTGGCGAGGAGGGAAAGGGGCTCGACCGCAGTGCTGTGGTGCATGGCGAGGGGATTAATCGCGGGGGAAGAAGCTTGCCTGTGAGTTCCCCACTTCTGCATCTTTGCTTTTGTTGTTATTTGTAGGGTGTTAATTAGGGCTGGTGATTGCTTCATAAACCTGTCCTATCTATTGTTCGTTCGATTTGGTTGTTCATGTGCCGAGATTTGAGATACTAGGGCATGCTCAGGATATGGATTTGTTTGTAGAGTTACTGGTTTTGTTTTTGGTTTGAAATTAGGGGTAAGCACCACCTTCATCTGAGGATAAATGTAGTATTAAAATATGCTATGAAAATTATTCAAAGCAATTTGCATGTTTTGTTGAGTGATTACTTGAAATATTGTCTACTGACATGAATAATTTGTCACCTTGAATGTTCTATGAAAGTATTTTTTTAACTTAAGTTACTGATGGCATACTTAATTTACCATTACGCAGATATGAGGAACTTGCAGATTGGCAAAAGCGATCCAAGTTGTTCTACTTGTGGCCTTAAGATGAGAGTTGTGGTAATTCCTCAATTTCTCTATTGATTTATTAGCCTGGTATGCTTACTAGTTCTGAACTTTTGGATATGAAATGCATGTGAAGACTGCATGACTGAATATGAACGATCCATGTTACATTGACATTTTTATTGGATAGTCAGCTTAAGGAACTTGATTTCTTATATGTTAAATACTGAGAAAGCTAACAATATAGAAAGACAAAATGTGCTCATGTGCTGAATATTACTTTAGGTAACAAACTGATAGGGTTGGTTTTGCTCAAACCAGATTGGTAAGATGTCTTATTTATTGAAGCTAGCAAATAATAACTCAAACATAGGCAATGGTCCATGCTGACATGTTGAGATTCCAGCCATAGTATGGCTAGTGTCCCCTTTGTTAAGGCTACTGTTTTCAAGCACATTTCATCTTAGGATCACTGTCTATGCATGTTCCTTCAGATGATTTACATTCCATCTTAATGAAGTGCTAGTCTTGTTCAATTCTTTGATATTTATTCGCAGCATGTAGACCATTGGATGGTTGTCTTTCTTGTATTTCTGTCTGAAATCAGTTTATAGTTTCAGTAGGAGGATGTGTTTATATTTGTTTCCATTATGCTTTCAGCTAATCATATGCTGGCGTCATTGCTTAGTATTTTCTTAGTTGTATTGATGTCATGTAACCATATGCTGTTTTTTTTATAATAGTTATATAATTGCGGCGTTGGTTCCACACCTCAGAAATGCAGTACAGTAACTGTGGATTTTTGTTCAGATGACATGTTTCACATTAGACATCAAACTGAACCCCCTCAAGCTGCTGATGCAATTTATTTTACTTTTGAGAGGATCTTTATATGCACAAAGGTAACCTTTCAGGCTGAAAGAGGTCTAGTTGATTTCTCACTTCTGCTTGCCTTTTAGTCAGTTGTGTACACTGCTAGTTGATTTTGGCCACTAATTCGTGCTTTACATGTAGCACACAGTAGATTATCAGAAATTAATGATATATTGTCATTTGTTTTTCCAGAAATGCAACCATATGCCCTTTCGATTAATAGTTTGTTTTTCCAATTGTTTTGGTTCAAATGTATGCAGATCATGCCAGTTTTGGCAGCACAGGTCATTGCTCTATACAATTAGCTAGTGGTCACAGGCATGGAATTGTTTTGGGAACATATGGATGGTACAGGGCCGGATTGGGCCTGTTCATATGGATACTCAGTGGCAGCTTAAGAGGGAATTATCTTTTTTATACTAAGGTAAGTGTAGTGTAATTGAAATTATTCTGTGGATACTCATTGGCAGCACGTGTTGGATTAAGATAAGAACTTAGCAGGGTAACCTTTCTTATTTCAGTTACTTGACATGTTTCGCTGTGATGGTAGCACGTCTAATTCACTATGCTTTGCCACACGTACTGTTGGGCACTGAGGCTAGTCCTAGGTTGTGCTAGTCACTTCAATTTGGTACCTGTCCATGTGAAATTTTACTTTTTTTTTCAGCCTGCATGTTTATCACTTAATATTCCACCTATATATGCAGCTACAACAAACACTGAAGACTGCTCTGAATCTTTCCTTTTTGTAGGATGCCACTACGCCAACAGGACACGTCCCCACTGATCCACCACTACGCCACATCTTTCAGTTTACATTCCGGCAATAAGTTGAGTTGGCGTTTAAATAACTTTGAAAAGAATTCGGCGCTGTGTGCATATGTTTGATTGTAATGTAGGCTGAGTTGTGGGTGTGCAGTTGTATTGAGAAATTGTTGAAAACTATACTCGATCCATGCAGTTATGACCTTGATCTTTTTGTTACAAGCCCTTTCTTGTAATCTGGCACATCTGGTCTAGCATGCTGCAGTCAAAGCAGGACCAGATGCTGCTAGTTACAGTCCGTTTTTTTTTTCTCACAAAATTCATCATCAGTGACGGGGCTTCCAAGAACTCGTCACTTTCATTAGTGACGGGGATGGCCATAACACGTCACAATTTCTACTCTATTGTGACGTGCGTTGTTCAACATACGTCATTATTTGTGGTCATTAGTGACGCGTGCAAGCAAACACGCGTCACTAATTGTAGTCAATAGTGACAGCTAGTCTATAGTAGTCTATGCGTGTCACTATTTAAACCCATTTTGTGACGGACGTTGATCAACATGCGTCACTATTTGTGACCATTAGTGACGTGTGTTGATATAGAGCCGTCACTAATTGTTCATAATTGGTGACGGATTTCTTCACATTAGTTACGAAAATTTTGAGACACCGGGTCTTGCCGTCACTAATCATTGTCTAGGCCCGTCACTGAATACCTGGTTACGACGTAGTGAGACGGTCAGCAAGATATTGTGCTTGCTTTGTTGGTTTTACTTTCAGTAGCCTAAAAGCAGGAATGAGGTAGAACCTGCGAAAGAATGTACCCACTGGAAGCTAAGAGTGACACCAGAATCGAGCTGGCTCCTAACACAGAATTATGCCTGCTGCCGTGCCTTCAGTTATTTTCTGTAATAATTTAGAAAAGACCAAAGCATAAGGGTTCAGAGAAAAAAGGAGAATTCATCATATTGATCGAAGATAACAATTAAACTATCACACACATTAGACACAGAACTTACCATGGTACCAGTGTCTGATATGACACTCATATCAGACAATACAAATAATCTCAGTCGCAATTGGTGCGCCCAACTAGTTGCAATTGCTCCATTTTCAACTAAATTATTGTCCAGTTGCTATTTGTGGCGTGGTGAGGGGGAGGCAACGGGGGAAGGTTGGGAGGGTCTGTGCATCCACAACAGTAAATACAACAAAGTGCATTTTAGTCGCTCCTATATATAAAAACTACTTTTATGTATTTGCGTGTACAATTAGGGGTACAGATAGCAGCAAGCCGGGACTAAAGAGACCTAGGCCAGGCACGGGTAGGAGGCCCCTTTAGTCCTGGTTAGTGTTAGCAACTCAGATAGCAACCGGGACTAAAGGTAGGATTTAGTCCCGGTTCGTTTACCCGGGGCCTTTAGTCCGCTTTTGCAGTTCCGGTTGGCTGGCCGGTACGAATGGCCCTTACCAACCGGGATACTTCAGCGCAATACACTTTCCAAGTAGGAAACTTTATTACTTCAGTATGCTTATTACTTTTGCGGGTTTAAGGCCATCTTTAACTTGTTTGATTGTTGAATAGAAGATTCTTAATATTTTTCATATTCCACAAAATTACATTTTGTTAGACAATACATCATTGTTTTTACATTGTTACCCATTATGGTTGCAATGGTGATAACACAACACAAACAAGAAACTAAGATCCTGCGGAGCTATGCCTGTAATTTTTTGCACATGTGACGTTCTTAAAGTGAAAGAAAGAACGTTATTTTACTACAGGAATATATCTATAGAATTTGAGTAGCATGGCACTTGAATTTTTTGTCCCAATACATTAAGAAAGCATCAGTTCTCAATTTAACTGTCAGAGCAACTGTTTTGAGGAAAGAAACATATCTTCTTAAAATTTTAAGATAATATATTTACGGAACTGGTACTTCACTTTGAAATTCGAAGATCAGTCTGTTGGGCATTAGAAATATTATAATCTTGTGATTACATGATTTCAGACTACACAGTGTATACTTAGGAAGAGGTTGCATTGGCCACACTGACCTAAGTTTTATTCATTTTATACTACAATCTTTTGGAAAGGGAAACATACAATTGAATGGTTAGTGATATCCGGTAGTTATTCATAATTTAGGTGTTCTGACATTTAACTGTTTGTTCCTATTATCTAAAGGAAAAAATATAAATTACTCCCCTCAACTATAAGCAAAGTCGACATAACCCTCTAAACTATTTTTTGTTTATTTTACCACCTAAATTATGTCATTTGGCCTATTTTACCCCCTAATACAATTTGTATCTTTTATTTTTCTATGTACAAGTGTCATATTATGTTCAAATTTTGTGAGATGATAGTGAACATCATAATGCATGATAAAAAATATAAAATACATTTTATCACAATTTGATGGGGGTAAGATATTTAATAATTAATTAATCCTTAGGATACAACATTATCTATCTATAAAAGAACGAGTAGAATTGAAAACAATTCTCACCCAAATTAGGCCCACCTTACCCCTCACGATGGACCCACCTGAAAGGGTCAACAAATGGAGAGGGGGTCAAACCTCCAAAAACTGATATTTAGAAAATATTTCTGCCAAAATTGATTTGTTTTTCTCACCCATGTTTTATCTACCCATTGTTTTCAATTTTTCTGCGTGATCGCATGAGGCCAAAAGTCCTAACCGTGTAGAGGCGCACAGGCGCGTGGTCTATTGGGGCGGCTCACGCGTCTGCTCAGATCGAGCCCATCATTGGCCCATTTGCAGGCTGTTCAAATCGGTCACCAAACAAACGAGCTAGCAGCCCATGACCGATGATAGATAGGTCGCGCAACAAGAAACGTTGCAGGCTTGCATCTTGCACCCGGCTGCTCCTGGCATGCACGGAGGCTCAGGACTCAGCGGCCGTTTTTTTCAATTCTTTTTTCTATTTTTTTTTCTATTCTATCCTTTGACTGCTTAGCTGCCTTCTCTTTATCTAAGAGACAATTGCCCTTGAAGAAGTCATCCCTCCTTCCTCGGCTATTAAAAAGTTTTTGTTCAAAAATTTTTCATACATTCCTTCCGTGGCCCTACCGTCCAATTGAAAGGATAACACTGTTAACCAAGGCGCAAAAAGATATTTTTGCACCTGAACGAAGGTTATTGATGGAGCATTCAAAAGACATGTTTGGTCACCTAGCCACACCACTGGCAGAGCCAGAATTATAAAATGGATATTTAAATTGAAAGCCAATTATCAAAATGAACTACGTAGCAAATCCAAGTGATACTGGTTGACAATACAAATTATGTAAAAGATACTCATATTTAGGTGATCTTCAGAGGTACACACTAGATGCGGTTATGACCAGGCGATAGAGATTTTGGTTGGCAATGGCTGGTGTTTTGCTGATAAACTTCCTTTTGTTTAAACTTATGGCATCAGGTACTGTGTTTCTTCGTATCTTATTTAAAGTGTGTGGTCGTCGATGTAATAATGAGACTCGTTGCAGAGTCTAGAATATTAAAATATATTCTTATTTCTAAAAATTAATGTTAACAATGATCTGATGTGCATCAATGGTGAATTTTCTTTCAATCACGTGCGTGTGAGCGTGTTGCACGTGCGTCTTTGCTAGTATGAAAAACTAATGACAACAAATTCATAACATATTTTTTTTGCATACATTGTGATGTTCACTATAATCATACAAAATTTGAAATGCAAATTCAACTTGTGCATGGAGAAATAAAAAAGACAGATTGTATTAAGGAGTAGAATAGACCAAGTGGCATAGTTTAGGGTGTAAAAAAGATAGTTTAGGGGGTTATCTAGACTTTGCTTATAGTTGAGTAATATGGACTTTTTCCTCATCTGAATCGGTGCTTATCTTTTGGATTTGAATTCGATTCTTACTAATTTAAATTATCATAGGTGGTCTGGTAATAAAACGTTGCTTTGTAGGGATGCTTCTCCTTTTCTTTTTTTCCTGTTAGAGATCGCAGTAGTGCTTGTCAATGGCATTCATGTATGATCAGTTACGGATTTTTTTTTTCTTATAGTATGATGACGAGGTGAAATAGAAAAAATAATGCTTTATGTTTTAATTTTTACCTCTTAGCTATGGTCAAGTAATGGAAGATAGATTGTTTTGGAATATTCATGGTCATTTACTTACTTTCTCCACTCTAACTGAATCAGTTAATAAGTTGTAAACTTCGCAGGACGATATGATATGTCATACGATGTTAATGTCACATTTGGGGTTAAATTGAAAGGGCTTTTTTGACTTGCAACAGAATGTTCAGGTCGCACGAACACTGAAAAGATGTTGATAAAAAGAGCACCGATAATTGTAAACAAATCTCAGATTGCAACTTGTTAGTCATTTTTGTGCACGATAATTGTAGAACCGATATGAATGTGCGCGATGATTGTAGGCATTGCGAACCATCCTGAATTCCTGACCTCGCACAGCACACCTGCTGAACTATCTATCGCATAGATATACCGTATAAGTTTATTTGAAATGAATAATCCTAAATTGCTGCACAAATAGACACTTATGGAATGATCTGCTTAGAGGGGTGGGGTGGCCCCCTGCCTTAGAACACATAATTATGTCAACAACTGGATGGCGCCCTGCCTTACAACATAACAGCAACTACGAGTTTACACAAGGATAGATTATGTTTAACATATGCATGACCTGCAGAAGCAAGTATGCCTAGACCTGGTACAAACAAGCTCCTTGCATAAGTAAGCATGATGATACATTCAAGACGGGTAAAAGCAGGCATAACACAAGTTCGGTTCGACAGCATTATCTTACACAAATAAGCACCATGCAGGCCTGATTATTCAAGGAGCCTTCCAGATGATGGGAGTTCAAACAAGAGGATTTGCGAAATCCTCTTATTTGAAGCCTTTTGTGAAATCCACTTCTTCGGAGCCTTCTGTCAAATCCACTTCTTCGGTGCCTTCACTGAAAGGCCTGTGGCCAGCTCTCCCAAAAATAGGTGATTTAGAGTAAGGCAGCCTGTCAAGAATCGTCATAGGCAGATGCATTAATCGTTCCTCTTGGAGCTTCTCATCAGAAAACATGTTTACTTCAAGTCTGCAGCTATTGCCATCTCTGATAGCCTTTTTGTTGAAATGGTCTACAAACAGTACAGAACGCTTGAACTTGCCAAAGCGACGCTGCATCTCTTCGTGGCTCCGCTCTTCACCCCAGAACTTGCACCACCGCTCATACAAGGCCCATAGAGCTTCATCTGACTCGAGGTCCTTGTCGTCGACAACAAATGGCTCACGACCTACAGGCCCAAGTGACCCGAAGTCCTCGCCGACAACATATGCATCACCTAGCCAGGAACGATAGCTATTAAATGACCAACAATTGCAGCAGCATAGATCCACGCACATGTATTCACACTAAAGAAACGACAAGGAAGCAAAAAAAAAAAAGAGGGAAAAGAGCCGACTTTATACTATGGATTGGATTCAACAGCTTGCACATGGACAGTGGATTATAATAGTGGATTCTTGTCCTAAAGAAACGACTAAGGAAACAAAAAAAAAAGGAAAGAGCCGACTTTATATGATGGATAGGATTCAGCAGCATGCAAAACTGATTATATGAGTGATGCTCACAGTAACTAAAATTTGCCTTTGATCGACCCAATTCAAAACGAAAAGAAGTGGTTCTGAAGAGGGAGAAATATAGGATTATCTTGATTGGAACAGTCGATGCGGGAGGACAGGGACCTCCTGAAGGGCGGTGAGGCGACGGGGGGGGGGGGGGGGTGCGCAGAAGCAGGGCAGGAGCACCTCTTAAACACTCCACGGCTGAAAGTCGAGATGTCAGGTACCTCCCGAACAGTGGTGATGCGACGGGGGTGGATCTGGGCAGAGGCATAGCGGCCGCACCGGCTGAACCCGCCCCGGCTGCACGGCGAGATGCAGCAGCCACAGCCGAGCATGCGGCGCGAACCGCGACACGGGACGCACGCAGGAGCATGGAGGGCATCTTGGGTCTGGATGGCGGCGTGGCGGGGATGGCAGGCTGGATCTGAGAGGATTGGAAGAGGATGAGGGAGAGGGTGGAGGCGGATCTGAGGAGCGCTCGCAATGAGGGGAGCTAGGGTTTCGAATCGGGGCACACTCGTTATTTATAGCGAATCAGAGACAGCAGGAAGAGTCGGGCCTTAACAGGCCATCTCTACGCCCAGGTTTTTTAGCCCATTAGCAACTATTAGTATTTTGGAAAAAGTCTACTTTTCCTCCCTTAACTTTTGAAAAAGTGTCTTTTCTGTCTAAACTCCAAAACCAAACCACCACCATAAACTTTTGAACCGTTCATTTTACCTGAACCGGTTATAAGCGATTTTGAAAGCAGTGTTATCTTTTTTCTTCACTATGACTATACCCAAGCTTTGCTACGGACAAAGTAAATATATAAACATGTTAGTACACAAATTCGTATCACCCTACTACAATGGACACATTGGCACAATATGTTCTGAATAGGGACGCAAAGGTATTAAGAGCTGATACAATGATGCTACAACATCACTTAGAGATCAAACAAGAAATTAAGCTTTAGGTGGCATAAAAAGTGTTCAAATATTTAAAATAATATTATCTTCAATATTGATAAAATCAGGACATCATTCAGAACAAAAATAAGTGCAACTAATTAAGAAATGACATTAGTAACAAGTTTGTATGATTTGTTTCACAATTCCAGAAACTTTAGAAGCAGGTGAACCTCCATGACCACCCAAAATAAAGGCGAAGGATGGAAAACTATATATAAGATTAAGATAGATTATCTTAAGCCATTAGGTCAACCCTCCGTAAAAGTCTTGGAGACTATCATTCCAAAGAAAAAAGAGAAGAAACATGCACTTCTAAAATCACCGTACCAATACCACAAGGTCTTGGCACTGATGCAACACCTCGAAATCGTTGCGATAGGGGTCATTTGGTTGCAATAGGTAGATATTGCAACGATTTTGACGCGTTGGATAATTTTTGACTCGTTGCATAAACCGACATTTCAATAGGGTATAGAGGACTACCTATTTGTCGGGGGCAAGATCTTACTTCGATGACTGAAAGGGAAGGATCTCAGAAAATTATGAGAGGAGGATCCAACAACAATCTATACTACTGTTATGAAAACAACCGAACGTGGTCGACTACAAAGGACGGTTATGACTGTCACCACCTATCGCCTATAACAATGGTATTGTGGGATGGAACACACTTTCTAGTTAGGACCAAGTCATACACCACGTCTGCACTCGAGAGAAAATCCCCTCAACCCAGAGAACTAACTTGAGCCCTCTAGTCCGGCGAGAAAACCTGTAAAAAAGATTCCTGACAAAAAAGATAAACTCTAAACTAATGTATAGAAAAACTACACCACTAAGTCACTTGGACTTGGATACATAATGAAAGCGGGAAAAGCTTAAGCTTACTCAAAGGAGCGGGGGTCGGTGGCTTCTCACGTTGTCCACGTCGGTAAGAATATATTTTTGAGGTAACAGGAGGGGTTGCCCCTACTAATTATATTTATATTATAAAAGAGTGTTTAAAAAAATTACAGCAGAATCTCAAGATACAAAGAAAGAAATAAAGAAAAACATGTAAACTACAGCATTGTTTCTATCCATGAAGTCATGAGCATAGGTAAATTCTTCTTTGCTCTGAGCACAACTAGAGCAAACTCTTTTCGGAAAGTTTCTTTACTATTGTGACGAGAAGGCTGAATCCCTCTGAAGATGAAGTCATTTCTAGCCATCCAATGAGGCAAAAAGATCACCTCGTGCAGATATCTGTAGCTGAAGGAGGCCCCAACATTGAATTGCTAAGGGACACTGCAAGAACAGGTGCTCAAGGCTTAACTCAATGTCATTGTTACAAAGAACACAACTATAGGATGGGAGTTCCATGTTTTTGTGGCGCAGGAGACCTCTTGTGCTTAGTCTATCCTTTAGCAGCAACCAAAAAAAGGTTTTATGTTTATGTTGGACTGAAGACTTCCAAAGCCATGAATATGAGGGATGAACTAAAGATGTGCCAGTGAGCTGCCTATATGCCTTTGAGGATGAAAACAACTGTGAGCCCCAAATATATGTCCATGTGTCATTTTTCCTGCACATTACCTGCAACTTCCAACGCATTCAAGAGGACTTGTAATTGCTCGAAGGCAATGGAGGAGAGGGGAAGATAGAATAGCTGATCCAAATCAGTTATCGTCTTAGCTTCCGTGACACTAATATTATGTCGCTTTGCAAAAGAGTAGAGCTCAGGAAAAGTTTGTTGTGGAACCCGTCCACCCCAATAATCATGCCAAAGATTACAAGTTGCACCATCACACATTGTAGCAATAGCAATCCCTTTATAAGTGTCGAGCAATTTCAAAATATTTCTCCACCAAAAGGAACCTTTAGGAGTGTGATTGGGAAGTTTTCCATTCTTGTAATATTTTTCCCATATCAACCGAACCCATGGGATGTCTTCCTTATTAAAGAATTTATCCAAATATTTCAAGAGTAATGCTACGTTTTGTGTCTGAAGATTTAGGACTCCAAGACCCCCTTCTGTCTTAGGTAAGCAAACCATCACCCACGCAGCCTTAGGTGGGTTTTTGGCATTGATATTGCCTCCTCTCCAAAGGATATGCTTACAATATTTATCCACTTGTTTGATTATTGTTTTATGCATGAGAAAAGTGCACAAGAAAAACATAGGCAAGGATGTAAACACCGCATTAGTCATCTCTAGCTTTTCTGCCTGAGAGAGGAGAGTAGATGTGCTCAGGAGACGTCTCTCACATCTTGTAACTAGGGTAAGAAAATATTCACCATCGGATTGCAATTTACGGCATTCGTTTCACCAGCCGACTTTAGCGCTGTAAAAATATCTCCGCCAGTCATGCGATCGCGAAACAGCTAGCGGCGTCTTTGCGACTCCGCCTCCTCGCTCCAGCACGCCGCCGTCGGCGCGTCTCCTCCTCCTTTCCTGGAAGAAAAAAATGCTCCTGCTCCATATGACCGTCTCCTCCACTCAGAGTGAGTATAGATTGAAAGAAAAAACATTGTAGATCCGGAAAAACAACGTAGGTCGTGCTGGGAAACGTGTTCTGTAAGTGGGAGGAATGGGATGAATAGGAAAAAGTTAGATGAATAGTGTTTTCTCCCAACTAGTTGGGAATTAAACACAACCTCAGTCCTCGTCCGTGCACGCCTCCCGCCGTTTCGCGCCGCCTAGGTTGCAGCCTTGGGTTTTCTTGTTTTCTTCCCATCTAGCGATTATCGCGCCCACATCGGCAGTAGCGGGCTTTCTGGTTTCGGCAACGATTTCCTAGTCAGTATAAGCTCTCAATCATTTGTTTGGCTTCTACTGCTGAATCATGAAAGCACGCATTTTGATTTTGCAGTCTACATCCTAGGCAAGGCTACCTGTCACTAGTAGAAAAGGAATTTATCTTGACATTTTACTATTGACGTTTTGAAATCTCGTGATTAAAGTCGTCTCCGTCGTACTGCAGAAATTGAACTCAACACAATTGCATGTTTGCACAAATTTAGGACCCTAAATCCAAGCAACCTGATTCTACGCCTGCGTGGTGCTGCTGGTTCTGGCCGTGGGCGAGCTTGGTGGTAGAGCATTGAGGTCGTCGAACTCGTCGAGATTGATGAAGCCATCGGTGTCGCCTCGGCAATCATGATCATCGGAGGCAGCGTGGCCTAGGCTGCCAAGCTCTTGAACAGGGCCACAAGCTCGTATCATGAGATTCGGCCGTCGCCGTTGGCATCGAACGTGTGGAACACCCACACCATCTCTTCGTCTAACGACCGCGTCGCGGAAGCGGCCCCGGGCGCAACCTCAGCATGGGCCTTCTGCAATGTGGTTGTGTCGGTGGGTGGCACACGGGGTAACCTCACGCCGGCGAGTGTCGATCACAAAACATGCACGTCTCGGTGGAGAATGGTTCAAGAGACGCAAGACAAAGGGTTTATACTGGTCCGGGAGTGATCCCTACGTCCAGTGAAACGGGCTCTTCACTGTATTGCTCTCTTGGCGGCGGATTACAACGAAGGCCGGTTCAAGCCTTGTGTGTGTTGAATACGTGTAGGGGACTAAGTGCTCTGGAGATCAAGAGTCCAGAAATTAGAATCCCCTCGCAGGATGGTGCCCTCCTCTTTTATAGCTCAAGAAGAGGGCAACTATACAATATCGTTTTACCTATCTACCCTTGAGGGCCCGACGCCCCCGACGGTTACTCGCTGTGGGCCTAGTGCGTCTTGGCGACCCCTTCCTCGGCCGTCGCGTGTCCTTCGCCTTCCCACCGGCAGCTTTGCGATAGCTTCCTTCTTGGCTGCTAGCGCAGCGGCGCGCATGCAGGTTCCTTTTCCCAAGCGCAGGGCTGCAGATCAGCTTTTTCAGTTGGCAGGCGGGCAGGTGATATCGGGTGTCGGTCGGGAGAAGGCGTTGGCCGCACGCCTCCCCCTTTATCGGCCAGGTTTGACTTGGGGAGGGTCTTCGGGACTCCCCCCTCTTCCACTATGCGTGCCAGTCGATGGATGGGACCTCTCGCGGGGGTCTACTCTTCTGGCCCGGAGGGTCGGGGGTAGGGCGAGACGGACGTGCTCGACCCCTTTATCCCCTGGTCGTAAGGAGGCGTCCATCCTTGCGTCTTCTGGGCCCTTGGAGGGTCGGGCAAGACGGAGTACTCCGACCAGTCGAGCCTAATACCGTTTCCCACCATTATCAGGGCCTTTCCTCATTCGTGCGCCGTTAGCGGGCGTCCTGACAGTGGGCCCCCTAATTCATGACTCCCCACAGTAGCCCCCGACCTTGCAGAAGAGTCGAGGACTCATTTGTGAGGTCATTTCCGTTCCTTGGGGGAATGGTTTTTTTAGGGGGGCTCCTTTTTTCTCCATTTCTTGCTAACTCCTGATAATTTCTGGAGTTTTGGGGGCGTGACCTGGGAAATGCCTTGATGGCAATTCCTAGTGCCCTGCGCATCGCAGGGGGCCCCGACCTTCTTCGCGAAGCGTCGGCCCGGGGGCTTCCGTCCCCGACCCCACTGTTCGTGAGTTTCCCGTTTTCTGACTGCGCAGTCAGGCCATCCGCGCCCTTCGCGGGTCGGCTTATATCCTTCAGCCTTGGGCCGGGCCCACATCCTTTTTGTCCCTTCCGGGCCGATCGCGGGGATACGGCTGGGCCCACTAGTTGTGGTGACCTGTTCAGCTGTTGACGAGAACAGACCCGCCCATCGAGTATGACGCGACGCGGCGGTCAGGCTCCGGATTTGACCTCGTAGTCGTGGTGGGCCCGATGAGGCATGCGGGCGTGAAGGACAGTTAATGCCCTAATCCGCTGCCTCATGCCCCATGCACACGTCAGGGACGCCCAAAGCCGTTGGATGCGAATCGAGGGCTGAGGGAGCTTGGTCGTGCGCCCCCTCGGAGCGGCCGCCCGTCATCCCGCCGTCCTTATATAAAGGAACGCAGGCGTAACAGGCATGCTCCTCGCTTCCCGTCATCGTTCCCATCTCTTTTCTCCATGCGCACTTCATCGTCTTCGCCGCTTAGGTCTTCAATCTCGCCCTCGTCATCCTGGCCTCGAGGGGTCCTTCATCGTCTGTGCAGCTTCGCCCATGGGCGCGCTCGAGTGCATCTGTCGCCGCCCTCGAGTCGCTCGTCTCCTGGGGGCTTCTCCATCAGCGCACCTCCGATGAGGAGTGGATTGCGCCTCACCCTTCTCACAAGACTTCGTCTCCGCCGGCGGGGTACGTGGTGAGCTTCATGGCGTACCACGTCTGGGGCTTCGCTGCACCGGCCCATCGCTTCGTCCGCGAGGTGCTCCACCACTTCGGTGTGGAGCTCCACGCCCTTGCCCCGAACGGGGTCCAACAGATGGCCAACTTCGTGGCCCTGTGCGAGGGCTATCTGGGCATTGACCCAGATTTCAACCTCTTTATCCTCTTCTTCAAGGCGGCGCTCGTCTGGCCGCACAGGGTCTTGGCCCAGTGGGGATACTGCTCGCTGCAGGCGAAGCAATCCCTAGCGGACATGTTCCCGTGTTCGGAGCTGTGGGGCTCCATCAAGGACTGGAACAAGGGGTGGCTCTATCTGAAGAACTATCCTGAGGCTGAACTCCCCCCGTTCGACCCCACGAGCGCGCCGCCGGCGAAGGAGCCGGTGCACTGGCAGTGGGGCCCCGAGTCTTCCGACCGCCAGAAGCTGAGGCCGCACCTCGACTGCCTCACCAAGCTCCGGTCGTGCGGCCTCACGGGCATAGGCATCACGGAGGCCTTCCACCGATGCCGCGTCGCTCCGCTCATGACTAGGCCGCTGCGTCTCTTCGAGATGCTCCCCACAACTTCCGAGGCCGAGCTCCGCTCAAGCCTCGTGTCGCGCGCCGTCCCTTCGGAGGACGAGATACGGGCTCGGCTCGCGGAGCTCGTCGATTCCACGCGGGCCGCCACCATGGTGATCCCCACCCCGGGCCAGCCATCGATGCTCCCGGTCCTGGGGCCGTGGATCTCGTAAGTCATCTATTCTCATCGTACCTTATTTTTGTCTTTTCTTTTCTCTTTTTCGTGTGCCCGACTGATGTCTCCGACCCGCAGTCCCGCGAGGCTCCCGGGGGCCTCCTCGTTTCGAGAGGGATCCTGCCCGAGGAACAAGCCGCCCGGGACGAGGCTCGGCGGAGGAACCGAGCGGCCGGAGAGGCTGACTTAAAGCGGAAGAGGGAGGACACCGAGAAGCGTCTCCGTACGTAGGCGCGGAGGCACGAGAGGTTACACAAGGAGCGCCGGGGAGAGGAGGTCGGGTCGGATCTGGCCTCTTCGTGCGACAACGAGGAGAACCCCGGGGGTCATTCCCCTCTGCTGGGGGATTGCCTAGTAGAGGCCTTCCTGGCGCACGGCGAGCTTCAAACGGCGCCCATCATCGTGGAGGAGCTACCTTCTCCACCTCTGGGCGCCCCACCTGTAACACCCTAATTTTTGCTCATCACATTAAAAATAATATAGGCAACTAATTTTCTTAGTTTTTAATGTTTTAGGAAATATTAAGTTGCAAATTTAAATTTTGGCTCTTAAATATTTAAATATCATTTAAATTAGGGTCCATAAAGTCTTTGTTGCATTCATGTTGATTTGCATATATTTTGAATGTGGTTTGAATTTGAAAAGGTTTGCAAAAGTTTAAACTAAATTTCAAAAACCTTTCTCTTCTCTCCCTCTCTTTTCCTAGCCCAACCCGTGAGCCGCGGCCCAGTTTCCTTTCCCGGCCCAATCCAGCGCCCAGTTGCAGCCCAGTTCGCGGCCCAGCTCACGCGCAGCCGCGGCCCAGCCAAACTCCCTCTCTGTCTCTCTCTCTTTCTCTGACGAGTGGGCCCGTCTTGTCAGCTTCGTCTTCCTCGCCGAGGACGAGAAGGACTCGACGCCGAGTCCCAGCGCCGCCCGTCTCCGCCTCGTTTTCCCTTGCGCAAGACGCATTTTCCGGCCTTTATAAGCCGCCGCCCGAGCCCCATCGATCCTCAACCCTAGCCTTTAGCTTCTGCGCTCTCGTCGCCGCCGTAGCCGCCCAAACCCTAGGTCAAGGCCGCCGCCGCGATTCGAGCTTCCAAGCGTCGTCTAGCCACTTCAATCTCGTCGCCAAGGTTCGCGGGGAGGTAAGGATGTCGCCAAGCCTCTAATCTCTCCCTCTCTCGCCTTCTCGAGGTATATATTTTTGAAATAACAAAAAATAAAAAAATATAAAATAAAAAAAATTCCCTTGGCTAGATGACGTGGCCGCCGACAGAGTGTCGCCACGTCTTTTTTGCTACAGTTCCCGTTCTTGTAATTTAAATTTTCAGAATTTTTAAGAGCTTTCTTTTTATGTTTGGTATATATAATATAGTGAGAAGAAGTGACAAATATCATGTAGAGCGCCCCGCCACGAGCTTATAAATATCATACATATGAGTTCATCAGTGATCGAGCTTTTGTATTTTTATATGTATCGTTGATCGAGCTTTTTGCATTGAATTCATCATCCATGATGCCGTTAGATTTTTGTTACTGCAAATTTGCTATTGAGAACCTATGGGTTCTAAAAAGAATATTTAGAGAAAAAAAAGGCTGTTACTCGCTATGATAATTTGATATATGTTCTTCCTTTGCTTTTTTCTTCAGCCCTCATCTGTGTCGGGATGGAACAAAGACAAAACATGATATGATAAAGTTTAGCCCTGTCACATCAATATTTCGATGTCGATTAAAAAGATTAAATATGAGATAATTATAAAACTGATTGCATAACCTCTATGCTAATTTGTGAGACAAATCTATGAAGACTAATTAATGCATCATTAGCAATTGTCTAATGTAGCATCACAAATCATAGACTAATTAGGCTTACTAGATTCGTCTTGCAAATTAGCCTAGGAGTTATGAATGTCTTTTGTCATGTCAAGGGGAAAGGCTGGAAAGAAGTGGCCAAAAGGACGAATCGCCGGTCATCAAGGTTCAGCAAGCTGAGGAGGTAGAGGTGATCCATAACCCAAGAACACGCGCATGTGAGCCATTCCCCATTAACAAGGAGCAAGTCCCTCCGGCCTGGTAAGAAGAAAACAAGGAAACATCGGCACAAACATGAATATTAGCACCCGTGTCAACCCACCACTCAGGTGAATGACAAACTGAAAGAACTGTAGGTAATGAACTACCGTACCTCGATGTTCCATCAGTTTCGCTAATAATCATGTTGGCATATCTCTTGTCCTTACGGTCCGGACACTTTCCAGCAAAATGGTCCGGACTATTACAGACATAGCAATTTCCTTTCTTCTTCTTGAATGTGGTTGTTTGTTTAGTCTTTGTTTGGTTTTGCAGTAGCTTGTTGTTTTTCTTCTTGTGGGAGGCATTGAAGTTGTTCTTTTGCACCAAGTTTGCGCTTGAAATCCCAACAACTCCTTTACCATGCGTGTCTTTTGCCCTCGCTTTCTCCTCAACATCAAGAGTCCCAATGAGACCAGCAACACTGAACTCCTGCCTCTTGTGCTTTAGAGAAGTGGCAAAGTCCTCCAAGAAGGTGGCAGCTTGGCAATAATGCCTCCTGCCACAAACTTATCAGGCAACACACATGGGAATTTTTCGAGTTCCTTAGCTAGTGCCTGAATCTCATGGGCTTGTTCCACTAAAGAACGGTCATCAGCCATCTTGTAGTCATAGAGCTGTTCCATGATATATAGCTCACTACCAGCATCAGAAACACCAAACTTTGTGTGGCGGACTGCCCCTAAATTAATCCAACTTAAGTGCACCAGGGACCACCGTGAGGCATCTGTATACTTAAATAGGATTAAGCTGGAGCACCGTCGAGTCTAGCTCGATTAAACCACGTATTGTCGATCGAAACAACACGCCCACACGAAGGTGAGTCCCAGAGGTTACAACATTCCAAGGTCTAAATTTAAATAATTCTTACTTTAAATTATTACAAGCCAAGTTCAAAAGACATAAATAAAATTTTAGTGTTCAAAGCAGCGGAAAGTAAACGATGATCTAAAAGACGATACAAGTAACATCATGATGAAGCCGCCCATGACGCTACTCCTCATGATCCTCACCCGAGGATGGCTCCCAAACGACAGACCAACTAGGAGGAATCTGGGTCGGCCAACAAACACCAGAAACGGACTCCTCAAAAGCATTACCTGAAAAATTTAGCCACAAGCAAGGCTGAGTATACTAATACTCAACAAGTCTTACCCGTCGGGTGATAACTACTTCACCAACCTCTAGACATGCAAGGCTTTTTGGCTGAGGGGTTTGTTTTGCCCAAAAGCATTAGTAATGGATCCTTACTTTCAATATTTTAGCATCCAATTCGAGTAATTTAATTATTCTAGATGAGCATCCTTTCTAAACAATCAAGTGGGACAATACAATTATACTCAAACATCAACTTCATCATTCTCATAGTTCCACTTGTTACTCAATGCAGCACAACGGTCAAGCAGTCTCATTAACCGCAAGAAGCGGACAGTTCGAACCAAATTTCACTACCTAGCCAGGGAAACCCAACACACATGGATAATATTTGTTATAAAAGACACAAATACTACCCAACCTTTCCCATCAATCCACAATTCGGCGCCGGGTCCAACTCCCTTAGGATACACGGTTATCGGATACTCGCGGACACATGCCGGCCAATCTCACGCGTGTAACCACATGTGTACACAAGGGAAATAAATTTCCAAGGAAAGAAGGCAATCGTTCCTAACTGTATCAATCCGGTACCGGGCTTACCGGGTCCCACATGGCGGCATGTGCGTGGTACATTCAAAAACTTGACACACAGATACCACACGTTACGACCTTAAGCATTTATCGTACACGGACGGGAGGTCTACACATACCATCCCGCCCATCAATCCTTATGATTCCAACATAAAGAAAGACATTCAATTCCTATGTCTCACGAGTGACAGGAAATCACTCGTAACGGGTCCTTAAGCATGGCAACTAGCGAACCAATCATACTAGTATATAAAACATAGGTAATAAGAGTCATGCATCTAGGTTTTCATTCAACTCCTAAAAACGTAAATGCACAATCATAGAGTAATCAAAGTTGCGAGAAGTTTAAAACATAGGTCATGCTCCGGGGCTTGCCTTCTTGCTCAACCCTAGTCTCTGCCTCGTGAGATTGTGCTTGCTCTACAACGATGGTGTTCAATTCTCCTCCCTGCACGTCCTCGTCAACGTCCGGCACCAACTTGTAGTTCCCGTCAGCAATTTGATCTTCTACACGTGATGCAACAACATGATGATTTAACTTTAAACCTTTTCCCCCCAACAGAAAAATAGGGTGCAAGAGTGGTCATATTCACCTAGACAAGATTTTTAAATTCTACTTTTCAAAATAAAGGTGGTTCATATGCTTAACCTTCTTTTTCTTTCGATGGTGATTGTGTACACATATAAAATCCTCAAATTTATTTCTTCATTTTAGTAACTCAGTTCTGTTTGGTTCTTTATTTATAATTTTTCCCACTTGTTTTACTTTCATAGCATGTGAAAGGATTTTTGGTTATTTATTTTCTTGATTAGGCAAGATTCCATTTCCCTTTTGTTTCTTAGTTTTCAAAACCAGAAATTTATGGTGAGACTTATACTTGCACTCAGATTATTTTACTTATTTATCAGCAACATAAATGATTTAAATTAACCAGAAATTATATTCATATTTAAGCAATTTCAGCCGCTAGGAAAACAATTTAAATCCTAGAAAAATAAATACTCAGAAAAATAAGGTGAACTATTTATAGGAGCAAAAAGAAGTCATGTTTAGCTCATCTACCTAGTGGGTACTAAGTTTTAATAGCAAACAAGGACTAAACAAATGCTACCTTATTTTCATACTCTGATTTATTTAAGCATGTTAACAGAGCTTAACAGGGGGTTTGGTATTTTTGTTAGATATTTCATAACATGTATACACTACGGCTCAAGGTTGGATAATTTTTGTTGAATAAATTAATTATTAAAATTCGAGCAAGATTTCAGCAGAGATAATCTAAACAATTTATATGTGGAGCTATAAAATATAACTCAGTGCAAGATTGGGACTGTAAATCAGTGACTATAAGTGGAAAAACATATCCAAATATCACACCCAAAGTAGCTGTAGATTTTGAGTTATGCACAAAACTTCATTTATCAAATTTAATTTGTGCAGCCTAAAATATTCCCCAAAAGTATATACTTGCTGTGACCATGTTAAAATGGACAAAATTCTGAGACTTCAGAAATTTAGCTTACATTTTTCCGAGTTTTCTATGATTTTTAGTGGAATTTTGAAGTTTACAGCTTTTAACCCTAGATCTGAAATTCGGCTATTACATATAGGTCCTCGGGGTTTGCATTGGGAACCCTGAAAAGAAGTCGCGACTCGCAATCAGGTCCTTGGCGGAGACTGGGAACTCGGCGAGCTCAATTCCGGCGAGGGGAGGCCGGTGCGGGCCGGGATGAGGGCACAGGAGCGACGAGGGACTCACCCACGACCGGTTTTATGCGTTGGAGAGGTCGGAGGCGGACCGGAGATGGCCGGCGACGAGAGCAGCGGCGGTGCGGCCGCCTCTGCTTCAACTCCGGCGAGATTGGCGGCGGGGGCTGTGGTTGGAGGAGCTTGGGAGTACCAGTGGGGTATGGGGAAAACGATAGTGCAGGCTGCTAGCAACGGGGATGGCCGGAAGGTGGAGCTCGACGTTGAGGTGGATCTCGGGGTGTCAATGGTGACCGGCAGCTCGTTTCCGGCGTGGGCGGAGTTGCTGGTGGTGGCTTGAGGGATTGGGGAGGTGCAGCAGGGGTAGGTGAATGCTCTAGTGCGCTTGGACGGCGGCTAGGACGCCCGGAGGTGGGGGCTCGGCGTGGACGCGAGCTCCGGTGGCCATGGAAGCCGCCGCTCTGTTCTTCGCCGCGAAGAAGAAGAAAGGGAAGAGGAGGGGCGGTTGCTGGTATTTGGGGGTCTCTAAAGGCGACGAGGGGGCAAAGCTTGGCATAGGGGCGACGCGAACAGCGCGGCCTGTCGTGCAGCCCAAGGGAAAGGGGGCGCCGTGGGAACGCGCAGACAAGTCGGGGCGCTCTGGCTCTCAGCGGGCATGGCGTGGCCACCAAGTTGGCAAGCCGCGTTCGTCCATACTTTGAACTGATCTGAAATATCCCCAAATACGAAAGTTGTATAGTGAAGTCCAAAGTTTCTAAATGGCAAGGTTTGACATAGGAAAAACTGGATGGTTTAAGAGGTAACGCGGTGGGAAGTTTCGGTTGCCACTGCATTGAAATATGGCAGAAACAGAGGTTTTTAAGCACCCTCCGATCAAAATTAGCTCAAACCCAAACCAAGGAAGATGTTTGCTATGAAATTGCGGACAACTTTTATTTTTGGATATTTTCAAGTTGTGTTCTGAAATCAGGAGTAATTTGATAATCTTTAGAAACAGCTGGGGGAATTTTAGTTTAAAATTAAAATTTCCCAAAATGTTTAGGAGCTTTTGACCATGTTCCCTTGGTTTTTGGACAAAACCTCAAATAAGTAATTTTTCGGGTTTGAAATCTACTGAAACCTTTATATTGACCAATTTTTGAGTTTCATTAAACTTTTGGGTGTTTAAGAATGAAAACTAATTCAGCCTACTTTTAGATTGGATTATTTAAGGAATTTCCAAAATCCTGTACTCATTATTTTGTTTAAACTCTCCTTTCTCTCTTAAACCCTTCATTAGTGCTACTAAAACAATAGAGGTATGATACTCAAAGAGAATTTTTAATTTAAAGTTCTACCTCCTTTTTGTGAGTAAGCTATTATTTTAACTTAAGTGAAGACATGTACACATGGAGGTTAAAAGCTTATTTATTCCATGTGTTTAAACTTTAATTGTGCCATAAAGCAAACTTGATATGTATTAAAATATTAATTAAATCACATCCTTTGTATTTTAATACTTACAAGATTTATTCATTCATGTGCTTAATCCTAATATTAGCAATTATTTCCTTAAACAATCTTAAGAAGCACTTAAATATTATTTTATTCATTGATCAAGTAAACTCTTTAAAAAAATGGGTATGTGACACTGAACTTTTCATCTCAAGTTTATACCTTTTGAGTTTGATTGGAGCATTTAAGTGAAATTGTTTGACATGTAAGAAAGTTTTTGGACATGGTGCATTTGTCATGACTATTAACATGTGCAAGATGTTGACAGCTCATATCCAGTTTATGACAAATACTTATGACTTTTGAAAAGTCCTTTGGTGCTGATTTCTTATCAAGGTTCATTAAGTATTTAATTAGGCTTTAATTCCCTCTTTGTATTATCCTTAAGATATTAAACACCAGAGGTGTTACACTTTGCCTCAAGTGCATCCCACAAATCTTTGCCGGATGGTAGCGACAAATAGACATCCACAAGATTTTCAGCAAGAACACTTATGACGGCGCCTCGAAACAGGTTATCAGCCGCTAGGAATGCTCTCTCTTTCTCTGAAGTGAGTGGTCCCATAGGCTTCCCGTTTGCGACATGCATAATATTCATAGCCGTCAACCACAAAATGACTCTATCGCGCCATCGTTTGTAATTTGAACCATCAAAAATATTCGGTTTGATCGATGCAGCGAAACCAGTTACCGTAAGCCTATCAGGTTTTTGGATTGTTAGAAATTTAGGCACTTTACGGCATAATTTGAATCCGAAATGTATTGTGTAAATCATAAAGTTGAATAGTAATCTTGTCATTGCAAAACATAAGCATATGTTCATGATTAAAACACAGTTTAACATGAACTTAAAACAAGAAAGGTTTAGAGTGTACCCAGAGGCGGGTCCAGTGTCGGAGACACCAGATGCGCCGTTCTCAACAGGATTAGACATGCTAATCGGTTGAGCTTATTCGATGTAGCTGATCTAATTCGATGCTGTGACGAGTTGGTGCAATGCAGTCCCTCGAACGGCCTTCTCGATGTAGTAACACATGAGCGAGTAGTCGCGCTGTGCGCTCCCCAAAAAACTGATCGCCCGCCTATCCCGAGCAGGATCTCAGAGAGGTGTGGTTTCAGAGGCCTACTGTCGCAAGCTCTGTGCCCGCAAAGTCTCGTGATGGGGATGCGTGGAAACGCAGCAGCAGCAGGGGAAACTTATGAGACTTGAGAGGAGTGTTATGGCATGAGCTTACTCGCTTCTCCAAAGGGTAGGGGTCATCTATTTATAGAAGAAGATGACCCCTTGATCAAGAGATCATTCTTGGTCAATCAAGTTGGTTCCAGAATTCTCTAATCAATGGATGTCAAGTTCAATTTGAACTTCTCGATCAAGTTCAATTTGAACTTCTCAATGAAATTCATGGAACTAGCTATACGAATTCAGTTTGAATTCCTCAACCAAAGTGCAATGAACATGCAATACTCATCTTAATGATCAAGAAAGTTCCTTTACTTTTTAAGTTACTTGATCAATTGGACAATCTCATCTTGATGATCAAGAATGTTCCTTACTCAATTCTCTAGCATTTGATATGTGCCTTGTAATATTATTTGATTTAATTGAATTATCATGGGTCCATAGCCCAATTAAATCCAACATAACCAACCACGTAGTGGCAGCGTCCTTCTTCGGCGGCGTAGGAAGTAAAATAAAAACGTTGTCTTTCATTTACTTTTGCCAAACGCAGCCAAATTAACTTGTTGTTCTGTTAGGCTACATAACGCTATGCACAGTCGCTTCTCGCACCCTTTCTGTTGCTTTCTACGGTCCCGTGCTTGGTATTGGGCTTAATAAAAGGTGTCAATTATGTGGTTGGACAACCTTGTGGAAGTAGCAGCTTACGGCATGCTCGTTGTATAACCTCGACAATGTAAGGATTGCATAATAGTACTTATCAGGGGCGAATCCATCCCAAACATTTAGAGGGCTTTCTTCTTCCTCTTCTCCTTTCTTCCTTTTTTCCTTCCTTTTTTTCTCAAATAGTGGAGGGGGATTAGAGGGATATCCAAGGGTTTGGGGGAGCGAGGGGGCCCCCTCTTGTCTCCGCCCTTGGTACTTATATCTCAGTTTTGTTCCAAAATGGTATTATATCTCATGATCACAAGTGGTTGTTTAATTACGCGTATGTATAATAATTGCCACAATTATAACAATGGTGCTTAATTTGCAGTTCTCAAGCCATTCGTTTGGTTCTTCACAGACAACCCATCTGTGAAGTGGGCCATTCCATGGTTTTGCCTACTAACCAACAACCTAGCGGCGGTGTCCTTCTCTGGCGGCGTTGTAGGTATAATAAAAACGGTGTCTTTCATTTTCTTTTGCCAAAGGCAGCCAAATTAACTTGTTGCTTTGTTAGGCTATATGGCGCTACGAGAGTCGCTTCTCACACCCCTTTTGTAGATGGGTATGAAAGGGCTTGGGAGAGGTAGGGGGATGAAGCCCCCCCCAACCCCAGCCCCCGTTTTATCTATGCCCTTGGTACTTATATCTTAGTTTCGTTCCAAAATAGTTTTATATCTAATGGATTTTAAGACGTCTGACTAGAGAGTTTGGGGCTGCCGGGAAACAAGATGATGTCAAGCTACCCGCGGGTGGAGTTGCACGTTTCCTTTTACCTTTGTGACCTCGTGCAGCGGCATCCGGAGGACCCCAAGTCAAGTGTTTTTCGTCAGGCGTTGGATCTATACGTTAAGACTATCCTGGATGGACCACAACATGCGTGAACAAGTAGAAACGAGCTATATCAATAGAAACGCACTCATCGAGTGTTGTTCGTTCAAAAAAGAACAAGTAGAAACGACCTGCATTGCATCCACTGCTTAATAAAGAGTAGTAGTATTAAGGTTGTCCAAGTGACTAGTAGCACAAGCATTGATGCCCGAGTAAGTAAATAAAGGGCAATCGAATACTAGTTTATAAGTAGCCTAGTACTATACGTCTTATGACGTCCGAGTAAACAGATTGTTCCCGAGTAATAAATAAATAAATAAATAAATAAAGAACCGGCACATGGATTCTCATTAATCTTGTATCGTCATCGAACTCACTCTCATGATTCATGTTTCGTTGGCCTTTTTTCTATCTTTTCACTTCTTTTAGCCTTTTGTTTGGTCTATACCGAGCAATGTCTGTAACTGTTTTTTTTTTAATGAAATACATGCTAAGACACGTTCGCTAAAAGAACATTTTCAGTTTGGGCTCGCAAGGCCCAAGACTATAGACCAAACCTTACCCACATTATAGCCAGGCTAATCATTTCATCAGACACTCCTTCCCTCCATTTGTGATTTCATCAGCCGCCTCGGTCAGTTCAGTTTGCTCCGCTCCTCGCGCGATGGAGGTGGCCGGCCGCCGCGGCAGCTGGCGAGCATCGCCAAGGGAACTCGCACTGTGGGATCCAGTGGCTCTCAGGTCCGAGCGCCCTTCATTTCCCCAAACCCTCTATCCATTATGCCTCACACAGTCTGATTTCCTCGCTCTTCGATCAATCCTTCGTTATCCTTCTCCCGAGTGATGATGATGAAACTGTTCTTTTCTCTTACTTCATAATACAGTGTCAAGTCATCAAAATTACATACATGACATTATATTTATTGCCCTAAACTCCCACTGAGACTAGTCTAAGGTTCCATGTTGTTTGTGTAATATTTCCATGTCTTTTTTCCCCCCTAAAGTTCATGTTCTTGCATTACAATCAAAATTTCCATAATTAAGTATGACCTTTTCTGCACTGAAACTATATTATGTAGACTACCGCAGGCTCAATATTATGTCTATGAAATCATCATTGATGGACATTTTGTATTTCCGGGGAAGAAGTACATCGCCAGGTACCGGCCCACCACTATGGCTTCACGTTCATCGAACAAAAGAACTCTAATAAACTAGAAAACTAGAAATATTGTTGAATTAATCAGGCAAGACCAAATATTTCTGAGTTTTTTTACATGGACCGCAGGTCCACAACGTAGGACAGCTGGCGTAGTGATTGATGCAACACTCTCACTCTTTATTTCATAACTTTGGTATCTTAAAGTATCTCAAGAGAACTAACATAACTAAGATGTTCAAAATGTCGCTATAACATAAGTGTTTGTGTAGCACGAGGGGGAAAGAATATAAGGGATGAGTGTTGGCATTTCAGGAAGCTGCTTCCTCCCCTGTCAGGTGCCAGCCATAGGTATATTGTGTAGTGTTGTCATGCTCTACTGGAAAATAGGCATGCATGTTGAAATGTTGTTTCCATTTCCAAGGGATGACTGGTGTGTGGTGTGAACTTGTCATCACATAATTGTGACAACATGGCAGATCATTTCCAACTCTGAACATGCATGTGACAAGGCTGTGGATACCAGTTTCAACTTTCAAGCCATCCCTGGTAGTATCGGTATGATTGACCTCACGAAAGGCCACTGATGGCAGGGTTGGCTTCACAGAGAAATCCACATACTCTCTTTGTTAGTAGGTTCATGAATCTCATTTGAAATTTGGGCTGCCCTCCACACCAGCCAGCTAGCAAGTCCCAAGACCATATGCCAAACCCGGCCCACATTGTACGTGGGCTCAGCCTCCATTTATTTATGATTTTTTTTATCTAAAAAAATTCTATTTTGTTTCCTTGTGATTTCATCAGCCGCCTCGCGCGACGGAACGGAGGTCAGGTCACGGCCAGCCGCCGCCGCAGCCTGCGAGCACCGCTAGGGGAACCAGCAGCTCTCAGGTAGGTCGATCCGGGCATCCTCCATTCCCCTCACCCCAAACCCTCAATCCACCAGGCCTCACTCAGTTTGGTTGCCTCGTTATTCTTCTTTCAAGTGATGCGCGGGAGCGAGCCAGATTGAAGCAAATAGAGAGCCCATATATAGGCCGCCGGACATCAAGCGGTGGTGCTCGTGTTGTTATGATCTGCTGTTGGTTTAATTTGGCCATATGGTCATTAGTAATACTAAACTCACAATGATAGATGTTGTGTCATATATACGTGCTGCGTTGCTTTCATGGCTTCCTGACGAGTTCAGCAGGGTACCTCCTTGTTGACATTTTTGGGTCACTGCAACCGTGGTTGTGTTGCGTATAATCTTCTGTATAATTGTGAGTGGCAGCTCAGTGATCCTGCAAATAGATCATTCTCCGGTCACTGTTCACCACCCCGAGACCATCCAACCTGCATGAACTATTTGGGTTACTCCTATGGTCATCTTATTTTCTACAACAATTTGGGTCACTGCCTCCCTTGTTGACATTTTCAGTGAGGCCTCCAGACTCAAATCCGGTGGCGACCACAAGGTCTACTGTGGAGTCCTTGATGGTCCCATCAACTCACCCAACTCGTGTATCTTCCTCGCGATCAATCATCTTTCAGTGGCAAGTTGGAACTATACTCTTGGCTGGAGCACCACATTCCTGGCACATTCATAATTAACGTTGTGTTCTTTAAAGGTGAGATGTACGCCATGGACTGCTTTGGCTGCATCGATACCATATACACTTGGCGCCTCAGCCCAGTGTGCAAGATGTAAAAATTGACTGGGGAGAACATTGGATAGTAGCCGAAGACAGGATCTACAATCCGATAGACTGGTTGGTGGTCGTCTGTGATGACAAGCTTCTCTTGGTCGACCTCAGCATGAGAATTGCTAACTACCCTAACCTCACTGCCACCTGCATAACAATCGATAACTGCCCTGACCCCACTGCCACCTTTAGAGTGTTCCACCTCGATTTCTCCGTTGAACCGGCTAAGTGTATGGAGCTGGAGAATTTGGGAAATCGCTCTTTATTTGTAAGTTTTGATGGCAGGAACATGGCAATGTCTTGCACGAACCCTGAAAGATGGAGAGGAAAGAGCAACGGTATCTATGTTGCCACCCAGTCTAAAGATTCCGATGAACCTTGGACCGTGGTCAAGCTTGGTGAGGCAATGCCTTGTAGAAATTGGAGGTGCGTCAGGTATCCCTGATGTTGTCGCAAACGACCCTGGGCGCCCGATGGTGATGGCATAGGACCAGAAAGCCTTTGGGTGCTCCCTAGCCTGGTTTATGATGTTGGCCATTGATATCTTCGCTTGGGCTTTGGTGAGTCTTTTTTTTTCTCGAATACGCAGGAGAGTTACGTATCTTTGTATTAATAGAAAAGATAAACTGGCACCTTACAAATAGCACACCTCACTCTGAGCCGAGAGCTGTGAGGGGCTTTGTTACGGAACTATAATGTAGCCTTATATAAAAAGACACAT
Source organism: Digitaria exilis (assembly GCA_015342445.1). NCBI lineage: Eukaryota > Viridiplantae > Streptophyta > Magnoliopsida > Poales > Poaceae > Digitaria > Digitaria exilis. Next base: position 385,437 of record JACEFO010001666.1, read on the forward strand.
AAGAGCTTGACCCTAGACCAAGACAGGAAGAAGACGTTATCCTATCCCGAAAACTTGACCAACACTCAAAATCTGAGGCCGCGCACCCCTGCCAAGCACCACAGGTGGTGCTCATCCTTGAATGCCTGCAGCAGCCTTTCTGCTGTAATGTGCTCAACTGCATCTTTTGTGGCGGATTGCATAACGATTATGTCTGGTTTTTCATGTTCACTGTGAAGTGCCATGTGATGTTTTTTTTAATTGCTTTATGAAAACGTATTCATCAAAATGTGCTATGTTGCCAGCAACTCTGAAGATTCTCAACCTTGGACTGCAGCCGAGATTGGTCAAGCGACGCATTTTAAACATTTTTGGGTGGGGGTAATATATCTAGTACTCCATCCGTCCAAAAATAATTATCATTTTAGGTGTCTAGGTTCATGGCATTTTCTCTGAACCTAGACATATGCTTATCTAGGTTCATAACATTTTTAATGAATATAGTAAAAAAAGTCAGAGTGACCAATAATTTGAAACTGAAACGGAGAGGGTAGACATTTACTAAAATGCAGGAGGAATTAATCTCTTCTCTACACCTAAAATGAACCAGCGTGAGCTTTTTTTTGGTAAGTCCTGCCCCCCGCTAACCGTCTTCCATCCGCTCGCTACAATCCCTCCGCATCGCGATTCGCCGTCCGCTCGCTCCTGTGCCAAGCCACGACACATCGCCCCAGCCCCCAGCGCCTGCCCTACGTACGGGAGATCACCTGCATCCAACGCCGACGTCGGATCCCTGCCGCCACGGGCCTGCTACAAGGTCCGGTGCCTCGACCACAACATCTGCTCCCGCCGCGCCGTCACGGTCATCATCACCGACGAGTTCCCTGGCGGCATCTGCCCGCCCGAGCTCACCTTCTGCGCCACAGACCGGAGACCGGAGTCTGCCTGACCGTACATCCAAGAGGTCTCGTGCCTCGGAGGAAGATGCGACGCCCGGAGAAGCTGCGAGTCCTGCGACACCTCGCCGAGATCGACAACCGCCGGCCGCCCCTTTTCTTCATCCCCAAGATCGCACACCCGCCTGCGTCGAGGGTAGTCCGTGCCGCCGCTCAGAGAGCCTGTGCCTGCGCGTGGAGATCAACTATGCCGCCCAAGTCCCAACTTTAGCGCGCAGAACCCCTCCATTGCTGAACCTGCAGGCTCATACACGTCATGAGCCGAACCCTCCACGACGCCGGCATTCGTCACGCCCTCCACGACACCGGCGTTCGGCGCGAAGCATTCGTCACGCCCTCCACGACACGCTCCTTCGCACTCGCCATTCGGGTTCCAGCACCAGGCGACGCATTCCCCGTCACCATTCGGCATGCTAGGGCAGGGGGCGGGCAAATCACCACTCCGATGGCCCCCGTCGCGCCGCTGCCACTCTTTGCGTCCGACCGCGACATCCAATCCAGGTAAGCAATGGTCGAATAATCCATCACAAATTCGTCTTTAATTTCGAGGAGCAATTTGTGAATGAAGTCATCAGTGTGCTGTTTCTGAATTAATAATTAATTCAGGCTAGCTATCGTGGATGCGTACAAGGAGTACCCCGGGAACCCCAGGTATGCTTTCAGGGTGAGGCTTTCTTCTAGATACGTTCTCATTTGTGCTCCACGAGATTCAGGTTAATGCAACTTGTCTTATCTGGGCAGCATCTATTGTTCAGCTTGACAGATCCTTCGCAAAGGGTGAAGCCAGTTGCAGCATCAGATGTAAGCAGCTGTAAAAATTTGTTCAAGTAATTTGCTAACCTTTCGTCGCATTGCCATCTGATAACCTGCAGTTAATTTTACTTTATGAATGCAGATTATGTGGGCTGAAGCAATGGGGAAGCTTGAGTGCATGGATAGTGCAGATAGGAAGAGGTTGTGGCCGCATCTTGTGCACGGGTGTAAAGACCTTTCCAATGGGCTTAAGGTATACTGGTATAGTGTTGGAAATACGTTTTCTGTGCTAGAGTACTGTCTTTTTTAATTTCTTGAGTCGTTAAAGTACGATGACACATATGAACTTCTAACAAGCATGCTGATATATGAAACCCTAGATCAGTTCGGAACAGCTTGTTCTCTGACTATTATAAGGAATAGCATAGTGTTCTATCTGTAATGTGCCACAGCTTGCAACCGCAAAACGTAATTTAATATAGTGGTAGTTAGCTTCTAAATATGTGTCCTTTCGTTGATCAGTCCATACTGGTTGCTCCATACCGTTTTCTGCTTCTAAAGTATTCCATTGATCAGATCAGACTGGTTGCTCCATACTATTTAATTGGAATTGGTATACGCCTGCCAAAGCCAAGTACGGCGGAGAAGCCACTATCGGGTATGCAGCAACGGGGTTAGCGGACCCGATATTCCACCAGCGCCTGAAGCCAACAGTAGGAAGGAGGAGGGGAGTAGCTACACGTGTAGGATGAATTTTTCATATATATATATATATATATATATATATATATATATGGAAAATCCTTTCTACTCCCAGGTGTAGCTACACCCATGTCCAAAAAACCATGTTAGGGATGTGTACATACTCATTTATTATTTTGAGTATGTACACATACCTAAAATAAGATTTATCAAAGTGATACACCTAAGAGTAGGAAAACCTCGTCATATATATATATATATATATATATATATATATATATATATATAACCACTATCCTATGGCAGCCCACAAAATAGCCTATTCTGTAGCCAAGCGCTCGACCCACTAATCGAAATAGTTGGGCCCTCCAGGCTGGTGGGGTGAACCACTACCCTATAGCTGGTGGGGTGAACCAGAGAAAAAGACGGACGGAAGACCTATAGAGAAAACCAGGCAGGGAAGGTGCCATCTGGGTCGGTGGGAGGTCGGGTACTTAATATTATTTTAATATTATTCAGTACCTAGGGTAGTATATAGAGCTACTATATATATAGACACACACGGACGGAAGACCTGTAGAGAAAACCATGCAGGAAAGATGCGATTTGGGTCGGTGGGAGGTAAATGTAGTATATACCCAGGGTAATATATAGCGCTAAAAATGATACCTGGGAACCAAATAGCTACCCGACCCTTCCCCACGCCGAGCGCTGCCCCCTCCCCGTACGGCTCTACACCCGCCCGGTTTTCCTCCTCCCCGCTCGCTGGTTTTTCCCGTGCTGACCAGGTGGACCCAGATCGCACGACGTCTACAGTTTTTATCTCTCTTTTTTTCCCGAACAGGACTCACAGCGAGCGACCGAGTCTTTGTACCTGCATCATCCGTTTTCTTTTCTCTTTGTACCTGCATCCGTTTTCTTTTCTCTATACGTCTGTGCCTGCCCGTGTTTTTCATGAGCGCCGCACGTTTTGGTTTTTTTTTTTTTGCCGTTCAGAAAACAAACACCGGAAAGTAAGCCGTGGCTGTAGAACAAAGTATTGATTACAAATGATTTTTTAATTTGGTCAACCGACCGTTCAAAGTGAGCCATGATGATTTTTTTTCCTCAAATTGCAGGGTTACAAAATAATAACATATTTGGATGCATTTACTATCCTCCATCCTACGATAGTGTATAAAATAAAAACGATTACATTTGCAATTTCACCCCGACGATTTTGACTGATTGATCTTGAATTCAATCGCAAAAACTAAATACATTTTGCTAGTTCGTTGACCATGTCAAAACTGAGCAGAAAGGGAAAGTAAGAGTTCATAAGAAACAATATCATTTAACGTGTTTTACAATTTGACGGAACTACAATAAACGACAAAAATGGCAGCAACCATCTAGCTTCTAGCCAATCAACCATCTAGCTTCTAGCCAATCTCATATATTCCGAACTGCAAAATAGCTAAGCATTATCAGTATAGGTAGGTTAAAGACAACCCAAACACATAGCTGAAGAGCAAAATCATTACTAATAATACTGCACCGCTCATGAGAGCTTACTCAAAACACACCTGCTAAGCTTAGTCTGCTTGGATAACATGCTGCCAGCATAATTCAAGGATCTCAACTGGGCTTACTTCAAGGACCATGCTGTCATATGTCTAGGATATCCACAGGTAAGCCTTGCTGGAGGGGAGGGGGCGGACTTGCTGCTCGCTGGGAACCACCGCTCGAGCTACGGTTGTGCCGGCAGCCAGAGCTGCAGCAAGGCGCTGATATAACCTGGGCTTGCGGCTGCAAAAAAAAAAAAAAAAAAAAAAAAAAAGATTCAACTGAAAAACCGATATTTTTTCCCCAACACAAGAAGCAAACAATACAACAGAGGGACTTGATTCAGTAATTCCATCCAAATTAATTAAACAAAGCAAAAGAAGAACATACTTCAGTTAATGCTGGCAACTGCCTCATATTCAAGCTAAAATTGTATTTGTGACTATATATACTAAAAATATCTACCACCAGGACGACCATTGATGAAATATGCAAAGGAATGAAATTGGAATGAAATTGAAAGCTCAATCAATCACAAAACACATCCACCTCAATTCACCAAGAACATGGAAGAAGCATCATGATCATCTCCTTGTTTGAAAAGCAGCAGCAGCAACGTTAACTGCAAAAGAGGACATCTGAAGAAACAATGGACAAGGGTTTGCTTCATCAGGCATCGGCAGCTTTAGCCCTGCTAGATATGAAGCATACATGCAATGGGTAAGCCTGAAGCATACAATGGGTTTTAAGAGGATCATCCTGCAGTACAGCTTTGTGCACAAGAACCAGAACGAGAGACTACCCAAGTTGGATAAGCTGCCAGTGCAGCTGATGACACACAAAAAAACAATTGGAATTTTCACTGAAATTATTTTCAATTCTAGAGCCTTAACAAATTATTGCCTGAAACGAACTCAGTCTCGAATTAGAGATATCACACAAGATGGATAATGCCAAAATCAATGAAGTCATGTGAAAATGAAACAATGGTGGATAAAAAATAACAATGCATATAAATCTTATGGATTCAGAATCTAAATTTCATTATCAGTACCTTAATCCTGCACCAGATTCACCCATGTCCTCCCCGCTCCTCCCCACCAATCCATAAGCATGCATTACACCTGGGAACATTTTTCAGAAAACTGATGGCTCAACTCAACCAACGGGTATCTGAAGGATGAAAGTGTACCTCGAGCCTCATTAATCTTCCTTGGCTATTCTCCTCCACGATTCCACACCGCAGGTCCAGGGTAATAAAGGAACCGTCCAGATTGACTCCTTGTTCAAGTTCACGCTCACTGCAGGAGGAGGTGGATCCAGCGGGCCGACGGAGGGGACGGCTCGAGGTCATCTTGTTGGGATCCGGCAAGCTGCCGCACCACGGCGTCTCGAGGTGGAGACCTCCCCGGAGGCGATGGGGCGCGCGAATCGGGCGCCGACGGAAACCAAGCACCGGCAGGCGAGGGGTGGCGACGACGGAACGAGAAAATCCAGGAACTGAATCGGTGCGCCGGAGAGAGAAACGATGGAGTGGCAGGAGGAGGCACAGGAGGCCCACGCAGATGTTTGCAACTCGTCGGGGCGGCCGAGGAACGGGGACGGAATCTGCCCGGAGGAGTCGCCACTCACCGTCGGGAGGATGTGCCTCGCGAGAGATTTAGGAACCGAATACCCACGATCTATTCGGAGGTGAGAAAGCACCGGGATAAAACCAACATTAGAACCAGGAAAAGAACGGACGGGGGAGGGGGCGGAGGTGCGCTGGGCGCGGTCGGTCGCGCGTTATTGAGGATGGCTCGGGTACTGAATTGCTATTCGGTACCCAGAGTAGTCATCAATCCCCGTCAATTAGGCTGTCTCCAATAGCAGCCCTAAACGGTGACTCGTACGCAAAAATGGATCGCAACAGTGTTTTTGTCTCCATTCCAGCCTCCAACAAGTAACCCAAACCTCCTACTCATTTTGGGTCGCAGCCAGAGCGAGACGCAAAGATGGGTCGTTCTCTCTCCTCTACCGATTCCTCTCACAATGGCGCCAACGAGGCGGGGCGGTGGCGCAATGGCGCGAAGGATGCTGCGACCTTGACCAGAGCCGCAGCAGCAGGTCATGGACTCGCCGGCGGCGAGGCTGGCGTGCTCCTACGCATGCACGGCGGCCTCGCGGGCGAACTTGTCGGTCTCCTGACGCCGCCACACCTCGTCGTCCCCCAGCGCCGGAGCCTGCTCTCCATGGCCGCCTCGTCGTCGCCGCCACCGTATCGATCTCCTCCAGGCCCAAGTTCAGGGACGCTGACCGGCCACCGAATAGAGCAGCAAGAGCTGGGCGCAGCAGGAGGAGGAGGCCCAAGCTTCTATTTGCCTCCGCGCCGCCGACCCCAAGCTTCGATTCGTCGTCCCCAAGCTCGGATTCGTCGTCCCAAGCTTCGATTCGTTGTCCCCAAGCTCCGATTCGCCATCTCAAGCTTCGATTCACGCAATCCTCGTCCTCGGCACCGGCGTCGGGGTCGTCCTCCCCCTCGGCGTCAACATCCTCCTCGTGCTTGTTGTCGAGGTGCTCGGCTTCTTCCCCGTGCTGCTCTTGCTTGTCCAGGGCTGCTCCGGTGCACCTCCCCCTCTACTCTCTTGCTGCAGGTGATGGCCGCACGTGGTGTGGTTGGGCTGCAGGGCAGCCAGCAGCAGTCCGCATGGGGAAAACAGGGAAGGAGAAGGATTGGTGGGGATGCTGGTGCTCGTTTGCGGTGGAGGAGCAGATGCTTGTGGTCCTTGCGGTGGAATGGAGGAGAGGAGATGCTCACTGCTTGCACGGGGGAGAAGCAAGGAGAGAAGCAGCTGCTTGCTCGACGCTCGCTCGACGGAGCTGTCGAGACCGAGGCTCGCCCGATGCCCGCCTCGCATCCGACTTCAGGCTCGCCGCGCTCGCCCTCCCGGATGACGACGGCATGCTGCAAAGCAGCCGAGTGGGAAGGACGCCGCCGACAGGGAGGAGAACGCGCGGAGGACGGCGGCGTGGTCGCCCGCGGCGGTGAGTGAGCGGACGGTGGCGGCGGTGGGTGGGTGGAGCGGATGGGTTGGCTGTTGGAGAAGAGGAAATTTTGGGTGCGCGATCTATCTAATACTGTGCGTGACTCAAATCGTGGAATAGGTATCCATTTTGGGTCTGTGTTGTTGGAGATAGTCTTAGTACCGAATGAAATAAATGGAGCAGCCAGCATCAGCCAATCAATCCTCGTCATTTATGGGACCGAATGGCGCAGGTAGTAAATACAGAGGTATTAATTTACGGTTGTCTCCAGCATACTTACGGTAGCCTGATTTTTGTGGTGGCCGGAAGTTGGCGGCGCTCCACCGCGTGTTAAATATTATTTAAAATATTTAACACGCAGGAGATGAATATAGGTTACCTATATATATAAATATCATGATATTATAGTAAATCACTTAATAAAAATTACTATAATGAACGGGGACGGAATCTGCCCGGCGGAGTCGCGTACTAGCGGCCGCTCCTTCCTCTGCTATGTGAATCTGATATGAACGTCAAAAATACAACAACACAACAACATATTGATTCGATCCAGACACAACAAGGGCATGATTCGATTCAGATTCGGGAAGAACATGTATCAATCATTCCATATACGAAGGTAGCAAATACAGGAGAGAGGATTCAAGATTAAAGTCAACGACCATCAACAAGAACAAAACCAACCAATTTGCTGCGGCCCCTGTGAATCGATCTGCGACGTCGCGAATTGATCTCGAGCCACCGCCCTACCACCGCTGTGCACTGCCCCACCCACCGCTGCCTTCTGCGCTGCATCTCGCACCCGGCCATGGGCTGCGACACGGAGGCCTGGAGATTTGGAGAATTTCATAGTTACCGTGGAGGCACAACACGACAGATGGGAGGAGAGGCGAGGTGAGGAGACGCGGCCTGGGAGGCTGGGAGCTTCAACGGCTTGGCCTCCACCTGCGCCTGCACTTTGCTCACCGCTGCCGCTTGCCATGATTGAAGTGGCAGAAGCTGCGCATAGGCATAGGAGGACGACAGTCCAGAGGAGGTCCATCGGTGGAAAGGATAAGGGTAAGTATATATTTACATTGAAGTCCCTGTGGTTGATGTAAATCTCAATATTTCATATTTGAGTTTATTTATATGCTATCTTTGTCAATTTCACCAATTATATAACAGTTAGTACTTAGTAGTTTCAATAATGTTATTTACGAGTTGTTTAATTGGTGGAGATTGGAGGAAATTTCATGTAGCAAAACTTTACTGTAGCAAAAGTTTGTGAGGGGAATCATTGTTTCCAATGGTTCACCAATTATATAACAGTTAGTACTTAGTAGTTTCAATAATGTTATTTACGAGTTGTTTAATTGGTGGAGATTGAAGGAAATTTCATGTAGCAAAGCTTTACTGTAGCAAAAGTTTGTGAGGGGAATCATTGTTTCCAATGGAACGGAAAGAGTAAAGGAATAATAAAAATGTTTTGAATTTACTCCTTATACAAACGTAAGATATTTGAATTTACTATTTTTCTCTTGTTGCAACGCGATTTCTAAAGCACGTAAGGGTGGATCACTAGGATGGCCTTTCGTTAGTGTTCAAATATACATATTTCACCAAGTGTGTTGGAACACATACAACCAGTCTGCCAATATCTATATCTTCTATAATATTGGGATACTATTTACATATAACCTCTCCAGTTCATGTGTCTTAATGATGTGAGTTGACAATAACCATGAATTAGAGATATAAATATTCATTTATATATATATGTGTGTGTGTATATATATATATATAACCTATAAAGTAATACTGCCTATCCAAAATATTTTTTAAAGATTACCATTTGAAAAGGTGCAAGGCAAAGGAATTTTCCTGAACTGGTTACTGTGGATAGTACTGTTCATAGCACTATTCATAGTACACCAATTATGCATGCCAGGACGTCATGCATGCCAAGACAAGAAAGAGTGAGTACTAATTATGTGAAGACGAAGCCAAAAGAGAAAGCACCTGGTGTTCGAGATTTAAGAAAAGGTGAAGACACCTGGTGTCCTTGCTACATGAAGAAAGGAGGTTACGTGTGCTGAATAAACAGGAAGGATGTACCGCTCGCTCGACTATAAAAGGAGGACCCTGGCTTCAGAAGAAGGCATCGAGAAATCCATCACACACCCACCAGCAGCCATCCTCTAGAGCGCCTTCCACCTCTGCCTCCAATGAGTAGTAGTAGCAGCCCCACTTGTAAAATAGAGAGTGTACTTCATTTGAAGATAACGCTTTTAAGGTAATTCTCCCTTTGTGTGTTTAAGTGCTTGGGGTTTCCCGAAAGGGAAAACCATATGTAAGCTATATTTGTGGAAATGAAGTAGTGCTGTCTTTGAAAACCCTGGATATGATCTAGTTCTTGCATATGAATTGAGTTTTTATGCTAGGGGCCCTATAAGAGAAACCTCTATGGTGTAGTCCTTGTCTTAGCCCAGAGTTGTGGCGTTAGAGGAGACCCTGTGTGGCCATAGAGAAGTGTTCCCTTCGGGTGGAACTGCCTGGGGAGACGATAAAAACTTTCTGCATATGCTTGTGACTAGCTAATCTAGGGAAAGACTTCGTTACTTCTGAAGCAAATTAGCGAGAAGTATGGTGAGTACCGAGTAGGATTTTTACAACTGAGTTTATACCGCCTGGCAGTCTGTTTGGCCTCGCTAGCCTTGCTGAAGATCCTGAGAATAGAAACTGATACACCCAATTAGAAATAATCAAGGGCTCAGAATATTCACTGAAAGCGACATATCCCACTTAATATCCAAATCACGCGCTTACATATTCATCGAAAGCGACGTGAATAGAGAGGGAAGGTTGAAGTGCTCAGGGCACTCGAGGTGAGTGCTTTGTCACTATCCATTATCACCAATTTGAATAGTAACCAGAATTTGAATAGTAAATCGGAATAGTGTTTCGAATTTGAATAGTAACCAGAATTTGAATAGTACATCTAAATAGTGTTTCGAATTTGAATAGTAACTAGAATTTGAATAGTAAATCCGCGAGTGTTCGCCGAAATTGCCTTGCTTCCTGTTTGAGAGTATCACTCTCAATATTTGTATGTGTCTCACCATGCTTCCGTTTTTGAGAGTATAACTCTCAAATATATTTAAGTACTTATTGATATTTGATGATCTTAATTTTGTGGTGACTCTGGAGGTTGCCCATGTCCAGCAATGTCCATAAAATCATCATTTAAAAAAGAGTTGGCAATTTTATCTTCATATGACTTTTGGAATTCTTCAATCTTTACTTTTATTTCCTTTTTTACTTCCTTCATAATGTCTTCCTTTATTTCTTTTTTCCATTCGGGTGCTATTGATTCAAATTTTTCTTCCAATTTCCAATCAATATATTCTCCATCCAAAGGATCAATTCCTTTTGTTAAACATTCTTTGTATGACATTTTCATAGTTTTAGAACCTTCTTCTTTGATTCTTATTCCACCTGACTCTTTTGTTTTTGCTATAATTGGTTCTTCACAGGTGTCTTTATTCTTTTTTTGAACCAGTCTATAATTCTGAATATATTCTTTTGCAGATGGTTCAATATAATAATTTGGTCCTATAACCATTCTTGCTTTGGCCAATGCTTCATCAACATCCATGTATTTTGCAAATGATGGAGATCTATTCATTCTTTCCATGTCTTTCTTTAAGATCACTATTTCTTCAAAAGATGTGTATATTCCTGGCCTCCTTCCATTAAATATTATATATAAAGTTCTTGGCTGTATTTTTTCTGGACTTTCGGGTGATGGTAACATTCCATTGATCATATGAAAATATTCAGAAAGGCTATTTAATATAGCCAGATAATACCCTTTGTCTTCTTTCTTATTGTTATAATGGTACCAGAAATTGTCCAGTAGGCATTGCTGCACTTCATCCACGAAAATATGATTTTTGGGCTTGAATTTAAAAGTATTTTCTGGGAAAACCTTCAGCTTATTATCTGGACCAAAATTATAGTATTCTACTTCAGATGTATGAGTTAATTCCTTATATGGCCCTGAAAAAAGTACTCGTTGCTTTCGTGGCCCTGAAAAAATTTTCGTTCCCTATAAGGCCAAAAGTTTTTCATCAATTCCTTTCGTGGCCCTGCCGTCCAATTGGAAGGGGTAACACTGTTAACTAGGGCGCAAAAAGACAGTTTTGCCCCTAAAAATGAAAGGTTATAGTTGGAGGCTGTTTCTGGACATAATTATCTCTCATTTGTATGTTAAAAACAATATGAAATGTCACAACAAAAAAATGCTCAAAATAATTACTTGTCAAATAATTACTTGCCCTAAAAAAATAGCTTCCAGCAATAACTTTTCATGTGCAGGGGCAAAAATGTCTTTTTGCGCCCTGGTTACTTCAATTGGACGGCAGGGTCACGAAAGGAATTATGAAAAACTTTTGGCCTAATAGGGAACGAAAAATTTTTCAGGGCCAAGGAAGGAACGAGAACTTTTTTCAGGGTCAAATAAGGAATTGTCTCCAGATGTATTCATTGCTCTCTTCATTCCTGCAAAATAGAAGAGCGTGAAAACAGGTCAGGCAACTTGTTATCCTTTCCCTTTATATGTTCAAAATGGACTTTATAACCATTTCCAGTAATAATATCTTCAAATAATATCCACCTTCTAGTAGAACTTTTCTTACTATTAATTTGATTGTAATATCTACAAATTGCTTCACAATCTGTTCTTACGGTAAATTCTTTGAACCCAAGGTATAAACGAAATGCGTTTAATGCAGAAATTATAGCTAAAATTTCTCTGTCGGTGTTATTCATAGTTTTTAACTTATAACTTCCTGAGGCATATCGATATATTTTTTCTTCTGTCTTAGGGGAATATTTATTAGGCTTCTGTTTTAAAATTGCACCCCAGCCTTCCTTAGAGGCATCAATTTCTATAATAAAATAATTATCTTCTAGAGGTAATTCTAACGGTTTTAAGTTCTTCACTTTCTCTTTTATCATTCTTACTAATTTTATATCTTCAGAGTTAAAATATTTTTGACCATTTTTTCTTAATTTTGAGTATAATGGCCCAGCAAGCTTTGCTAAATTATCTATGTAATTTCTTGCATAATTTACGATTCCTAGAAATTGTTGTAAAACCTTTGTTTCATTCATAGCATCAGGGAATTGTAATATCTTTTTTGCAATATGTTCTTGTAAGTATATTTTTCCTTCTCCTATTTCATGACCAAGGAAATTTATTTTTTTCTTTACAAATTTCCATTTTCTTTTTGGATAATATTAACCCATTTTGTTCTACCTTTCTAAAAAATACTTCAAGATGCGCAATATGTTCTTTATATGTTTTTGAAAAAATTAATATGTCATCTATATATACTAATATAAATTCTTGAGTTTCATTGAAGATATTTTGCATTTTCCTTTGGAATAAAGCTGGCGCATTCTTTAATCCTAGTGGCATAACAAGCCATTCAAAGTGACCTTGAGGACATGTAAATGCAGTCCATTCTATTGACTCTTCTGCCATTTTAACTTGCCAAAACCCGGCTTTTAAGTCAAATTTTGAGAAATATTTACTACCCTGTATCCTATTAATCAATTCTTGCTTATTTGGAATATTAAAGGCATCTTCTACTGTATTGTCATTTAATCTTTTGTAATTAATAACCATTCTAGACTTTCCTCTTACTTCTTCTGCATGATTTCTAACTATAAAAGCTGCAGATCTATGTGGACTTCTACTTTCTCTTATAGCTTTTAATTTTAAGAGTTCTTCAATGTGCATCTTAAAATCTTCTATGTCTTTTGGAGTAGCTTCAATTGGAGCTGTTTTGATTATATAATTTGGGTTAATTATATCAATCTTGCATACTATACCATTTTTCTCCCAATGCTTCATAGGCATCTCTCCTATAATTTGGATATCTTCAAGCCTTTGTGCTATCTTTTCTATATCTTTTTTAGACTTTATGTCTCTGTACCAATTTGGTGCGAATGATTGTAACCCAATGCATTCTAGATTAGAATTTTCTATGTAGTATTCTTCTATATTTGAACTAAGTTCAAAGTTTGTGTCTCTTTCAGGTATTGTGATATCTGAATTTGAGCTAGAAAAGTCTTCATTGATATTGCAATTTTGTTGTGTTCCATGACGCTTTCGAACTTCAAAAATATATGGCACATTATCTTGTCGTGGAATAAATGTAATTCCATGTTCATGTATAATTGTGGTTTGTACTGATTGTTGTAAAAATCTTAACCCAATTATCATATCATCACTTATCATGGATAAATCTCTTATTGTGATTTCATCTATTATGTATTTTGTATCATTTATGTATGCTTCTATATTATATGCTAGTTGATTATGGATCTTTATTATTCCTGACATATCTGTGGATATATCTGCTTTACTATTATCTATAGTATGTACTATTTCAGGACATTTGATAAAATATTTGTCATGAATTATATTTTTAGTACATCCTGTGTCTACTAATGCTAGTATTTTATATGTAACATTTGGTCTTAATTTAAGTTTTATAGGGATCCGTATGCCTAAAATTTCTTTAAATGGTAATTTTACTATGTACTTATTTCCAAAACTTATTAGAGCATCTTTTAATTGGATAATCTTATTATTTTTATTGTCTTTTATAGTTAAAGTTTGTTCTTGGTTTTCAATAATTTCATCTTTCCTTTCAATTTTGTTGCCTACTTTTGCCTGCAATATTTCTAATTCTGCTTCTAACTTGTTTATTCTATTTTCTAATGTTCGAACTCTACTAGATAAAATTTTATCTTCTGATTCAAATTCTAATTCATATCTCCAAGCCAGCTTTTTTGCTTTTAAACATTCAATGCATGCTTGCTTAAGACACGTGCTACAGGTAGCTCTATTATCTTGACTTGGATAATATATGCAAAAAGTACACTTTATATTATAGTCTCCTTTTCCTCTTATCCAGTCATGTTCACACTCTATTTGATTCATCATTTCAATTTTTAATCCTGCTAAATCTTCTATTAAATCTATTTCTTCATCGCTTGATTCATATTCTGTTTCAATATTTTCTATTTCATCTGTTTCAATGATAGAGTATATAGACTCATCATCTTTTATTTCGTCATCACACATTAAGATATTCTCATTTACACTATCCACTATAAATACCTTCTCTTGTTCTTCATATTTACTAGAGTATCTTTTCTGGTCTTTATTCGGACAGGTTTTGCTTAGGTGGTCGGGTGAATTACATATGAAGCATCTACATGTTTTATCATAATTCTTTCTGGGGTTATATCGTCTTACATTTCTCTTGTGTAAGAATGGTGGCCTATTATCAGATCTTCTTAGAAAATATCTTCTCTTTGTTCTAGGATTGTTGTACTTTCTTTGTGGTTTTCTAAACTTTTTAGCTCTGTGTTTTTCTTCTCCATATGTTAAAGGTATTTGGACTATATTATTGCAAAAATTATAGTCTGAATGCTTCATAGATCTTTGAGCTTGTATGTTTGTACATATTTTTCTTAACTGTTTGAACACAAATGTTATGGCTTGAGTTATATTAATAACTTGTCCTTGCGTTTCTTTTTTATATTCTTCAAATATCATGCTACCTAAGGGATCAGGTAACTTATTAAAATATCTTTCCACTACTCCTTGATTAAATCCTTGCTTTGCAGTGGTTGCATTGTATAAATAATGTTGTGAAAATTCCTTTATACCTTTCCAATTTGTTAGGGTTAATTTTTCTATTTCCCTTAATCTTTCATTTTGTAATGCGGTATTTCCTAATTCTGGATCTTTTGCTATAATAAGATGTGATATTATATTTGCAAAATTATATGGATTACTTCCGGCTCTTTTCAATCCTTCATATTTATCTAGATATGATTCTACCCATTGTTCCCATAGAACTTTTGTTGCTTCGCCTAAAAATATTTCTAAATATGTTATCATATCTTCTACCCTATTTCCTATATTATGTTGATTCTGTATATATTTTTGAACTATTAAACCTTTCCATATGCTTAGTACATTTGGCCAATCTATTGGGTCATATGCTGATAAATTTAATATTGCTCCTTCACTCTTATAATTCTGAAATTTTACTGGTTTTTCAAAATTTCGTTTTTTAGAGCCCATATATGCATATTGGCCTGGAATATAATTATATGGAAATTCTTCTTTTGGAGGTGGCCATGTTCCTGCTGATCTAGAGGGTCTTTCTTGCTCTTCTTCTCTTTTTATTGAGTCTTCACCATATCTTTTTCTTTTACTAACTCCTACATCCATGGCTTCCATAGCATTGTCTAAGTTATGTAATCCAATTTCATCTAATGAATTTATGAAATCATTATGATCTTCAGCGTCATTTTTAAGTTGTTGTTCATTATAGATTCCATTTATTAATTCTTCTTCTTCCTCATAACTTTGTTGTAGTAATTTATCATTCATGTTCCATTGTTCTTCTTCACTTACTGATGTAGTTTTTGCTAGAGCTATATTTTTATCTTTCGTATTTAACTGATCTTCTTTGTGCATATTATCGTTTTTATCCTTAGATGGCTTAACTTCTTTCTTGATTTCTGAACTTCCAGCAGAATTTTCTTTATCTCTTTTAATTCTTTTTAGCCTTGCTAATTCTCTATAAAAAATAAAGCTCTTTTTCTCTAATTTTTTGCCATTCGTGTAACATAGAACTATTATATTCAACATTTATCTGTTTTAATTTGTCTTCACAATAACTTATTTCTGTGTCTATATCTAGTTTTTCCATGAATTCTGAGATACTATGTCTTCTACTATTTTCAATTTCCCGCTCTGACATAACAGAATCCGAATAATCTAAAGATCTTTCTTTATAATTTATAAATCTAATACTAGTATTTCCCTTATTATTCTCATAGCTAATATAGTCTTCAGGTTGCTGTAAAGTCTTTTTCTGTATTAATTCACTTATATTCCATTCTTCACCAGCCCGCTCTTCAGAACTTATTTTTGAAGGACTCATAAAATTGATACCTTTTGATTGCATATTTTGAATTACATCATTCACGTTTACCTTATATTTTGTCCTACTTTTATTTGTTAATCTTCCGATAAATTCTATGCTTACTAACAAATTTGTACCTTGAAATTCTTCATATCCTTTGGTCTGAAAACCAAAACTCATTTTTTCTATAAATTCTTTTATAGGCATAATTAAGTCTGGAGCTATGTAAGTTATTAAACTGCCTTCATTCATGTCTCCTTCCAAAAATCCTAACGCTGCTTTATTAATTGTGTCCCATCTTTTATCTAACAAAGTTATTAAAACTTTAGTTCCTAGTTTCTTTCTTGTCATACTCTTGATCCCAATTATATACATTCCTTGATGAATGTATTTGTAACCTGAATATTTCAGACTATTTTCAAATTGCTTGCTTACAATTTTTAATTCTACGGATTTTGTTAAAACACTTAATTCAACTTCCCTGGATATTCTATATAAGCTACTTTTACTTTCGAAAAGTCCCATTTGGTATATTTGCTGCGGTTTTATTCTTCTTAAAGTGTCTTTCTGATATTTTTCTAAATCAGTTTCCACATTAATGATTTCTTCAAGATTATCTATCTCTTCGCTTTTACCTTTAAGCCTATCCATTAACGTTAAAGGTCTTGCATCTCTATTTACTATCTGGAGGGACTGGTCTCCTCTGCAGATACCTTTAGATAAATCCATTTATCCGAATTTAATGCTGTGGTAGATGAAACTATTCCGGCTGAGGATAGTACAATCTCTTTTCCAATACTTTCAGTATTAACTTTTTCAAGAATTTGAGTTAATAGCTGAAGTATCTTATTATTCTGTTCTATTAATACTTTTGAATCTTCTTCTTGTAACTTAATATCTTTTTGCTCTATTATAACTCTCTTAGAATCTAACTTCTTATAGATCAAAGAGACCTCTTCTTTGATATAGTCACTCTTTTGACAATATTTGTTTTGTTCTATTTTTCCTTCGTCTAGTTTTTGTAATACAAGATTTATTTTATTCTTCAATAATGAATTTTGTTCTTCAATCTCCTTGTGATCTTTATAGAGTTTGTCAAGCTTTATGTCTAATTCGTCTTGCCTTTTACCCCAAGTTATATAGAAATTATGTATTAAATCAACAAGCAAATTTAACTGTCCTTGTGAACTGTGCCAAATATGTTCTTCTGAAGAATTAAATTTGCACCTTATATCAATATTTTCTTTTGTATTGATAACCTTTCCAGTATTCACTTCAAAATTCAGATATTTTAATTTCTCAATTTTAACCAGGCTCTGGTACCACTATTCACACAAATATAAATTCACAAGGCAATTTCGGCGAACACTCGCGGATTTACTATTCAAATTCTAGTTACTATTCAAATTGGTGATAATGAATAGTGACAAAGCACTCACCTCGAGTGCCCTGAGCACTTCAACCTTCCCTCTCTATTCACGTCGCTTTCGATGAATATGTAAGCGCGTGATTTGGATATTAAGTGGGATATGTCGCTTTCAGTGAATATTCTGAGCCCTTGATTATTTCTAATTGGGTGTATCAGTTTCTATTCTCAGGATCTTCAGCAAGGCTAGCGAGGCCAAACAGACTGCCAGGCGGTATAAACTTTCAGTTGTAAAAATCCTACTCGGTACTCACCATACTTCTCGCTAATTTGCTTCAGAAGTAACGAAGTCTTTCCCTAGATTAGCTAGTCACAAGCATATGCAGAAAGTTTTTATCGTCTCCCCAGGCAGTTCCACCCGAAGGGAACACTTCTCTATGGCCACACAGGGTCCCCTCTAACGCCACAACTCTGGGCTAAGACAAGGACTACACCATAGAGGTTTCTCTTATAGGGTCCCTAGCATAAAAACTCAATTCATATGCAAGAACTAGATCATATCCAGGGTTTTCAAAGACAGCACTACTTCATTTCCACAAATATAGCTTACATATGGTTTTCCCTTTCGGGAAACCCCAAGCACTTAAACACACAAAGGGAGAATTACCTTAAAAGCGTTATCTTACAATGGAGTACACTCTCTATTTTACAAGTGGGGAACTACTGCTACTACTACTAATTGGTGGCAGAGGCGGAAGGCGCTCTAGAGGATGGCTGCTGGTGGGTGTGTGATGGATTTCTCGATGCCTTCTTCTGAAGCCAGGGTCCTCCTTTTATAGTCGAGCGAGCGGTACATCCTTCCTGTTTATTCAGCACAAGTAACCTCCTTTCTTCATGTAGCAAGGACACCAGGTGTCTTCACCTTTTCTTAAATCTCGAACACCAGGTGCTTTCTCTTTTAGCTTCGTCTTCACATAATTAGTACTCACTCTTTCTTGCCTTGGCATGCATGACGTCCTAGCATGCATAATTGGTGTACTATGAACAGTGCTATGAACAGTACTATCCACAGTAACCAGTTCAGAAAAATTCCTTTGCCTTGCACCTTTTCAAATGGTGATCTTTAAAAAATACTTTGGATAGGCAGTATTACTTTATAGGGTCTCACCACGCTTCCTGTTTGAGAGTATCACTCTCAATATATATATATATATATATATATATATATATATATATATATATATATATATATATATATATATATGCATCCGACGCGGGCAGCGCTTAACATTTTGGCCGCCCGACCGGCATGCATGCCAATTAACTACCGCTAATTAATTGAGCCGTGGAAGCCGTTTACTAGCCTATGGCTCTGCACTGAGGAAGCCATCTAGCCGAGAGGCAACCAAGCTACCTGAGCCGGGCTTCCGTAGTCCGTGATTACCGTTGCATTTTTTACTCTAACGAGTCCGTGATTACCGTTGCATTTTTTTTTAAAAATTGGCTCAGAGAATGACATATTACGCTAACATTGGCTCAGAGAATTACTAGTATAAAAAATTCCCAGTCACAAGTTACTATAACAACAATTGGGAGTTACCACAATTTAGCATCAACCTGCTCAAGTTACTATAGCAGCAAGTTGATTTTACCAAGAATAGTAGGGACAATTTGAATAGCTTGAGATAGTAATTCAGTTAGGGAGTTACCAAAATCATGTGTCACTGTTCTAATAAACCAGTTACTATAATGCTTGGACCAATTATGGGAATCGGCTGGAATGGATCGTAAATTAGTACGGCAGATTTTGCTGTGCTCATCTCATAATCCTGGAATCAAACGAAAAGTAAGAAAAGAATCAGTAAATCATTAGGAATTAAATGAAAAGGGTGAGGATATCTCTCTCATCGATCTGAAAGAGCAGGGCAGGCTGGATCGAGTATTCGAGTGCGTGCTATCGGCGGTGAAAATTGGTGCCAGGGCGGAATCATATAATACCTGAAATTGTAACCATGCATGCTAGTGTATGCATGTGCCTGCCTCCTTCCGCCGTGATTGCGGCAACCAAGAGAACTGGACTTGATTGATTTGAGCAGGTCCAATCGATGAAGCTTCCAGCAATGGCGACGGCTGCGGAGAAAGAGAGAGAGAGCGTACGACTACAGATGGTTCTGCGGAGGAAAAATAACAGGCGCACTCTGCGGCCACCGATAGTGTACGAGCCGAGCCTAAATCAATCTGCACGAGCCGAGCCAATCGAGCCGTGCGACCGGTAGGACATCGGGGAGGGCCAGGTCGTTATTGTTTGGTGCGGTCAGGTGGTGCGGAGGATTGGGTTTGGACACAGAATAGGCTATTCTGTAGCCAGCTATAGAGCATAGGGTCTATATATTTTATACTGGTCATCAGGAGTTGCATAATTGATTGGACACCCTACAAGTTATGTTGGATATCATGTAGTCAGCAATTTTTGTAAGCTATGCTCCAGGTTATCACTATAAAACATTAACTTCCATTCCAACCGTTATCTTGTATCTCTATATGATCCAAGTAGCAGTAGTGATTTTCTGTTGTCTTACAATCTTACAAAAACTAATGCTTTTCTATGGGCCTGTTTGGTTGGCATGACTAAGAAACTGCGGCACGCCTAACTTGTAGTGGTCATCCAAGAAGAAGAAATAAGATTATGCTGTGGAAACTCAGAAGTAGGTAATTTCTCTATTGTTTATTATCTAATTTCTAAATAGGTTTATTTTCAATTTACATTCAAATCCACATACAATAAAAAAAGACCACGAGTAATTTGGTGCAATAATTTTTTATATGTTATTCATCTCACGTTTGAGGATTTAGCATGAGGAAAATATATATTGGATACTATTCCAGCTTCTGGTTCTATCAATGTTTGCTAATCTCATTCATGGAGTTCATGGCATGCCACTCACTAAAGCCATACCCCCATTGTTATTTCTCTGTTGTTAAAGGCTATTGGAAAATACAATAAAATATCATACTTGATCAATGGAACTTAGAGCAAGGCTAATAATTTAGCCAGCTGCTGGCTATATGGATTCTTGTAGCCTACCTTTTAGCCCACTCATATAGTGGTTAAGCCTTCTCTATAAATACAGGACCCATATGTTCCTCTCACATATGACCTTGGTTCTTGTGCTTGGGTGGGAGCTTACAACCCACTTCCCCTCTCTCTCCTCTTCTCTCTCATCCAAGTCAGCATTTACCCTTCTCTCAGCCCACCACTATACTTGCTCTTATTATGTTTCACTTTACACTTTTGCACTTCGCGTGGTTCAAGAAAAAAGTAGTAAGGTTTGTATTAAAAATTATAACACGTCTCTCATTTATCATGCCGATCGAAGCTGGATGATTTTACAGTTTTACTAGGCTGTTTATGCAAGCTTGGAACAATTGTACTCTGCATGCATTGGAATATTGGTGATTTTCTTTCACCGCATTCAAAATGACATTGACTCTATGGGTCATATTTCTTGTACCAACCTCTAAAACTATATTTATAATTTGTTTTTACTTTGTGCAGCATTATTGTTTTGTCGGATGCCCTTTATTATATTATATTTTTTCCTACCCGTAGCAACGCACGGGCACAAACCTAGTGATATAATAAAACCATACCTAGTAGTCATTTACTAAAATACAGGAGGAATTAATGATATAATAAAACATGCTATCATTAGTACCTTTTGTTCAAGCTAGCAATTAACTACTACTCTTGTATGTCTGTCTATATATGCCATTCAAGACCTCAATCCATGACTGTGCGAGTAAGGGGTCAGATCATTCACAATCCAATATGAACATGGGAAAGAAGACTCGAGTCTTGATGCTAACATTGTTCCTCCTCGCATTCCTTGTGCAGTGTAAGTGTCTTGCACGTTATCAACTACTATCTGCCTGTCTTTGAATTTGTTCTTCTAGATTAGATATGCGCATAAGTATGTTACATCCTCATGCATGAACACCAATCCATCAGGTCGTCCTCAACAGCAGATTGATGCTGGAACTTCTAAAAGGCCTGGCTGGGCTCACATCCTCACTCCGATCCACCTCGAATTCTGCGAGACGGTTACGGATGAGTCGGTGTGTGGAGCACCAAGAAAGTTGTGCTACTGCTGCTGGAGTCAAAAGCCAAAGGCACTGTGTAATGACCATTGGTACACGTGTTCAGAGCAGTGCCCTCGATCGTAGCCAGTACCTGCAAGTCGACGATCGCACCGTCAATCTGTTCTTGATAGATTGATGTACTGCGAGTAATAAAATAAGAAAAGTTCTGTGCCGATTCCACCTATCTGCACTTGATTTTTGTTGTCTTCTGTATGAGAAATTGTGGATGGCTCCAAAGTTTTTTTAGGAAACGGGAGGGCGAGTGGGGATAGCTTCGCCCTCTCCAAATCTGCCATTGGATCATTTAACATCTCAAGCTATGATAGTGCGAGGCTGATCAAATCAGATCAGGTTAATATGGACATGTGACACTGAGAGTATGAGACAGTGAGAGGCCTTGGTGATTATACTTTTCCTCTCTGCATCCCCTGCGCATTTAAGTCTCATTATCAGGTAACTTCATGTCATTTTCACGTGCTCATGAGCAACACAATCCCAGTCGTCCTCATCGACTGCTCGATGTTGGAACCGCAAGGAGGTAGCCTCACAACCACAACACTAGATGAGTGCAGGACATACAATCATTAGTCAAGGTCCTCTGATTCTAGGCTGCCTAGTGCTAACCAATAGTTGAGCACATGTGATAGCTAGCGCATCAAAATATCATCATGTGCTACAACCAT
This sequence comes from Digitaria exilis, assembly GCA_015342445.1. Classification (NCBI taxonomy): domain Eukaryota; kingdom Viridiplantae; phylum Streptophyta; class Magnoliopsida; order Poales; family Poaceae; genus Digitaria; species Digitaria exilis. Next base: position 407,590 of record JACEFO010001666.1, read on the forward strand.
TAATACATGAGAGCCCTCTGGGCTCTGGAGTTTACTAATGAATACAAAGATGAACTTACATAAGTCAAAGCAACATTTCACCAGCTAGTCAGACAGGGTAAACAACACTTATTGTGGTGTCCAAAGGAACAACTTGCTGCGGTGTCCTGCACAAGCAAGAACACCAACTTGATACGGATGTATGGAAAATTGGCTTGGAACTTCTGCTATGTGCTCACTGTGAAGCGATCTTTGCACGAAATGGATATTTTATCATCAGTGAGATCAACTGAGAGGATGTCTATGTCCCGTTCAATTCCAACGAACAGTTCGGAGTCATCCCAACCCCAGCTTGCCCTGCAGTCACGGATTAAACATGGATTGTTGCTATCAAAATGACCACAGAAGTTATGCATTAGAAAGTAATAACTGCAAAGGCAAATTGAGAAGATCCAGGTGCATTCTTGCCCGCCAGATTTCAAAATCTGAATCATTTTACAGTGTGTGCAAGCTTCAAGAAAGATTTGCCATAATTTATTAAAATAATGACGATTTTAGCAACTTTTGTTATGGAAAATGAAATAAAACCAACTCATCACAATTTTTGCTAGCTTATATTTTGAATAAGTAACGTCCAAATGTGTGTACAGAGGACTGGTACTGTCCCAACTCCAAACAAATAAAAAAGAGCAGACGAATTATGAATAAGCTGCTCTAACGGTGACATAATACTATTCGAGATTAAGAAATCAACTATGAAGAGAGAACATACTTGAATGTGGTTGAAGGACAAGAATGTTGTAGATAGCATGACTTGTTGAAGTCACGGACACTCAGAATCCCAACAGTATTATCACTCAGAATCCCAACAGTATTATCACGACTGCATGGATAAAATTTTATGATAATAGGTAAGAGATAAGAGTTAGGCATAATATCCATACATGATTAACACTTGACATTTGAGATAACTAAGGCACCAAAGCGGGCACAGAAAATTACATATTACAACAAACCATACTTCAATCAAGCAAGGGGGTAAAACCATAATTGTATAGAAGAATGCACACAGATAATGGATGACAACCAACATGACTATTTGTGCGACATTTTAGCAGTAAATACATTAAGCAAGTAAATACTAAATATAAACAACACATATGCTCATAGTAGCCCATAGATGCAATATATAAAATACTGGAGAAATGACTATGAAAGGAAGACCTTGTTGTCGCAAGAGTGTTCCCACTCGGTGAAAAATAAGCTGAATGAACATGCATATTATGCTCAACAACCTTCAAGCTCTGTGCCTTCAGCATTTGCATGTTTCTTAAATCCCACAAGCATGCTGTGTTGTCCAATGAACTTGTTGCTAGCATATATGTATTCTGTGGATTGAAATCTATTGAGCTAATGGAATCACGATGCAATTGCCATGTGCTTGAGATTTTACCCGCTCTCTCATCGAAAGCCTTGAGATCACCACTCCCCTTACCAAAATACAAACAATTTCTGTTGTCTGGAGATTGGCAAAGGGAAAGCACCGAATCATTGCAGAAATGGACCATGTTGAAAATCTCCTTTTCCAGGTCCATAAGGCGAATCTCACCATTACGGCTACAACTGTAAATCTGCAAGTCAAAACGAATGAAAAACAGACCCAATGCTGAATTCGTGGTTATAGATGGAAGTATGTTAACAGAAATAAAGAACGATTGGTACTTTGGCGACACCAGGGTTAACATGCACATAAGAAAACTGTCCAATTGCTACAGAATGCGTCATCAGTCATCACCTTGAGGGGAACAGAGGGATGCGCGGTGATCCCGGACACAGCTTGTGTGTGTGTGGAGGGTACCAGAACATCCCCTCGCCGTCTGCAAGAGCGCGCGACGAGCTGGTAGCGTCCCAGAACATGAGATGTCCGAAATCTGTCCCCACGGCCACCACCGTACGGTCAGCGAGCGGGAGCACCCGCGGCGCCGCCGTCATCACCGTGGGCGTCAGCTTCCTCACATTCCACGGCTCGAGCCTTAGCAACATCGCCCCCTCGGAGGAGGAGGGATCGAGCCCCACCTCCGCGGCGCGAGGCTTTGCCTCCGGCGCTGGCCAGGACCCGGCGCGTATGGCGTGGGTGAGGGGCGCCGACGGGTCCTCCACCGTCGCAGCCTCGCCGACGTAGGCCTCGGAGATGGGGAGGCGGGCGGGCCGGCGCCTCAGGAGCTCCGAAGGGAGCGAGACTCCAACGGAGGCGGAGGGCGGCGGCTGGCGACGCGCGCGCCCGGAGCGGCGCGGGGCGCCGGCGGGCCCGCCTTCGGGGTTTGTGCGGGGCTGCCTCTTGCGGCGGGCCGGGGCGTAGGCGGCGGAGACGGTGGCGGCGTCGCGGCGGAGCTCGGCGAGAATGGCTTCGTTGCGGCGGATGTTCTCCTGCCGCCGCCGCTCGTACTCCGTCACGGCCTCACCGACGGTGTTCTCCTCGGGGATTTCCTCCTTCACCTCCACCTTCATCTCTCTCCTCGGGGAAAGTTTTGTTTTTTTTTTAATGGTAGGAGGAAAGATTTTGGAATTGGCGCAGGGGAGAAGAAGAAGAAAGGTTTTGAACAGGAAGCCTTCCATTCTGGGCTGTTTTTTCGTCCATGGGCCCCCGCTCGGCCCAACAATCCACCTAAGAAAAATTGTCTACAAAAATAAAAAAATAAAAACGACGGGTTAATTGAAACCATGCCATTACAAATATCCAAGTTTAAAAAAAATACCATTATAACTCACCTATTTGTAAATATACTATTACAATTCTAATCTTCTTTAAAACTTATCATTTTCTAAAATTTTTATATTTTTGGACCCACCTACAGAGCACCATATTTCGTATTGCCGAAAATACCCCTGGTATGGTCCCAACGTCATCCCCTTCCCCTTGGTCTATCCATCCCCAACCTCTCGCATCCTGCAATTTCCGCCATGGAAGCTGGTCTGCTGGAGCACGAGTTCAAATCCATGACCTGCTGCACGCGTTGCACACGTATCGATGTCCCTCTCACGCGTCCCATTGGCGGCGGTAGTGGGTGGGACCTACTGGCTGTGGTGGCACTCGACCTTGCTGATGCAGTGGCGGTGGGCTGGTGGTTGCTAGGTACACGGAGGCCGACGCGCTGCAGGTCTTCTCGGGCGCTGCCGCGGCGCCGTCGGCGAGCTGGTGGAGGAGCTGCTGGACGAGGACGGCACCAGCCCTTTCGGTGGAGATGCGTGCAGAAGCGTATTGGGAAGGATGGATGAACAGAGGAAGGGGATGACCCGTGGGTCCCATATGTCATGAGATAGATTAGAAGATGCACCAACCAGCAAGGTGGGTGAAGAGCGTAAAAGACGTAGAAAATGTCAAGTTTCAGAGAAGATAAGAATTGTAATGTATTTTTTCAAACTTACATATCTGCAATGGCACCGTTCCGATTAAACAAAAAAAACCGCCGCCGCTCGCCTGCTCCGCCGCTTCCTTCTCTCCTCGCCGCCGACTCGTCGTGAGGCCACCATGGCCGGCACCGGCGCCGGCGCCGCCGCGGAGGACATCTCCGACAAGAAGGGTCTCCGCAGGGGCCTCCGCCAGAAGATCCCTCGACGTCGCCGATGGAACCCACAACTCGCAGGTCTGCGCGGGCTCCCTTACCCTAACCCTCGTAACATACCTCTGTTCGTGTTCCTTTGAACACGATCTCGCTGCATCGATGCGGAGCCCAATTAACAATCGACTAGATAGACCTTCTAGCATGTATCAAGCAATAGCCCCGTGAATCGTGTTCTTTTGTTGGTTCGTTCTGCTGCTGTTGGTTCATTGAAACCAGGAGTTTGCCTAAATACATCAGTTGTGTTACCATGGAAAATACTAGATTTATGGAAAATACTACGAGCCTGCTTCACGTTCTTGTATATTGGGTTACTTCAGTCACATCTCTCATAAGAGAAGAGATCCCTACCTTATTTCAGATAAGTTACTGCTTGGTAGTATCTTTATTATGTGTCTCAGTGTCTGCTGGTTCTATCTTTTAGGTAATAGGGCAATGATGCAGCAATAGCTCAACAGATGAAACTATTAAAATCTGAACAATTCTTTGCTGTTTATAACTGCATAATGTTGTATTTGCCCTTATAAAGAGGGTGGATTTCAGTTGCTCATTAGGCTGGCTTGCTCCTAGCTAGCTAAACTGTCCAGATAATGTTGGAGAACAGGGCATATTTCTGCACTTGTTGTGTCATGGAAACTTGTAATTGACATTGCTTGATGTTATATCTTGAATTACCTTATCCATAGTACCTTCGCTGTCACGAGAGATGAGAATATACATGGGTTTTTCATTATACTAAGATATATAACTGTGTTGTTTCATATCAAACTGTGGGTGGTATTGCTATACCTTGTTTTGATTTTGATGTTTGGAGTGTATATGTACAGTCTGGAGTTCAATGATATAAACATCCCTTTTCTGCATTAGTCTGTATGCAGAGCATATTGCATTTTTGTGACAATTTTTCAGTTTCATTTTTATATCATTGATTTCTTACTTATGATCCATCCGTCTTGAATTTGCTGTATTTGACAGGGAAGTTGCCATTCCAGATAGACCCTCCAAGAAAACCTGCCATGCGTCAAGCTCTACCTCCTCTTTGGTGTCTTGCCCTGATGTCTGGGCAGATCTCACGGACAGCCTGCTTCTGCAAATAATTGCCCTCCTTAGCTCATTCCATGACCTCCTGGCTTTGATTGGCACCTGCCGCTCTTGGCGTGCTGCACTCTCTTCCCTCCCACCTGCATTCAGCTTCAACTTTCCACCCCTCCACCTTCAAGCAGATGATTATGATCGTCATCCACATCACAATTACTTCAAGCTCAGCCTCTTATCCAGTATCAAGTGGCAGCTCGTTAATCCTGCAAAGAAAATGTCCTCCCGTCGCTGTTCAGTGCCCCAGAACATTCGGGTCCGCATGCGGTTTTTTGGCTGCTCATATGGTTATCTTATCTTCTTTAATATGGAGGAATGTCTCCTTGTTGACGTGTACAGTGGTGCTATAGTGAAGCCTCCCAAACTCAAATCCACTGGCAACGATGATATCTACTGTGGAATCCTTGCAGCCCCCTTCAACTCATCCAATTCACATCTCCTCTTTTGCTCGAAATCGTCCATGTTCCTGTGGCAGGTTGGATCAAACTCTTGGTCAGAGCACCCTCTTGATGTTCAAGACATCCTTCAGATAGTGTTGTTCAAGGGCGAGATGATTGCCATGGACTTGCTTGGGAGGTTCCACAGGATGCGCTTGGTACCTCAGCTCAGCGTGCAGCAAGTAGCAGTTATGTGGGAGGACATGGTTCTAGGCCAGAGTTATAAGCAATGGTTGGTGGTCTGTGGTGACATGCTTCTCTTGGTTGACCTCCCAATAAGCATTGACCCAATTTCTGGCTTCTGCGTAACTTTTAAAGTGCTTAGCCTCGACTTTTCAGTTGAACCAGCTAAGTGGGTAAAAGTAGATGGGAACTGCTAGCGCCCGGACGTCCGGCGTCCGAGCGCAGCTCCGGACTGTGTTGCACTTGAATGTTCCATGCAACATAATGATTGTTTTTGAAACATGCTGTCAAATATCAGCCACTGCAACAACGACCGAGGGTAGTTTGAAGTGCAACATTAGTAGATGGAAGTCGGAACATTTGGGTGAACCACAAAACACGGTGTTGCACTTGAATGTTCATTGCAACATAATGGTTATTTTTAAAACATGCAGTCAAATATCAGCCAAAGCAACAACGACCGATTGTAGTTTGCAACATATGGGCGAGACACAACATTAGTAGATGGAAGTTTGGAACATTCAGGCTAGCCAAAAAACACGGTGTTACACTGTATGCTCCATGCAACATTGTTCAAGGACGGTTGCCGCCCCGGAGCGCTGCGGCGACGACGTAGATGTGCCTCCACCAAGGGGATTCGTTGCGATGCCCTTCCCCGAGTGCCGCGTGAGGCTGCCGCGAAAGGTTGAGGAAGTGAAAGAGCATCTAGGCCCCTAATTCGGTTTTGGCGATTAATGGCAACATAATCATTGCGACTAACAAGTGTTTTGCAGAAACAAAGTTAAGTTAGTGCAATGATGGGCTTTCATGGTATTCTTGGCCCCCATCATTTGCGAATGATTGAAATGGTGCAAAGGATATGCTCGAAGATTAAGGATAAGCTAGTTCTAAGTACCGTTTGGATGATGAGAGGGGCACTTAGAGTAGTTTAGGTCTTTGTTTTCCTTTGGCCGTACTATAAAGGGGGTTGAGGATTGATAGCTTGACCTAGATGGGACTAGAGTTTAGATGTGGTGCACACTTGTGAAATCTAGTACTATGTAGCTATGTTGAAGCCCTTGTGGAGGTTGGTAACTCAAAGTTTTTGAATTGGACGAGTTACAACCTTAAGAAGATTGAACTCTGTTTTACTCAGTAGGGACCGACTAATTCGGTGTTCACTGGGGCAATGACCGAATCAGTCAGTGCCCTGTTTGCTTTGCGAAGTAAACAGGGGCACCGACTCATTCGGTCCCTGTCAGCAGGGTCCACCGAATCAGTCGGTGCCCTTGGCCACTTGGTAGCCTAAGTCCCAGGGGGAACCGACTGGTTCGGTGTGCAGCACCGAATCAGTCGGTCATTATGGCTAGAAATGGCTGTTCAGTACTGAGTGAAAATGAGGGGGACCGATTGATTCGGTGATCCCCATGAAGACCCACCGAATGAGTCGGTGGCCCTCAAGATCCAGCTCAAGTCCAGGTCCCAAGGGGGACCGACTGATTCGGTGGGCAGCATCGAATCAGTCGGTCATTGTGGCTGGAAATACCAGTTCGACACTGGTGCGCACCGATTGATTCGGTGCTGCGCAAGGTTCGACCACCGAATTAGTCGGTGGTCTCTGGCTAGCCGCTGGAAGTTCAGATTTCAGGAGGCACCGATTGGTTCGGTGGCCATCTTTGGAGGGCACCGAATTAGTCGGTCTCTCTGCGTCAGCACTAACGGCTAGTGCTTTTGAGTGGGCTATTTATAGCGACTCCTCTCCTACTTGGAGGCTCTCTTGCCACACAAAATCACTGTTCATCCAGCTGTTGTTGGGAAGTGCTTGAGGGCAAGAGAGGCACTTGATTTGATTGGTGTTCTTGGTCTTGAGAAGATTAAGGACTCTCTTTAGTGCTTGAGAGTAGCAAGTGTGCATCCATCTAGCTCTTGGTCTAGTGTAGGTCAAGTGAAGATATTTGGCTTATTACTTTTGGTGATTCGGCATCACCTAGACGGCTTGGTGGTGTTGATTTTGGGAGCTCACGTGGAGATTGTGTGAAGCCCCAAGAAGGTGTACACGGTTTGGAATCCGCCGTCCCAGAGTGGGAAATGGATATCCCCTACGAGAGCACTTGATCCTTGCGCGGATCAAGGGGAGCTATACCCTTGCGCGGGTGCTCCAACGAGGACTAGGGGGAGTTGCCGACTCCTCGATACCTCGGAAAAAATCGGCTTCCTACTCTTCTCTTTACTTTGAGCAAGTTTACTTTCCGTATTCCTATAACAATGCTCTCTTTGTTAGCAATGATACAAGGACTCCAACATTTTCATGCACGAACCCTGTAAGATGGGGAGGAAAAAGCAACAGTATTTACTTTGCCAACTCATCTACAGATCCGTCAGATCGTAATGAACCTTGGATTGTGACCAAGCTTGGTGAGGTGGTGCCTTTTACAGATTTATGTGCTACTTACAGTTCAGAACTCATCCAGGTTCCCAGACCTGGAGGCCGTATCCATCAACAGCAAAGCCTTTGGGTGGTACCCAGTTTTGTTTATGGCATTGGGTCGTGAGTCGTGACAAGTCTTTGTTTGCCATAATATGATGTATTGTAGTTATATGCTGGCTTCTTTACTTGACATTCAGTTTACTCATGAACAAATTATGTTGTATTGTCATGCAACTGTTTGGCCATGCCTCCTTTATATGATGAACAAGAGAAACTTGAGATTTTCTTCATTGTGTTTATTGTGATTTTAATTTCTGTCATGGAACATCAATCCATCAGTCAATCAGTGGCTTTAGGGAGGGGAACGATCAGACTTTGGTGGATGATTTGCTAACAATTGTGAACATTTGAGATGTGGGGATCGTGTGGATGCTGTGCAATAACCGCGTGCTGCTGCTGAATTATACAGAAATGTGTGTTTCCACCGGGTGGGCCGAACCAATTACAGGTCCACTGGATGATGATGGGCCCACGGGCCGGCCTCGTTCTCGTTTCCATCGTCGTCAGCGGGCGCTCCGCCCGCCGGCCACGTCGATCTCCTCGCCCGCCGGCGACTTGGCTTCTCCGCCGCCCGCTGGCCTAACCACCTGCCGTTAAATAAAATGGAGGAGAAGGCTTCTCGCATCCGGGATCCGTCAAGAGCGGGACGCACAGGTCACCCCTGCTCTCCCATGGCAGGCCGCCGCCGCGGCCATCCCCGACAACAAGCACGGCCGCTGCTTCCGCCTCCGCCACCAGAAGAACCATCACCGCTGGAACCCACCAACCTCAGGTCCGCGTGCAGCGCTAACCCCATCGATCCATGCCTCTGTTTTTTTTTTTCTCTCGTCCCGATACAATTTCTCTGGGTACAATGCTGAACTGAATGATTCCAAACAGGGAGGTTGTTGCTGTTAAGAAAGGGTTTTTTTTGTTTGAAGCCATTATAATTCTGGAAAGTTGGAGATGTGCCATTACAATTCACCTATTTCGAGTCATACCATTCCAATTCTTGTTTTCTCCGAATCATGCCATTTTATACGTGTTTGATGCTCACGAGCCCACCGGTAGATTCTATTATTTTTGTATAGACCAAAATGCCCCTCCCATACCTCTCTCTCTCCCCCTTCCTTTTCAGTCACTTACATATAGGACCACCTGTCATCTCCTTCATCTTCCTTCCCCTAGCCTCTCTCTCTTCCCCTCTCACGCCCTAGATGCTGCTACTGAGCACTGCCGATTGCCGAGATGGCCACCTGCCCAGGGAACCCGTAGGCTTTGGTAGCTCCATATGCTCCCACCAGTAGGCGGCGGCCTTGGAGTTCAGGTGCAGGTCCAGCCGACCCGCCGCCGGCGTTGAGCAACTCACCAGCGAATCTCTCTCCCTCACCAGCGACTCCCCTACCCAGCAAATCCTTCTGCTTCTCACGCAGGAGCCACGGGCCCTCGCCGAATCGGAAGGAACAACGGAGCTCTGATGGCAGCAGCTAATCCAGGGATTTGAGGAGCACGCGGAGCGTCGTGTCCCTCTCGTCGGGTGGCGGCGGCGTTGACGGCGTGCAGGAGGAGGTCGCCGGCGTGCGCAGCTTGAGGCCCACAATGGAATCGCGGCGTGCAGGAGGAGGTCGCCGGCGAGCATAAGAGAGAGAAAGGCTTAGGGGTAAGGAAGGAGGATATGACATGGGTCCCGCATGTAAGTGACTGAAAATAAAGGAGGAGATAGAGGCATGTCAGGGGCATTTTAGTCTATACGAAAATAATAGAATCTGTATGTGGGCCCAAGAGCATCAAATACGTACAAAATTGTATGGTTCAAAAAATCTCAAAATTATAATGGCTTGGTTCGAAATAGGTGAATAGTAGTGGTATGTCTCCAACTTTCAAGAATTATAATGGCTCATAACAAAAATCCCAGAAAGAAAGACTATGTAAGTACATCAACCTTTTCTGCCATAAAAGGCATGTTTCCTTTTCTTGAGAAAAAAATTATATGTATTTCTTGGCGGTGATTTCCAGTTCTTTCTTATGCGCAAATGCATTGAGGCAACAGGTGGTGTGTGCTAGCGAGTAGGGATGGCAGCGGGTTGGGTAAGATGTGGGTAAGGTGTTTACCCGCCCGCCAGCACATCCGCAGCTCCTATTTTTTGCCCGCCCGCTAGTCTGCCCGCAAGTAAAAAATGTTGCCCGCGCCCGACGGATATCCGCGGGTAACGGGCAACCCGTCGCCCGCAAGCCAGGTTACCTTGCGTCACGCCGTCGCCGGCCGTTTTGCGTCCTGCGCCCTCCTAGTCTCCTATGCTGTCGCGCCCTCTGCGTCGTCCTCCTGTGTCGAGCGCCGCCTGCTGCCGCGCCCTCATATGAAGCAGCGCCGCCGGCCATCGCGCCTGCACGAAGATGCCGCAGCGCCCGCGCAGTCCTGCATCGCCTGCCACCATACATCTGCCGCCTTGCGTGCTTGCCGCTCGCGCGTTGCTGCGCCGCCTGCCGCCTTGCGCGCTTGCCGCCGCGTGCGTAGTGCTGCGCCGCCTGCTGCCTTGCGTGCTTGCCATCGGAGAGAGAGAGAGCAGAGAAATGAGATTTGAACGGGGGATACGTACGAGTGGAGTAGGGCAACTACATTGGTGTTGTCTACTAGGTCGCTTTATGCATTGCCACATCATCGTGAGACGATGTACCAGACGACTCATACAATGGATTATCTTATCAGTTGTCTCAAAGAAATGCACAATCCCTTAATTTATGCATAGAAAAAAAAATTTGAGTTGCATGACAACAACAACTCGTACAATGGTGTGTAGGTTGTCTCATAGTCCTAAATTTTAGCCTATGAGGCGGTTGCCTCGCGAAACAATCACCTTATTCTCTCTCCTTCCTCTCTCTCCACCACATCATCAAAAATCCTACGTGGACTTGCATGAGACGACCTATGAGACCGCTGATGTGTAGCAATGTACTTGCCCTTAGGCAGGGGCAGCTGCCCGGACGTGCGGTGCCATGTGCTGTGCGGCTATGCGATGTTAGGATTTGTTTTTGGCTGGGCTAAATGTTAGATGGGCTCTATATTTTGATGGGTCACTATGTTATGCGGGTAACGGATAATATCCACGGATGAGCTCTTCTGCCTGCGGGCGAGATCGCATGCCCGTATCCGTGCCCGCGGGTGAGATTTCCTGCCCGCACCCGTGCCCGTCGGGTCGGTTATCCGTGGATATTCACGCCTACGGGCAGAATTGCCATCCCTACCAGCGAGTGGCGACGACGGAGCTCACTGAATTCCCTGCCCTCACCCGCTCCACCCTGCCTGATGGATGGAGTACTTGCCGGCTTGCCGCTTCCAGCGTTGCCTTCTCCATACAAAATATACAGAGGGTGGTGCGTCGTGCCGTTTCTTGACAAAATCAAGATGGACATGGCAGTATATGTTTTAGCTGCAATGGGGCCATTTGGATTAGTGTATAAGTAAACTGGCGTGGCAGGGTCTGGGTCGAACTTGTAGTTTGTGCTAGCATATACCGTAGATACACGAGTAAGAACTGCATCATTGACATCTCCCTCATGCGAGAATGAGAAACAGTCATAATAAGGTTTTTCCGAGGTCGGCGGGCAGGGAGAAGGTCCACGTCATCAGTAAAACAAAAGTTCACCGTTCGATCGGCAATCGACGACGGCAGCTATTGGTTCAGACCTCCTCGGTGGGAATAATATCGACAGGATCCAGTATCGTGGCGCCACGAGTCGGTTTCCTGCTGGTCTGCAAGACTCCATACCCTTCTCCGTCTTAGGCTCTCTGCCACTCGCATCGATATTTCCGTCCCCGTCCCGTCCTCTTCCCGCCACTGCTCGCTTCCTACCTCTTGCTGCTGCTAGCCTGCTACCGCCTCCTCCAGTCCTCCGTGCCCTCTGCGGCTGTTTCTGTCTCTGCCGCTGCCTCTCCCTCCCTTCGGAGCGACAACAACAAGCTGGATCCATCCGCCAGCCAAGGACAAGTCGTGCCTCGCCAGGCGCCGAGAAGCTGCTGCTGCCGCCGGCCACGAACGAGGAGGAGCTGGACGTGAACCGAAGACGCTTAGAGCCCGCCAAGCTCAACGGAACCACGAGCCGTCGCCACGTCTGCTTGCGCTGACCAGCACCACGACGTCGACTTCTACGCCATTTGCGATCTCACCATTCACAACGCCGCCACGACGACGCACGCAGGGGAAGCCGTTGCTCGGAGCCTGGGTTCGCTGAACCGCGAGCCACCGTCGACGTCGAGCATGAGCCGCCTTGCGCCTACACGGCATCGTTTCGTCAAGGCCTCACTGTTAGATTGATCTCCTCAGTCCCAAAGGCCTGATCTCCTCAGTCCCAAAGGTCGTGGGCCTTGATCTGCGCCCTGATTGGAGGCGCCCAACCTAATATGGTTGGTGGGCCCCTGTCGCCAGCGCTATATAGAGAGTGGTGGAGGCCACGTCTCAACTCACGAGGTTGAACTGAGCACACACCCCATCGACACTCAAACCCTAGACCGATCTAGAGGGCTGCGCTACGGCGGCGGGAAGCTCCACCACGACGTCTACCGCAGTCTCTGGCCAAAGCCGGTGGCGCCTTGAAGGCCAAGAAGACCTACTACGCAGGGCTTCCTCCTCTTCTCCGAACGTTGCTGCCCGAGAGCAGATCTCCTTCGACGAACCCGCTATGGCATCCACCGAGCCATCCAACACCTCTACTCGTGATGGCATGGATCTTCATTTCTCTCCCTTCTCCATTCCTAGATCTAGGACACCTCGACACATACACTTAAATAGAGTTTTCCCGCCTAGATCTATACACTAGTTATACACTAGTGATCCCCAGAATTAACACTCACCGCCTCCCAGCCTCGCCTAGACCTCCTCGAGCCCGACGGTGAGTAGCCGCATTTCTGCTCTGTCCCCCCTCCTTGTTCGATTTGCTGTCCTGCTACTGGCCGTGGCCGATGAACCACCCATAGCGAACCACGGCGCCCAAGCCGCCGGCATCGTCCACCGCCGGCAGGGCCAGCACCAGCAAGCCGGCGGGGCCCCATGGGCGCGGTGCTGGGGCGCTCCATGGAGGACGTGCGCGCGACCTACTCCATCGGCAAGGAGCTCGGGCGTGGCCAGTTCGGCGTGACGCACCTGTGCACACACCGTGGGTAGGGGGAGAAGCTGGCGTGCAAGACGATCGCCAAGAGGAAGCTGGCGGCCAAGGAGGACGTCGACGACGTGCGCTGCGAGGTGCAGATGAGATCATGCACCACCTCTCCGGCCAGCCCAACGTCGTCGGCCTCCGGGGCGCCTACGAAGACAAGCACAACGTGCACCTGGTCATGGAGCTCTGTGCCGGCGGGCGGCGGCGAGCTCTTCGATCGCATCTTTGCCAAGGGGCAGTGCACGGAGCGCGGCGTCGCTGCTGCGCACCATCGTGCAGATCGTGCACAACTGCCACTCCATGGGGGTGATGCACAGGGACATCAAGCCGGAGAACTTCCGGCTGCTCAGCAAGGCCGAGGACGTGCCGCTCAAGGCCACCGACTTCGGGCCTCTCCGTCTTCGCGAGGTGTTCAGGGACATCGTCGGCAGCGCCTATTACATCGCACCGGAGGTCCTCAAGATGAGGTACGGGCCCGAGGCCGACATCTGGAGCGTCGGCGTCATGCTCTCTACATCTTCCTCGCCGGCGTGCCTCCATTCTGGGCAGGTCCGTCCGTAGGTCGATGCAGGGGCCAAGCCTGCAGCACATTTTCAGATGGCTTCTGCTGGACTCTACTGTTGGCAGAGAATGGGAACAGCATCTTCACCGCCATCCTGCGTGGGCAGTTTGACCTCGCCAGCGAGCCACGGCCGCATATCTCATCGGGGGCCAAGGATCTCGTCAAGAAGATGCTAGGAAGTGTTTGGTTCAAGATATGGTAACGCAAATGGAAACGAAATCAAATTACAGAGGAATCGAACATGGGATCTTTTATTACAGACTTTGCTTGGTTTTATAAATGTAACTTTATCACCTTTGTGCCAGAGCGCGAGGCAGCTGCACCCTGCAGGCGTTGATCTGCTCTACTGCTCAAAGCAACAACGATGGAGCTCTGCTTCTCCCAACGATACGATTCACACGACGAGACCAACCAACTGTGGGTGATCGCGATCTGATAACACGGGCAGAGGGTGGAATCAGATATGAACTGGGCGGTATTCCATTACATTACATGGTAACTGATTACTGACTTGATCGAACCAAACGTATGTAATGGTATCGCTTGCCGACTGTAATTCGATTACGTTACAGAAGTACGAATCGAACACTTCCTCAATATCAACCCCAAGGAGCGGCTCACGGGTTCCAGGTCCCCAGTAAGTGCTAATAACATCCCAAACATCATGTTACCATCATATTATTCACGAGTTGAGTTGTACGAACAAAGTGACATCGACACGGATTTGAACTTGTAGATCATCCGTGGATCAAGGAAGATGGGGATGCTCCTGATACACCACCACTTGATAATGTTGTTCTCAACAGGCTCAAGAAGTTCAGGGCCATGAACCAGTTCAAGAAAGCGGCACTCAGGGTACGTATCTGATAATAACTCTACATATCAAAATGCTGAACAAAACTGCTTACAGGCAAATTTAAATTATGCGCTCTATCCCAATGTAGATCATAGCTGGATGCCTATCTGAAAAGATCACCAGGCTGAAGGAGATGTTCAAGAACATCGATAAAGATAACAGCGGGACCATTAAACTGCAAGAGCTCAAAAACGGGTTGGCAAAGCATGGAACCAAGCTGTCAGACACTGAAATTCAGCAGGTGATGGAAGCAGTTATTTTTTTTTTTTTTTTTTTGGCGATCGTGCCTTGGCACGTGTTTCATTAAGAGAGAAGCAGTAAGTTTTAGTATACTGAAATGTGGTTCCATTCAAAGTGGGAATAGAATCTGAGAAGACACCTTTCAAAAAAAAAAATTACATTAGGCAATGGGTTAATTGACTATGACGAATTTGTCACCGCAACAGTGCACATGACCAAATTGATAGGGAGGAGCACCTTTACACAGCATTCTAGTATTTCGACAAGGACAACAGCGGGTAAGTTGAACATTAAAATGGTACAGCTGAGAGACCTGAATTCTGGACTACAGATATCATAAAACACCTATACTTCCATCTGTCACATCTGGTTTTAGAAAGAAAACCAGATGCATCTCATATGTGTGCCAAGATCAATTTTCACACATATGATAGACTCCATGAATAAATAGAACACAAAGTTACAGCGGAAATAATAAAATAAAGACAATACAAACGTTTTCTAGCAGCGGAATATTGAACTCTTCACCACAGGCAGTTGACTGGGGTTGCGTACGCCTAGCACCATCTTCAACAACTTCACACACCTTCTGAATACTGAGCAGCAATAAGCAAGGATGAGTACACTTATGGTTGGTACTCAGCAAGGTCACCGAAATAACCAGAACAATTTAATCATCAACTTCAAGTATATTAATCATTAATCATGTGAGGGTCCAGGCCGTTCATGACCGCGAACACGGCTGTTATAACAGTTTTACACTCTGCAGAGGTTGTACACTTTCACCACAATTCGCGTAAAAGCTCCGAAGAACTTTAAACCCAACCATGCTGTGCCGGCCAAAGCACGTATCGCACTTTCGAGGTGCGACTGCATAGGTACGCTACGAGGCCTTTAAAAAGATTCGCTAGCAAATAACAATCCGCTGAGGTTTCAAGTCAAAGCGGACCATAACCCTCCCTAATGAGGATGCCACTTAGCCAAGCCGACTTCCCAAGAGGACCGGGCTATACCCCATCAATGCAACCCCTCTTGCCCTTTCGGTAAGATCATTATTCACTAGAGTTTCTAATTAATTAGCCAAGACCAGAGCCATTATAGTATTGTGGTTGTACGGGTAATCCTGGGTGGTTCTCCATGTTCCGATTAACATATATAATCTTATAAAGCATAGGTAGAAGGATGGTTAGGGACACTTGCCTTTCCGCAAAGGAAAACCACTGCTTAGTCTTCAACTCTTGTTCTTGATAGCTCCAGAATGACGTTCCTCTAATCGTAGCAAACATCGAGCACAAGCACAAACATGCAAGTAAAGAAAAAATAGGTACAACTAAGAACAATGCACCAATCAAAAGAAAAGCTTTAAAAAAAACGCACTAAACGATGGGGCTCGCTACTACGAACACAAGGACGCATAAAACACTGAAAACAAAGCTGCGGCTGAAAGGATACCACCATCGAAAGATTTATATTATAAAAGAATTTAGAGACTACGTGCTTCATTTATTTTAACTAAGAAAAGGCATGTAACGAATATTTAGAGAAATATTCAGTATTTAAATTAATCAAATTATACTTTGATATGAAAAGACGGGTTAAAGCTTAATCAATTTTATTTGCAAATGTGTATGATAAATTATACCAATTAAACATTTATCTTGCAAGTAAATGATGCGAGAGAATCTAGCGCACAACTTTATGTGTAATGTTCAACTAGCCATATCGTTATTTGGAAAGAAATTATAATAGTATTAATCATATTAGATTTGTTCATATAAATGAGGTTCAAGCCTATTTTGCTTTTAATTAGAAAAGCTAGTTAATAAATATTAATCAAGTTAATATTTATTTACAAAAGTCGATGTATAAACCTAGTCAACTTTTATTTAGGAAAACTAGATTCAATATGGAGCATTAAGCAAATTAAGTATTAGTTTATGAAGAACGTTACATGACCTAGTTAGATTTTATTTGAAAGAACAATGAAGTAAGCATTAATCAAATTAATATTTCATTTTATTAAATAAATTATAAAACAGGGAACATTGCTTCTAACGCGTGGTTTAAGTTGATATGAATCTATCGCAACAAGAACAAAAAGATTAAACGGAGACTAAACGTGGAAACTATTAGCTTCTAAAGGCGATAGGGATCTAATCGTGAAGGACTACAGGTTTCAGGGGCTATCTAAGAAGATTTGCAAGACCCAGAGAACAGAGCTCGTGATTAGGTCAAAGGCTAGGGTTAGATTAGAAAAGATGCAAGGCTCGGATTAGAGTGAAAGGATCTATTTGGCTGCAGGGGTTTTCCTGTAACATTCAGAAGACACAATTAAAGGGCTAAAGATTACAAAGGACTCTAGGGGTCTAATCGCAAAATCTCAAGAGCTCTGAGCCATCACGAACAGGGCTCTGCTCGTCGGCCTTGCGGCGATTTGGTGGACTAGGGGCGCATCTAGGTAGAGCAAACGAAAAAGGAGATCAAGGGGAACTCGTGGGTGTTCTCACCAGGCGCGGCGACGATCGGAGACAGCGGCCGACGACGAGGTGCTCCAGGCGGCGGCGGTGCTCCGGTGAGCAATAGGCGACGTTGACCAGAGAAATCGATGTCGCTCGGACTGGAGATCGTCACGGTGGCGCCCATCTTCCTCCTTTGCCTCGGATCAGAGCGAATCTCCGGCAATGGCGGTTCCTGCAGCTCGGCTCCGGCGAACTCGATTGGTGGCGGTCGGCGGCGGAACGGCGACGAGAATAGGCGCATTAGATGCGTCTCGGCTCAGTGAAACTCGTAGTGGAGTCGGTTGTGTCCAGCGAGACTTCACGGCGGGGAATCAAGTGGAGAACAGTGTCGGTGGCGCTCGGCTTGTTCCGACGAGCTCCAGTAGGCGGCGGCGCTGTGGAGACCCAGGGTGAGGCTAGGGCAACGACGGTTCTGGATGCGGCGGCGCATTATATGGGGCGGAAACGGCAGCCTTGGCGTGCGCGCCAAGAAGGTGAAGGCGGCGGCGCATCGGACTCTGTTAGAGTCCAGCTTGGAGACGGCTGGAGGAGGGAGATGACACCTGGGTCCCGCGCGTCGGTGAGATGGAGAGAGAGAGAGCAGATGGAGGGGGGCTGGGCCGGCGGTTTGATCTGCTAGGCCGAGCGGAGATGGGGTGATGGGCCGAAGTGAAGAAACGGGTCAGCCCAAGAAGGAAGAGGAAAAGGATTTAGGAATTGATTTTAGGAAAAGAAATTTTAGTTCAAACATAAATCTAGGAAAATCCTAGATAATATATTTAAGCCATAAAAATTATTTGGAAGCTCCAAAAATCTTAGGAAAAATTCCAGAGATAGAGTTAGAGACTTAGAACCAAAATAAAATATTTGGACTCTAAAAAAAGGGAATTTAAAGCCTTCCAATAAATGGATTTGGCTCTAAGGAAAAGAGAATAAATTCCCAGAAAAATCTAGAAAATTCTCAGGGAAGATTTGATCGACGATAAAATGCATTTTGAAACATTACACTCAGAAACACATGATGCACGTTGGGATGAATGCAACACTTTTAGTTAAGACCACATAAAGCATATTTATTTAATTATGAAAAATGTTTATTTTCTTATAGCAAATTTCCTATAAATTAAACAAATGTTGGAAAAGTTTTAATAATTCATGAAAATTGTTTGTTTAATTTCTCTTTCTAATTCACATCCCGAAATCCAAATTTCGGGGTGTGACACCATCTATCTCACAGGTACATTACAATTTACAAGAGAAGAACTCGAGCAAGCCTTGAAGGAGCGAGGGTGTTATGACGCCAAAAAAATCAAAGAGGTAATCTCAGACGCTGACTCTGACAATGTAAGGAACAAACTTTGTGTAAATTTACTTTTCATAATAAACCATACAAACCACAACATCAACAACAATTCAACATTATGCCAATTTATACAGAAAAAGGAAAAAGAGTCCAGTAGATCAAATGATTAATTATCCTAGTGACTGTATACGTTTTTAGTTTCTTAAATAAAGATATTGAAATTTATTTTTTTTCATGTGTAGGATGGAAGGATAGACTATTCAGAGTTCGTGGCAATGATGAGGAAAAGGACGGCTGGTGCAGAGCCAATGAACAACAAGAAGAAGAGAGACATAGTCCTATAGTGAAGCAGCAATTGAGTAATATGTATAGCAGCAATTGAGTAATACGTATAGCAGCTCAAAACAAGCAATTTTGCGCAAGTGTACACAAACTCAACTGAGTTACTATGCGGTTCAGTTTATGGATGGTTGTGTACATTGAGCAACATGATGGCAATTCAGTACATGCACATTTGAAAAGAGTAAAAGGGCTCATGGCGTCTGCCATTCTCATTTTTCCTAGCACAGAAACAGATGACATGTTTGATGCAACTCATAACAAGATGCAATGGGGGAACCATTCTCTACATGAAAGATACGGCTATTGCAATGAGCACTTGCACAGATTGTACAAGGAACATCTTGATGCTTCAAACAAACACTGACAGAAATGAATGGCCTATACGCTGACAAGAGATTCCAGTTTAATTGTTTGACGGAAGGTGTTTCTTGCATGTGCTAGAATGAATAAAAATACGAAATAGAGGAATTGGGTTACCGAGGAGAATTCAGTTAGTGAGATTCACGGTCCCTTTGGCGGCGTTCTCTCTGTAAAGTTAGACATATAAGTTATGCTATATACACGAATAAAAAAAATGATAATTGCGATGAAAGGAAAACCCAGTAAGGCAGTAAACCCGAGAAACCCCTGGCCACATAGGCGTTTCTTCAAACAGATAGCGAGCACGCCCCCAAGCAACAGCGATGAGCAAGTGCAGGCAATTGAAGGAGCGCCACCAAGCATTGCTCGGTCAGAGTGCCGACAGTATTTGTGCTACTCCAGTAAGGCAGTAAAGGAGGATTGAAGAATGCTACAGCCCTGACCCATGAAGGGCCTTAGGAAGGTGGAGGAGGAGAAAGAGTGAGGCTAGTAGTACCCTTCGTTCCCAGTAGGGGTGGAAGCAGACGAAGTCGTAGACTAGGGAGATGGTGTTGACGAGGACGAGGTTGACGCCCATGAACAGCAGCAGCCCCGTCATCGGGCGCGCGCGGTGCGGCATCTCGCTGCCTCTTCCTTGGCCAACGCGGAGAGAAGACGACGACCCTTCAGCCGCCGCGGCGGCGGGGCGGCCGGTCTGGGCACCGGAGCACGGCGGACCGGCGAAGCTAACAAAGCGGTGGTCAGGATCAATCTCTGCCGCACACTTCTTGTGATCCGACGGCTACAGGTGGTCCGGTCCCGCCAACGATAGCCTAACACTGAAATCCGTTGCCGCGCCATCTTTAACTGTCCAGTGGTAATTTTGTGTGAGATCCAACAAATGTCTCATAATTTGATATAGATATATACACATAAGTTTTGTCGTGTGATGACTGGGGTCTGGCTACATTTACATTCTGAATAAAAGGATGTGGAACAAAAGGATCAGGTAATCTTGTGCAAAATCTCCTTGAAGCAACCTGGGCTATGGATCAAACAAAAAAAAAAGATGCCAATTCTCTTTTGGAACCATCCTATATCTTCAAAAGATATATGTTGTGTAGTACTCCAGATTGGATGCAACATCATGTATCAAAATGGGATATACCCCATATAGACTTGCAAAAGTTATGTGTATAAGAACACACACACAAGCACAACATAGAAATCTGAACAAAGAGAGCATTGACTAAATTGTTAGTCTGGCATGTATTTTACTTCAAAAGAGTCTCCATTGTGTCTGCATTAGCTTAATGATTGATGAATTTCTTTTCTCAAATATATGCCTTCAGATATTCCATCTACAGTCCAGTCTTCTATAGCATTCCAGAATTTAGGTTTGGTTTCTCTACAGCTAGAACCATATTGCCAGAATTTAGGAGCATTCACAGATCGGTTTGGGTTGAACATCCCGTTTGGATTTTCTCAAGTAGACATACAAAACAAATGTTTCTCAAGTAGATAGCATACAAAACAAAGCTACTATGTATGGTTGGTATTCTCTTAGTTTTGAAGAATGAAACTACCATTTAACAAGATGTTTTATCAATTATTCTTAAATTTGATATCACCCTTCTTTTTTATTATTCTGGTTGAGGTATAAAGTACAAGCTGTCTTACCAAGACACACCAAAAATTCTAGTCATTTGACTCATTTGGCATTTGAGCTGAATTATCCCTTAGTACATCAAGAGTTAGTAATTTCAGTTCGGGATTATTTGGAATTAGAATCCTAGGAGCATCTGCTGAAGTGCACAACCTCCAGTTAGGTACACCTGAATCTATTTGAGTTGAATTTAGCAACTACAATTCTGGATTATTTGGACCTAGAATCCTAGGAGCATGTGCAGAACCTCCAGTTAGGTTCACCTGAAGTTATCTCTTGTCCAGAACTTGAATAAATCACAGCTCCAACTTGAGGAATAGGGTAAGTTTATTTGAATCAAACAAAAGGACATCATTATTTTTCTATGAATTTAGAAAATTACTTTGGGTGCGGTGCACATGTATTAACATGTATCAACAACTAGCTAGCTTGTTCACTGTTCATCTTCTTGAGACAAGTACACATCGCAGCAAAAAAGAGGGTTGAACATCATTTGCTTAGGGCAGGCTTCCAGAGTAGCATACGGCCATGCCTCCAAGTAGAGCAGCCGGCAAAGCCAGTGACAACTGAAAGTGCCATGAAGCTTGAGATGAAAGGTCCAATTCACATGCATTTGCTCAAGCATTTGGTGAGCACTAAGCAGCAACTGTTAGATGGCGAGCAGAGCACAGGAAATAATCAAGACAATTTACCGCTTGCAGTGGCTCCCTTATCATGTTGGGGACAATATGGCCGCTCCCACATTGGCTGCATCAGCGCTCGACGACGTGTTAGCAGGCAAATCCGCTGGAGAGAGACCCATACTACAGAGGGGGAGAGTGTCGGCTTCCTCGGCCGGCGGCCCTATACCACACTACCACAGCTACCGCGGTGTCCCGACAAGTCGGAGCTGGCCGAGATGCAGCGCTCCACACGGTAAGCTTCCACGTCCGTGCGTTAAGAGAGGGGGACGCGAGCTGCACCAGGCGCGTGCAGGCTGAGGAAGAGGAAGGTGGGGGAATTCTCCGCGTGCGGGGAGACACTGCTCGTGGAGGCCTGGAGGGCATGAGGAGAGCTGTTGGGGATCAATCGTGAAACGTCGATAGAGCGCTTGAGTGGAGGCCCTGGACTGATGGTCCGATTTAACTCGGCAAGAAATCCAACGGTTGTCGTTTGGAGGTGACGTGGCCCTGTAGAATTGCACGGTTTGGGTCCAGCTTTCCTTACGTAGAGATTCCGATTAGCGGCCCAGCCCAGGTATCTTTGGACCTTGGGCTTCGGTACTACCCTGTTTACCAGCCCAGCCCTTTTACTCAGCGGTGGGATGACTGACGTAACCTCAACTGAGCAACCGTCCCAGTGTCACTTCTGCTCTGGCAAAAGCAGTGCACGACTGCACGGGCAGCAAAACAATACCACCGATGACAAAAGCAGCAAGTCGCTTACACTAAGTGTTACGTGTTTGGTGTTACTAGCAGTTGAGCGCGGAAAAATTGTGTACATCTCTACATATTGCAGTAGCAAGAGACCTGCTCATGGCTCATTTAGTGATACCCACGAACATAATTTTGTATGCACACAGAGGTTAGCCAGGCAAATCACAGGCCAAACATATGAAAGAGGTAAAACGCAAAACCTATTCTCAATTTCTCGTGCTAATAAACGTACAAGAAGCCAATCCCAGCTATCCTCTATCTACGCGGACTCTTCTAACACTTCACCAAAGCGATCCAGCCTTGACACCTCTGCATCATAGTCACGGATCAGGGTATGGTTGACGGAACCATCATCTTCGCTAGCATGGATTTGCCGCCCACCAAACCTGCAAGGTAACAAATACAGAATAACAGCTATTACTCGTATCTTCAATATGATAGCAAAACTTTTTGCAACATTTCAGATTAAGGGCCTGTTCGCTGCGCTGCCTACGGCTGCAGCTGCTGCAGCGGCAACAGTTGCCACAGAGGCAACGGCTAGCAGCTGCAGCGCAGAACAGCACCAGTTCAGCTGCAGCGAACAGGCCCTAAAATCAATGAGGAATGATGGCAAAACTTTAACAACATTTTAGTCCAAGATCAATAAATAAATTATGTCTTAATGGTTTAAGAGACAAACTAAGGTGCACGCCAAATGTCCATTTCAGCATTCCAAAACGCACAACATCATGAACAAAGGGGAAATAATTAGTTGTGTTGACTTACCATCTGGCATTCATCTTCTCTATGCATTTGGCACCATCTTTCCGGTCTTTGAATTTAACCAATATGACTCCTTGTGGATGATTTTCACAAACCTGCGTCAAGAAACATGTCAATTTAACAGCAGTGGTTTGGTGGAAACGGAGAAGCATGTAATAGCAACAATTCGGCGAGTTACGGCTGATCCATTCGCATATGGCTTCTTTTCAGATGATTTTTATTTGTGTAGCATGCATCTTGCATTCTTGCTATTATAATGAAATGGTGATAATTCTATTTTACAAAAAAAATGGCAATATTTGTTTTCCAGATATGTCCATAAAACTCCATGTCAAGCTCTTCATCGGCCAGCAGGTTCAAGATATTCTTGGTTAGTAAAAATAAAAAGAAAGGTACTATGAAGCATAAACCTCACAAAAGCAATCTGAACTGATCTAATGTGCAAGCAAGTACAAGTCCAATCCTGAACCAAAAGTGCACAAATTTGTGGGAGACTCAGCTACTTACCCTCAACTCAGCAGGAGTGAACATGTACCCAAAATAATGGTAGTAGGAATCGTCAACTTCTTATCATCATGCCCACCTAGTTAGAAGAAATTGATAACAAAATATGAGGTTAGATTCCAAGTTTGAATCAGCTATGATTATTGCAAATAACTTTAAAAAATAACGTCGAAATTACCCCATCCAAGCATTTTGTCTTCAACCTTCTTGGTCTTCCTTTTCTTTTGTTCATGAGTTTTCTTTACAATGAAAACATCATCTGAAACAAATTTGATCATGTCAGAATAAGTTCTGTTCGCACAAAGAGTTGGTTGACAGAACCATGAGCCATACCTTTCTGCTCAAATTTGGCCGGACTCACAGACATCAGAGTCTTACCACCAGGTCGGAATGATGTCCCATCCAACAACTGGACTGCTAAAGCTACAGAAGGTTCCTAGACCATTGAAAGGAAAAGCACATAAAAGAAATGCATAGTGATTTCAAAGAATCTAAGCAGTTCAACACTGAGATACCTTGAGATAAGTCACCAAGGCATCACCCTTTTTCCTGCCAGTTGCCTTGTCAGTATAAATCTTCACCCGAGGCTTTTTAGTCTCTGGGGTCCTGTAGTATCAATTATCAACATTCACAGGTGTTCAATGCTTTAAAGTCCAGGAAAGAATATAAGTGCCACTCTTAGAGTATATTTGGTAGTTTAGATATACGTATCGTAGACTGTCATGTGTATCTGGTGGGGTTGCCTTACCCCCCAAGTCATGTACTCCTATATATACCGGCCGAGGCCTCAATGCAATATAATCCATCTATTAGACACAATACTATTACTCTACATGGTACCACGAGTTTAGGGTTTGAGATCCTAGGCTAACCTTCCGCTGCCGCCATCCTCACCCCAGCCTCCTGCGTGCTGCCGCTCGTCCCCCACGGCGTCCATCCAGTTCACCCCCTCGACGGCCTACTAGCGCGCCTCCGGGGAGATCACCCATGTCGATCTCTACCGGGGGCAGCGCTATCTTCGATTCCCGTGGCGGATCTTGCTAATCCGCTGCCTCCATAGCGTCAAGCAGCACCAGATCGTGATGAACCTCGCCATCTTGTCCACCTTGTCGCCGGCGGGCTGCGTTCACCCTGTCGCCTTCGCCGAGGCCTCCCCATACCGACGAGATCCGCCACTCCTAGCTGGTGCAGCCTGCCTCGGCAGATGCTGTCCTTCCAGGCGGGGAGCCGCTGACCTGCGGGAAGCCGCTCGCTCGCGCGGGATTCGTCGCCGCTGCTGGCGGCGGGACCCGCCATCATCCATGGCGGGGAGCCATCCGCCTCTGTGGGAGACGCCTTTACCCACACCTCGGCTTCTCCGCCTAGATCCGCGGCGCTCTACTCCTGTCGGGGAGCCAACGGTTCGGCAGGAGCTGCCGCCTACCACCCTCACCGCCGTTCACTGGTCCCTCCTGCCGCCTACCACCCTCACCGCCGTTCACTGGTCCCTCCTCTATTTCTTCTCTCCGCGTTGTTTTTTTTGAGAGCCTCTTATCTGGGTACAACTGTAGTATCTTTTCATACACATGTACTCACACCTCACCCTACACACTCACGCCTCACTCACACCCCACACATGTACAAACAACCTACAACTACACTCAACTAAACCGCGTCCTTCTTGATATCATCGGAATCCTTGACTCCGTAGGCGACGGGTACGTCGCAGTCCCTTGGTGGCTCCACGCGCGAGAGGCGAACGCTTGAAACACCCAAGCGAAGACTGTACAGCAGGGAACTACTGTTCCTGGTGGGAAATCACGCGACGAGCGAAGCTCGAACGCGTGACCGGTGGCCTCCACACCCGGAGTGCGCACCACTCAAGCTATCGCTCGATCCCCTTCTCTCCGCGTTGTTGACCGTGAAAGAAGAAAAGTGAGCAGAGGATGAGGGGCTGTGCAACGTGCACCCAGAGGTTCTACACAGGATGTTGTTGCGTGTATTTCTTTTTTTTCTCAATCACTGATCGAGATTGCGTCGCCCACCACCCGTCGACATCGCGCCTCTACCTCGACATCAGCATCGACTTCCCGGCTTCTTCCTCGCCTTCGACTGTGCGACATGGCTACATGGGCGGTGCACCACTCTCGTGGCCGCTTCTCCCGCTCGTCGACCCTCGCCGGCTCGTCTTCGCCTTCACCGATCGGGACGCCTCCATCGACTTCGTCCATCGTCGCTTCACCTCGCTCATCTTCGGTCTGATCAGCCAACGTGTATGATCCACCTGGCTCCCATGACGTCCATCTTCGTACTGTGCTTCCCGAGTATGGAGGGCTACCGCAACGTTGCCTCTTCGGGCTGCAGCGGTGCCACTCGTGGTCTCCTTCGCCGTTGCATCTTCACCGCCGTTGACTACGTCATTCGACTACGTCAGTGCGCGTCTTACGTGTTAGGTCTTCATCAAGTTGTCTAAGTTTTTCGCCGTCTTCTTCGAGCACCGCTGCCGCGTTGCTCGGATCATTCGGCCTTGTACCGAATAATCTAGGTTTCCCTCCTCACTTCGTCTAGCACAACCTCGTCGCCAGCGTCGCCGTCTCATCTACCCCGTTCGTCTACTCCAACAACTACGGGCTGCATCGGCATCTTCTACCCCGCCGTTCTTCTGCACCTGCGACCGCCTTGGAGGCCTTCTCTGCTGGTCTCTCAGACGAGGGCGCCTGGTTGTGCACTCTCCCTCACACGTCCGGTATTGGCAACGCTGGTGCGTGTCGTCGTCCCCGAGACGTTCCCGGGCCTAGCAAACCCGTAGGTGTATCGCCCGATGGACCTGACTGCGTCGACTTCGGCATCGTCCCTCCTCTTCGACTGCCTCGATGTGTCGCCATTTTCGTCTTTGGCGTCTTCTCCGTTACGCCATCACCATGGCGCCTCCTTGTGCGTCCGCGGCTTCATGTGCGGCTACCTCGTCTTCGGCAACCTCGATAGCTCTACGTCGACCACGGCTACTCTACGCACGGCATGCTCGACCATGGCTACTCGCCCTCCAGCTCGGCTACCTCGACATCGGCACAAAGGGCTATCATCCGCTTGAGTTACTCGTCGGTTCTCTCTAGTCGCAGCGTCCGCACCACACCGACGTTTTGTCTGCGGGGGGATGTTAGTCTGTCGGCTCCTGCCTTCGGCTTCTTCTCCAGTCTCACCGTCTACGGTGCTCCCGCTGTGACTGCGGGGGAGTGTTAGAGTATATTTGGTAGTTTAGATATATGTATCATAGACTGCCATGTGTATCCGGTGGGGGTTGCCTTACCCCCCAAGTCATGTACTCCTATATATACCGGTGGAGGTCTCAATGCAATACAATCCATCTATTAGACACAATACTATTACTCTACAGCCACATCACAGACATATAATTCTGAAACATATTATTAATAATAAAATAAACAACAATAGCTATTCGAAAGAAAATGTCAAGTAAATAATGTGATATTTCTTCGGTTCATTTAAGGCACCCACAGCATTTCATAACTTAATACTGTAAACATCTATTATAACTTGTGCGCACTGTGCCAATATACAGTAACATAATGCATGCTGCAGGTTTGAACAGATGAAATTTGCTAGGTGCTCGATGTGACCATAAAATATATAAGAGAAATTTTACAATGCTTGGAAAAAAGGAGAACCGTCCATTCCCAAAGATCTAATGGTGCTAAGGTGGGAGGTACCAGGAGGTACTAAGAAGTAAAGTACCAGGAGGTACCAAGAGGTAAAGTACTAGGAGGTACCAACAAAAAAATAATTGTTCGTATTAATAAAAATGATAAATTGGTAATTCTAATAAAGAAAGTATTATATGGATAGGATACTCTTTGAGATGACCTATTCTTTCGTTGATCCCGTTTCCTCGCGAATTCAAAAAAAAAGAAGTTCGTCCTCTTCGTCTCCCTCCGAGAACCCTGCCGCCGCACCACCGTCGATGACCGGAACACCGGCACGTTCCATGACTCGGAGTCGTCGGTCAGCTCGCGCGACACCCACGCTTTGTCTAGAGTGACCAAGAGGTTGATGCGTTCGTCGCCGGCCTGCTTGCGCCACCGCTGCTCGAAGTTCTCGTGCACGTCCCAGGCCACGGGGCCCTCGACATGGAAGTGTACATCGTGCATTCGTGCCAGGGCTCTCTGGCCTGCCCTTCTTGATGGACGTGCCGGGAAAGTTTGTCTGGTGGAAGTCGTCCGTGGTGTCCAGCATGGCTAACAGCAGGTGCTCCTGCATGTCGTACCTCCGGTCGATGCCGCCGAGGAAGCTCACGAGCCCCGGCGACGCGTTGACTGCTGCCGCCGCCGCCGTCAACGACCACAGTCTTCTGGTGGTGCGTGAACGTGGTAGCCCTCTCCATGTCCTGCACGTCCGGTCCTTGTCGCGTCGCGGAGGTCTCGATCCAACGGGTCTCTCGTGGCTAGGCACACTCGTGAGATGCTAGTTACAAAATTACCCTTCCTTTTTTTTCCCTAAAAACATAAAAACTTATCCAAATACCCAACCAGATCAAGGGCTACAATTAATTGAACAAACTAGCATAGTGCCCGTGCGATGCTACTGGCAGCAACAACATAAAACACTGCAAGATACAATAATACAATAATATAGTTATTTTTTATAAAATAAAATAATCTACTCTATTAAATATTTAGAACCGTGATGCGATCTACATATAATGGTTTGTATGTGTTGAAAGTATCTTTCGAAATATATATTTTCTTCGTGTGCCAAGTTATCAATGAAGAAATTTTTTCACACTATATTGCCAAATATTAACAAAATTTGAGAAGTGCCAAGACAAAAGCAACTAAAATCAATACATGCATCTAAATGTGAAACAATGGACAAAACTTGCACTAATCATTGCAAAAAAAAATTGTGATGCCCATAAGATGCTAAGAGAGGCATTACAATTGTATTACATTTTATACATACATTGTGATTCTCATAAAGTGCAGACTTAACTTGCAATCTTTGACAGAGACGAACGCCGCTGAGCCTAGCTACTCGCCTACTCCTGCATCTTGCATCAAATCAACCGCTGTGTTGGAGACTGGTGATTAAAATCCTAATAGATTAACAATAATTAGGCTTCACCTGTCTCTACATTAGATTGAGAAAGTAATGCAGCAAAATTGATAGAAAAGCAATGTTACCAACAATGATGGCTTTTTTTGTACAAATCTGTATAACTAAAAAATTATATCCAAATAAATTCAGCAACCTTGTGTATAATTTCGTAGTAAATCTGAGTCAAAACTTGTGTTTGGCTTTATTCATCCTTTACTTATGAGGCAAGTTTACAAGCAACTATAGATATAATTACAACAACAACACAACATAGCCTTTAATCCCAAGCAACTATAGATATATTTTCTCGAATACGCAGGAGAACTGCGCATCATTGTATTAATAGTAGAGAAGTGAGTCATACAGAGACCCAACACACACACACAAACACACCCTCACACACCCACTTACTGTCTGAGACTAATCACCTATTACTGAGGGAAGGACCTGACCCAAACAAACAAACCAAAACTCTCACCCTGTGCGCCAGGGCAGCCCTCTAGCGCCTGCCATGGACCAGACCAGAGCTTCCTCCCTAGCAAGAGTCAGAGCTGTTGACAGGCTAGGGGTGGCTCCATTGAAAACGCATTCATTACGATGTTTCCAAAGGCTCCAGGCGCCAAGTATGATGAGAGAATTCAGACCCTTCCGCTCATCACCACTAACTGACAGACTGGATTTGTCCCACCACTCATCAAAGGAGGGATCATCCAGCTGCGGGGCAAGCGAAGCAAGACCAATGCTTTGTAAGATGTTAAGCCAAAACTGTCTTGCAAAAACACAACCAAGTAGAAGGTGCTGAACACTCTCCTCCTCCTGATCACAGAGTAAGCATCGGTCTGGATGAGGAAGCCCACGACGGGCCAATCTGTCCGCTGTCCAACAGCGGTCGTGAGCGACCAGCCACATGAAGAAGCGGCACTTAGGGGGTGCCCAAGATTTCCAAATACGTTCATATGGAGCAAAACTTAGAGAACCCTCAAACAACGCACCATATGCAGACTTGGCTGAATAGGTCCCAGAGGTTGAGAACCTCCAAATATGCTTGTCCGGGACTCCTTCCTGCAGGACTACACTTTCTAACAGGTCCCACAAATTGAGATACTCCAACAAGGATTCCACAGAAACTTCACCCTGTATATCATCAAGCCAATTCTCATCACGAAGGGCATCCATAACCAGGCGCCTGTTAACTCTTCTCTTTGACACAAGGGCAAACAAGTTGGGTGCAAGGTCTTGGATGCTCCTACCAGACAACCATTTGTCCTTCCAGAAAAGAGCAACTATAGATATAATTGAGAAGAACAAATACAATCTTTATGGTACCTCAACATTAGCCTCCTGAAAGTCAATTTCTGGATGTGGCTCGTTTTCTGACCAAGAAAGTGCAATTAGAAACACCTCAACTCCTTTCTCATCCTGCAATGATGAAACAAAATGGCAGCATAGCATACAAGCTCCACTAAAGATTCTTGAGTCTTGACCCTTCTGGTACAGCATAGATGGTCGTCTCTTTCACTTGCATCTAACAAAAATTCCAGCACAAGGGTCGCATGCTAGAATGGATGAAGTGCAGCAGTAATTCAATAGCAGTTAGGTAGTACCACAAATCAGCATGAGACACAACAGAGAAGAAGTGCTGAATAAGTTAACAGAGAAGAAGTGCTGAATAAGTTTTTAATGGCATGAAACCTACACGTATTTGTATACATAAATTGTCTCAAGAATTCAGAAAAAAGTAAAAGAAGTCTTAACCTACTAAGCGTAGAACTGAAAATACTAAAAAGATACTTAGAAACAAGTATCAATATTTTTTTCTGAAGTCAGATGAATGAAATGACAACCTGATTCATATATAATTTCATGAAAATGAATAGCAGAAATAAGAAAGCATATACCAATGGATTAAAAAATGATTGTCCTTAAGCTATTAGCATCTAGTGTATCCAAGGGCCAAGGCTACACATTAATCAAAGTGGGAGAGCATATAGATAGCTAGGCACCCAGGTCATGTCAAATTCTATGATACAATTTTACCCCTCCGCCAAAAATCTAAGACCGTGCATCGGTGCATGAATACCTCTAATGTCGGAACTATCCCATCATCAGAGTCCACATTCTGCATCAGATATCAGAGTCCATATTCTGCCCAAAAAAGCTGTTGACAAGTAAATTGTTCCTTACATCAGCAGTGAGAAAGAGAGTTAATTCAGCCTGCCATCATGCACCGATTTCCAATTCATTTCTCATCTTCAAGAGCTTTAAGCTTATCCTGCAAGCATTAGTAACATCTCAGTTAGGACTCAGGAGTGCAAGATTACCCTAAAATTCAAATAAGTGTGCATACAGCTCCGAACCACAGGCATACACCCAAAAGGAACCTGCTTCAAGCATGCATGTATCCAGAAGAACAAACCAGCCATAATATCACATTTTGAATAAAGCTCATTCGTCACTCATCATCTGTTAGATGTTAGATTTTATGAAGGTTCATTTACCATATGCAATTCAGAGAGTGGTAGGATATACTGAATTATAATAGTTGAGCAACTGAAAATTATAAGTATCCAGAGGATAGACTGCCAGAGTGCTCTTACAAAATTATCAGTTAATGGGGGCAGTATACAAAATTGCAAGTTCAATGATGCTGAAAATATATCTTGCATCTGTCAGCCCAATGTTATTGAGAGGCCTTCAAAGGAGAGAACATACAACATAGAAGAGAGTCTTTAAGAAATTATGGAAGCAAGCTATAATTTTCTAAAGGTCTCTAAATTTGTATAGGTGGTGATACACTTCCATGATATTAAAAAATGTAAGTCATGATAACATACTTGGAGCCTTCCGATTAGCTGGTTAGCAAAAACGAAACTGTAATTTACAGAAAGAATTACAGTAAGAAAATAGCTATGAAAGTGGAGAGAGAGAACAATGGATCAGGTTTCAAGGTGATGCCTTAGTGGCCATGCTGACAAAGCCAAAAGAATCATCTATTGGCCTTTTTTAACCAAAAGGGAGCGAGCAAGAGATTTCAAACATCTTAACACGTAGCCACGAATGACTATCAGCTGATCCACTGCTACTAAAAACCGAACATACATTTCATCGAACATAAAGGACGCACTGGCCGGTCGCAAGCTCTCCGGCTGTTATGCCATCTCGGCTATCTGCTATCAAAGACAAAGAGAAAGCAGATTATTACAGAAACCAGATAGCAGCACCACACTATCAAAGACAAAAAAGATTCAGAGAACTCTTGTCCGAATTCCAACCACTAACATAAGGAGACTGCAACAAAGGAAAAGAAAAACCGGTGATGACTCTTGGGACACAAGTACAGAACGAAAGTGTATGTACTTGAAAATTGGAATAGTGGAGGCCGTAGAGGCTTAAGCAGACGTGCCAGTCCAGGACATCTAGCTCAACGATTATGCTGGTGGCGTTGCAGGCGACATCCTTCCTCTTGCGGCCACTCCTTTCTTGTCGCGTTTCTGCTCTCCGTCTACCGGAGGTGCTGTTGCTCATGTTGGATTTAATTGGGCTATAAACCCATGATAATTCAATTAAATCAAATAAAATTACAAGGCACATATCAAATGCTAGAGAATTGAGTAAGGAACATTCAGGAACTTTCTTGATCATTAAGATGAGTATGGCATGTTCATTGCACTTTGGTTGAGGAATTCAAATTGAATTCGTATAGCTAGTTCCATGAATTTCATTGAGAAGTTCAAATTGAACTTGATCGAGAAGTTCAAATTGAACTTGACATCCATTGATTGGAGAATTCTGGAACCAACTTGATTGACCAAGAATGATCTCTTGATCAAGGGGTCATCTTCTTCTATAAATAGATGACCCCTACCCTTTGGAGAAGCGAGTAAGCTCATGCCATCACACTCCTCTCAAGTCTCATAAGTTTCCCCTGCTGCTGCTGCGTTTCCACGCATCCCCATCGCGAGACTTTGTGGGCACAGAGCTTGCGAGAGTAGGCCTCCGAAACCACGCCTCTCTGAGATCCTGCTCGGGATAGGCGGGGGATCAGGTTTTTGGGGAGCGCATAGCGCGACTACTCGCTCGTGTATTACTACATCGAGAAGGCCGTTCGAGGGACTGCACTGCACCAACTCGTCACAACATCGAATTAGATCAGCTATATCGAATAAGCTCAACCGATTAGCATGTCTAATCCTGTTGAGAACGGCGCATCTGGTGTCTCCGACACTGGACCCGCCTCTGGGTACACTCTAAACCTTTCTTGTTTTAAGTTCATGTTAAACTGTGTTTTAATCATGAACATATGCTTCTGTTTTGCAATGACAAGATTACTATTCAACTTTATGATTTACACATTACATTTCGGATTCAAATTATGCCGTAAAGTGCCTAAATTTCTAACAATCCAAAAATCTGATAGGCTTACGGTAACTGGTTTCGCTGCATCGATCAAACCGAATATTTTTGATGGTTCAAATTACAAACGATGGCACGATAGAGTCATTTTGTGGTTGACGGCTATGAATATTATGCATGTCGCAAACGGGAAGTCTATGGGACCACTCACTTCAGAGCAAGAGAGAGCGTTCCTAGCGGCTGATAACCTGTTTTGAGGCGCCGTCATAAGTGTTCTTGCTGAAAATCTTGTGGATGTCTATTTGTCGCTACCATCCGGCAAAGATTTGTGGGATGCACTTGAGGCAAAGTTTGGTGTTTATGATGCTGGTAGTGAGCTATATATCATGGAACAGCTCTATGACTACAAGATGGCTGATGACCATTCTGTAGTGGAACAAGCCCATGAGATTCAGGCACTAGCTAAGGAACTCGAACAATTCCCATGTGTGTTGCCTGATAAGTTTGTGGCAGGAGGCATTATTGCCAAGCTGCCACCTTCTTGGAGGGACTTTGCCACTTCTCTAAAGCACAAGAGGCAGGAGTTCAGCGTTGCTGGTCTCATTAGGACTCTTGATGTTGAGGAGAAAGCGAGGGCAAAAGACACGCGTGGTAAAGGAGTTGTTGGGATTTCAAGCACAAACTTGGTGCAAAAGAACAACTTCAATGCCTCCCATAAGAAGAAGAAAAACAACAAGCTACTGCAAAACCAAACAAAGAATAAACAAACAACCACATTCAAGAAGAAGAAAGAAAATTGCTATGTCTGTAATAGTCCGGACCATTTTGCTGGAAAGTGTCCGGACCGTAACGACAAGAGATCTGCCAACATGATTATTAGCGAAACTGATGGAACATCTAGGTACGGTAGTTCATTACCTACAGTTCTTTCAGTTTGTCATTCACCTGAGTGGTGGGTTGACACGGGTGCTAATATTCATGTTTGTGCCGATGTTTCCTTGTTTTCTTCTTACCAGGCCGGAGGGACTTGCTCCTTGTTAATGGGGAATGGCTCACATGCGCGTGTTCTTGGTGTCGGTACGATCGATCTGAAGTTTACTTCGGGAAAGATCGTGCAATTAAAGAATGTGCAGCATGTACCATCCATTAAGAAGAACCTTGTCAGCGGCTCTCTACTGTGTAGAGATGGTTTTAAACTAGTCTTTGAATCCAATAAATGTGTTTTATCTAAGTATGGAACTTTTATTGGAAAAGGTTATGATTGTGGAGGCTTGTTCCGTTTGTCTTTGTTTGATGAGTGTAATAACGTTGTGAACCATGTGCTCAATGTTGATAAATCTAATGTTTGGCATTCGAGACTTTGTCACATTAATTTTGGTTGTATGATGCGGCTAGCCGGTTTGAATTCAATTCTGAAATTCTCCTTATTCAAAGGATCTAAGTGACATGTATGTGTTGAATCCAAACAACCGCGCAAGCCTCACAAGGCTGCTGAGGCGAGAGACCTGGCACCATTAGAACTAATTCATTCCGATTTGTGCAAAATGAATGGTGTGTTGACAAAAGGAGGTAAAAAGTATTTCATGACCTTGATTGATGACTCTACCAGATTTTGTTACATCTACTTATTGAATTCGAAAGATGAAGCATTGCATTACTTTAAAATCTATAAAGCTGAAGTAGAAAACCAACTTGAGAGAAAGATCAAACGTGTTAGGACGGATCGTGGTGGTGAGTACTTCTCAAATGTTTTTACTTTATTCTGTGAGGAGCATGGTATTATTCACGAGAGGACGTCTCCCTATTCACCTCAGTTAAATGGGGTTGCTGAAAGAAAGAACCGCACTCTAACGGATTTGGTTAACGCCATGTTAGATACAGCGGGACTTTCAAAGGAATGGTGGGGTGAGGCAATATTGACTGCCTGTCATGTCCTAAATCGTATTCCTACAAAGAATAAAGAAATAACACCATTCGAGGAATGGGAGAAGAAGAGGCTAACACTTTTATACTTACGTACTTGGGGTTGTTTGGTAAAAGTTAGTGTGCCAATAACCAAGAAACGTAAACTTGGACCTAAAACTGTGGATTGTGTCTTTCTTGGTTATGCTATTCAGAGCATTGGCTATAGATTTTGGGTAATAAAATCTGAAGTACCTGACTTACATGTTGGTACAATAATGGAATCTAGAGATGCTACATTTTTTGAGAATATTTTTCCCATGAAAGATGAAACAAGTTCGAGGCAAGAGTATATCGAGAAGGATATCTCTACCAAACCGATAGAACACATTGAACCTACATTTGTGAAAAATCTCGAGGAGGATAACAATGAAGCTCCTAGAAAGAGCAAGAGACAAAGGACTACAAAGTCTTTTGGTGATGATTTCATTGTATATCTCATAGATGATACTCCTAAAACCATTGAAGAGGCATATTCATCTCCTGATGCTAACTATTGGAAGGACGCTGTGAGGAGTGAAATGGATTCTATTATGTCTAATGGTACTTGGGAGGTTATTAAATGCCCTAATGGGTGCAAACCTGTAGGATGCAAGTGGGTGTTCAAGAAAAAGCTTAGGCCAGATGGTACTATTGAAAAGTACAAGGCTAGGCTTGTGGCCAAAGGTTATACCCAAAAAGGAGAGGATTTCTTCGATACGTATTCACCAGTTGCTCGATTGACCACAATTCGAGTGTTACTTTCCTTGGCAGCTTCTCATGGTCTTCGCGTTCATCAGATGGACGTTAAGACAACTTTCCTAAATGGAGAGTTGGAGGAGGAGATCTATATGGATCAGCCAGATGGGTTTGTAGCAAAGGGTCAAGAAGCAATGGTGCGTAAATTGTTGAACTCTTTGTATGGTCTCAAGCAAGCACCTAAGCAATGGCATGAGAAGTTCGATAGAACTTTGACATCTGTTGGCTTTGTTGCGAACGAAGCTGACAAGAGTGTGTACTATCGCTATGGTGGGGGAGAAGGAGTGATCTTGTGCCTGTATATTGATGACATACTGATTCTTGGGGCAAACCTTAATGTGATTAAGGAAGTCAAAGAATTTCTATCTCAAAATTTTGAGATGAAAGATTTGGGAGAGGCTGATGTTATCCTAAATATAAAACTAGTAAGAGAAGGTGATGGTGGGGTTACACTTTTGCAATCTCACTATGTGGAAAAGGTTTTAAATCACTTTAGGTATAGTGACTGCAAACCTGCTCCAACACCTTATGATGCTAGTGTGATTCTACGGAAGAACAAAAGGATACTGAGAGATCA
This sequence comes from Digitaria exilis, assembly GCA_015342445.1. Classification (NCBI taxonomy): domain Eukaryota; kingdom Viridiplantae; phylum Streptophyta; class Magnoliopsida; order Poales; family Poaceae; genus Digitaria; species Digitaria exilis. The sequence goes on from JACEFO010001666.1 coordinate 443,709, forward strand.
GCTGAGATACTCTCAGATCATTGGCTCATTGATGTATTTAGCTAGTGCTACGAGGCCTGACATCTCATTTGCTGTGAGTAAATTAAGCCAGTTCCTTTCGAATCCGGGAGATGAACATTGGGGTGCTCTAGAAAGAGTAATGCGCTATCTAAAAGGTACTATGAGCTATGGTATTCACTATACCGGGTATCCAAGGGTACTGGAGGGTTATAGTGATGCAAATTGGATCTCTGATGCTGATGAGATTAAAGCCACAAGTGGATATGTGTTTACACTTGGAGGTGGCGCTGTTTCCTGGAAGTCTTGCAAGCAGACCATATTAACTCGGTCTACAATGGAAGCAGAACTCACAGCATTAGATACCGCTACTGTTGAGGTTGAATGGCTTCGTGAACTCCTAATGGATTTGCCGATAGTTGAAAAACCGATACCGGTAATTCTAATAAAATGTGACAATCAAACTGTGATTATCAAGGTGAACAGTTCAAAGGACAACATGAAGTCATCAAGGCATGTAAAGAGGCGGTTGAAATCTGTCAGGAAAATGAGAAACTCCGGAGTTATAGCCTTGGAGTATGTCCAAACGGCTAAGAACCTGGCAGATCAATTCACAAAGGGTCTTTCACGTAATGTGATAGACAATGCATCTATGGAATTGGGCTTGAGACCCACATGAGTCATTTCATAGTAGTAACCTGTCCTATGTGATCGGAGATCCCGTGAAATAGGATGGTGAAACAAACTATGGATTGATTGAGAGAAGAGAACCTTTATAAAAGGCTCATTCCAATGAGGTGCATTTCTCTTCTTATCTATATGGAAGGTTGGTTCATACCTTAATGTGATCCGAGTGGCTTAGTAGAAGCAAAGATGTTATCCTACAGAACATCTTTAAAGGAACACACATATGAGTCCGGCTATTGGTCATAGTCTATGAGATTGGGTGATCTCTAGAAACTCATGAAAAGGCCTGGAGTATGACTTATACGCTCCAAAACAGCGGGGATGCTTTTGCAGCCTTGTATCAGTAAAGGGCTTTGGTAAAGCTTGTCTACACAAAACTGTCAATTCAAGGCATAGTCCATTGTTCAGTTGTGAATAAGTGTAGCCTTAGGTCAAGATGGATGTTCAATTTAACAGCCTCCATCGAAAAACTGGTATATCAAAACAGCAGTGAAATTGAGAGCATTTCTTACGTGCCTTGAAATATTTGGTGGGGATTGTTGGATTTAATTGGGCTATAAACCCATGATAATTCAATTAAATCAAATAATATTACAAGGCACATATCAAATGCTAGAGAATTGAGTAAGGAACATTCTTGATCATCAAGATGAGATTGTCCAATTGATCAAGTAACTTAAAAAGTAAAGGAACTTTCTTGATCATTAAGATGAGTATGGCATGTTCATTGCACTTTGGTTGAGGAATTCAAATTGAATTCGTATAGCTAGTTCCATGAATTTCATTGAGAAGTTCAAATTGAACTTGATCGAGAAGTTCAAATTGAACTTGACATCCATTGATTGGAGAAGTCTGGAACCAACTTGATTGACCAAGAATGATCTCTTGATCAAGGGGTCATCTTCTTCTATAAATAGATGACCCCTACCCTTTGGAGAAGCGAGTAAGCTCATGCCATAACACTCCTCTCAAGTCTCATAAGTTTCCCTTGCTGCTGCTGCGTTTCCACGCATCCCCATCATGAGACTTTGCGGGCACAGAGCTTGCGAGAGTAGGCCTCCGAAACCACGCCTCTCTGAGATCCTGCTTGGGATAGGCGGGCGATCAGGTTTTGGGGGAGCGCATAGCGCGACTACTCGCTCGTGTGTTACTACATCGAGAAGGCCGTTCGAGGGACTGCACTGCACAAACTCGTCACAGCATCGATAGATCAGCTACATCGAATAAGCTCAACCAATTAGCATGTCTAATCCTATTGAGAACGGCGCATCTGGTGTCTCCGACACTGGACCCGCCTCTGGGTACACTCTAAACCTTTCTTGTTTTAAGTTCATGTTAAACTGTGTTTTAATCATGAACATATGCTTCTTATTTGCAATGACAAGATTACTATTCAACTTTATGATTTACACAATACATTTCGGATTCAAATTATGCCGTAAAGTGCCTAAATTTCTAACAGCTCATCTTCCAACAACCAACGTGCCTCCGTGGGCATGAGCAAGAGAGGAAATCTGCGATTCGACTCGCGCGAGGGCAAGGACAACGGGGATCCGTCAGAATGAAGGTGCGAAGTGGTGGGGGTGGATTGGAGGAGGACGGGGCGGCTCACCGGGGAGGCGGATGTCAATGACGACGGCTTCGGATGTCGGCGTGGCTCTCGCGATGGGCTTCTTCCTGCTGCGGGAGGCGATGGCGTGCGGGATTAGGGGGGTGGCGGCATGCGGGATTAGGGGGCGACGTGTGAGCAAATTTTGAATCACGAGGAGGTGGGGGCGGTTTTTGGAGGAATCGCGAGGAAGAGGGTGCGGACAGCATTGGGGTCACCATCGCGATGTTTTGCGGTCGACGACTCCCAATTAGTCTTTTTAGGAGTAGAGATGAATCACGAGGAGGTCGGGGCGGTTTTTGGGGGAATCGCGAGGATGAGGTGCGGACGGCATTGGGATCGCCGTCGTGCTGTTTTGCGGTCGACGACTACCCCAATTAGTCTTTTTAGGAGTAGATATAGTATCACTTGGTACCTCCTGGTACCTGCCAAGCATTGTAAAACAGCTCAATATATAATCGCTGAGTTGAACAGTTTGCAAAAATGAACAGCCTTGAGATGTAATCAAGGTCACAAGATTCTGATGAGTCATACAAACTCCTTTGCCAACATGCCTATTAGTTACATTCTCAGATGGAGTCCAACTACAGACAAAACGAAGTGCTTTCGCAAGTGAGAAAAATCAAAACATCATCAGGAGTGAATAAGCAGGCAGATGCAACAACGTTAATCTCGGGAATACAGCAGACTAAAATCATACCTCCTTTATTATTCCACACTTGGAAAATACCTCCACAATCTGCAAAAGAGATCCATCATATCATTTTCAAGATAAACAACTGATTAAGAACGAATTAAATTGCCATTCAAAAAAAAATGATATCCCTTAGAGAGAAATGGAATGTGGCTACAGAATTAGTTGATACAAGTAATTTACCTCCTCCAACGTGACATCATCAGGCAACCCATCTACATAGACATGCGTGTTAATTTTGAGATCAAACCAACTGTCCGGAAGTTTTTTAGCTTCCTACCACAGAAGTTCAACAGATTAGTAGAAGACTAGAAGTAACCCGTCAAACTTAGCAGGACCTTCCAGAATGACTTCGAAACTGTACCTTTTTTCTCAGCTGGCTTCTCAGAATATTTCCGCTTCTTCTCCCCTTTCTTTTCTGCTTTGTCTGGTTCTTTGTTTATGTTTTCCGCGAGAGTGTTGATTTCTTCTAATGCAGAAGGACCAGGATATCCGCCTCCGGTGCCTGAAATACTTCTTCCTCCACAGCAAAACTCATTTCTTCAACAGCATAATTGTCCTTTTTATCTGCTGCATCATTCAACAAAGGCATAAAAAGATTTAAAATAATCAGGAAAAAGAAAGATTGGAATATTAAGAAGATGAAGGGGAAGGTTTTTTTGTACCCAAAGGATTAACAGATGAACATGGTATCTAATGAAACACTTCAAGAAATAGACTAAATTATTGCCAGCATAAAGCGATAGGAGGAACTAAGGATACTGGTTGGACTAAAAAGTAAACCGTACTTCAAACGAGTATTTGACTGAACAATACATAGTTTTTAGTCCTCAGAATGAAACTTAGACAGCTTCAAAACTAACCAACAAGCTACTGTCGCAAGCAAAATTAGCAAAGCAAGAAGAGCCATGGTGAGGAGAAAGAAACTGATGAGAAAGTAAGCTAAAGAAATGTTGACTCAAATGAACAAATGAGTTTCTCACTTTATCTAAAGTTGTTAGTGTGAATTATAAATCTTTTAATGAACTTGGCTTCTGTCCTGAAGGTTACCAGGCTTGTTGTTTAAGAAACATAGATTGAAATCTTGCACCAGCATAGGTAGGTAGCTAGAGAAATCTTAAAAACTAAAATTAGCCTCACCAGAAGTTCTGAAACTAATAAGTGATGGCTGATTCGCTGGTACTTTCTGCTGGTTAGTCCTTTCATAAAGGAAGTACAGAACATCTAAAGCTCTAAGTCGGGAGACTATCATGACTTCAATCATGGAAAGTAAAAAATTTACCAATACAAGTAGGCAGTGTATCTACACTAGCAATTGCAAGGGCGGATGAGCAGTCCTTATTTGAGGAACCCGTGCCCTCAGAGAATGGTCCCATATGTAAATGGTCCGATCAATATCAGTAAATTCCTCCTCTCCATCCGGCGGAGTTGCTGGCCGCTCATCATCCAGCTGGTTGACATCACCATCTTCAGCACTTCCTTTCAGGGCCTCCACCTCCACCTTGGCTTCTGTAACCTCCTCCTGAAATTTCTCAAATCATCTTCGGCATCTGCAGTGGCTGGACACAAATTCAATGAATGAGGGCAGAGGACCTTACAAAATCTTCCATTAAAGGTACAGTACAAGGCAAAACATTAACCTTGTTCAGGTTGATCCTTTGTTGTGACAGCAGAGTGTGACTCAGGGATGGAAGAGAGTGGCATCCATTCAGTCCTCCGTTCTGCCCAGAGCATTGTGCTCGAGATACCAAATGCAAAATGTTCTGCAGAATGGAGCAATTTGTGTGGCATTTACAATATTATTTGGGGGTAATAAGAAGCAAAATTCTTCAAGTTTAAAAACGTGGAAAGGATAAGAGAACAAAGTAAGCAACATGCTACCATCAGCAACAAAGACGATTACTACAAAATACGGAAAAAAAAATCCTCGTGCACTAAACCCTAATGCTGGCCTCAGCGAGAGTGTTAGCGTGATATATGGGTATAGGTGGTGGTGCGGCTGCAGCCTGGTCCTGTCCAGGTGCACCCCCCCTCCTTGTTTAGTTGGTTGCGAAGGATATGGCAAGGATCTCCTGGGATTGGTTTGTTTCCTATTTCCTGGGACCTCCTTGCCTATATGTACTAGAGCTTTGGCTCTCTCCATTAATCAATCTACTATTCCCAGCCATACTCTTTCAGAGAGAACTCAAGCTTAAAAATGCACTGAATTGCTATGAGAAAGCGGCAAATCTTTACCTCGAAGCTCCGCAACCGCATAGGGACCGACAGCAATCTGTTACACGTATCTGAAGCCGGAATTTTATCTTCCATTATCTAAAAAAGAGCAAATGTGTAATTCTGTAAAGTCTTTGCTGGACACACAACCTCTGATCAGCAATGGCAAAATATACAATATGCTATCGGCCTATTGAATCAATGTATACAGATGTACATATTACACGCGAAATCTTAAGCCACCAGGCCCCAGTACGTCTTGTCCTTCAAACTTCTCCAGTGGTTTGCTCACTGCAATAATTCCCAAGGTCTAGATGGTGCATTGGTGCACACCTAATTGCACACGGAAGGTATTTCATGATTCAGTATTAACAAGTTTCTTTTTGAAACCTTGCATTTCTACCTAAACCGCAAATGACAAAAGGCCAACTAGCTGGCCCTAGTGAGAGTAGTCAAAGAGGGACCCAATAAATACATAAAACATAGAGAATACCCCGCAAAAAACTGGAGAACGGCCTATTGAGCATGGACTTGAATTTACTGGAGAACAGCCTATTGAGCATTGAGTCGAATATATTCAGGACAACTAGTAACAATCACATTGACCAAGATGGATCAAGACTAACCTAATAATTTTAAGCGGAATCTCTTGTACAAAGGACTTGAAGTATAACCTTTGAAGCCCATTTCTTCAAACAATTTCAGCTGCACATCACAGATTGTTGAACTAAGCAACAAACACTCCAGGAGCTCATATTGTGCCAACAGATCTGAACAGATCTCACCTGGTCAAGAAAACCATCATTCGGGCATGCCAGCTCATTAATTTCCTTCAAAGATTCTAATGCTTCTGGAAGAAAATAACAAGGCCATGTCAGATAATATTAAGCTAGAGTAGATGAAAAGATACATGTTTTTTGTCCAGAGATTTCTGCTCTGATCTCATAAGATAGACAGCAACGATGGAAGCACTGCAACAAGTATGAAAATGATGTATGAATGCATATATAAAGATGAAAAATGAAGCTGACAGAATTGAAAGTGAACAGGCCTGTGCTAATTAAAGTCCTAAATTGAAAATTGAAAAGCTTTATGGGCAAGTTAACCCAAATTTCCAATTGTCAACCAGCAGCCTACTGCAAATGGTTAGTGTCCGAAACATTCAGTCTCCAAAGCACCACCAATTGGTTAAATCAAATTCATATCCTTAACTCTAAATCATAAGAATATTTCCATTCACAATTTTACTTAAAAGGCAGTAACAGTCCAATTATTGTCACCACTCCGTACCAAATTCCATTGCACACATGATTATCCGACGGTAGTGATTCTAATTTTATACCAACAAAATGAAAAATGGAAATGACAAATGCTTCAAGACGCCACCACCTAGAGGAGGGGCTCCTGGGTCGAGCTGCCGCATCGGCGCCTGCAGACGGGCCTCGTTCAATAAGGCATGTGGCACGAATAGAATGCAACAATGCATCAGATAGCAGTGGTATGAAAAATGTTGCCAGATTTTTAATCGATCTGATCAAAGAAGATAACAAATAAAAATGTTACAGTTTCACATACTAGATGATTGTGATCGCAAATATCCTTTCTGTCTCTAAGTGCCAATGCTAATCAGAACTCTAATGCTTCATTTTGAAATAGTTGCTGCCACGAAATCACCTATAGCTAGACTAGACATCAGAGATGGAGTGTTTAATTTTGCATAACTTTTCTCTCCATGCGCAAAGGAAGCAGAAAATTTCACTTTGGTCTCGCCACCAACAGAGTAGCACAGTCATGGGGAACCCTTTCCTTTTCTTTTCACCACAAACAAATGTATAAAGATTGTGTACACATTGCTAGACAGCAATTTGCACGGTTGAACATTGTAAATAATGTGCGAAAGTTAAGCCCACTTGTAAGCGTAGTAACTGAAAAGTAAAGTTTCTGAAAAAACAACAGAGAGGAAGAGTCGAAAAACATATAATCTTGCTTCTTGGCCTCTTATAATACCTATCATGAATAAATTAGTTTTTGGTCCAGAATAAATCCCAGCCTCTTATTATATTTATCACAAAATTCTTGTTATATCTATACCTTGGGAACCATTCCGGCTTCCAATGGAACCGAACAAGCTCTAAGGCTGATGGAGGCAGTGGAGGAAATGTACACAGTTTTGAGGAGCATATGTCCACAGTTTTCATTTTGGAGACTGGTTTTGAAGTAAAAACAAAAAGGAAAAAAGATTACCAGAAGCTATTTCACTACCAAGTTTTAATATTTTTTTTGAAAGATAGTTTTAATAAAATAAGGTGGGAATTGTAAAGCATAAGCTAATATAAATGTTGACGACATTTTCTCCTCTATCTGAATAAATTAGCTGAAGCTTTACAAAACAGAAATAGAAGCACACACATCATCATCACATCAAGAAATCTGAGATGGTCATCTCAACTTATCAAACTTTAGAAAGCAAAACTAATTAAGTTTCCACTCAGGTGCAGTTTTACAATATTACTCCTCTTGCATTCCACATCCCTTTACCTATAGATGTACAAATGGCCCGCAGCCCGGTGGCCCGCCCAAAAACCCAGAATTTTGGCCCGGACCAAGCCCAGTCCGGCCCGGCCTTCTCCGGGCCCGAGCTAGCCCGGCCCGTATCCTTAGACAAGGCTTGGGCCGCTACCTCGGCCTGCCAGGCCGCCCGGCCCGGCCCGCTGGAAGCGGCCGGGCCGGTCGAGGCCCGGTACCTCCCCAGCCTCCCTAGCTTTACCTCAAGAACCTTTAGAAAAGCAATGCTGCAGCAAGATTCAATGCTCAAAGATACACAGGACAGAACTTCATAAAGTTTACAGTTATTCAACCCCTTACTTAATGTTTTTTTTTAAAAAAAAAACTTTGCTTATATAGGTGACTTGAGGAGAGTTTTCAAAAAAAAAAAATGGCAATAACAGATTACCTGAAAAGAACCAAAGGTCAGGAATGTTTGATGTATATTTCTAAGGGGACTGAAAATTCAAGAGAGTTATGATAGATCCAACTTCTATCTTGTAAAAAGATCAAACTATTTCCTCCCACAATCAGACCAACTTCTAGGACAGTTTGTGAAGTTTCTTAGCGTCAAATACCTGTGTCAACGAACAGTAATCCCTCATAACTGTTCAATGTGCAATAACATCACAATGGATTTTAGCATCCAACTTTTATGAAACAGCAGACATAGTTCCAAAAGTTCATTTTCCAAATAAGACTAGTCAATTAGTGAGATAATTGCAATGCCTTTTTCTCTCTCTTGCACATGAGGAGACTCCCCCCTGGCCATTTTAAAAGATAAATAGGCAGTGCACTTAACTACTATGTTACAATGAAAGATTTCAGTTGCTGAACCTCTAATTGCAGAACTGTGACTCAGTAACAAGCACCACCCACCCCCCCCCCCCCAAAAAAAAAAAAAGGAAACGCTTTCAAGGATCAGATGGAATACCCCAGCATGTGTCACCTATAAGACTACAACAAAATGCAAACACATTGAAAGAGTGAATTATGGCCATGACTGACCTTAAAACTGAGTCCTAATGTTATTCCACAGAACAAAGCATCATCACTTTCTCTTTTCCTCATCCATTTCATAGAGCTTCTCCCATTGGTGTTTTTCGGCACAGCTAGAAGCATAAGCAGCAGCAAGGCCTGGAAAAATCTCCTCGTGAGGATGTACAAATCTACGCACAAATTTCTCCTCGTCCATTTTGGCAATAAAATCAAAGCTCAAGGAGAACTTCAGCAATCCCTTTTTCTCGAGAAATTTCATCAAGCAGTGCCGTGGCAATAATTGGGACTCAGTATCACACAAAATTAACCCTGGCTTCTGTGCAATGTATGGCTCCAGCCCAACATCCCCAGTCAGGAACTCCAAATTTCTTCGAAGCCTTTCCTCACTTAAACGAACGATATGCGGTGCTTGGCTGACTGCTAATGTTATCTCATTCTTTGGCCATCCAAACTTCTCAAGCAGTTGGATGTTACCGATGAGCATCTCACTGCTGGTTGACGTAAATATTAGTAGTACACGGAAGAACACCGGCGAGCTCTGGCTAATTCCAATGTCATCAATGCACGCCAAAGCTTTGATCAGGTGCTCAGTACGCTTGGTCAGCAAGCTTTGAACTGCTCTGCTCGGCACCGCAGAATGAGGAACAGCTATCCCACGCTGCTGAAGGAGAGTTATGTTGGGTATGGCCACCTTCTCGAGGTCAATGCTGAGGACACCATTGTTAACCTTGACAATTCGAAGGGGATCGTCCAGGGAGCCGGAAATCCGGAGCCAGAAATCAAGAGTGTGCACAAACTGTCTGCTGGGGAGGTGTTCGACTTGAAAGGGCTTACCAAGGGAGCCGTAAATTTGTCGCTTGTTGGGGAGACGCCCCTTGGAATCGTATTTTCTATTTTTGCAGGCGAGACTGAAGAAGTTAGAACGAAAAAGACAAATGTGGAGTTATTTCGAAGAGGTTAAAATCGCAGGCGAAGTTAGAGAAGTCAGGACGAAGATGACGAGCGCGAAGCTAATTCGAAGAGGTTAAAGCCTCGAGCAAGACCGAAGAAGTTAAGGCAAAGAAGACAATAGTACGAGGCTGGTCATGAGACAGGAAATTGCCAGAACGAATCTGTCTCCTGTAACGAGGTTGAGATAAAGATTGGCGGGAAGCAACGGTCATCTGAAAACTAGGATAGATATAGGATTTCTGGCGGGAAGTAACGGTCTTGTAAACATGCGAGGTTGACCCCTATAAATAGCAGGTCAACAGTAACTCTAGAGGACAATTTTTGAAGGAACGAAAAAGAAGTCAACTATAAATTTCTTACTGTTTGTAATACTAGAAAAAACCGTGTTACAACAGTTGGCGCCGTCCGCGTGTTAGGATCGAAATCAAAACTCACGATGCCACCAAAGAAAAAGCAACGGTCCGATGATCCACGGACCTCCAAAGCTCACGAAAATGAAAGAGAAAATGATGAACAACAAGTTTCACTGGAGCCAGACGTTACCAATGATAACCAAAATCGAGAAGAAGCTAGCCTCGAACAACTGCTACAAGAAATTGAGAGGCTTAAGCAAGAAAAAGAAGCTTTGTTGAAGGAAGCAGAGAACCAAAAAAAAGAAACCGAGAAAGAGCGAAAAATTGCAGAGGCCAAGAACGAGCTCAAGAGACTCCAAAGCGAGCTCAATGCGAGCAAAGAAACCATTCAAGAGCCCGAGAGAGAATACCACACCGAAACAACAAATTACAACGCAGGTTTCAGAAGCTATGACTCGAATTCACCGTTATCTCCAGGCCTTCAAAATGCACCATGGCCAACCTCGTACAAGCCCATCACCTTGCCCAAATACAATGGTACTTGTGATCCAAGGCAGTTTTTGATGAGCTACGAAGTCGCTGTGGCTTCCGCAGGAGGAAACGAGCTAGTTCTCGCGAAGTCATTCATCATAGCCTGTGAAGGACCGGCTCTCACATGGTTCACGAGACTAAGCCCAGGATCAATTTTTAGCTGGGAACAACTCAAGGCAAAAGTACTTCAGAACTTCCAAGGATTTAACAGGCAACTGTTAACCTCGGGAGATTTATTCGCATGTAGACAGGAGGAAAAGGAGCCATTAGCTCAGTACTTCAAACGCTTCATCCAATTGAAGGCCCAAACAGATGATATCCCTGACTCAATAGCAATCGATGCATGCATCCACGGGTTGGGACCAAGGCCATGCGCCTCATAATTCGTCAAAAACAAACCAAGGAACCTCCATGAACTTTTCCACGAGATGGAAAAGTTTTGCAGATCAGACGATGATCACAGGAGAAGAATCAACGAAAGAGCCATGCTCAGAAAAGCAAACGGAAACTATAAGCAGCCCACATACGAAAAGCAGAACTATAACAGACCAACTCAAGTTTTTCACATAGAAAACGAGAGCGGCCAACATAATAACGAATCAAATGCAACGAAGCAAGATTTCAACTCCTCATCCACACGAGGAAGAGGCGGACGAGGCAGAGGACGTGGAAGAGGACGAGGCCAACAAGAAAGCCAGTCTCGATCTTGGTTTTGCCAATTCCATGGCGAAAACCCAGATCACAGTACAGGGAGGTGTCCCATAACCATCAGGGTGAAGCAAGAAATGAACCAAAACAACAATCAAGGTCGCACAGTTCAAACAAACTCCTGGCAGTGCACCTCCCATAACACGCCGAATCCGCAGCTGCAACTCCCAACGAATTCAGAATCCTATTCAACATACCACCAGCCTCGTTTGGCTTGGCATCAAACCCAGTCCGAACCAAATCAACAAGCACACAGCTCAATCTAGTCCACTGCGGCAAGAAAAGACGAAACTATGATGCAAGCAGCTTCAACACCGAACTCAACACCCGCCAAGGGTCCTATTCCCTCTCGCGGAATGATTCTGCCTATAGCAGGAGGATCCTCAGTCGACTTCGAAAGCAAAAGACAAAGAAAAGACTACTTCAGAAGAGTGCACGCAATACTACCTGATGGCCCAGTAATAAAAACCCATTGGTCGCATATTCCAATAACCTTCACTGAGCAGGATCTCAAACTCCAATGTTATCCTCACACTGATGCCATGGTCATCGAAACAAATGTGGCAGGCTGGGAGTTAACAAAGATACTGATAGACGATGGCAGTTCAGCTGATATTATCTTCGCTAGTGCTTTCGACCAAATGAACATCAGCAGAAGCTTGTTACAACCATCAGAAACTCCACTCATTGGTTTTGGAGGAAAAAGAATCTGGGCCTTAGGAAAAATCGAACTGCCGGTAACCTTGGGTGACTTGAGTAATCCCAGAACGGAACGAATCACTTTTGACATAGTCGACATGTACTACCCTTACAATGCAATCTTCGGAAGAGGTTTTCTCAACATGTTCGAAGCCATTGTGCGACAGGCGTATCTCTGCATGAAACTTCCAGCATCAAATGGAGTAATCACAGTATTCGGAAACCAGCAAGTCGCAAGGGACATCGAACAAGGAATTACCCCAGGCGAGAAAAACGTCAACCTCTTGCAGGCAGAAACGAAACAAACAAACAATGAAGTTCAAACTGAATCGATCAAAAAGAAGCCACCGCAATCCAGAGTGGAAAAAGCAAAATAAGTTATTCAAGCACAGGACACCAAGCGAGTCTCTCTCGATCCAGGAATCGAGGATAGAGAGGTCACGATCGGAGCAGACCTTACCCCTCAAGAAGAGGAAGATTTGATAACTTTCCTAAGAGAAAATAAAGATGTCTTTGCATGGACAGCTGCAGATCTAAAAGGTGTCAGCAGAACCATAATCGAGCATAGCCTCAATATAAACCCAAAGACAAAGCCAAGGAAGCAAAAATTGAGAAAAATGTCGGATGAGAAGTTAGAGGGAATAAAATCCGAAGTGGAAAGGCTACTGAAAGCAAAAGTCATCAGAGAAGTACAATACCCAGAATGGTTGGCAAACACTATCCCAGTGAAGAAGAAAAACGAAAAGTGGAGGATGTGCATCGACTTCACAACCCTAAACAAGCATTGCCCAAAAGATGATTTTCCTTTACCAAGAATCGATAGCGTCGTCGACGACGCAGCCAACAGCGAGATTCTATCCTTGCTACATTGCTTTTCAGGGTATCACCAAGTTTGGATGAAGCAAGAGGATGAGGAGAAGACAAGCTTCATAACACCTTTCGGAACTTTTTGTTTCGTCAGAATGCCAGAAGGGCTGAGAAACGTAGGATCAACTTTCTCAAGAATGACCAAAAAATTTTCAACTCACAAATTGATAGAAACATACTAGCTTATGTGGATGACCTCGTCGTAAAAAGCATCAAAAGAACGGATCACATCAAAGATCTCGAGGAAACCTTCAACAATCTAAGAATGTCAAACTTGAGCTTGAATCCAGAAAAATGCGTCTTTGGAGTAACCAAAGGAAAAGTCTTGGGGTGCCTTGTAACTTCAAAGGGAATCGAGGCCAACCCAGACAAGGTACAAGCCTTGGCATCCATGGAGGAGCCAAAGACGGTTAAGGAAGTTCAACAATTGACAGGCAGGATCGCAGCTCTAAACAGATTCGTACCAAGAGCGGCCAAGCGAAGCCTTCCTTTCTTCAAAACTCTCAGACATGCACAGAAATTCAACTGGGGCGAAGAACAATCGAAAGCATTCAAAGAATTAAAGCAGTACCTTGCGACAATGATCAAACTATCACCACCAGCCCAAGGAAAAGACCTTCTCCTTTACCTCGCAGTATCCGAGTCAGCCGTAAGCGCTGCAATAGTACAAGAAACCAAAATCGAAGGCATTTTGAAGCAGTTGCCGGCCTACTTTGTTTCTGAAGCATTATCTGGAGCCAAGAAGTCATACTCTGAGCTCGAAAAAATTGCATACGCATTACTTATGGCATCAAGAAAACTCAGGCACTATTTCGAAGCTCACAAAGTGACAGTCGTCACCGACAAACCTCTAGCCGAGTTATTCGCAAACAGAGAAGCTTCGAATAGGATCAGCAAATGGTCCGCAGAACTATCCGGATTCAATATCGAATACATGAGACGAAATGCAATCAAGTCCCAAGTATTAGATGATAAATGGCCCTCGCAGCAAAAGCAGTCAGGCAGGGAATGTTCTGGCCAACAATGATAAAAGATGCAGACGAAGTAGCAAAGAAATGCGAAGCATGCCAAAAGAACGCAAGCAACCAAAAGATTCCATGTTCATTGTTGCAGCTTATTACACCTTCTTGGCCATTGCAAAGATGGGGAATAGATTTGGTAGGGCCTCTCCCAACAGCTCAAGGAAGCTGCAGATTCGCAGTAGTTGCCGTGGAATATTTCACAAAGTGGATCGAAGCAAAAGCCCTAGCATCGATAACTTCGCATACAGTACAAAAGTTTTTCTGGCATAACATCATCTGCAGATTCGGGGTACCAAAAGAAATAACAGTAGACAATGGAAAGCAATTTGACAGCGAATCATTCAGAGATTTTTGCATAACAATGGGAACCAAAGTGAAGTACGCATCCGTATATCATCCGCAATCAAACGGTGCAGTTGAAAGAGCCAACGGCATCATTTTTTCAACTATAAGGAAGATGCTCTTCGACCACAAAAAGGGAAAATGGATTGACGATTTACCAATCGCAGTATGGTCACATAATACCACAGAATCCAGAGCTACCAAGTTCACCCCTTTCAGACTGCTATACGGAACTGAAGCGATGGTCCCAGAAGAAATCAAGGCCAAAACTCTAAGGGTAACACTTAGTAGTGACGAAGGCGAAAAAGAAATGGTGGAAAAAGACCTAATCGAAGTCGATCGGCTTGTTGCCTCACATAACCTCGAATCATATCAAAGGCAAACACGAAAGTGGCGCGACCCAAAGGCGAAGATAAGAGAGATCAAAGTTGGGGACCTAGTAATCAAAAGAAAGCATAATGCAGAAAACTTATCCAAATTCGAGGAAAAATGGGAAGGACCATACATTGTCACCAAAAGCTCGAGGCCAGGGTCTTATCATCTGTCCACCAAAAACGGAGAAAAATTACCTCACTCTTGGAACGTAGAGCAACTTCGCAAGTACTATAACTAGAATAAGAACAAATAAAGCTGTACAGTTTTCTCCAAGTTTTAATTCTTTTTGTAAAGGTCAACTTCGTAAATGTGCGGAGCTATAAGCACAAATACGAAGCACCTCTTTTCTCTTTTTCTTTCATCACAAAAGGTCGTACTCTTTTCCTCACAAAAGGGGCTCCAGGAATCTGGAGGTGAGGTTTTTAATGAGGCGAACCTATGTAAATCTCTCCAAGAAATCAACAAAGGAGATTCCCCTAAAAGCACTTGAGCAAAAAACACATCGAGGTTGAAAAATAACCTCGCAAAAAGAAGACCACGAGCAAGATAGCTCGAGGCCGAGGTTGGAAATATAACCTCGCAAAAAAGACCTCGAGCAAAATAGCTCGAGGCCGAGGTTGAAAAATAACCTCGCAAAAAGAAGACCTCGAGCAAGATAGCTCGAGGCCGAGGTTGGAAATATAACCTCGCAAAAAAGACCTCGAGCAAAATAGCTCGAGGCCGAGGTTGGAAATATAACCTCGCAAAAAAAAAGACCTCGAGCAAAATAGCTCGAGGCCGAGGTTGGAAATATAACCTCGCAAAAAGACCTCGAGCAAAATAGCTCGAGGCCGAGGTTGGAAATATAACCTTGCAAAAAAAAAAAGACCTCGAGCAAAATAGCTCGAGGCCGAGGTTGAAATATAACGTCGCAAAAATAAGACCTCGAGCAAAATAGCTCGAGGCCGAGGTTGGAAATATTAACCTCGCAAAAAGAAGCCTTGAGCAAAATAGCCCAAGGTCGAGGTCAGAAATATAACCTCGTCAAAAAGATCTCGAACAAAATTGTCTAAGGAAGAGGTTAGAAACAAAACCTCGCAAGAAAACCTACAGTCTAGATCAAATAAGGGGAACGAAAAAAGCAACAAAGTTGCCCTATTTCGAAAGAAAAACAAGAGAACGTAATCTTTCAGATTCGTTGCTCGAAATAAGAAGCAATAAATAAACGCAAAGGGGCTATCGAGGGAGGGGACGCCTTTTTCAAAGGCAAAAAAGAGAAGCCCCCATTTGCATTTATTCAAAATCAAGTTTTTACCAAGCAACGAGCACATTAAAACGAATCACCTAACTTGTACTTTTTAAAAGGACACGAGGTTAGGTGAAATCATAATTTCCCCAAGGGTCCAAAGACCACTATAAAAGAGAAGGGGGAGACGAGCCTCGGCAAGAGAAAAAGCAAAGCAAATGAAAAAGAAAATTTTCCCTAGAAATGAGAGGCAGCAGGAATCACAGGAACGCTCGACGGCATGATCTGCCCAGGTTAAAGATCAACTATAGTACAGGGCCCATAGGTACTTCGTACAGCAACGCCCTCTCAAGTAGTGCAATCATGGAGAAGAGCGCATCCGCTTCAAGGCTTTCTCGAGTTAACAAGGGAATTAGAAGCCAATTTATGAAGAAAAGCGCATCCGCTTCAAGGCTTTCTTGAGTTAACTAGGGAATTAGAAGCCAAAGAATATTTAAGTGTTTTCCGTAGTGAAAACGAAACTAAAGGTCCTGATCTTATAGAAAGAAAACAATGTACAAACAATTTCAAGTGGAAAGAAATTATACGAGTCCAACGCATGCACTTCGAAACAAAGATCGAAGATAATTACGAGGTTAATATAGACAAAATCTTGAGCAATGTCAGTGTTTAAGTCGTTCTCGAATCCACAAATTTTGTTTCGAATAAGTTTTTTACATAAATTGATCGCTACTCGCAACATCACGACTAGATTTCCCCCTCCTCCTGGGAAGAATTCGCTCCATCATCTTCAGAAGGCGAATCGGGGGCATCGTTCTCTTCCTCTTCGCTCTTTTCTTCTTTTTCTTCTTCGGCCTCCGCGTCTTCGTCTTCTTCCTAGTAAAGGAACCAAAAAGAAAGAGTTAGCTTTTCTAACACTGAAAAAACTAAGTCACACAGAGAATTTTGCTTTTACCTTCGAAGAGGAGTCCTTAGCCATATCTCGTCCATAGACATTCCAGAAGTCTCGCAAGAAGCGACGCTTCATAGTTTCCACTTCTTTAGAGCTAGACGAGGACAAATCTCCGAAGTCAGAAAAGCGGAATCCAGGACCGGCAACCCGAAGAAGTAGTTCCTTATTCTCTTTTTCAAGAAATCTGCCGAGGCCATCGGTGCAGGTAAGTGCGAAGTTGTCGCCAGCAATAGAAAACACATCCCCGAGACCAGCAAATTCTTCTTCAATCCAAGATAAGAAACTATCAATGTTTAAGTCCACCGGAAGAGCGTAAGGAGTGGCTCCGAACTGCTTGAGCGAGCTTGAATACGAATCAAAAATTCGATTTATTCTCTCGGCATCAAGAATCTTGGAAGAGGCTAGAGATTCTTCGGCTTCTTTTAACTTAAGTTCGAGCGAAGACACTTGGGTTTTAGCCTCTTTCGCAGCATCGGACTCGCGAACCACGGCTTCACGAAGGTTCTCAATCACAACCAGGTTCTTGTCAAAGTCCTTCTGCAAGGCCTTATATTTTCTATCAGTAGAGTCCCAAGTGTCCCCGAGCTTAGTCAAATCTTTGTGAAGTCTGTCGTTAACTTCCCGAAGCCTCTCATTCTCCCCCTCCAAGAAACGAAGCCGATCAGCAGCAGTCTTAGACTTCGAGGCACAAACTGCGTTGATCAGTTTAACCTAAGGAAGCAAATCGAAAACAAAAACGTAAGACAAATATAAAGAAAGGAAGAGACGAGGATAAAGTAGTAAGAAGCAAGCACGAACCTTGTGCGCTGTGGAGACGCTCAAGCGAGATAGCTCTTCAAAACTAAGATTTTCCAATGATGCTTTATAACCTATAAAAACGAAGACAAAATATAAGAATCAAAAACGAAACTAAACATGAAGTGGTGATAGAATTTTTTCTTTCTCACCTCGCATCTCATCAGTATCTTCACCAAGTTCAAAAAAAGAAGAAGTAGCCAAGTCTTGAGGATGCTTCGTAGATGTTTCTTCAGGGATCTTTTTACCCTTGACATCCACAACCTCAACCTAAAAATATCAAGCAAAGTAAGCAAAAACAATAAAAGAAATTTAGTGGTCAAGTACAGTACAACTAAAATTACTGACCTCGTGTTCGGCCTCGGCTACTTTATCTTCTTCAACATTTACGCCTTCGACGGCTGGTTCTGTGGAATACAGGCCGAAGTTATGCTCTAAGAGCTCAAGAAAGTTTGGATCGAATTCTCTTGGAGATTTCGAAACAACACTTGATATCGAGCCTGTGAGGCTCATTCTAGCACCGGGGCATTTCATGAAAGGAACAAACAAACCTTCTCCCGAAGCAGCAGAAGTGCCTGCCAACTCCTTCATGAACCCCGATGTGCCGAGGTCATCGCCAACAATGCCAGCAATTCCTAGGAGTCCACAAGCTGCTTCAATAGTTTCTTTCTCCTTTTCAGCTTCAGCTTCGGCTTCAGGACTGTCTAGCAGCGACAAATCCACCTTTCGAGTCAGTCGAGGTCTCTTGTTAGGTGCAGAGGTAGGCTGTTGCACACAAGCAGTTTTTCTCTTCTGAGCCTCGAGTAGCTTTGTCTTCGTCTGGGGAACATCTTGACTCGAAGATACTAGCACTTTTGACGAAGTCTTTTTATATCTTCGTGTTACCCCAGCTTGCTCGGATCCAATATTTCCAACAGGCTTCATGCGTTTCTGAGGCTTGGAGGGTTTTATTCTATCCCCGTATTTGATGCCCATCTCTAACCATGGCCGATTCAAGCGGCTGGGTTTCTCGAAGAGGTCAATCATAGCCTTCTTCTCCTTTTCAGTAAGAGGGCCAATCAAAGATTTGGCGGCCCATTCGACGTTAGAGATCAGATCTTCGTCGGACACTTCCGCGGGCTTCGTAAGTCCGAAGATAGCAAAAGTAGTAGGCAAGTCGAAGCCAGGTATTTGCCTCTCTTCAATTCTGAAGGGTTTCCAATCATTTCCTAAAGGCCAAATCTCGGCAGCCAGAAACTCCTCAACCACATCACGGCCTGTCAATCGCCGAGTGTCATGGATAAAGCAACGACTGTTCTTCTTAAAAGCTTCGGATTTTTTATCGAAGTCAATCACAGTGGACATTTCGACATTGCCAAGGGGGCCAGCAAAAGGATAGTTGATATCGTTGGAGTCCGAAGAGGCGAAGCCAACTTTAACATAGAACCACGACTTCGGCCAGTTTACATCCCAACGGTTCCGTTGAGCGTAGGTGAAGTCAACTTTCGTAATCTTCAGGGCAGCGTTGCGTCGACGCGAAGTAAAAGTAGCAACTCCAAATTGCCCAACATGCTCTTCTCCACCTTCTTCCAAAAAGATTGACCTCTTTTGAAGATGAAGCTCGTTGAAGCGACCAAAAGTGTCGAGGTCAATTTCACCACCGAATGTCTTAACACCCCAGAAAAATTTCGATAGCTGAACGAAGGAGTTGGGTGTCAACTGATGAAGCTTCACGTTGAAACGGTCTAGGATCTGGGGCAGCATCGGATCGCAAGAAAAACGGAGTCCCGCAGTAAAGAATTCGGAAAACACAACTGCCTCTCCAAATTGGGGATCAGGAGTAGTCTCGTTTCCAGGAGCACGGCCAACACCTTCAGGAAAGTATCCATTCTGTTCATAAGTTGAAATCATGCCAGCGGTAACAGAGGACCGACCGAAATGAAGGGTTTTTGGAGCTGATTCTCCAACGAGCTCATTAACATTGGCCTCGACCCCCTCCAAATCTTCGCTCCCCGGGTTAGAGGCTACAGGACTATCCTCTCTCTCCGCATCAGGGGTCGGAATCGCAGCAGACTTGATGTGAGCCATTTCCGAAACTAATAACGAAAAGCAATTAAAAACATAACAAAACAAGAAACGAGGACAAAGATTCTTCAAAACTAACCTCTTTTTAATCACGAAGCACTTCGAGAATCTCAACAGGCAGCAACAATCAGAGCAAAGCGAAGGCAGTAGCACGGGGTCAGAAATGAGAGCTAAAGCAAAGCGAAGGCAGTAGCACGAGGTCAGAGATGAAAGCGAAGGTAATTTTTAGGGGGGTAACCTCTACTATTTATAGGCGCGGTAAGTTCCGAAGTTTGCGCCGTGAAAAGGCGCCAAAGTAACCGCCAAATTAATCCAAGGGGACGCCTTTTGGGTTTCGTCCCAGGAGTTCGAGGGATGAATAGTAACAAACTCGAATCCAAGGACGAAGGGGCTACTGTTGGGGAGACGCCCCTTGGAATAATATTTTCTATTTTTGCAGGCGAGACTGAAGAAGTTAGAACGAAAAAGACAAATGTGGAGTTATTTCGAAGAGGTTAAAATCGCAGGCGAAGTTAGAGAAGTCAGGACGAAGATGACGAGCGCGAAGCTAATTCGAAGAGGTTAAAGCCTCGAGCAAGACCGAAGAAGTCAAGGCAAAGAAGACAATAGTACGAGGCTGGTCATGAGACAGGAAATTGCCAGAACGAATCTGTCTCCTGTAACGAGGTTGAGATAAAGATTGGCGGGAAGCAACGGTCATCTGAAAACTAGGATAGATATAGGATTTCTGGCGGGAAGTAACGGTCTTGTAAACATGCGAGGTTGACCCCTATAAATAGCAGGTCAACAGTAACTCTAGAGGACAATTTTTGAAGGAACGAAAAAGAAGTCAACTATAAATTTCTTACTGTTTGTAATACTAGAAAAAACCGTGTTACAACGTCGCTCCAATTCAACTTTGCGCAAAAACAATTTGCTGCTGAACTGGTTTCCGGAGGCAAGGACCCGTCGCCCGATCTCAGGACGCGACAGGCCGACGTTGCTGAGCTTGGCGACGCGGGGAGCCAGGGTTTTCTCGACATCGGCTCGGAGCACGGGCGGGTCGTTGGAGACAACGGTGGCGATGTCAGCGCGGGAGAGGCCGAGGCCGGCGAGGAAGGCTATGACGGCGTCGAGACTCAAGGGGGACTTGAGGTGGGAGAGATTCTTGGACGCCTTGCGGGCCTGTGCCCGGGAGAGGCCGCAGTTGGCGACGAGGTAGTCCGCCGTGGCGAAGACGCGGTGGGGTAGGACGGGTGGCGAGATGAGGGTAGTTGACGGGGGCGATGGATGGGGGAGAAGCGAAAGGAAGTATTTTCGGATCTTTGGGGACATGGCGCCGGCGAAACCAATCTCCGGCGGCGAGCCAGATTGCGGTGGGCAGCGGCGGCGGCGGCGGGGATCCAAAACCCCTCCTGCTCGGTAGGGTTAACTCACACCATTTCGTTTCGTTTGTTCCCTATTTCGTCGACGGAAGAAACTCAAAGATAAAATGTGTTCCTTATTTGGTTCACTTTCTATAGTTTGTTTTTTAATTTACAGGTCTCACTTATCGGACACATAAGTATGGTTTCAGTTTTTACTTTAACACAAATATACAAATACTATTTCAGTTTTATCGGCAGCAATTTTCGTACCCACAATTCATCTAATATTAGGCCTTGTTTGAATCCTTTAGGCTAAATTATAGTGACTAAATAAAAGCTAGTTGCAAAAACTAAATGTATTCACAACAAATTTGTAGAATCAATCGGTATTATTTGGCCCATGCCATGCTACAATAAATAAACTCTACTCTCAAAGAAGATATGGCTTTATGCAATTGTTTTATAGTTACCTTTTATTTAATCATTCTAAACGGTATCAAAAGGTAGGGCTAAACTTTGGTCCTCATAATTTGTCTCCATCTATTTTTTTAAATTTTGCCTTTTTGTTTGTAATAAAATTATTTCATAATGGAATACTTATCTGCCACCAATACGACCTCGCACATGTACCTAGCTGACGTTTGAGTTCCAAGTGAAGAAAGGAGACGGTCTATATTCATACATTCTGCATTTTTGTGCGTAGTTTTGGTTCATTTGAAATTTTTAATGGTGGAATTCTAGGACGAAGGAAATGATGGGTTGATGGGAAAAGAAAAGGAAACACACTCTTTTTTTTTTGCCAAGTTTACGCTGATTTATTCGTTTTTATCTTTTTCACATAATCCAAAATAAAAAGAAAAGCTGGGCATTTTGTGCGATAACCGCTCGCGCACAGCCCTTTTGCTCTGTTCCTTCCATCCTCGCCGGCTCGCCGCCGCGAGATTCCCGGCCGACGCCGGCAGCCATGGTCCTCGTCCAGAAACAACACCCTCCTATCCCCTTCCGTCCCCGCGCGAACGTCACGCTCCTCTCGTTGCGGCACCACCAAGGCCGTCTCCCGGTGACACGGTTATCCACCACCGCCTCCGCCGCCGCCGCCGCCGACTACTCGGCTAGCCGCTCGGCCGTCTTCGCTGTCGAGGAATACCTCGTATCTGCCTGTCATCTCACCCCTGCGCTGGCGCTCAAGGCCTCCAAGGTGCTCTCACACCTCAAGTCCCCCTCCAGGCCCGACGCAGTGCTCGCCTTCCTCTCGGGCCTCGGTCTCTCCGACGCGGACATCGCCGCCGCCGTCGCCTACGACCCGAAGCTCCTCTGCTCCGAGGTCGAGCGCACGCTGGCCCCGCGCCTCGCTGAGCTCCAGGACCTCGGCCTCTCCCCGTCCCAGATCGCCTGCCTCGTCCTCGTCGACCCCGCCCGCTTCCGCCGCCCCACCGTCGTCTCCAAGCTGCAGTACTACGTCCCCCTCTTCGGCTCCTTCGAGAACCTGCTCCAGGCCCTCAGGAGCAACGCCTACCTCCTCAGCTCCGACCTGGAGGGGGTGGTCAAGCCCAATGTCGCGTTCCTGATGGAGTGCGGGCTAGATGCTTGTGATATTGCCAAGCTCTCCTTCCCAGTGCCCAGGTTAATCACCACCAACCCGGAACGCGTCCGGGCGATGGTGGAGCGTGCTGAGGCTGTCGGTGTGCCCCGAGGCACCAGGATGTTCAGGCACGCTCTGCTCGCAGTTGCATTCCTTAGCGAGGAGAAGATCGCTGCGAAGGTGGAGTTCCTGAAGAAGACGTTCCGGTGGTCGGATGCTGAGGTGGGTGTTGCAGTTTCCAAGTTACCGTTGGTGCTCAAGCACTCAAAGGACAGGCTGCACCGCATGTCGGAGTTCCTGATCACCCAAGTCGGGTTGGAACCAGAGTACATAGCTCACAGGCCTGCGCTACTTACATATAGCTTGGAGCGTCGCCTGATGCCTCGGCATTGTGTTGTGAAATTTCTTAAGGAAAAAGGATTGTTGGAGCAGGACAGGAGCTACTATACCGCAGTCCAAGTGAGTGAGAATGTCTTCGTGGAGAAGTTCATTTGTCCTTACAGTGAAGCTGCACCAAGCCTCGCCCAAGACTATGCTGTTTCTTGCAGAGGAGGGGTGCCTCCTGCCTTCAGATTTCAGGAACCCAACTCTGACTCAACACGTGTTAGTTCTTAGCAATGTTTGAAACTGAGGCACTGAGCAGTGAGCTGGTAACTTCGTTTCAGTGTTCTTGCCTAACTGTTGTGTGTTGCTAGTTGCTACATACTGAATCAGTTGTGGTTAACACCAATGGAACTAGTACTTGGTTCCTGAATCCTGATTGTAACTCTTCTTCTGGTAAAGAATATGGAAAAGTTATGCTGCGACTAGATTTATGTGTCATGTGGTATCCAAACAGTGCAAAAACATGTGTCACCTGGATTCATAAATCTACTGAAAATAAGGATGTGGTAGATTTATGTGTCATTTGAACTAGTCATTTGGATACTAGATTTATGTCTAGATATGACACATACTGAATTCCAAAAACATGTGCTGGTCAAATTTGTCATGGTGCATTGTCAATGCTCACCAGTTTGGATACAATTTACAGAAAAACATATATCTTTCTTCTGTGCTATGTAAGAGTGAGATTCGTTAT
The DNA here is from genome assembly GCA_015342445.1 of Digitaria exilis. Classification (NCBI taxonomy): domain Eukaryota; kingdom Viridiplantae; phylum Streptophyta; class Magnoliopsida; order Poales; family Poaceae; genus Digitaria; species Digitaria exilis. Next base: position 467,346 of record JACEFO010001666.1, read on the forward strand.
GTTTTATGATTGCATACTTTTTCTCTCTACAGCTTATTTTCATAGACATCAATAGTTTGGCTGAATGGATAATTCAGTACTGTTTTTCTGTATTGGCTGAATGGATAATTCAGTACTGCTTTACTGTATGTCATTGCCAATACTTTTTGTTGTTAATGTTTTCAGCCGCAACAATTTTGCTTTGCCTACTTATTTAATTCTTCATGTTTTTGCCTTTTGGGTGTGATAATTTTTTTTTTGGGTAAGTCCCCCCATCTGTTTGCAGCGCGCAAGCTGACACATCAGATCATCGCTGTCGAAATCATTAGCACCATCCACACCTCATCAGTTGTTTAGTTTGAATTTATATGTGTAACAATATTTTTTTTAGCTTTGAGGGTTTGTAAATGGGATTTACGTATAGCTTTATATTATACAGATAGTTGTGTTTCTGTTTCATATGTTCTTCATTTCTACTTTAATTTGTACATATGTGGTGCAATACATGTGTCTATTTCCATTGTAAATTAGGTTTAGCAACCTGCGGCTTCTGTATGCACCTATCGTTGTGGACTTTTGTTTATTAGTCGTGGTATATCAAGGATGCTTACCTAACTCTCAATTAAATTTTTTGTTCAATCTTAGCATAATTGGATTGCATAGCACCAAAACCCAATGGTTATCGCCATACCGGAGATCCCTAGTTAAATAGTTAAGTCCGTTTGTAAATTTGTTCAGCACGGACTGCTTATCGCCAAAGTCCATTGGCCATTGCTAAATAACATCGCCTCCATTATTTTACACTATGACCGATTCTTACGGCGCTTTGAAAAGTTCGACGCCCACATGAAAAGGCTAGCGATTCCGGCCGCTGCTCCAAATCCTGACCGGATATCTGGAATCAGCTCGCGCAGATCTCTCACGGTGCTAGCCAGCAACGGCTCCTCGGCCATGTTCTTCTGATTAGACATCCTCCGTGCGGTTCCTTAGTAAAATCAGGTAATAAAATCAGGATAACATTGCGTGGATTATCTCATAAGCTAGAGCTATCAAACAGGGCATCACCTGGCAGGGCAGAGGGTGTCAGCTCGCAAAGTTGAGCATCGGCTGTATGAACGATGCTCATGGAAGTTTTTACACGCTTTGTCAATTCTTGACTAATCTAGAAAATGATGTCATTAGTGGTTATGTTCACAAACATGTGCAAGAAAGGAGAAATGGGGAAGTGATGACTGATGCTGAATAACGGCAACAAGTTGCTAAATTCATGAAAAATGCACCAATTGGAAAAAAAATTCATGGTAGTGAAAGTGTACAGTTGCTTCAGAGATTGTTCACAAATGCTGCTAATTTTTGTGCAGAGCGGCATCGAATTAATCATAATATAGATGTTTGATGCAAGGCCACTCTGAACTACTGGAGTATGGACTATGGAGGATGCAAGAACCTATATCCCATTCCATTTCTATGTAATAAACCTAGCCAAGAGTATTGCTACATTATGTACTGTGTGAATCATCAATTTGCAGATCCAAGTTGAGCAATTGCATATATGAATACAATCAAAAGATGTTCCGGTGTAATCAATAAGGGAAGGAGAAAAGTGAGAGTTATCACTAATTCACTATGTTACCTTAGATGACTAAGATCTGCAGCCAAGCCACCAGCCTCCCTTCCAATCAGTCTCAATGAAGCCATAGTTTCAGGTAGTTTCTCTCTCGCGGAATCGAAGTATTTCTCGAGAAATTCTGCCTCTCTTACATGCCTGAAAACGGTTGACATGCTCATCAGTCATCAACAGTTTCCTTCCTCTCATTAAAAGCTGCAACGTATAGGAAACATACCAGCATAGAGCGAATTGCTGAAAAGAATATCAAGCACGCAGATACTGCAACCTACATAAGATAGCAACTGTGATATGGAAAAAAGTAATCTTCTCAGAATACGCATATACAAACTAAGAGTGCACATACAACTGAAGAATGCAGTTCAAATTATGCATCAGCAAATTTGGCAAGATGCAGACCTATATGAGAATATTTAATCAGAATCCCAAATAGTCTAGTAATATAAAAATGTAATATAAAAATGGAAGATTTTTTTATACAAACAATATGATGCTTTCAAGTATTTCTACATGAGTAAAAGACCATAAAGGACACCAGGAAATAAGACTCATCTATGTCAGAACTAATATTGAGTTTTCTGCAACTTCACTTTTTACAAATTGTAGCTGAGAACTGCCATTCATGTCATGTGTTGATGTGTATAATTCACCTTGATACTAAACGTACCAAATTGGAACCCATATATATGAAGTAAAATCCGATCCATATGCATTTGGACAGCCGTTTAATGTGCATTTCAACTTTTTCTCTTTTTGGGAACGAACGTGCATTTTGAACTTCAAAACACAGATTGAATATAGACTCTGCACACAATTGACCCCACCTTCAAATTTCAATTCTCAGTGACTGAACGGTGTTCATTTGGTAGCCATCTAGTGGAATCGTATCTACAGGCTCGCTGAGTCGCTAGTACTCTTGGCGAGCAGCCGCCGCCACTGGCTGGCTGCATTAGGAACGCGAGGCGAGACGGGGACAGGGGAAGGGCGTACCGCGGAAGCAGCGAGGGTAAGGGCGACGAGTTCGCCGCCACCGCCTACGCGCTGTTGGGAGGTGGAGGTGGAGGTGGAGGTGGCGGCGGCGGCGGCCACGGATGAGTGGTGGGAGCAGGCGAGTCCCCGGGATGCGCCCGCGGCCACGGCCACGGCCACGTGACGCGTCGCAGCGGCGGCTCTGGGCATGCCCCGGAGGAGGAGTCGCCGGGCGCGCGGCCGGAGGAGGCACGCGGAGGCGCCGGTGGCCGGGAGCGTGAGCGTTGTGGCGTGCCCGGGGCGCGGAGGCGACGACATGAGGAGCCGCTGCGAGCTCGGTGTGGACTGGCTCGTCAGCCCGCGTTCCCCTCCAAATAGGAAAATAAATGGTTTACATGAATTTCATGCGAACTTCCTAGAAAATTCATGCCGCGGAGACAAGCGCTCTAAAGAATAGGAGCAAAGAAAAATTCTCAAAAACCAACCTTTTCAGTTTCAGTCATGGAGGTTGTCCTTTGCTGCATCCATCGGTTGCTCTATAATCGTTCTCATTTCTCAAAACAAAACTATTACATTCTATACTTTTACAAGTACGGTAGGCTTCAGCCTATCGTCCTTTTCATATTTTTTAGTATAAAGAACAAATGAATGTGGTACAGTTGTTTATGTACCCTGGTGGTACAAAGAGATTTGCTTTCCCTCTTAACAAAAATGTGCCAAGGCATGGTTGCGAAAATAAAAGGTTGTTGTACTCTAGTGGTACATGAGGTCAAAATTCTACAAGGCCTGTATTCTGGAGCTCAGAGAATCAATTTGTAGGTCACCAACTTCGCCATGGGTGGTGGCGGTGGGATGCTGAGTGACAAAATTTTCAATCTTCAGTAGCGCCTGAAAATGCAGAAAAGAAAAATTAAAATCTAGAACCATGGCCACGTTGGAGTGTCAATTGAACAGCAGTGGTGCATACAACATACCTCAATGGCGATATCGGTCGGTGTCAGCTTAGAAACATCCCCGTGGCCCTGCTTAGCTGCAATCTCTGCACAAATAAATAAATTGCGATGATATTAGTCTAATTTTATGCACGAAGGGGGCAAATATTGATAGCGCAAGAACGAGAATAATACCTTCAAGAGAAACTCTTGCATCAGCATTTGCATAAGCTTCACCTCTTTGTTCCGCAAGCATGCTCAGTTTTGTGAAAGCCTGGAGCAAACTTAGTTCAGCTATCCGTGCATTTTAATCATCACAAACAATAGGACAAGTAGTAGTAAAGAACTAAAGATACAAGTAAATGGAAAGGTAAGTGGATTTTCATTGCAAGTCTTTGCTAGCCTTATAGTTGTGACTTGTGAAGTGGTGAGGGATGGGATCTGCCTCATGCAAAAAATTAAACACATAACGGTTTTAGGGATGAAAATAGATACCGCTGTGTATGGATCATCTGATGGCTGGTCTAGAAGAGGGCGAGAAGCAGTCCCCACTTGAGCAATACGCTTTGCAAGTGCGTCCAAAGGCACATCCAACCAAACAGATAGACCTTTCTTCATGTAATTCCTAATTAAAAAAAAGGAAACAGTCAGATTTATTATTTTTCTGAGAACAAACAGCAAGCTAAAATAACATGACCGGGTGAAACCAAAGTTATTCCAGTACCAGTTGATTGGCCTAATAACAGCACCCCCTCCAGTTGCAACAACTAATCGCCGCATTGAGGACAAATCCCTCAAGACACTACTCTGCAATACAGGAAAGCAGATAAACAAGAAAATGCCATTCCACAGGTCTTTATGTTTTCATTGCTGAAGGGACTGTAACAATTCAACGGATTACATTAAAAAATTAAAAAAATAGCCAAAAGAGCAAACAAAATTCAGAAAACGTTACCTCATTCTCTCTGAAGAACGCTTCACTGTGAACCTTAAATATTTGAGCAACGGAAGGCATGCCAACTGCTTGTTCGACCAACTTATCGCTGTCAAAGCATGAATAACCCAGAACTTCAGCCAAGATCTTCCCCACCGTGCTCTTTCCAGAGCCCATCATTCCTGAAGTAGGAACTTAACTATTAATTTCTGGGGGCAGAGACAACATATCAACAGATAGGTCTAAGTTCAGAACTAACCAACTAGGTAAATGCACCGCCCATTCAAGTGGAACAGAACTTCCTCTGATTTTCTCTGCAGTTACAATGGAAATATATCACAAACATGGCCAAAAAGCAAGGTATATATCATAAATTTGTACTAAAACTATGGTGTTTGGTGTACCCTTTGTTTACCTTTAGCAAGAGGGCCTCGTCAACTGAGCTATGCAAGCTCTCATTGCCTGCATAAGATGAGATAAAGAAAGTCAATTTGAGTGAATTTAAGGTCTAATTACATTTTAGCCTTGTTAAGATGAGGAACAATAGTGTAGTTAGTCTAAAATGCAATAAAATATTTTCCTACATGAAAATTGTCTTTTCCAGTACAACGTAACAACACTGACTTTTCCACAAGTCCATGTCTTCCCTCCTAAAATTAACCCAACAATCCCCCAATCGCAGCAGTTTGTGGATTTGACAAAGTCAACCATCACCAACCCCCAAGTTTGGTCAAAGCTCCATTTCCAACCCACAAGAATTACTCCAACCCCACAACTAACCAGCAATTTTCCCCAACACCCCCGCCAACCAGAACACAATCCCCACAGGACGGAGCGCCGAACCGCCAAGAACACACTCTGTTTTTTTGTTAACTGAATCGAATGGCATATGCATGCCTACCTCCTAAATCGCACTCAACCCAACCCTGAACGAATCGTGGTATCATCGACCCGATCCCCAAATCCCCATCGACTTCACGGGGAAAAAAGAAAAAGAAAAAAGCTCACCTCGCGATGCCTTGACGCAGCGGAGCGGGGCGACGACGGGCTTGGCTCCGCGAGCTCGCACAGCCACGGCCGCGGTCCCGGCGGTTCCTCCAACCCGCAGGCTCCCGGCCTGAGTCTGCTTCTCCCAGCCGAGGAACGCGCTCCGGCGCCCACCGGCCACGGCGCCGACGCCGACGCCAGGCGCGCGCGACTGCATCGCCATGCTCGCGCCCACCTCCATTGCTCGATCTCGCGGCGCGCTGAGCTGCACAGCACGGCACGGATGCAGGTCGTCTGCGACGCTGCAGGGAGGGGCACGCACGAGGGAGAGAGAGAGAGGAATGACCGAGCCCCCGAAAGCGCGCGCGGGGCGAGCGGCGAGCGAACTGGTGGTTGCTAGCTTAATAAATAGCACAACCGGACAAGTTGTCCAGCGAGGACGCTGACGTGTCGTCCACTCGCTTCAGGGGCGGAGTCTCGGAGAAGCGGTGCGCAGTTACGGTTGTGGCCCTATTACGGATTTGTTGGGATCATGAACATCCTTGTCAGAGGGTGGATGACTGGATGAGTACTCTACTGACTACATCTACCGACTACCGTCTACGTACTCCCACATGGCCACATGATAAACAAGATACGCGGAGGTGCTGTTGATAAATTATGCAAACCGTCAGACACACCTTTCACGTTACCCTTTTTTTCTTGCCTCCGCACAGCGGAGCGTTTAGTTCCCAAAATTTACCAAAAAGACACTATTTATCTAATTTTTCCCTATTCATCCCATCCCTCCCACTCACAGAGTACTATTTATCTACAGTATATTTTTGATGAATAGTGTATTTTTAGAAAATCTTTTCCCAATCTAAACACACCCACCACTACCCTGATTCCCGTACCACCCCCAACCTGATTGGCCCCGGTCAGAGCCAAAATCCAGCGACCAGTTCACCCACCCCCCCGGCGTTTGAAGAGCTTCCCGACGAGTGACGATTGGGTTCGCAATCCCACTCAAAATTGGCCGGTTCCCGGGGGAACCGATGAAACCGGCCCGGACCGGTAGCGGTTCAGGGCGGTTTCAAACCGGTTAAATTCAAAAATTTCAAATTTAAATTTAAAAATTTGAAAAAATCAGATAAAAATTCTTAAAAATACTTCATGGTGTGCTGGATCTATTGGTGTCAAAATTTCTCAAATATTTGGTCATTTGCTATTTGTTTCGCGAAATACAAGTTAAATAAAAAAAGAAAAAACGTTGCTCGGTCCAACACTTCCCAACCCCTGTAAAACACCCCCCCCAACGGCACTGGACCTCCCCCTGCCCTCTTTCTCTTCTTCCTCCCCTCATCCGGCCCCTGCCCGCTCGCATCCGCCGCTCCCCGCCGGTGTGCCGCCTTGGGAGCTCCGGTAACCGCCCGGGTGGGTCGGTAAGCCGGGCGGAGGGCGGATCTATACGCTCCGCCCCGGTTCCCCAACCGCAGCGCCGGCTAGCCGCGCCGGTTAGGTCGGTAACCGCCCAGGTGGGTCGGTTAGCCGGCCGCTGTCGAGCCGCGCAGAGAGGTAATGGGGGATTAGGGATGTCATTTCATGTGATGAGATGGATTTAGGCTATTGCTATTGCTATGAATGGATGGATGCAGTGATGGATTTATTGCTATTTTCATTTACATATTATTTTGATTTGTAGTGATGAATATGATGGATTTATGAAATGGATGTAGGGATTTAATGGATTTATGAAATGGATGTATTGATGTAGTGATTGATTTAGGTATATTTTGGTTTAGGCTTTTGTGATTTAGGAAAATATGAAATGGTTGTAGTGATGAAGTGATCTAGTCTATTGTATTTTGTTAATTTGGAAATGTGATTATCGGAGTAGGTTTTAAGTGCATTTATCTTTCGTATTTATTGTGAACTTCACACTGATAGGTTTATGTTCGTTCCATGTTTGCAGATACACAATATCGAGATAGAGAGAGAGATGTTGTATGGGAGCACGGTGAAAATCTATACCCCGGTTGGAGATGCAATTATTGTCATACCTCCAAAGGAGGTGGTGGTGCGACTAGGTTGAAACAACATTTGGCAGGGCGCGGTTCTGAGGTCGTCCATTGTAGAAAGGTTTCAAATGAGGTGCGTCAGTTCTTTCAGCGTGAGCTTGAAAGGACTAAGAAGGCAGACCGCAATCGTGAGAAGTTGAGAAAGGAGAAGGTTGCAGCGGAGGGTAACTATCCGGCAGGAGATGAAGCATATGATGAGGAGGCTGAGCTGAAGCGTGCCCTGCACCAATCGAGAGCTGAAGAGGAGTTCCGACGGAGGGTGCAACAGAGAGGAGGTGCATACGAGCATGGAGGGGGTAGTGGTTCGAGGGGAGGGAATCCGGTGTCGCGGATGTTTGGAAGGTCTAGTTCGGTGCGGCAGACTCCTGGGGTGGTGGATTATAACCTGGGGTCCGCGAGAGGATCGACGCAGCCAAAGATTGACACAGGCAAGTGGACACGGAAGGGTAAGAATGCAAAGGAAGCTATTGGGAAGGCTTGGTTGAAGTTTTTTCATATTGCGGGAGTACCTGGAAGACAGGCTGACAATCCATACTTTGTCAGCGCGATTAGAGAGACACAGAAGTGGGGTAAGTTTTGTTTTGAACCGAATAACACATATGCAACTACATGTTTGTATCAAATCTCATGTTTGTCTTATGGTCGCAGGTGAAGGTATTGTGTCACCGACTGGACGGGATATTGATGGCAAGTACCTGGATCAAAACGAGAAAGACTTGATGACTCAGTACGTAAAGTTTCAGCAGGAATGGGAAATCTTTGGCGTCACGTTGATGTGTGGTTCGGAGTGGCCCAACTAAGATGGGTGTCATCAACTTTTTAATATATTGCAATGAGGTCATGTGGTTCTACAAGTCTGTTGATGCATCTGGAAGATCTCAAGATTCTGCATATTTGCTCCAGGTAACCCCGTACCTAGTTCGTTTGATTCCGAATATGTTTTAGATGTTGCTTAATAATCTGTCTATTTTTGCAGGAGATTCGAAAGGTGGTGGACGAGATTGGGCCGCAGCATATCGTTCAAGTTATCACGGACAACGGCTCCAACTACAAGAAAGCATACCAGGATCTTGGAGAAGTGTATTATCACACCCGGTTTTAGAAAGAAAACCAAGAACATCTCATATGTGCGCCAGGATCAAATTACACACATATGATAGACAATGAGTGAATAACAGAAACAGTACTTAAACGAATATTTGATAAGTAAAGTATTTATTACACTCACGACTAAGGCACGAAGGCCAAAATAAACTGGTTCACACGATAACTAAAGACGATAACTCCAAAAGCACTCCACAGGCATCTGACTGGTGGAACACACGCCTAGAACTCATCAAGATCACTGAGGTACTCCGCTCCATTATTACTTTCTGATCCAATATAAGCAAGGATGAGTACACTTATGGTTGGTACTCAACAAGTGGGGGAAATATGCAAGCTAACAAGGAGAGGCTTGGTTTATAGCGGTCAGCATTTTAGTTGGTCAAGTTTTATTATCAAGCAACTATTTACTAGGATATAAGTATATACCAACCCATATATTAGCATAAAATAAACCATAAACATAACCAATAACATGTGCATGCAACAATTTGATTTTATATTCCGATAGATTAATCACGTGTGGGTCCAGGCCGTTCATGACCGCGAACACGGCTATTATAATAGTTTTACGCTCTGCAGAGGTTGTACACTTTCACCACAATTCGCGTAAAAGCTCCAAAGAACTTTAGACCCAACCATGCTATGCAAAAGTAGGCACAATATCACACTTCCAAGGTATGATTGCATAGGGACGCTACGAAGCCTTTACAAAGAATTCCTACATGTGTGTTTGTTCCCAGCACTTACGGTTTCAACAAAAGACAGAGTCTTCCGATCCCCGCACCAACACATCCACAAACAAATAACAACCCAACAGGCAGCACAAACACAACATGTAGTTCATCTAATTATTCAGCTAAGACCAGAGCCATATGGTATTGTGGTTGTACGGTAAATCCCGGGTGGTTCTCCATGTTCCGATTAGCATGGTGATCCTGTATTAACATGACAAGATATAACAATAAGGATATTCATCAATGTTGGATAGAACCCATCATGAACCAAGGTTAAGCATCTAGCATAGCTACCCAACATAAAAGTAAACCCGGTGTATCAAGGCTTAGGGGTAAAAGACTAGTCATCTTTACATAGGACCCATCAAATTAATGCAACGCGAGCAAATGTAAATTTAATTATCATGCAATGTGTATAGGTTGAATAGAGTACGCTGAGGGGGAAATCCACTTGCCTTGCTCAAAGCACTGCGGTGGCTCCTCCTCGAAGACTTGATCTTGATCTCCCTCGAACGGACCGTTCTCTACACGATTCGCACAAGCATTCAATCAATAAAAGCAAAACAATACACCATACAACTTTTAAAGACGCAAAGACGTGTGTAGAACCATTCTTGATGAAGAGACGATCGCGTGAGCACAAAAATCACTCAAAACGGATTTAAAACGGTTAAGATATGGCTAAAACAAGGTTTAGGGCTTCTTTGAGCTAAATCTAACCTTCCAGGGGCTTAAACAGAAGAAACCAGGGACCTAAAACGTAATTTTATATAAAAAATAGAAGGACTTTTGAGTAAAAAGACCAAACAGGACGACGGGTTAGATTTTTAGAAAGACCAGGGGCTAAAACAAAAAAGAAAAGGATCTAAATCTAATTATTTTTGAACTGGCTTGGACTGCGGGTTGATATCTAAGAAATAGAGGAGCTTTTCTGCAAAAATACATGGCTGACCGGTACGACTCAGTTTGACTCGAGTCGGACTCGATCTGGACCGTTGGATCTTGATCTAACGGCTCTGGACAGCCCTAGATCGACCGCGGCGGCGCTGGCGACCGGAGACGGCGAAAGACGGCGGCGCTTCGCCGGAGTTGGACGAAACCGGCGCTACCGGACTCCAAAACTCGCCGCGTTAGGCTTGGAAGAGAGAGGGGGAAACGGGGAATCTGTTTTGGGGGTTGTCGTTGAGAGTTGAGAAGCAAAGGGAGCTCACGACGAGCTATGGCGGCTCGGCCATGGCGGCGACGCGACGAGACCGCAAGAGAGCGAGAGAAAGAGAGATTAGAGGCTCGGCGAGTTCCAAACCTTCACGCGAAGCTTGGTGGTGAACTCGAAGCGGCTAGAAGGCGCTTGGAAGCTCGAATCGAGACGGCGGCATAGGCTAGGGTTTGAGGCAACGGCGGCGGCAGAAGCTTGGGTTTTGGGGTTGAGAGACAAGAGATCTCGGGCGGCACGTTTATAGAGGGCCGAGGAACAAGTCCCACGCCCAAGGGAGAGCGACGCGGACGCGTACGAGGCTCGGACTCGCCGTCGAGTCCTCCTCGTTCACGGCGCGACGAAGAAGATGACAAGGAGGGCCCACTCGTCAGCGATAGGAAGAGAGAAGGAAAGGGAAAGCGGGCTGGGCCACTACGCGTGCGGGCGGATCGGGCCGGGAAAAGAAACTGGGCCACGGCTGTGAAGCGGTTTGGGCCGGGAGAAGAAAGAAGATGGGTTGGGCTAGAAAAGAAAGAGGGAGAAGATAGGGTTTGAACATTAAGTTTAAACTTTTGTAAACCTTTTCAAAATTCAAACAATCACTCAAAAATATATGCAGCAGCATGAATGCAACAAATACTTCATTTGACTCTAATTTAAATGTTATTTAAATATTTAAGAGCCAAGATTTAAATTTGCAATTTAATAATTCCTAAAACAACTAAAAAAATTGGTTGCCTAAATTAATTTTATTGTGATGACAAAAATTAGGGTGTTACATGTATGAGCACATTCTTTGGATGTCTTGTCTAGCACGCACTGTGAACTTGATGTTAAAGGACATTGGTGAAAGGTACGGACATCAAGATACTATAGATCAATGCAAGAAAATCTCAGCTTGGTTACACAATCATGGTAATTTGAATGCAATGATGAGGCAAGCGATTGGTGGTGAGTTGGTCAAGTGGAATGCAACTCGGTTTGGGACGAATTACATGTTCCTAGATAGCATGTATCGGAACGTGATCGTTTCATGGAATGGATGTCATCTCCCGGATTTTTACAGAGCAAATAGGCCAAGACCAAAATGGGTAGATTTACTCATTCGAGATTCTCAAGTTTGGACTGGTGGGAGGGAATGAGATTTATCATTGATTCAGTTCAACCAGTATACAAGTTGCTTCGCTTTGCTGATCAAGATAAGCAGTCGAACCTGTGCGAGGTTGTGATGACCTTCCAGAATGTCAGACAAGAAATGGAGTCTTTCTTCGGTCAAAATGTTTCAACATGGAAAGAGTATGAATCGATTCTGAACAACAGGATGCAGGACATCATTCTATCCACGTATGTTTGTCCAGGTAAGACTGTCAGAAAAGTATCTCCAAATATGTTCTGTATTGCCTTACATCTTATGCTTATTGGCAGGATTTCCATTTTGCAGCTGCTGTCCTAAATCCTCGGTATGCATATCAATTTGCTTCAAGTCAGGAAATGTGGCGTACACTCAAGGATGCATTTAGGCGCATGACGGATATGCAGAGCGCCATCCAGGCATTGCACGAGGCTGAGGTGTTTCAATAGAAACGTGGCGAGTTTGGCACGGAAATGGCACATAAAATGGCGCCTGTCCCAAAGACAACTGCATCTTCGTGGTGGATGGTAAACGACAACTCAACTCCCAAGCTCCAGAGCATTGCTATGCGGCTTGCTGCTCAATGTTGCTCCTCAAGTGGATGCGAGTGGAACTGGAGTACTTATGCATTGCTGCATACAAAGGTTCGCAATCGGTTGTCCCACAAGAAACTGAACAAGCTTGTCTATGTCAACTACAACCTACGCCTGCGACTTGCGGATCTCGCCAACCCCCCTCGTGATGAAGGTGATTTCGTTGACCAGTTGGCACAAATTTCATTCTATGATCATAAAAATCCGGTGCGGGAGTGGATGGAATATAGTAGATCAAACAGTGACCCAGTTCTTGATGAGGACGATGATGAAGGAGACGCACCGATCCCGTCTCATATTATAAGGGATCAGATAAACAATGAAGACCTCCGTACTTCTACAGGGGATGCATGCATTAGTGATTGAGCATGATGACATGTGGGTGACAATCACCTAGGGAAGAGGAAGCTCCACATAGGGCCGAGCAAGCCTGATACAAAGCGACAGACCAAGGCAAAAGGCAAATGGAAATCAACTATAGTGCTGAGCGACGACGAAACCGATGATGGCGAGGGTGATCGTAGTCCATATTATCATGAGTCTGAGGATAGCAGCTTCGCTGATGATGAAGATGATACTGATGATGGTGCTGGCAGTGACGGGGGTGGTGGCGGTGGCAGTGAAGGTGGTGGTGGCGGCGGTGGCAGTGAAGGTGGTGGTGGTGGCGGCGGTGGCAGTGATGGTGGTGGTGGTGGCGGCGGCGGTGGTGGTGGCAGGGGCGGTCGTGCTGACCGGGGTGGTGGCGGTCTTCGTTTCACAGGTATCAAGTGTACATACGTACATATGCACATATGTTTGTCAATGTGAATATTAATTGTATTATATGTTTGATTGTAGGGGAGACGGAGTTCACACATGCTACTCAGGACGCTGATCATGGAGCACTGGAGACGCAGAGGATAATGGATTACGCCAATCCACAATACTCATCTAGCTCAATCAGCGAATCACCACAGTCCAGTTATAACTATCCTATACCTGAGTTGAGCATGCAGCCACCCATGAGATGGGTGTACGAATAGGAAGACCCCCATTGGTACAACATGTTAGTGCAAGAATGGCAGACAACATCGGCTTGGACGGGGCAAACTTGGCAAGACTTCCAAGCTGAGTTGCTTCAAAGGCAAGGTTTGCAAGTCATGTCCATCGCCGAGTTTGAAATGGCCAAGCAATACTACCGTTGATATTTTTCTATGGACATTTCTATTATGTTTGTATGGACATTTGTATGAACAATAGTATTATGTTTGTACGGATATTTCTATTAGGTTTATATGGACATTTGTATTATGTTTGTATGTACAATTATATGTATGGATGTTTGTATGTGTTTGTGGTTATTTTTTCCTTAATTTACGCATATTTCATGCTAATTTTTTCTGTCGGTCCAACCGATCGGTAACCGGTCCAAACCGACCGGTTACCGAGCCAAACCGACCGGTTAGCGGACACAAACCGAGTACACGGGGGATTTGAATTCAAAATTTGAATTTGTCCGGTTTTGACCGGTTCCCGCGGGAACCGGACCGGTTAGCCGCTACCGCCAGCCGGTGGTTCGGCCAACCGGTTCGGTTTTGTGAACCCTGGTGACGACTATTCGACTAACGACAGGTTGAGAGCCCGGACGCCGAACGGCGTCTACCGCCTCCCTTCCGTAGTTCTACCCGTGTCTCGTTTCTTTTCACTGCCGCTTCACTTGTAGACAGGTCCGGCTCTGGGGCTAGGCGGGAGAGGACAGAAAAGACCGCCGCGGGCCTCGGCCGGAGAGGGGCCCAGCAAATATATGTCACGTTGTCACTTCCGTACTCGTCCACGTACAAACGTCGATAAGGTATTACTAGCTCGTCTCGTCTCGTCTCGTCTCGTCAATCAGCGCCGACGGCAACGGCATGGCATCGTGCTGATTGCGCTCGTTCACACCCTCATCTCGTCCAGTCGTCTGCTCAAGATCTCTTCCGGTCACATGTTGCTCGGACGCTGTGATTGTGCAAGGCACCATCCTGCTTAGCTTTTGCGTGAGCAATCAAGATAAGAGATCGTTATCCAGTCTATCAATTAGTTAGGGTTAGTTAAGTGCTGATCGCTCTATTGCTTTTCCATTCGCTTTTGCGTATAGCGCATTAGACAATTAGACTACTACGGTAGATTCTTAAATCTTCAAATTCTAACACTTAATTTCTGGGAGAACATTAATTTGATATGGCCTTAGTAATTTTTGCAACAAAAATTGCTGAAGGTATATTTTTTTCTCTTGTCAAGCACTAAATCATTATTATATATGAAGTCATTACATAATGTTAGTTGTAATTTTATTATGCTATTTTTTATTAAAAAATAGTATATACAACTATTGCTTTTCACATTTTAGAAAAAAATATTTATCGAGGGCCCATTCTTCCGGCCCGCTCTAGGGCCCTCGGAACCATAGAGCCGGCCATGCTTGTAGATGCCGTGGTGGCTTGATGGGTTTTATTTTACAGCGTGTATATCCGTTTAATTCGGTTTCGATTAAGCAGAGGTGATCTCTTTTGATTCTTTCCAAAAAAAAAAAGAAAACATCGACCCGCCGAGAGCGGACACCCCTACCGCCCTACTACTCATACAGACCTGTCCACCGCTACAACCGAGGTACTAAATAGTGTTGGTAGCGTCCGCAATAGCGGCCGCTATAGCGGTAGTGGCCCTCTGCCGCTACCGCTACTAGGTAGCGGAACCAAAATAGCAAGTTTGGACTTAGCGTCCGCTATTGTCCGCTATTGCACTTAGCATCCGCTATTTTGGCCGCTATTGCTGATTTCATACCGCTATTTGTTATATTAATAGTTAAAGTGACAATGAAGATGAATTAAGTAAAAATAAAAATGTTGAATATGATGTTTTAGATAATAATAAAGAATGACATGCTAACAAATTGTGTTGTTTTTATTAATGTGACAATTTAAAGATAATATATATCTATGTGTCTTATATTTATACATTTATTTAAACTTTTTCATGAATCTCATACCATAAAATACATTTGGTAAATAAAACTTCTATTGAACAAATATGATTGTATTTGTTCAAATATGCCATAAAAGTTGTCTAAATTTCAAATTCCGCTATTTGGACTTAGCGGCCGCTATAGCGTCCGCTATCCGTGATCCGCTACACGAGCACTAATCCGCTACCACACCGCTAAACGCTATTTAGTACCTTGGCTACCACCCCTACCGCCCTACTACTCATTCTGCGGGAGCGGACTTTCCCAGCAAAAACACGTGCATCGTGGACCTTCGCATTAGGCCTTCTCCAATGGTGAGCCAAGAGCTAGCTCTTAGATTGTTTAATTGATGAAAAGTACAAAAACAGTAAAAAATAGGTTGGCTCTTGGCTCTTTGCTAGCTCTTAGCCAGCTCTTGGCTCTTTGAACAGTGTAAAGTTGATGTGACCGGCTCTTCATAAAGCCAAGATAAGAGCTGGTCACATCAACTTTGCACTGTTCCAAGAGCCAAGAGCTGGCTAAGAGATAGTAAAGAGCCAAGAGCTGGCTCTTAGCCAACCTATTTTGGTACTATTTTGTATTTTTCAGTGATTAAACAATTTAAAAGATAGTTATTGGCTCACCATTGGAGAAGGCCTTACAGCAGGTATTATATCAGGCGACGTCCTACGTGGGGAGAGGGAAAGAAGAGTGAGAAGGTGGAGCAGGCGTTTCACGACACGCTCGCTTGAGCGGGCGAAGACGAGTCCTATTCGATGGAAGATGCACTGCAAAGGGTCCTATTCGTTGTGTTTCCTGGCCAGCATTAAATAGTAGCGGGCCCACCACCACCGGACGGTGACTTGGACTCCGTTGCAGCCGTCAGTGGGCGAAACCACTAGCCTTGCTCTTATCCCATTATGTGACTGTCAGTTTGCTTGCTAGCCTTGCTGCTGCTGTGACCTTCGCATTATCCCATTCTGACCCCGTTCTGCGACATAGATCGAGATTGGGTAATTAGCACGCCTACTGCTGGAGATTGGGTAATTAGCACGCCTACTGCTGGAGATTGGGTAATTAGCACGCCTACTGTTGTATGTGGTAGCTGTTTCTCAAACTCCCTTTCCGGCAAAACCTAATTCTCCATCACCCGTCACCACCATGGTAGGCTATCCTACAATCAAAAGTTGATAGGGTAGAAATTTGAATTATGCGTCGCCAGCACGATGGCCGTGCGATCCGTCGAGTTATTAGGGTTCAGGGCCGGAGCATAGCATCACCATCCTAGACGCGAGGAAACCCAAGAGAAAAATGCAAGACAAGAACTGTCTACAACGCCTGCACGCCTGCTTGACCTATTAGTTCATTTCTAGGCAAAGATCCGTGGGCGCGATAACGTTTCCAGCTGGGAAAATAAAGTGACAACGAAACGACGCTACAACAGCACGCATTGGCATGCGTTACTCCAAGAGTCAAGTGAAGTCGTGTGAACTTCATTGGACAACATGTAAAATAGCGGTAACAAGTAACAACTAACAAATCAGCATAGATGGAAGTTACCGCAAAAGGCAACACCGTTAGCTGGGGGGCAAAACTTTTGGGGCTATTTACAGTTTCATCAGGCCTCGTTGGAACCTGTAACGCTACAACATGGACTACACCATGAAAACTTGGCATCTGATAGGTCATTTTGCTACCAACACATGATAACAGCACTGCTCAAATGACTCTGGGTAAAAATGGGGGGCCAAGGGAGTGACTAGACTGAATTAACTGAACAGCTGAAGCCTGAAGGTAAGGGGCAGGGACTGGGGTTTCGCCAGGAGCTACTACTGCCGGCTTCATGAGTTCATGACTAAACTTGGGCTCACGCTCCCGACACAATGTGGGAAACCTTGCTACAGGAGTATGTTAGCTGCCAAACCCGAAGGGTGATTTGCTTCTACTGCCACCTTCCCCATACTGCTCATTCCATTTTCTTAACTCATTCATGCTTGTCGCATCGAAAGCAACAGATGGGCTAACCTGCACAGGAAAAAACAATAGCGTCTTTATAAATACACATCCTGGGAGATCTGGGCAGGTGAAGACACACTAGTTTACAATACCTTGGCCTTTGCTTGCACAAAGTCATCCAACTTCAATGGCCTTA
The DNA here is from genome assembly GCA_015342445.1 of Digitaria exilis. Taxonomy (NCBI): domain Eukaryota; kingdom Viridiplantae; phylum Streptophyta; class Magnoliopsida; order Poales; family Poaceae; genus Digitaria; species Digitaria exilis. The sequence continues at coordinate 484,709 of JACEFO010001666.1, forward strand.
ATGAAGTTTTCTTGCTACACATGTCTCCCTAAAAAACGATGGCAACAATAAGAGCAAACATAGAGAACACGAACCATGCCAGTGGTGACTAATACTAACATTGGAAAGTAAGAACAACCAACCTTGTTTTCTTGCTCTAGAAGTTCATGGACTGGCCTATATGCTGCAGCTACACATAGATTCTGCAGAAAAGCCATAAAATGAGTCAGTCCACACGCGCAGAAAACAACAGCCAGTAGGTTTTTGTGATGCTAGAGGGAAGATCAGAACAGTAATGGTGGGTTTCAGCACTGTACCTTCAAATCACTCCCAGAGTAACCCTCAGTTGCATTAGCAAGTTCATCGAATCCAAAATCAGATTCCAGGTTTTCTTTGGCGAGTAAAATTTTTAAAATTTTCATCCGATTCTTGGCGTCCGGCAGGTCAACTAATATCCTATAAATTAATTGAGCAATCATCAGTTTACTAAGTCAACCAAGCGTAAACATTTTTTTACACGAATAAGAACAATACATGCAGATCTTACCTCCTAGGTAAACGTCGTATTACTGCATCATCTAAATCAAATGGGCGATTTGTTGCACCAAGAATAAGGATCCTTTGGCTCTCTTTGGATCTCAGACCATCCCAAGCTGCCATAAATTCATTTCTCATCCTCCTCGTTGCCTCATGCTCAAATGAGCCACCTCTTGCACCAAGTAAGCTGTCAACCTGACATTGTAAATTGTAAAGTATTTCAAATTATGAAGGCAGCATTGGAAATGTAACTAAGGGGTGATGCAAACCCTCAGGATACCCTTCGGAAATACTGAAAACCATGCAAGTGCGTTGAATTGAAGCAAAACCAACCTCATCCACAAATATTATAACAGGAGCCAGTCGACTAGCAAAGGAGAAAAGGGCCTTGGTGAGCTTCTCAGCATCTCCAAACCACTGTTAACAGAGATAGATGGGCAAAGTAAATAGAAGTGAACAATTACATGGTACAGTCAAGCTCTGTGATGAGAAGTTTCATGAAAAGTCATGGAATTTTTATTTGTGGTATCTATTCCATTTAGGGAGGCAGATACACCAACAAATAAGAAGGGGGCCAAGACCGAACTTTAGATAGCAGCACTACCTGCTGCTAACCAGGAGCTAGAAGAGATTACCCCTATGGCACCATAATATTTCATGGAGGACTAATATATACCTTATGCCAAAACTTTATGGTTATGCTTGTATTTACAAAAAGAATGACCAGTGATACATAGGGCTATCTACAAGTATGCTGATAGCTATGCCATTGCTCTGCAGCTAACAGTAAAATTGATAAGGAGAAAAAAGCAGCCATGCAATGAAAATATCCGTACATTACTTAATAGCATAAGATTTAACATTCTCTATGTGAAACAAAGGAAGTATACTATCAGATGACATTAAAATTGACACATATTCTGTTCAGTTGTAAGTTTCCATAACATCATGACATCATACACACAAAAAGAGACAAATAAAACTACCTTTGATGTGAGAGTAGAACCAGTTATGCTTATAAAATTTGCTCCAGCTTCTGTTGCAAGTGCCTTTGCCAAAAGTGTTTTTCCTGTTCCAGGAGGTCCAAAAAGCAATATACCTTTGCAGGGCTGATAAAAAAAAGTCAAAAAATGGAAAAGAAAAATGTCATGGTGAGCATATACAATATCGAAACTTGAAAGAAAAGGTGCAAAATATCATGCATCATAAAAGGAGAGTACATCTAAGACTTCCACAGCTTGTTTCCGATGGGGATTTAGCAACTTGGTTCATAGCTTCATATATATTTAGGTCTTTCACGGTTTCATCCATTAAGTGTTGATATGCAAGTATGCAAAGACCACAAGATGATGAGAAGACTAGAAACGATGCAAAGACCACATTTGAAATACTATTCTAATATATCAGTGGTGTACGCTGTAGACTGTAGAACCAAATGAAGAAATGCAAAGACATAGTAATTAGGTTGTTTCTTCCCCAGAACATTCGTTTCCATGTTTATTAGCTACAAGATAGCAATATTATGCAGGCCCATGCAGTAATTTGAGTTACAAATAAGTCAAATGATGAGTTTACGATGGTTTACATAATGAAAAGGGAAGCCCAGTTCCCTAAGAAACTCAGATTTGCTCACCTCTTCCCTGGTGCTTGGCTTGTGCTAGAGGTCTTAATTAAGTTGTTTGGCCTAGGTGCTGTTCAGGTGGTCTTTTTGTTCTAATTTTGTGAAAGGTGATTGTAGGTTCTGAATACTTAGCAACCTGCTGAAACCTCAGTTACTGTGGTGTTGTGGTTGCTTATGTAATAGCTTTGGTTGTGCTTTTCTTTTCTCCTGATACGAAGATGCGCGGATCTACTGCATATTCGAGGAAAAAAAACAAATTCATTAGGAAAATAGTACCCTTAACAAATTCCCATGCGAAAAAAGCTCTGGCCTCCTCATTGGAAGAGTAACAAGTTCATCAAGTGTCTTCTTGACATCCTCAAGAGCACCAATATCATCAAACTTAACTCCAATTTCATTGGGAGGTACAACTGCTGAAATGAAATTGCTCTCATACTCATCTTTCGCCAACATCTGCAGTGAAGATACCTTGTAAGGTTGGATAGTCCCACAGTACAAAGAATTTCCAGGAATAAAAAGTAAGTCTTCCTATAATTGAAATGCTAAAACTAAATCAACCTTAATGTTTTCAGAAGACGTCTTATTGGAAGCCTCCTGCTCCTTCAACCTCCCAATTGCTAGATCCAGACTTGAAAAGAGAAGAGACAGCCGCGTCAGTTAGTGCCCAGCCAAGACCAGATGGATGACTAACATTCCAACTAATACACTACCTTTCACGGGGAATGATCAACCTGTCACCCTTGATGGAAGGACTAACTACTGATGATAAATAGTGACTCTTGGCCCATCCAACAACCATCTCTGCCCCTGAAATCAACAATACATATAACAGTAAGCATTGGTCCTGCTTCTGGCAAAACTTTAGGATTTGGTGTATGGAGTTGCATTCATTAGGAAGGAGAAACAAAAACATTTTTATCATGCAAGAAAATTTTAAGGGGCTGCAACCATTTAGTTGGGTCTATACTTGATAACTGACTGATGTTGTACTCGTCTGCTACAATTTTGCTGTGGTAAGTGTGCACTGTGCACAGTGGGAATCACAGCACCTCGGCAAGAGCAATGTTTTTCAGTTAAATAATGAACGGACTAATCAAATAAGAATCCATACCACCAGGATGCCACACAATATCTCCAACCAATTTTAGGTTCAAGATTAGCCTTTTCAGAGTATAATGTGATCAACAGAGTATAAGTGACATCAGTCAGGCCAAAATATAGCTTACAAATAAAAAGTACAGATCCAGATACCATACATACTTTGTTTTGTCAAAGCAATACCCTCTGATTTGGCATGCAATAGATCTTCACATGAGAGTCCATGTTCTTCAAGCACCTATATTTATCAATCATGACATAAAGCAAGTGTTTCATGAAGCAATACTCAATCCTATAATATATGTAGGCCAAGAAATGAAAATCAACAGAAAGGACTGCAATTAGTGACTAAAACTCAAGCAATTCCGGTACCTTGTGCAGCTCTATAAGGTTATGCCTTGAGATGATTATTTTTTTGTCCTCCTCAATCTGGTTATTGAAAACTCTCAACTGCTCATCATCCTAAATATTGAATAGCATAATATTAGTGTAGACATGGCTCAAGAGCTAGGGCATTATTCAAGCTAGGAGAGCATGCGTAAGCAAGCTATTGAACAGCAACAGTATTGATGTAAAAATAAATAGGAAATATCATCATCAAATTTCAGTAGGTGAACAAAGAACATATAGCATACCAACTTACCTTTGGAAGAGGAATAAATAATCTATTTTTGAAAAGCTTCGTTATGTCAATGGATCTTGAAGGTTTCCGTCCTTTTATACCCTCCACCAGCCGCTTCAAGGATGACTGAACACATTTTATAGTAATAAGGGATATGCAAAGTCCAAAATGACTGGGCAGAGAACAAAGTAAACAAGTCGACTGAACACAATACAAAATGACACTCTTTTGTGAGTGGAGGGAGCATAAATTAACTGGTAACCCCTTTTAATGGCTGTAGCCTGTGGTGGTAATTTTTCCTAGAATAGGTAAATTTCATTGTACTAAGCATCAACCACACCTCAACGCCATGCAGTACAGCAATTAACAGTTGGATGAAGAAATCTTGTCAAACCTGAATGGGCAGCCTTATGCACCTAGAATAGAAAGGCAGCTAGCCAGTGTCAACTTGGAAGTTGGACAATTCATTTGAGGCCACACGGAACAAGGACATGCTTGCTAGCAGGAATATAATGATAAAAAGCCCAGCTTGTGCTCGCCAACGATAAGCAATTAAACATAACTAGGCATTGAATTTGCTTTTTTTTTCCAAAACAGGCATTCCATTGGGCCAAACATAATGATACCTACACGTAGTTTATATACAATCCTGCACTAGTGAATTATCCAATTGCAACTAACCATAAAAAAATCGTGTCTTTATGCTAATAATATGGCCACCATGTCAAGCACAATAAAGAGCACGCTTACAGGACTATTCAGCAGAATATATTAAGCAACACTGACATGTAAAATGTTACTAATTTGGTTACCATCATGAGTAAATATCATTCCAACTATTAGGACCAGAAGCAATAGATGGAAAAACTACAGTTAGTTAGGCACATTTTGTGTGGTTAATAAAACTTAAATGAGTAAAAAGTAGAAACAAATACACAAATAATTGGAAGAATAAATGTTTTCTTGACTAGTTGCAACAGGGAAGGATCAGGAAAATAAACATATCTTCTTCTAGCAGGTTAGTAAGAAAATTACCAGAGGAGAGAGACGAGACAGATTATGGAACAGGAGAGTCTTCTGTATTTATGCAAAACCCACATAAGAACCAACAACAAAATATATAATTGAATGAAAGCAGGTAGGGCATTGGGAGCTTATATGGCTTACAGGTTCATTATCCTTAGATGCTGCTGCTGTTTCCTCCACTATGTTCTGCCCACATATCAAAACTAGAGGTCCAGTAAGCTGATCAAACATTTCCTCTAGCTTTTCAATAAATTCTCTGTGATTTGATCTCGGAACTGCCCTAGATAGCCACTGGGAACTGTCTGGAAAGTAAACAATGGCTGGTTGTAGAGATGGCAGTACCTATTATTGTACACATGACATTATAGGTAAGTCCACTAAGAAAATCATAAGGACAGACACTTTTGAATCTTGTCAATTAAAACAGACTGAGTGGTGAATCTATGTAAGCAGATGCATGTACACATGAGAAAGGATTATATCAAGATAATACACGTTATATACAAACAGTTATTTTCAGACAACATACCTCGCAAAGTGCTTCGATTGCAATATGCCAATCTTCCGCCTTAGTATCATGGTCATGCACGATATCCTGAGCTAGAAGTTCAAAAAAAAAAAAAATGCTAGATTGAAGACACTTCCAAACTCAAACTGAATATAGCAATATGGATGCTTGGGACTAGTAGCATACTGTCAACCCAATAAACTGCTGGTTTAGCATTTTGCTCTTTGTTTGCTTCATCTTTGTTACCATCAGCCACCTTGTCCTCAGGAAGGTCAAATATAACAGCCACTTGATCGCCATTAATCTCATACACCTCTCCACGCTGTCCGTTTGATAAAGTTCTGCAATTATAATAGATATAGGAGAATGTTCAATTATAATGGTGTTGCCTACGAACGTTGAGAGATAATAATGCAGCCCCATTCGCAAAGGCTCGAGCATGCAACATAAGGAAATACAAACATGGAAACCAAATCATTCATCAACTACAATGTTGGAATAAGGGTATGCACTATAAAACTAAACTGATTTAGAATACAAACATTCCAAAACAGTTGCAAACACATACAATTCACCCATTGTTTATTCAAGGTTTCAAACTCAGTTGTAAACTGAAGCAAGCCATGTTAAAATGCATAAACACTTGGCCCTTGCAAGTCGCAACATTCGCAAGGGCAGCAATATTGGCGTCTAATGCAATGACTGTGTGAAAAAATAAGCTGATATTTCTAGTCTTAAAGTAATATTTCATCCTTATTGCCATTTTCATTTAATGAGAAAGCTAGAAAAGTACAAAAAAAATTGTGATGGTTACTTAAAAAAATTATATATCAGGGCAAATAAAGTTGGCATGTTGTGGTAATAACATACAACAAAGAATGCCCTCAAAAGAAAGTCAAAATCTTCTAGCCCTGTTTTTTTTTTTCTATACAAATACATGAACCCTATTTTCTATTCAAAATACAAGGAAGACTTATCCACCCACCTGCCACTAATAAAGGTATAGGCATTCTTTGAACCATCTTGAGTAGGTACTTTCCCCAAAACGATCCTGTGGTTTGAGACATATGATATGCATCATGTCATGAGTAGTGTAAAAATACTAGATCAGTATGACAGACTGTAAGACCGTAACCATGCTAAGAAAAAGGGTAAAGGTTGGGTAGCTATATGTAGTACAATCATGTGGTAGCGTGCCCTCCTGACACTCACCAATTTCACCAGAATCACTGAGACACTGACACTCATCAATTTCACCAGAATCACTAAGCTTGCACACCAAATAACTAAGAACGTAGGCATGGGCATATGCAGACACATAAGATCACAAACGTGTGTGGACCTCTCACCCCACAAAACCAATCTGGGTGCACCCATGTTTATCCCTGAGCCTTCTGGTTGCAGTGTATCCAAATGCTTAAACGGACATCTCACATAAACCCAGCCCACAGATTGAAATGCCTAGCAGATGGAACTTTCAATACTATAAAAGGCTCATGTTATTGTAACATACTACATTTAATTCAAGTGCCATAGAGCAGAGCCTTGAAACAATGTGATCAGCTTTGTTTAGCAAGAAAATGGGATAGCTAGTAAAATGAATTGCCAATACTATGTGGTCCAGACATATCCAAAGAATGGCAATGAAAAGGATTTCACATAAATGTAGGCAATAAAACCAAAAAGGGGATATCATATCTTCCAACAAGTACCTAGTATCTGCTTCAACAACCACTGATGCTCCAATGTACTTGATCCTATCTCCTGAAGACAATAATGAGAAGGGTTTAAGTTTATGCCTTCATTCACTGTTCGTAACTTTCGTTAGTGCTAAAAGAGCACAGCCTGAATTTCATGTTTCACAAGAGTTAGCACAATGTATGTACAATTAACAATACAGTTGTACTCTGTAGCTAGCTCATTAAATAAACTTCAACGCAAAAAGTTGTCTACATGGTCTAACTGCATTACTGCAATACAGTGAAGTATTTTTATGGTAAAGCAATGTGTGGGTTCACCTTAACAGAAGAACTGTAGAGTGTGACTGTGTATGTGCAGAGCTGCTGATCTAGGCTAACAGGCGTTAGCTCAAAGCACAGAACATCGGTAACACATAAAAAAAAGGCCGACTTTTTTTTTTTGCCGTGACATATTAGCTCACAGCACTGCAGCAGAACTTAGCCTACCAAATGCACTGAGAAGGCTCCAACATGAAATGGTTACTCACAAAACATGATAATTAAAACTCGACCACGGGAGGGAGACTCCCCCCAGGCTTTGTTCTAAGAAGGTGCCGTGCTTCGACTCACAAAATATGATCAAAGGCATCAATGCAAAATCAGCCCATGACAAAGCACACAGTACCACATATTGGTGTATACAGTTCATTGCTATATAGTTTAGATTTTAGAACCAGTTTGGTTAAAACACTCAGTATTGAGAAGAAGAAAAAATGAAGCCGTGTTACCCTTTTGAAGAGGCCTATTCTCTTCTTCGGATGACTCAGCAGTCCCAGAGGATTCAGCTGCTGAAGAACCTTCCTGTATACCAACCACTCTCTGCAATCACAAGCATTGTAGGCATAAATGATAATGCAGAAAGATCACAAACCAAATGATTTAAAGAATCAGGAAATAGCAGTTCAACAAGGGTTAGCATTTTTAGTAAAAAAAGAAAGAAAACACCATCACATGTGGCTAGTTTAAGTAAGAGCTATACATTACTATCTATGTTAGTTTTTACAACTATTTTGTTGCCGGTCTAGAGATGTCTCACTCAGATATCGAACGAAATGTGTAGGTACATGGAAAATGTAAAGATTAAAAAGAAAATACTTTATTTCCTAAATATAGAATGAAAAGAACTAGATATATCGATGCAAGAAAAAGGTAAAGAATTTGTCGGGGGGGGGGGGGGGGGTGCAATTTTTTTTAAGGGTTTTACAGCATAATAGAAACAGAAACCTTGGCAAATTCCTCGAGAGTGCAAGGAACTAGCTTCTTTAGGTCTGCCATGGATTTAATAGAATCATCATCATCACTTTCACCAGATTCCTCAGCACCTTCGCCATCCACCTCTGATTCTGAACCTTCGTCCTCTGACTCTGCATGATTACCCTCTTCCTCACTCTCTGAACCATCTTCACCACAATCCTACATGGTCAGACATTAGGTTCTACCACAAACTGAAATCTAAACGATTTTTACTATAAGGGGCAGGTTATCTTACATATGGTACTAGCACACTGCTGTCCAGAACCAATAATTGCGCACGCAACTCATTGGCAAGTGCACGCACAAATCTCTCCCGGTAAAGTTCAGTCCCTGCATTATAACAACCAAGAAAAATCTCAACATCCATATAGGCATATGGGACCATATGTTGATGAAGTCATCAACTCCATTCCTGGTCAGTACCTGGCAAGCTCTGCAGCAATATCCTCCCACTCGACGACTGCAGCCCAGAACCATACTCCAGAGCTACATCCTTGTGCCGCAGGTGCGACGCGACGCACTCGCTCAGCAGCTGCTTCACGTGCTGACTGGCAATCCAAAAGGCACAATGCAACCGAGTTAACATCGTTGTACACAAAACAGCAAACAGGTGGCGTGCACGCGCGGGGGTGTTTGCCAATTGCCACGCTTACTCGACGTAGTACGGGAAGCTGTTCCACGAGACACCGGTCTTGTCCCACGGCACGGCGCGGCGCAGGAACTCGTTGCGGAAGCGATCCCGCTTGGTGAGGAACGGCGACTCCCGCCGCTTGCAACCGGTGAGGAACCGCTCACCGCTGAGCCACTCCTGCTGGTCCCTCTCCCCGAGTCGCGCGTGCTCCTGCTCGCTGCTGCTGCCGCTGCCGCCGCCCCCGGTCCCCACCGCTGCGGCCTCCGAGCTGCCGACGCCCTCCTTCGAGCTGTAGAACCGGCACAGCGGCCGCTTCTCGCAGCATGGCCGCGGCGGCGCGCCGAGCCCGCGCGCGAGTGCGCCGCCGGCTCCGCTGGAGGACGCCGCGGGGTTGGCGGCGGGCTCGCACCGGAGCGGCGGGCGCAGGAGGCAGCGCAGCCGTATCGCGCGATGCATCGCGGGACGACGAGGCGAGAGATCCGCGGCCGCGAGCGGGCTAGGCCTCGGATACGCGCATGCGGCGCCTGGTAGACTGATGGCTCTGGGCTGAGCCGTGACGGCGGAGCGGCGAGCAATCGCACGCAATGGCGCGGGGGAGAAGTGTCGGGCTGGGGCGGCGTGCTGCGGCGCGGAGGGAGGAGGAGGAGGCAGAGGGCCACGGCTCGCCGGCTTGGTGGGTTGGAACTTGGAAGGTTGTTGGTTGGGCCGCAATTGCAGGGAGAATGGAAAATGGGCCCGTGCACATAGGAGGACGGCGGGCTGTTGCCGACTTGCCGTGTTGCGTTTGCGGCGAGGCTCTCTACCTGGAATTCGAGCCCAGTTTGGCGTTTTCATTTTGACATGGAATTTGTGCCCAGTTCGGCGTTTTCATTTTGAGCCCTGCTATTTCTTTCATAGTTTGGTTTGATCCCTACTTTCACTACTTTGGCCACATAAATCCTGTACTCCCTCCGTATTAGTAAATGATGACGTTTTGAGATTGTCGTAAGTCAAACTTTGTAAACTTTGACTGTAAATAATTTTTTAAATATTAAATTTAGAAATATAAAAATAATATGAATAGATTTGTATTGAAATATAGTTTCAGAAAAGTAATTTTAAAATATTTTTTACAAATATTTTATAGTAAAAAGTATTAGTCAAAGTTGTGTTTTGGAGACCGTGTCAATGTCCTGAACATCTTCCTTTACCAACCCGGAGGGAGTATATTGTTCTCCATTGTAAAGCACTAAGGGCATGTTTGGTTGGAGTCCTGGAGAGAAATTGCCTGGTTGAACAGCTGCCTGGTACTTACCTAGGTCTTGTTTGGTTGGAACCCTGGGTTGTTGCCTGACTCAGGCAGTTCGTCCAGGCCTAGGCACTCAAAATCGTCCGCCTGGCACCCAGGCAGCTCTTGCCTCTCGGTGAAACATTAAATGCTATCGTACTTTGCACTTTTTTTCTATATATTATTTTAAATCAGCTTGGCCAGGCAATATTGAGCTATTTAACACGCCATCTCCAGGCAGCATTTCTACCCAGGCAAAGTGGCCAGGCCTCCATCCAAACATGCCCTAAAGCTCTTAGCGCCAAGCAAGTTCATTGCTAAGAAACTTCGATCTTCCAACCCTTATCTTGATTTGCATAGATGAACCCACCATAGGGTAAGTAATGTACCCAGGACATTCAGATGTGTGACAAGGTTCATTTCACTACTATACAATTATACATGGACTCAATCATCTTTCGCAGAAGGCTAAAAAAAACCTCTTTCACAGCATAAATGGAGCTATGACTGCATTTATTTTTTTTTTGCGGGTAGAGCTATGACTACAATTACAAGAGCACAATTCTTGTCTTATTGCATGCATAATCTTCCACTTTCTTTACCTCGAGGTTATTTCTCATAAAACCAACAATACGAAATGAACTGCTGCGCTGGCAGAACTTCCTAATTGTAAGTCATCCAGTTTAATGTTGCGTATTGTTTCTTTATATGACTGTACACCTGGTGAACAAATCCTGCAAAAAATATCCGAATTGCAAGTAGGATGAAAAACAGAAGTTGACAATATATTGGTGAAAGCATCAAACTTTATTACTATGATGATAATTCCATTTCGCATAGTGAAATCTCATACCTACTGGCTACAGCCAATACGTTAGGTAAGAAAATATGTCAGGCTGCGTGTGTTGCCCCCACCCTTCCCTTCCTACGCCAATATTTTGTGAGTTGAGTTGTGACAACATCATGACAAATGCATTACCTAGCAGTATCAAATGGATTCAGTTCCATTTAGTAGAAGTCTTGTTTGAAGACTACCAACTATTAAGATACATATATTTGAGACCCCAAGTTTCGGACTACTGAAACGACGTAACAGATTATGGACACAAATAAAAAATTCATAGTCAGGAGTAACTATCATGGTAAGTTGGTAAGTGGTAACCCATGATATTGGTTGGGAATCAATAATGCAAAGAATCTACAAATGTGGAAAATTTTGCTTAACTCCTTTGATGGAAAAATTAGTACTAAGAGCACTGTCTGCATACACCTCAACATTCTTCCTAGTTTCATAATTGAGTAATGCAGTAATGTTAGTTGTAAGCTATGGCCTCTTGGCCTCTTAGGTATAGGTGCAAATGAACAATATGTAAAAGTGCTCCGTTATCACAAACCTTTGGATATTGGTAGGTACTGGTCATTGAGCAACTTTAGTTCCAAGTTTGTACAGTGCACAATTTTTTTCCTTCTGCTTCCAAGATGTTCCCCAAATTGACAGCCATGGCCAAGAGCTTATAGAGCAAGTGCAACTGTGTAAGATAGCCTTGTATATGCAAACCTGTTGTGTGCTGTGCTTGAGAGGGGGAAAAACTGTTATGTGGTGAACCCAAGCAGTAAAATGGTATGAAATTCGCAAATTATCCATTTTTATCCACATTTCGGACTAGAAATGCAGTCACTGCACCTGACTAATATCCGGAAACTCATGCCATGTTTGTAGGCCTTCAGAAGACCAGTGAGCCAACATTTTACCAGTAATCTCTGCAGGAACACTGTCCATTTTCAAACCGGTGGAATCTTGCCCTGTCCCGGATGATTATCACCCGACCATAGGCTTTAGAGATAAGTTTTGCCACCACATGACAATCTCCACATATTCGGAGATTTTTTATCACTCGAATAGTCTCCCCAGGTGGTGTAGAAATTAACCCATATGCAATGGCCAGCTTTTCGCTATGGTAGCACAAAGCATACTGCTTCTCCTCCTCCCCAATGTCATGTAGCACATTGCTTGTTTCTGGCTCATAACCCAGTTCACTGATTCTTGACACAATGTCGTCTAATGCTCTATATATCTCCCTCCACCTGGGGTGCTCTTTGTCGCCATTAATAAACTTATGCATTACACCATCTATTTCTGTGTAGCTGAAGCCAGGGACTTTCCTGACATCATTGCTCCTCATGGTGTCACGAACTCGACCAACATCCGCCCACCGAGCCTTGGATGCGTACACATTGGATAGGAGCACGTAGTCACCATCAACGTTAGAACCAAGCTCAGCAAGCTTTGTGGCAGCCAACTCCGCAAGCTCCACATTTCCATGCATCTTGGCCGCACCGAGCATTGTCTGCCAGAGGACAATATCTGCTGGAAATGGCATGGACATAATCATATCACTTGCCTCATCAAGGTGGCCTGCACGACCAAGGAGATCCACAATGGTCCCATAGTGTTTCATATTGGGAGGAACCCGCATAGAATCGAAAACCCTGCGCCCATCGTCGACAAGCCCAGCATGGTTGCATCCACCCAACACAGCAAGGTAAGTTACTTCGTCTGGCTCAATCCATGCTGGCATCTCATCAAACAGCTTCAGTGCATCTGCCCCATGCCCATGCGTGGAAAGCGCCTGAATCGTAGCATTATAGGACACAAGCGTCCGGTCTTCCAGCCTGATGGAATGGAACACTTCGAGAGCCCGGGTCAATGACCCACACTTGGAGTACATGTCAATAAGCGCGTTGCAGACACGGACATTGTCCTCGACGCCTATTGTACGAGCAAACTGGTGCACGGTCAATCCATCCTGTAATGCTCCAAGCTGTGCACATGCAGAAAGCGCAGCAACAATGGTCACCTCATTTGGCTCCTCCCTTGGCAGCAACTCCCGAAAGCTCCCTACCAGCCTGTGGAACAGCGCCAACGCGAGGTTCGGCTCTGTCCCCTGTGCCAACCCCGCAAGCAGCGCGTTCCATGTGGCCACATCACGGACGGACATTTCATCGAACACCTTCCGCGCGGACGGGAGGTCGCCGCACTTGGCGTAAGAGTCGAGCAGCGTCGTCATCAGACGGACGTCGGCGGCCACACCGAGGCGCACAAGGGTCGCGTGGAGCTGGAGCGTGGCGAGCGCGTCGGAGCATCGGGCGGCGGCCTTGAGCGCGAAGGAGAGGGAGAGCGCGTCGAGGCGTGGCCGCGGCGGCGCGGTCGCGGGCGCGGGGAGGAGGCGGCCGGCGAGGAGGAGGAGGGAGCGGGCGGGGTGCGGGGAGGCAGCGAGGCCCCGGAGCGCGGCGTTGAGGTCGTTGGTGGCCGGGCTGGGGAGCGAGCGGAGGAGGAGGAGCGCGTACGGCAGCGCGGCGCCGTGCGGCGAGAGCGCGAGGCGGTCGAGGAAGCGCGCGCGGAGGTGTGGGTGGGAGAGGAGGTGGCCCGAGGTGAGGAGGCGCGCGTGGAACTGCTTGTGGTGGGAGAGCGTCGCCAGGCGCGGGAGGAGGGACTCCAGCTGCTGCGCCGCCGCCGTCGACGGCCGCATTGGGCGGGCCTGGGTGAGCGGGCAAGCACGAGGGGGGGAATTCGATGCGACCGTGCGCGGTGATCGCACTGGAAAAGCTTACGCTGTTGCAGTGTTGCGTGTTGCCCCGCGAGGCGCTCTCGTACAGTAAGCCTTCCTAGGCCCGTAAGCCTTGGTGGGTTTGGGCCATATTGTCCAAACCCATCGTGGGTCACCCCGAGGGGGCGGCAAAACATGTGGCCCAAACCCATCCCAAAGTCACCACCGTAATCCTGGGCTCAGGGCCCGATCGGCAGCAGCAAGCAGAGAGCTGGGGGCGCATGGCCGCGGCTGTTGCAGCCTGCCACTCTCAAAAAAATAAAATCGGACATCAAATTATGAAGACCCGAGCCTACCAGACGAATTTTGAACTCGTAGGGGAAAAAAACGCGGTGCGTGCGTACTGCAGCACCTACCGGTGACCGGCCCGTCGCAGGTCAAGAGTTGCCAAGACGTCGTAGGGGTTGTTGGAACAGAAACACGTCGTGCCAGACGCCCAGACACCGATGCTGTGTTTAGTTGAGGTTGGTAAAAAGTACTTTTTTCTGGAATGCGTGTTATGTGAGGGAGATGAATAGGAAAGGTAAAAAAGGAATTTTTGAGGATGCGTGTTCTGTGAGGGGGATGAATAGGAAGTGAAAAGGACTTTTACGAACTAAACAGGCCCCGAACCCAACTGCGGCACCGGCGCCACTCCGCGGCGGCGCCCTGCTCCCAGTACTCCCTACCCCGTCCGGTGTCCGCTTCGGGCAGTAGGTGCTCACCATTCTCAACATCTAACTAGCCTCGTCATAAGCCGAGATTAAAGCATCTTTCACGGCTGCGACTGGCCCTCGCGTTGCACCTAAAACATATTTTTTGTGCGGCTTAGAGCAGGTATTATAATGCTAGCAAGGCCGGTGGCAAGCACATCCACGTTAGAAAAAACCTTGCTGGCGGAGAGAGAAAAGGAGAGAGCATGTGTTGCGGGCGCCTGGCAAAACGCCCTCTCAAGCGGGCGGATGAGCATGGATGCAATATCTATTGGCTAAGATGCTACTAGGCTAGCTGCTCATTGGCCGCATGAACTGTGTTGCTCGATGCTGCTGCCGCTGTTACATTAAATGGCCTCCACGCTGGCATTGATTCAGCCGGCTGCAGGCTGAATTATAAGCCATGCTCTTAAGATGTGGACTAGAAGGAGTATCTGTACTATTTTGTGGTTCTGTGTTAGGCTATCCGCACTCGTGGTACTCTATTTCCATCCCCAACAAGAATATTCCTATCCTAGTTATCGAGATTCCATACTCCATCCGAGCTTCTCCCGCACTCGTGGTACGCTATTTCTCATACCCTATATCAACTACCACCTCCTCTCTCCTCACTTTTCCTTTTTCTTTCCTTTTTCCACTCTATTTTCTTTTTTTCCACCTGACGCCTCGAACCTTCCTGCCTCTTCTCGCTCCCTCCGCCTGCGCCTCCTCCCTCCCTCCGCCTCCGCCTCGCCTCCTCCCTCCGCCTCCCTCCGTCGGCGAGGAGGCCGAAGAAGAGGTGGTGGCCGACTATAGCCCAGATCCACTCCTCTCTGCCGGAGGGCCGCCATGGCCGCCTCCTCCTCGAGCTCGCCATGGCCTTCTCCTCGAGCTCGCAAGTCCCTCTCCGCCGCCATGGCAACCTCCTCCTCGAGTTCGCCATGGCCGCCTCCTCCTCGAGCTCGGACCTCCCTCTCCCACCGCAGCCTTCCTCTTCGTCGCCCTCCCTTCCCCCAACCTCCTCTTCCCCAATCTCCCTCTCCGGCGCCAGGCGAAGCGAGGCGAGCAGGGGCTCGCTCGAACCGGCGCCGGGTCATCTCAATTCGAGCTCGCGCCTGATGACGGATTGGGGGCGCTGGGGTTCGAGGCGTCTGGCGACGAGCTCCTTGGCCTCGACCTTAGCGAGCACCGATTCCTCGAGCTCGGCGAGGTGGAGATCCGGCGAGGGTCTGCAGCTCGGCGTGGACTTGGCCAGGGACGGTGCGGCACCGACCTGCTGCGCAGCGGTCGGACTCGAGCTGCTACTGCTCAAGCTCGAGCTCGCCTCAGATGGAGCGCCTGGAGGTGGAGGACGGCGGCTGCTCGCGGCGGCGCGGCCTTGAGGTCCTCGTCGAGCTGGAGCGGTGGCCGGGCTTCTTCGATTTTTGGCTTCTTTGAATTTTGTTCTTCGATTTTTGTGGATTTGGCTTGTTGGAGCTCGATTTGGCTGATTTCTTCTTCGATTCGTCTTGTGGGATCTCGATTTGGTTGATTTGCGGGATCTGTGGCCTCCTCGCTCTCTCTCGGCAGCCATGGCGGGTCGGCTGTGGAGGCTCTGTCCTCCTCCTCTCTCTCTGGTGCGACGGCGGTTGGTTTGGTGGTGGCGCGACGCGCACGCAGTGGGTGGGCCCCGAGCCACGTCAGGCTGTAGCGCCCCTGCGCTATGGCGCCACATTTGGCGCACGACAGCTGGTGCGCGACGATGCCGCACCGGATAGCGCACCCCACTGCGACCAGCCTTAGCGCTGTCGTCAAGCTCGGTGCCCTAGTTGCAGTCTTTAAAATTTTCCTCGTTTAGGCCGTCCCGATTCCGTGATGAAAGAGTTTAACATCTAACATTGTCCGTGTGATTATTTCACGGCATTTTACATCTCATCACCAACCAGTCGCCGTCACCATCGGTTCGTCCCAAGTTAACAGAATCACGGTAAGCCTGTCGGGGGCTCCGGGCTGACCGTTCCTAGCACGGTGGCAGAAGCTGCTGACTCCAACCATGTGTGATCATGCGGTGCCCATGTGTCTCTCTCGACACTTTCGGTTTCGCCGCCGAAAAAAGATCGAGCGACCAAGACCCAACCACCCACTGGCGCCCCTGCAAATCTGCAGCAGCCGTCAGGCGTCAGACGTCAAACTCGGAAGATCCCGTGGAAAAGCGGGGAACGTGCGCGCGGATCTGCGACATCGTCGACGGACCGTCCGTTCCTGGCCGAGAACACGTCGTGCTCGCCACCAAACCCAACCCCGTCGAGCACCACACCACTCCACGGCGCGTCGGCGGCCTACTCCCTTTCCTATCCGCAATGTGATGTCCGTCACTCAACCGTTCCATTATATATTCTTCCATAGCTTCTCTAATCTCTACTGTACTACTTACCACAAAAAAGAAAAAGAAAAGTCAATTAACTAATCTCGCTATAGGGCGCGATCAATGCGTGATTCACGGACACGACAGGCCGTCACTTACCTAACACTCTTTTTCATCTGTGCATGCTTTAAGATATGTGGGTTAGGGGGAACGTCGTTCGTGCGTGCCCTACGATGCTACACTGACAGTGATGCTGTGCTACCATTGTAGCTAGACTCGTAGTCAAGCCCTGTACTCCTCGCAACCTTCAAGGATGGAATGGAAAAGGCATGTCTTGTGTGTGCCGTTCGATTTCGTGATTAAAGGAGACTAGGAGGGGGGTTAACCTACTGAAAGGTTCGGTCGTCCGTGTGATTCCCATGTCTTGAACAGTCTCCCTTTTGACAATGGAACACGTACGTACGTGCACGGAGCAGCTGGTGCAACTATTGTAAGACTTTTACGTAGTGAGAGATGTCATTAGGATCAAATCGTAGGTTCCCGTGACGAAGCAAACTCTCAAGTCTCAACTGACCATCAGAAGTAACCCAGCTAAAGTCGGGCGTTGGCTATAAGCCATGGCACAATTGTTGTTGTTTGCATTTGGATGGAGTATTGACAAATGCTTGTCAACTGTCAGAGAATACCGTCGTGCAAACCTTCACGGCACAGGTCCACCGCATCTATACTACACCTCTGTTCCTCCTGCACTTTAAGTACCACATCAACAACAAACTTTAAAAACACACTACCGGCACTAATCGCTGTTTAAGGTGTGCAAGACGCTAATCTGCACACTGCAACGCACACAAAGCAAGAGGCGTTTCAAGATAAAGCAAAGCAAGCCTGTGGGCCAGGCCAGTGCACCGACCAGACGAGACACGGCACCCACGTATTCTAACCAACCAACGCACCCCCGAAACCTGAAAAAAACAAAGAGAAAAAAAGGCAACAAACTCACATCTTATGCCTGCTAAAACGAGAGCAGAAAAGGGGTGATGAAACCTTGTGCCTGAAGCGGACCGTAAACGCCTGCCCGCGTCGCTCCATCGCTGTCGATGCGTTCGAAGTAAAATCGCAGACCGGGGCAAAGCTGTGAACGAACGAACGAACGGAACGGGCATTGGACAAAAGTTGTCGAGAAGTGTTAGCTTTTCCTTTCTGTTGTTAAAGCGATCCGGTGAATTTGCCGGGCCTCGCCTCTGTTGAACTCCGGCGCCGGACGCTAGTACTTCCTCCGTTCTAGAAAACATACAATTCTCGTTTATTTTAGAATCTTAACTTTGATCAATTATAAATAAAAAAATATAAATATTTATCAGATAAAATACATATCATTAGATTTATTTTTAAATGTAGTTTTTAACAAATTTATTTAGAGCCATAAATACGAATATATTTTTCTACAAATTTAGTTAACATGAACTACTTCAACTAGCACGCATCCTAAACTCGTATATTTTTTGGGACGGAGTGAGTACAAGCGGAGAACCTGGAAAACAGAGTGCTCGACTGCTCGTACTACAAACAGGAGCTGTGCACTTGTCAGGAATCAGCTGTCACATCCCATGCTTTTACTGGCAGAGCGACACTGCAATTCTGTGTGTCCTTCGTGACCTGCCTTGCTGCCCAGTGACAGAACCTTCTGATCTGCTCGTCTGCAGAGGCCAGAAGGTTTATCGTAACCGATAAAAGCAAACGATACATGCAAACGAGCATGCGGCAGTTTGTCGAACAAACCGAACCGTTGGCCAGTTCAAATCCTCAAACAAACCCGTTGCCGTTAGCGCGGACACGCAGGAATCGCACCCCGAATGAA
The DNA here is from genome assembly GCA_015342445.1 of Digitaria exilis. NCBI lineage: Eukaryota > Viridiplantae > Streptophyta > Magnoliopsida > Poales > Poaceae > Digitaria > Digitaria exilis. The sequence goes on from JACEFO010001666.1 coordinate 503,472, forward strand.
CAGGCATGCTCACCACGCCGGCGTTCAATGATGAATATCGTAACGCCAACTCAACGAAATATCGTATAGCCTCCCTGTCAGACAGAGCAGCTATCAAATCATCCGCCCCCCACGGCCGACCCCCGCTGCAACCGCCACCGAACCGGCCGTGACTGGCGACTGCCACTGACGCGGCGGCGCAGGTGGTGCGAATGGCGCCGTGGCCGTGCGGTACCTCGCCGAGGAAGACGGCACATGCATGTTCCCAGCGCCCACCTGACTTACCTCGACGACGCGGCCGAACCAGTACTCCACGGCCACGGCGCACGCACGTACGCTCTCGGGCCGCCACCCCCTACGTGATCGTGCCGGCTCGATACGCTCGCGTGCACGGCCACCACGGGCGCCCGCACACGCGACCCTCGAGCGCTAGTGCAGTAGTGCACGACGCGTCCCCCGACCCTTTCTTATGCATGCGTTTCCTTCCACACCGCGGGGCCGAGGCTGCCACCGCGGATCACGCCGCTGCTGCGCGCTGCCCAAACCGTTGCGTCTCCGCTTCACACCCAAGTTTTTCCAGCCGTTTGACTCCCGCGCGGCCGAAAGGCGAGAGGAGGTTTTTCTAGCCGTTCCCCTCTCCTTGCTCAGTGGAGGAGAACGAGCGCCGCCCGGGCTTCTCGGCCCGCTCCCCTTTCCCTTCCGGCCTTCTTCCCCTTCCTTTTCCTTTCCTTGCTGCTGGTGTGGTGGTCTGCTACTCTGGTGTGATGGGTTGCCAGGGGTCCAAGCACGCGCTGCACGGGGGATGCGGCGGGCCGCCGGGGCCGCGTGGACTCACAGGCCGCCTCCCGGTGTCGCGGCGGCGCTCCGTCGCGGTGCGCTCGGCCGCGCTCGGCACGCTCAGCCTCGACCGCGCCGCCGCGGCCGTGGCGGCCATGGGCGCCGTGTCCTTCGATGACGCCTATGGCGGTGGCGAGGGGATGACGAAGAAGAAGAAGGACAGCGACAACGACGACGCTGACGACGGCGCGGGGAAGCTGCTCGGGCCGTCGCGGTCGTTCGCCGGGTGGCGCCCGGCGACGCCCCCGCCTGTGGCGGTGCCACCAAAGAAGCGGCCGAAGAAGCAGGCCGTCGTAGCGCCGCGGACGCCCACCAAGACGCCGGCGCGTGGGGCCCCCGAGGAGATCAACGTGTGGGAGCTCATGAATGGGCTCGACGACGAGGAGGAGGATGATCACGAGGAGGTAAAGGAGGACAAGGAAGACCGCGTCCACTACGAGGAGCGGAAGGCGCAGTCGACGCCCGGGTCGCCGGTGTTCGATCCAGAAATCCTGGACGCGTTCCGGAAGGCGCTCGACGATCTCACACCCAACGGCTCGCATCTCCCTGACTTCGTCAAACGCGACGAGGACAGCGGCGGCGGTGACGACGTCGTCGAGAAGCGGGAGATCCAGAAGTTCCATGGCATCGTGCGCGCGCGCGTCACCGTCCTGCAGGAAAAGATCGACGCCAAGACGAAGCTAGCAGCAGCAGCCAAGAAGCAGGCCTCGCCGGCGCCGCCGCCGGAGAGCGCGGGGCGCGTCGTGGTGTACCTCACGAGCCTCCGCGGGATACGCCACACGTACGAGGACTGCTGGTCCACGGCCGCCGTCCTGCGAGGCTACGGCGCCCGCGTCGACGAGCGCGACCTGTCGATGCACGCCGGGTTCAAGGACGAGCTCCGCGCCGCGCTCGCCTGCGGCGGCGACGGACGGGTGCCGCCGCTGCCGCAGGTGTTCGTGGACGGAATACACCTGGGTGGCGCAGAGGAGGTACGACGCCTGCACGAGGCCGGGGAGCTCGCGGCGGCTCTCGAGGCCTGCGACGCGGTGGTCGCCAAGGGGTGCGCCGGTGGCGTGCAGGACGCGTGTGGTGGCTGCGGCGGGGTGCGGTTCGTGCCGTGCGACGCGTGCTCCGGCAGCTGCAAGGTGTTCGTGGAGGACGACGTCGAGGATGGCGCCGGCTCCGGCGCCGGCGCGTTCAGGCGGTGCCCCGACTGCAATGAGAATGGGTTAGTGAGATGCCCCGTTTGCTAATGGCAACTAGCGGCGTTGTGAGAAAAAAAATGTTCTTTTCTTTTTGGAGTTTGTGTGGAGTTTTGAGGAGGCCTTTTTTGTTCAAACGTGCTGTTCCCCGTCGTGACGTGATCGACGGCTAGTTGTACATATCAAGAGAAAACAGACAGCGTCTTTGGGATTTTCGATGAGAATTTTTCTTCATTCACACTATCACGGAGAAAACCATTACCTGAACCAATGTGAACAGATTTGTCCGAGTTCTGGGACTGCCCGATCCCAGTGGTGTGTGTGAGTGCATAATGCACAGTCAAACAAGCTGGCATTGGAACTGTCAGCGGCAAATGGTAGTAGCTTCGTGGTTCGCGCCATTCATGCGCCGCCGTACGTTCATGTCAGGGAATACCGGACAAGATTCTCAATGATTTGGCGCCCACGTTTTGCTTGGGTACACGAGGCCGTACACGGCGAGTAAATGCGCGTGGTGGCTACGGAGAAGCACCAGAAGGGGCGATTGGGCCCAGGCTCAAGGCTGGGCAAGCCAGTTGCCATTGCCACACACCGACCGTGCCGTGCCGACCATGCAATGCAAGGCAACGTATTAACCTGTGGGCGCGTCGTGGCAAAATGAATTGCCAATGCGCCGTGAGCCTATAGCTTGAATGCTTGATCGTTTCACGGTTCCCCAAAATCTTGCAGGTATCATATCCTCACATGCAGCTGAAGCTTTTTAGCAAATTACAGCAGGTGCTATGCCCATTCATTAAAGTAGAAAGCAGACATGCAGTGATCATTTACAAACTCCAAGAGGAGTTTAACATAAAGAAAATAAATAAAAAAGGAATTACTCGCTAAATACATTAGACGCCGCTCGTTCAGCTAGGATGTCGCCCTGGATGAAGGTTGCCAGGTCTGTAGGGGCCATCGCCTTGTTTGAAAACTTCTCCTGCATCTCTCCTTCTAAATGTGCCATGATGTATATATTAATAGCTGCACTGTCTGCATCGTGCCAGCATTGGTCATCTGCTCCCACCAAGTCACGACACGGTGCCCTCTCTTTCTTCGTTGAGCTTTTACGCACTTCACATGCCTTCCTCTTCTCCGATGCTGCCTCTTTGGGTCTTGCGCCCCCCGGCAGGCAAAAAGTTTCGTAAGCATTTGCATGTTTGGTTATTTGGTAATAGTCCATTTGCCATTCGATGGTAGTGCTAGAATTTCAAGCTTCGTATGTTTTAGTCTTTGTTCCTTCTGATAGATTGACTAATTACCAGGCATATATGCCACCATCGAAGAGGTTTAGATACGCTATTTTTTATTTGTAATCTACTTATTTTGAGTTCTTCCAAAACTTTATAGCTGAGGCTTATGTTTTTTTAGCCCAACGGACCCCTTTAGCTCGATTAGTGCACATAAACCTTCCACTGCAGATTGGAAATATGGGCTTTTTTACGGATTAGTGTCCCAAAGTCACAAATGTATTGGGCTGTCCTGCGTTCTGAATGAGCCGGTCCATAACTAAATACGTTGCCACCCCAGCAAGGCCCAACTATTGCATGGATTACGTGGACAAAAGTAATGGGCTTTGGGCTGAGAACATGCAGGCTAATCTTCTGGGGTGGCAATCTAGTTGGGCCTTTTGGATTCGTAACTACCGGCATTGCACGTGGTGGGTCACAAAATCGTGCCAATCAGACACAGAGAGCCTAGCCGTCCTGATCATCTTGTACTGCTTTCTATTCTACCTTCTCAAAAAAGGAAAATGTAACTTGAAGCATTCTGCCGTCAAATGAGTGATCGATCGAGGGGGACAAGGGTCCACGACACTTGGCTGGCTGGGCACCCGACACGGGCGACACCTCCTTTCCCGGGCACAGCGATACTGCACACGACAGTGTACCGCATACGACAGAGCGTTGATCACGAAAGTGTCGCGAAAAGAAGGCTTGGAAGATGACACCCAAAAAAAGGGGTCCGTCGATGTGGACTATTCATGGTTTCGTTTCGTCAACGGTAGATGCGTCTCACGTCCGTGTCCCTAACAAGCCTATCGGGGCCAATTCGTCGTCCAATCCGGCCTGTTGTGGCAAACTACAAAGGCGTCGAATGGCGCCGCACACTCTGCTACTGTTTTGTTGCTGCAGCTGCCTGCCGCCATCTTGATGTCGATTTGATCCGCCAAGTGTGCGATCGGAGTTTCGGCCACGTCCAAAGCCCAGTTGGCCGGGCCCACATTGGTTCAAGGTGTATGACTCTCTGCCTCTCTCTGCTGCAAGGAAAAGGATGCCACTGGCTTACATGCATGTACACATCCAAAACCCTCGCCTGCAGGTGTGTACATACCAGAGAGTTTTTTTTTGAAATATTATTTTTTTTAAAGTTAATTGCGGAAATAATAGTCGTTTTGAGAAAATAGCAGAAATAACAGCCAGTCGGTTGTTAGACGACCGATAGGGTAGCTATCGGCTGTTGACCAACCGACAGGCGCCTATCGGCAGTTGAAGGGCCGACTGAGGGCTATCGGTGGCCGAGAGGAAGCCACGTCAGCCCTATCGGCTATTGACGAGCCGACAGGACCTATCGGCTGCTGAGCAGCCGATAGGTCCGCAGTTACTCCGCCCACCTCCTCTTTCACTTTTACTGCTCTCTCTCTCTCTCTAAACCGGCGATGAGCGAGCGGAGGCGGCGGCGGCGGGCGGAGGCGAGCGGCGGCGGCGGCGGGCGGAGGCGAGCGGAGGCGAGCGGAGGCGGGGGCGGCGGGCGGCGTGGGCGGCGGCGGCGGGCGGAGGCGAGCGGAGGCGGCGGCGGGCGGAGGCGAGCGGAGGCGGCGGCGGCTGGCGGCGTGGGCGGCGGCGGCGGCGTGGGCGGCTGCTGCGCCTCGCGCGTCGCCGGCGCGGGCGGCGCGGCCTGCGGGGCTGCGCAGGCCGGAGGGCGGCGCGAGGCGGCGGCCCGGTGGCCGGCGGCGGCAGGTATTTTTTTCTAATTTAATAGGTAATTTAGATATTGTTTTTAGCTCAGAATAATTCTTTGTAAATTAAACATATTGTTATTTATTTTTAGAAACTTCTAATTTAGTTATTGTTTTTAGAAACTTGCGCGTGCATGCAAACTTTCTGGGGTGAGCAACTGCGCACCAAATGAGCATGAATGAAATAAATTGGAGGTTTAGTTGTTAGTTGGAGCACATCTCCAATCAAAATGTCAGTGTACCAATTAATTATGTCAGAAGAAAAACAGAAATTTTGGATGAATCGTAAACATAAAGAAATTATAGAAATTATTGAATACGCACTCCAGCTATTGGTATTTGTTTCAACTAATTATCTGAAAAAGATCAAGTTTGTTTGCATGAATGTGATGTGAAAATTTACTGTCAATCTTGTATCTTTTCCAAACAACAGATACCCCCTTTTTTGGTAACTAATTCTTATTTTTTTTAAAAAAAAATCTGAGCTTTGATCATGCCATGAGCCCATGCTGTTATTAATTTTATCTCAATCATAGGGAGCATATCTTTTCGATGGAAATAATTTAGTTATTGTTTTTAGCTAAGAATAATTCTTTATAAATTAAACATATTGTTATTTATTTTTAGAAACTTCTAATTTAGTTATTGTTTTTGTTAGTTTTTTAGTTATTGTTTCTAATATGCTGCTATTTGCAGAAAGAAGGATAATAAATTTCTAATAAACATATTATATAATATAATTATGTAGTACAGGGAAACATTACTAATCTTATTGCTAATCTTAGATAGTGTGACGTTGAATACAGGTATGGATGCGGATGTAGTCAATACCAGAGTCCATTACTTAAAGTAAGGGGTGTCATTCCTAGACAGGGTGAGCACGGGTGGAAATGGGCTTTGTACGACTTGAAATTCAAAGTGTTGGCGGGCATTTGTTCATATGGCTCTATACGGTCAACATAAGTTTCCGCTTGTAGTACTTGTTGAATCTACGCTGGCCAATGTCATTGCGGGTGAGAGTAGCAGGAGTGAGGCAGTTGAAGAAAATGTTTGTGAAAACGAAGAAGTGGGTGTGCAAGATCCACTGGATCCTCCAGTGGATGAACATGAAGTACACCAACAAGTTGTTGATGATGATAACGACGACGAAGAAAATGTAGAGATGCACATTGATGAAGGGGAGGAAGATGAGGCAATTGTCGATCAGATGGAGTTGGATGACGAAGAGTATATAAGCTTTGTTGATGGTAGAGATGGAAGTACCTTTGAGGATGAAAGAAACGTCCCAGTTCAATGGTGCAATTTCGATATGGATGCACTCAAAGTTAAGGATGGACATCATTCAAACTGGGATTATGCTAAAATTGAGGTCACAAAAGGCCAGATGCTTCACGACAAGAGACACTTGCAGCATGCGGTGAAGAAGTGGGCTTTTGCCGAAAAGAAACCATTCAGGGTGGTGCTATCGAACCCTAGCCTATATGATGTGAAGTGTCAATCCCCTGGGTGCCCCTGGCGTGTCCATGGTTATAAACCTAAGGGTCAGACAAACTTTATAGTGTCTATCGTTGAAGGGCACACATGCAGGTTGCAGGGAACCATGTGTAAGCATGGCAACATGACTGCTGAGTTTGTGGCAAATTTCATGTATGGTGAGATTGTGAGGAAGGCCACCATATCTCCTTATTATGCTTGCAGTAGAGAATAAATTTGCATATGAGATAACATATGACATGGCCTGGAGAGCCAATAAGAAGGCATTAGAATGGAGATATGGTACGTATAAGGACTCGTACCACCATTTGCCACACCTCCTTGAACTGTTACAAAGTAGGAACCCAGGGACAATTATTGATATAGATTGGTTTTATAATGACACCAGTGAGCGGGTCCTACGACGTGCATTTTGGTCTTTTGGGTGCATGATCGAAGCTTTCAAACATTGTCGTCCTGTTCTGTCCGTAGATGGGACTTTCTTGACGGGACAATATAGAGGGCAACTATTGACATGCATAGGGTGTGATGGAGATGGAAAAGTTGTGCCTATAGCTTTCGCATTCGTGGAATCAGAGAACACTGATAGCTGGCTGTGGTTTCTAAGCTTGTTGAAGAGGGGTGTTGTCCGTGAAAGGGCAAATCTTTGCATCCTCCACGATCGTCACAAGGGCATATTAGCTGCAGTTAAAAGGTTGCAGGAGAATATGAATGTGGAATTTGCATGGCTAGATCTCCAAAGTCGGTGGTGCATGAGGCATTTAGGTGCAAATTTCTACCGTCAATTTAAAAGCAAGCGTTTGGAAGATCTATTCAAGACGTTATGCAAGCAGAATCGCAAAGACAAGTTCGATGAGATATGGGCATTGCTGGACAAACCCACAAGTAGCCACATGGCTGAAGTTCGCAAGAAACCAGTCATCGCCCGTGCAGAGGAGCCGCAAGGTCTTGATCCCATGCCAGATGAGCCTGCACAAGTAACACGGAGAAGAAAGGGTGGGAGGTCCGTTAAAAGGTTTTCTGACTGGATTAAAGATGAGCCACTTGAAAAGTGGGCATTGATTGGAGACACCCATGGGGCTCGATATGGCATTATGACGACAAATCTTGCCGAGGTTTACAACTGGGTACTTAAGCAATGTCGTGAGCTACCACTAGTGGCAATTGTGGAGTGTATACTTAGAGGCACTATTAAATATTGTCGTGAACGTTACCGTGCGGCAACTGAGGCTTGTGAGAACCCTCAAAGCATTTTTTGTGACGAAATGGCAAAAATACTTGAGACAATAAGTGAGAAGGGGCAACTGCACCGTGTCCATTACATCGGAAATCAAGACTTCGTATATGAGGTGATGATGCGTGAGAAAGGAGGCTTTGGTATGGGAGATTCTATAGTTACAATGGAATGTCAGATGTGGCCAGAGGCTGACATTTGTGAGTGCACATGCAACAAACCAAAGCTTCTTCATTATCCGTGCTCGCATGTATACGCTGCTCGAGCTAAGGCCAAAATAAAACCTACATTTGTGTCCCCATATTATCTGAAGGAGAAGGTAAGAGCTACTTGGAGCGGTGAACTACGAGGCTAGCGTGCTATTGCTGATTTCACGAAGCCTCCTACCGGTGCTCCTGACTATGTTCCAGATCCAACAAAGTTGGTCCAAAATCCTGGGCGAAGGCAATGTTGTCGTATTAGAAATGACATGGATGCATCTGATGTGAGAGGTGGACATAAATCGTGCTTAGCATGTGGCGGGGACCATTATCGGAAGGATTGTGATGCCTACCCAATGCACAAGAAACCTGACGGAACACAAGGGAAGCGCATTCCGAAACGCAATCCTAAGAAGAACAAGGACGTTGGTCCGAGCCAACAATGAATTAAGCTCTTTAATAAATTTGTATGCACTTTAGTTATGTACTATATTTTATGAACTTTACTTATTATGTACTAATTTTTATGAACTTGTAATTTCGGTTAGTGTGCTTCAGCTGTACTCTTTTCCTCACTAGGTAGGCCTTCTATGAGACTATTATGGTCTTAAGAAGGTGTGAGGTTTTTAATGAGGCAGCATGGCATTGTAAAATCTTGTGAAATATTATAAATGTTCTCCCAATATGATTCATGTTTCCTCATTTTTTTTATACCTGTAAGTTATTATTATGTGTTAATTTAATATTTTTTTTATACTTTTACATCTTACTAATTTTGTTGTATTTTTTCAGTATGGCGTCGTTGGAGTTGATTGATCCCACGATTGATGACAAGCACCATTCGCGTTTGGTTGGCGACGCCCTTCCCCCCGCTCTTAGGTTGAGGACGCACGACGAGTGCTGGCGGCGCGATGCAAGATGGCTTCCCAGGTACGTGGTCAAACTTTTATTGGGTCTTTTGTTGTCACCATAAATTTTAAAACTTTTATTATTTTGTAAACTTTTATTTTTGATGACAGGTTGCGTGCAGCTGGTTTGCTACCACTTTGTCGCCTTGTGGAGCCCACGCGTCCAGGCAGTCTCCGCTTTACTGTGGATCGTGCGTTGTTGTCCGCCTTGGTGGATCGTTGGAGACCAGAGACGCACTCGTTCCACCTGCTCGTGGGTGAGATGACCCCAACACTACAGGACGTCAGCATGCTCATGGCGCTGCCATTAGCTGGGCAGCCTGTGGTAGCTGAGGCGATGGCACCTGACTGGACGCAGCAGTTGTGGTAGAGGTTTCAGGGTGTTCTCGAGCCAGTGCAGGGACAGCCAGCACAAGTGGAGTTTTCCAACAAAAACGGGCCTACCAAGGCTTGGTTGCTTCAGTTTCAGGCGGATCGCTTGGCAGCAGATGCAGAGGACTGGAGGGTGCGGAGACACCTTGAGGCGTACCTCTTGTGGCTGTTCGGATGGGTGCTCTTCACTAGTTCGCACCACGACAGTGTCGACAAGCACCTGATCCCGTATGCTCAGCAGATAGCCGACGCACCGCTTGATGCGGTACCTCAGTTCAGTTGGGGGTCAGCCGTGCTTGCTGCTACGTACCGTGCCTTGTGTGACGCGTGCACACGTAGGAGCCAAGCAGGAACCTTGGCTGGTTGTCCGTTGCTGCTGATGTTATGGTCGTTTGAGCGTTTTGACATCGGACGGCCTGAGCTTAGCTCCTACGAGGACTACAAGGAAGCGATGTACCAAGTAGATGCGTTTGGGAATAGGGATCCCATCGACGCTCTGACCATGGGCTCTATTTGGACCAAGCGCAACGTAAGTGCATCTTTAACCTCTCTCGAAACTTTACTAGTAAATTTATTATTGTTACTACAAACTAACATGTGCTCTTTATGTTCCAGCCACACTGGGCCACGGGTACAGGGCGGCTGACTTACCCCGGCTTTGTAGCCGCCTTTGACTAGTTGAGGCCCGAGAGGGTTCACTGGACGCCTTACACCCCAGGGCTAGTGGCTGACCGTGCGTCCCTAGGTCTGTCGCATCTTTGCTACCGTGACAGCATTTGGTGGTACACGAAGAAGTGCCTACTTTTCGATATCTTCGTCGAGCCGTACTGGCCACAGCGAGTTTGGCGTCAGCTGGGTCGTCACCAGCCCTTCCCTGTACCTCGACAGCAGCTTGACCCCTCTCACATGTGAGTTACTAAAAATTTGTAACAACTACTTTGTCCATGCAAAATTTATGTGTTTATTATATTTATGTTTAATTCTCAGGATGACGAGGAAGGGCCAAGGGATAGCATACGAGGCTATTTGGGCTACAAAGATGGAGCCTTGGGCCGCACAGTGGGCACAAACAGAGACTGACGTACATGACTATGAAGGCCCATATGACGAGTCCACTTATGGCCCATACTTGCATTGGTACCACGGGGCTACTCGTTGGAGGTGCTTCCCAGTGCCTGCTAATCCGGAGCCACATGAAGCAACCATACGAGACACTTTTGCCTCCGAGCCTGCAGCTGCTTTCCATGCTCTTGTATGTTATACTACTCCCTCTTAATTTTCTTGTTTTCATGTACTAGCACAATGTTTTAATCACACTCGACTTTGCAGACAGATGTATGCAACGATGTCGGCGAGGAGTTGTTCTTGTTTGCAGATCGTGTTGAGGCGGACCCACCTCGTATCGCGCGCACAGAGTTGGCTAGTGGTCTTCGACGGCTTGCGCAGCGCGCAGTGCACGCAGTCAAGCGTGCTTCGTGTATGACTACCAGAGACACGGTCGTTCCTCCTGACACGATGCCTGCACCGTGGAGCTCCACGACAGGTGCACCTTCTCGAGCACGTGGTGACTGGTCCTGGCAGCAGTCACCACAGACGAACTTAGGTGAGTACTAACAAATTGTTCTTTTGTCAATACCTTTAATTATAGTATCACTCGGAAACTAATTGGATTAAACCATCTTCAATGTAGTTGGAGGGCCATCATACGCGGCCCATGTTGCAGCAGCCTCAGGTAGCAGTGGCAGCTTCTTCCAGGACGATTGGATGTTGCCAGAAGGGTTCGATAATATTGGGTTGTCTCAGATGCCCGGGGCCCCTCCTCCGACGCAGCCCACTCAGCACGACTATTCCACTCCCGTGCAGGAGCGACCCAATAGGGGACAACCCCCTGAGCGTTTCACGTTTCCTTCTAACCAGTTCGGCAAGCGTGGTCGTCGTTGAACCTGTTGCATGACTGAAAAGTCTATGTGTACCTGCTGCTTATTAGTCATGTTGATATGATGTATGAACTTAGTGATGCTTTAATTCCTCAGACTATGTTATGTACCACGATGTATGTGTAGCCTGCTGCAGACTACTCATGGTGTGATGCATCAACATAGAGCGTAGCCTTTTCAGTTAACGAGCGTAGGCTTTTCAGTGACACGAGCGTAGCCTGCTGCAGTGAAGGATCACATCAAACACATTTCATCCTGGACATGGTGCATGGACCAAGGACTCTCCATTATATATACAAGCAATCTGAAGCAAAACATTTTATCCTACCACTCGTCTCACCACTTATAACAACCCTTGAATCCAATGGATTGGGATCCTTCAAACATTGACCTCATTAGGAGGGGTATGGTGAAAGTTAGTGTGCCACAAGGAGTGCAGGTCCCCATGTGCTTCTGTGGTGACCTTTACAAGCTCGTCAAGTCTGAGGTTTTGGGGGACTTATATGGTAGGAGGTTTTTTATGTGCGATAACTACGCATATGACCAGCCAAAGGGGATCGGTGGTAGCGTGAGACCGAAAGTACTAACTTATCCATGTGACCTCTTGTTGTATGTACTTTCTTTAAGTCATGCAAAATCTTATTTGTTGGGGGTGAAAGACTCCCCCAGCTCTTTGTGATTACCTGCAGTGGTTTGACACAGCCCAATCAGATGAGGATAAAGCTCATGGTGAACGGACAGCAAGATGGGCAAGGGAAAGGTACCAACGAATGAAGCAGGAGGAACAACAGGAGGCAAAGCGCAAACAAGAGCAAGAAGAAATCCGCATAAGGAGGGAAAACATCGAACGCCAGGAAGCTGAAGCCCGCGAAGCTGACAGGGAGAGAAAGAGGGAGAGGGCACGACGAGCCAAAGAAGCAGGCCCCGAAGCAATTAGGAAGGGAAAGTATCCCCGTTGTACTCAGTAGTACAACTAGCCTCAAATACGGCTCTTCAAATACCCTAAAGGCATGTTAGATCTTCAAACGGCACAAGTTTAGGATAGAAAGGTACCGCTAGTTTGTGACGTGTTCTTTATTTTGGACTAGCAAAGTGTGTGTATGTCGCATGATGTATCGTAGGAGTAGACATGTGACATTGTAATCGTTGTTAAATTTGTGATTTGTTAGTGGACTCTTATTTTGTATAAATGGCTCGAGAGATCCAGCGATGCATCACACTAAAAAGCCTAACGCCTCCCTATGTGTGAAGCCTTGCTTTGCAGTGACCTGTCTACTCAAGAAATAAATCCAAAGCTACCACTGGAAGGTGCTGTCATTCATAGCTTCGAATCTTGAATGCATCTCACTGAAAAGCCTAAGACCTATAAATGTGTGTAGCCTTTTCAGTGATGCTTCATAATCGTACATGTCACTTCGTATTCATTGTACAAGTGCAGTGAGTGGTTGGGTATGGTGGGTGGCCTTTGGGTTTCGAACTCCCAAGGACCAGGGATGAGATTATAAATCCCACTCTATTTGTTGTTCATTGAACTCAAACATCTGTTCGTCATTCTCAACATGTCTGGGTCTGGTAGAGGAAGGGGAGGAAAGAAGGTACCGGCCATTGTGTGGGAGGGATCTCTGGGTCCTGATGAGTTTGATGAGGCAGTGCAACAACTACCCGAACAGAGTAAGTACGATTTCGATACGGAGAATCCTCTTAGAGGATATGACAACCGCAAAGAAGAGTGGCCAAAATGCGCCCATGGTGAGGATTGCTTAGTGCAGATGAAGGTTCGTGGCTTCGGTGGAGGTCGCCGTTTCTTCAAGTGCCCCCGCGCATGGGTAATTTTTATTAATTGGCACTCTATTAGCATAACTATTCCTGATCTTGATTCACGCTAACTATTATATTTTCGGTTGCAGTCTTCCAAAGCACCGGAAAACTGCGGGTTTGTTAGGTGGGTTGATCCCCCGCCTATTTGGCCTCACGAGGAGTACATCAACTATATGGAAGATCGTATTTACGATCTAGAGTTCGAGATGGGCAAGACAGATGATGTCGAAGAACAAGCGGAATCACAACTTCCAATCTGCACTGATCCACAGTGCAATTGCGCTTGCCACAAGAACAACATCAACACTACACCGCCACCTCCACCAGCACCTGCATCAATGATAGGGTACTTTGGAGAAGGTTCCACACAATGGCCTGGAAGTAAACGTTACTAGTTCAAGAAGTAGGATCTATCTTGTGGTCATGGTCGGTCCCCGTGTTTATCGTTATTTTAAATTACCTAAGGCATGTTACCTTTAGTTAAGGATCTTTGAACCCATGTTTCTTAAAGGTCCTCATCACATGCCACAGTACTTGTAATGTTTGTTATTTTTATGTAATCGTTATCTGCGTTCGTTGTTCTACTCCAAGACTATGTATAGCATGCCTTCTAATGTTCGTTATCTGATGCAATAGTTCATAGCGTTCATCGTTTTTTGGTCTATAAAATTTGACCAAAATGACTAGAAAAAAAAGGGTCTAATCCAATCAAATTGAAGTCGTAGAATACCTGCAAGGAGGATTATTGGAGGAAAAACAACCAAATTAAATCCATCTCATGGAGTTCACCGTCCTGGTCTGTTTGAGATTATCAAAGGAACAACAAACAAACTAAATCCATCTCATCTCATGGACACATGTAGTCACCTTGCTAGAAAAACAACAAAAAAAATGGGGTCAGAAGCAAGCAAGCATTCGCTGAGATTCTATTCAAAAGAGAGCGGAAAGGCTGCAGGGCTGCAGCATGCTTGGGTGACCAGTCGGTAAATGGATAGCCGATAGCTACGCATGCATGGTGGTGGGACCTGTCGGCTATCCAAAGACCGATATGTCTGCTGCACGTACGCTGCATGGTGGCAAAGACCTGTCGGCTATTCAAAGGCCTATATGTCCGCTGCATGGCGACAGGGCAACAGTCGGCCGTTGGAGAGCCGATAGGCCTGTCTGAAGGCTGCAGACAGCCTATCGGCTCTCCAACGGCCGACAGGTTCCTCTCGGAGCCGATAGGTGCCTCTCGGCTCCGACATCTGGTTTGTCGCGTGCCACGGCGGCGCCAGCTAGCTAGTCGGGTTTTCAGTGGCCGACAGGCCTGTAATCGGTCCTTCAGAGGCCGACTGGCTATTATTTCTGCTATTTTCTCAAAACGACTATTATTTCCGCAATTAACTTTAAAAAAATAATATTTCAAAAAAAAACTCCATACCAGAGGAGTAGTACAACATCCCCAAACAGACACAATAATGGGACACCAGCTTTTTGTTGCGATCGCGGCACAGGCTTGCGATGATGCGCCCGGCCTACACCTTCATCATCCGCCCATCATTCATGGCTCCCGGCACCGCGGCAGTGACCACTGGCCAGTGGGCAAACGCTGCCCTGCCCTGCCCTGCCGTGCCGTGCCGCCCACCAACTCAGGATCATCTCTCGCGCTGGATCAAATCCATGGGCGCTCACATCCATTGCATGCACGCGCCGCGTACGTGGTCGACTCGGCGCCCCCACACTGGCACACATGAGTACATGACACATGCGGCTGTGTCGTCGCGCGGCAGCAGCCGGAGCTGGCAGCCGCGCGCCACCGGTAGGTGCCTACCCGGAGGCAGCCGGACACCGTGTGCCCGATGGCCCCTGCGCGCGCGGCGACCGGGTCCCCGTGCAGTGCGTCCAGCGCTGCATGCCGCCACTCTGCTATGCAGGCTCCGCAGGCCACCGGCCGCAAGTGGCAGCCGGATTCATGCATGGTCCCTGGCCGCGCGCTGGGCATGTCGTGCGTTACTGCCTGGACCGGACGGACGAACATTGCGCGCGTGCCGACCGATCCAGGCGGCGCGTAACGAGACTGATAGGTGCGCCGTGTGACGCTGCGTGCGCGAGCCACCACCGTACCAGCTGCGATACTGGCGCTCATGGGCGCAAGCAAGCACGCACGCAGCTAGTCTTATTACACACCCACATATATGCATGGTGCATACCAGACGGTCTGGAACACACTCAATAGCTAGCTGCCGGTAGCTAACTGATCGAGGCAGGGGATATCGTCATCATCGTCGGAAAACATTCTGGTCCAGGCCAATTGGATACGGCGAATCCTCTCTAGCTACTACTAGCTCTAGTACTAGCGTAGGATCGGTGTGTGCCCAACTACTACTGGGATAACACACGCATCAGCAGATGCGTACCAATCAATTACATGGTTGGATGATATTGACGTCCAAAATAACCGGAGGATTAAGGTGGATGGGATCATATGGTCCAGACGACAAAAGTCGCATTGTGATGAGAGAGATCGATGATCCAACCAAAACTTATATCCGTCGTAATGATGATTTACGTAGGGCCGTGTGGTTTGTGTTTCCCACAAGTCACCACTGAGTCTACTGTACGTGAAAAACACCCTGCCTTCCGCGATCCATCGTCCTAATGCTGCTGGCCCAAATAACACCGGCGGCCATGCATGCCTCCCAAACCATGTTTGTCTGGTCGGCCCCAATTAATCAAGATTCAAGGACAAATGACTATACCTCGTGCAAGGCTTATCGACCATTTTGCACTTCAACCCAGGCTTGTTTAGTTGGAGTGTAAAAAGCTAAAAGCTAAAAATGTAGCTCAATTTTATTTAAACACACACAACAAATTAGATCAGCCTATCAAGAGACACTGTTAGGCCAAACGTGTGGGGCTCACTAAAACGAGCCTATGTGTGAGCCTGCTCGTCCCCTAGGGCCGAAGGCTGCAACCCAAATGTGTGAGGCCCACTTCGAAATTAGCAAATGGATCTAAACACCGTTTGCTAAAAAACAAGCAAATGGATCTAAACACCTAAGACAAGTGCAAAGATCTAATTTTTTAAATGTTTCCCTAAGTTCTAATTTTTTAGCATGCATCTAAACAAGCCGCAAATTAACAGAGCAATCCGCATGATGGTGCTCTACCTCTAAGCTAGCACACCAATACTCCACTCTGTCTATCTGGACATCGGACCGGGTTTCTCTAACATTGCTATTGTCACTTAGGTTAGTGACTCAACTGCATAGAGAGGTAAAGTAGAGGAACCTTGGTCGCCCACCTCGTCCTTCACTATATATCCATCACAATATGGCCTCCTGTCTCCCGCATTCACTATAGTACGAGAGGTACATATCATCTGTATGTCATACAAACACTAGATGCACAAAATAACAACCATAGAGCTGCGGTCCGTTTTGAAATTACAAGGCTTATTACATTTTGTTAGGATACGCGCCTATATAATTATATTTACATTACAACTATATTTTTTATGAGCATATTGCTGTATTATTACCTAAAGAAATGTCAATAGAGTAATTCTGGGGTCAAAGTATTGTTGTCCTAACGAAACCAAATGTGTCCCGTCAAAATATGGAAGGAGTAGCAGACTTGATTCACCTGAAAGGGAGTAAAACTCTTCTTTCCTTCAATAATATATCTTCTTCCAATAATTATCACGTGGGAGTGCCGGCCGCTTGACCGATTCAGCGCGCTGGTACCACCTGAATCCAGGCCCCCCAATCTTCTCCAAACAGTCAAAGCTATAGCCCACACAGGAAACTCTCACAGGATAACGAAGAGAACGCATGCCATGCCCCGCCTGCAGCAGGTTCCAGGAGCACCCTCTGCTGCCCCGGTCGGCTAGTCTCGCGGCAAGACGTGAGCGAGAGAGCCCAGGTGCATGCATGCACGCACTGGCCCGGGAAAACAAAAAACAGACTGAAACAGCTAGAGCTGCTCTGGCTAGTAGCGGCAGCAGCGCTAGTGCCCACGACTGCTGGCAACCTGCAAGTCAGGTAAGGTAACGCCCAGATCATGAGCTGCCTGGAGACGAAGAGGAGTGGGCGTTGTGGGGGCAGATATGCATTGATCCGGTCGGATCCACACACGTCGAGTCACCATTGCTGTGTTCACGCAACGCCAACGTAATAATGCTCGGCAACTAGGCAGGCAAGCAAGCAGCAGGTGCGTGCCCCCGGATGGCCATGGCCGGCCGGAAGCTAGATGTGGGCTGAACGGGGAGCTGTGTGCGCCGCGGAAGAGGACGACCGGGAGCTGGCCCACGCACACAGGCTACGTCACTGGCCGTGGCCGGAGCTTGTCTTCCTCCCTTCGCCCTGGGTCCACAACAAGGTTCGCAATTTGGCAGGCACATTTGCATTGGCTGTACAGAATGAGGTGACCGACACTCACACTCTTCGCTGCTAGGTGTTTTATGATGACCGTTTTCTGCGATATTTTGTTTCCTTTTATGGATACGTTTCGAATGCAGGAACCTCACCCCAATGGTAATCAGCACTGTTTGTTATAAATTGGTCCTTATTAATTCCAGCACAAAGAGATAAGCCTCTGATTTTCTCCATGCAAGTTCATGTGTTCTAATTTCATTATCGATCCCCTACAAATCTGAGACAATGCCCTGCATGTAAATGCATATGCATCTGTCTATTTGTCTGGAAGAAATATGGCAAGCATGCATGACCCGACGACGAAATCACACCCCCACCACCTGCTCCGGCCGGGCCAACGAACTAAACCGCCGCGCGCAGGCGAATGCATGCGCGATCTGGGGCGTCCTCCAAGAGGGGCAGCCGCAGGTGATGCGGCCGGCGCGCGCGCATGGCACCCACATGGAGCTGTTTCTTCCCGCGGGCTCGGTGGAGCTCGCTCCTCCGCTTGCGCGCGCGGCAGCCCAGCGTCGTCGACGACCGAGATGACACACCAGCACGTGTGGGAGCCCACCGCTGCCGTCGGAAGGGGCAGGGGCAGGGCAGGGCCGCCATGCACGCCATAAACGCCGCGACGGCGACCTCACTGGCGTACCCGCAGGCTGGCGCCACTTGCGTTGCGTGGTGGTGGAGGATCGGCGACGGATCGATCATGCCCCTCGCCTCGCGCTGCATGCAGCATGCATGTTTGTCGCCAATCGCCATGACCCCTGAGTACCTGACCTGACCACAACGTGACCTCCGTCGGCCACGTGGGGCCCCCATCGGCGCCGGTGAGCAAATGTAGCAGTAACGCACGGCTTTCACCTGTCAAGCTAGCTAGCTTTTGACGAAAGGACGTCCGATTAATTACTAGCAATCAGCATTTATGGATATGGATTGGTTGCATCGAAGAATATTTGTGCTTCGTTTATGTACGAGAGATATATAACCTACCACGCTGACACCGAAAGATCATGCGTATCGTACCTACGCGTAGAGGCTGCAGTACCACACGTACGTATCGTCCCCCAGCCGGCCGTCGTCGATCGCCGATCGATCGCGCTCCCCTTTCTCGTCCGTCGTCACGCCGCTGTCGCCCCCCCCCCCCCCCCCAACCGAATGCTACATCCTCACGTTGAGCGAGCGGCGGCCCTCCGATCGACACATGTCCTGCAAGAGCATTTATCCCGGGAACAGTTACGTAACCGAACCAGGTACGCCCCGGCCGTTAGCCCGGCCGGCCGACGGGCAGACGGATCGGCCCTCCTGATCGGTGGAGCTAGCGAGCGACACCCCCCGGCCCGGGACGAATTAAAGGGTGGCGAGAGTGACCCCGGCCGCGCGGCCTCGACAGGGACGAGACCGACGGAAACATGAGCGAGTTATGGCGCATATGCGCCTGTCGTCAGAGATATCTCCTCCCCCCCGGCCGATGTGACCTCCCCCGGCGCCGCGCGCTCGGACTAACGGACGGACGAGCGTGCCTGTTGCCGGGTGGCGTGTGTCGCAGGCCTTGCTTCATTTGCTCGCCGGCGTGATCCACCGGCTCGGTCCGTCGCGGCGCATACATGTCCTACCCATCCAGGTACAGCCCGGCGTGACGCCGACTCGCGCGGCCAAAGCCTACGTGAGCGCTTAGCTATCTAGCCGCCGCCGACGTGATCCGTTTCTCACATGGCCCTCTCGTTCGTCGATCGATCCGTTCCCCAGTGATCGCCTTCCTCCCACCACACACACGCCACGGGGACGAGGACGACGTCGCACTCGGCGCCCCCCCTCAAGGCCGCAGCAGCCTCGCGTCCGGCTCGTTCCCACTTCCCCGCGAGCTGATCGTGCCAGGAAAAGTCATGGCAGGGTCCTCCCTCTCGACAGCAAGGCGCTAACCAGCTATGTCCGAGACGTCGCGACGCCCCGGGCGCCAGGGGCCAGAGGATCCCCACGCGCCGCTGCTCCGTCCTGGCCCGGCCGGGCACGTTTTTATGCGACGACGCCGAGCCGAGGCGGCGGGCGGGTCTCGCGGAACGGAACAAGCCCCCCCCCCCCATACCATACGTGCACATCGCGGCGGGTACGCGCCCACGCGGGTGTCACGTGGACGTATTGCCTACGCTGTCCTCATGTCCTCTACGACCCCGCATCATTGCGCTACCTAGCTTCTCGTACCAGGCCGCTATACCAGCCTACCACCACACCCCATACGACGTCGAGGACACCTGGCGCCAGCGTACTGGGGGCTACACCCTGGCGCACCGATCGGCGGCGCGAGATTTGCGTCGTCGTCGCGTGGTGACTGGTGAACCGGGCCAAAACATACGGGGGGATACGCGCGGCGACATGCCGGCCGGCGAGGACGCGGCGGGCACCGTCGATTCGATCAGAGGGAATGCCAGGCAGCCACCACTGTTGGGCAGGTGCGAGAGATACTGTGCGGCGGGCGTGATCGATCGATCGAGCACGAGATGCCGGGGCGAGACACGGGGGGATCCACCCGGCACGGCCACGGTCGCGGCCGGTGCGCTGGGCGCGGGGGGACAGGGGGCATCTCGTGGGTCTGCTACTATACATATACATATATACGCCGGTTGTTTCGTGACGGGGACGTGTCGTAGTTAATAAAGGGCCAACCAAGTTTAATTTCCCGCCGATCGGTTAGGGCCGCCCGCCCGGGTCACCTAGATTAACAACTCGGGTGGGGTGGACGCGCAGCGCGGGGCCTTGGATTGTTGTGAACTTGTCATCCAAGGACCAGACCGAGTGGACTCCACCGAGTTACGTAATTTTGCTATCTGGACTGGATGGACTCTGGAGCTTCTTGTTTCGTCGAATTATATTTCTCTGTCGAGGATTCCGTCGTCTCCAGGGATTATGGTTAGGGGGCGAAAAGTTTAACGTCAGCATCCGGATTCAAGAACTCTAGTCGACGCATAACTCTTTCGTGGTCTCAATTGTAGCTAAAGGTCTTATTTGGATCCTTATCATCTAATAAAGTTAGATCTAACGGGTAAGCATGGGGATTCAAACGAGGACTACTAATTCTGTGACCTTTTTGTTGTGTTGTGTAGTACCGTATGTATCAAAATATTTGTCGCCATTGACATTGAGCCATGATGTTTGGTTCGTCTTATTCCAAAATATATACTATAACTACAATTTTATTTTGTACGTGTCTTACTTTATTAGTTAAGGTACATTAAACTTGGCTCATCTTTTCGTATGTTAGCAATACTTATCAAATAAGACGAACAATCAAATATTGTGGTAGAAAGACAACGAATATTATAAAGCTAACCAATCGATGAGAGGAAAACAAGAAGAGAGGGACACAGCTGAGTGGGAGGTTGGTATTCGGCCGCAGCTCATAACTTGCTGCGGGCCACACACATGGGCCCAGCCGCGCGCCCGACTCTGTAGATGTGCGCAACAGCGCTGGGCGGGCCGATTTCTTTACCACAGAAGCCTTCCTTCGTCTTGGCGCCATCACCGATCGTGTTGCACACCTTCCTCTTCCTGTGCCCTCCTGATCCCGGCCGGGCCTGTGCCTCTCAAGCTTAGCTAGGACCCTACTCGTAGCAGCAGGAACCAACTGCCCCGTCTCCCTATAAATTAGGGAGCCCCCTCCCCTCCTATGCTTCCCATCGCCACACTTCAGCTCGGAGCTAGTCGCCCAACCCTCCAGCTAGCTAGCTACTGAGACGGAGCTCGATCGGATCGTCCACAAAGCAAAGCCTCTCCCGCTCAATCACTACTGCGCTCTCGATCACCTGTCGCACAGCCGCCTCGACGCATTATATCTCTATCTCTTGCCCTCTCCGACGACGGCCATGTCGAGCAGGAGGTCCCGCGCGTCGGTCTCGGAGGAGGAGATCAACGAGCTCATCTCGAGGCTCCAGACGCTGCTCCCCAACGCGCGCCGCCGTGGCGGCAGCCAGGTACGCATACGCATCCAAAGCAACACGATCATCAGGCCGATCACAGACACGCATTCATGTTCATGTACTACAGATCGACTAGCTCACACACAGTACTGAGCACTGGCAGTCGTCTGGCAGTGACACCGACACACGCGCCACAAACTGTACTGTAGCGCCGCTTGCAAGTACGACGACGGGCGCGTGCGTGCGCGTTACGTAGAGTCCAAGTCAAGGTCGTCGTCGTCGAATTGTGTGTAAATGATCGATGCGTATACTTTGCTGCAGGCGTCGACGACGAAGCTGCTCAAGGAGACGTGCAGCTACATCAAGAGCCTGCACCGGGAGGTGGACGACCTGAGCGACCGCCTGTCCGACCTCATGTCCACCATGGACCACAACAGCCCCGGCGCCGAGATCATCCGCAGCCTCCTCCGCTAGCGATCGTGCTCACGGCCATGGCCGGCCATGGCGATGATGGACACTCACACACACCCGAGCAAGCGCAACATCCATATATCGCCATGGACGACGACCTCGGCCTAGCTGAATTAGCTAGCTCTCAGCAGAGCTGAGTGTACCATATTCCCGGCCGGCAGCTCCTAGCTGCGCCAGCCTTAGAGTAAGGATGACGAAGTAAGTCTGGTTTAAATTGGTAGTAGAAGTTTTTAAGTACTTTGGTAGGGCACAGTAGCCATTAGCTAGGGCCGCCTAAGTATGGTTTATTTACCCCTTCCATTTCGCCGCTCTTCGTTGCTTGTTTTTTTGGTACTAGTAGCTCCACCATTTGTTTGTACTCTTCGCTCCCATCTTCTTCTTCTTCCTCCTCCTCGTGTAGCCCACCTGTACGTGATCCGGATCGAGTTGTTTCCCCTGCACAGACAACCGACCGACCGCGAGCTAACGACCGATCGATCGACATGTACTGGTTGTATGGTAATATATTTTTATATATATTTACATATATAATATATATCTATGTATTGTTGTCTCATCTGTCATCAGGGCTTCAGGCCTACTAGTATTTTACTGTTCCCGCAGATTGTTTTAATCCCAATCTAATCGCTCGTCGTGACGCGCCGATTAAGCATGCCGCCGGGTACTTTATTGTTCGGACAGTAACAGCCAGGCGGCGCGTACGTCCCTTTCGCGGACGCCTGCGGATGTTCGCAGAGGATAGCGCACCGCTACGACTTGCCTACTACCACTACTACTACCTCGCCTCGCGTTTGCATGGGATGCCATGCCGTGAGGGCCCCACTGCCGGTCCGTACGCCACAGCGACGCCGACAGGTGGTCGCCTCGATCGCCTAGGCCTTGGGTCGCCGTCGATCGATCTCCCGGTGAAATGGGAGGAGCGCGCCGGCGACCGCCTCTGCGCGTCGGCAGTGAAGCGAGCTTTGCCTGTCGCGGCGTGGGTAGAGTGGTGGACTAGTCTCGCCTCGTCTCGTCTCGTCTCGTCGTTTAGCAGCAAGCTACGAGCTAGTATGAGTGTTCGTTGGTTGGTTGAAGTGAAGGCTCGTGCCTGTTTCCTCGCTGGAACGCGTGGATGGCAGGTGGATGTGTCCGGCGACGTGTGGCACGCTACGGATGCCGGTCAATGACCGATCGCAGCTTACAGATCACTTGTCTATATAATTGGAAGAGGAATCATGGATCGGAATGGCACATAATCTCCTCGTGCTCTTGGTAAAGGATTCCCCGGGCATCCATCGTTTTGTCTGCTGGAAGCTTACATGTCGGATGATTCCAAGCAAGTTCAGTAAGTAGCTTCAGAGGGGAAAACAATAAGTCCTTGGATCTATTTTAGGCTGTGAACTTGGAGCCATAGCCGAGTTGCAAGCATCAAGCTCGCTACACAGGTCAATGGATAAAAACAATAAATAAATGCAGCTTGAGTAGAATGCGTGCACGTTCAGGGGGAAATAAAAAAGACAAATTGTATTAGGGGGTAGAATAAACCAAATGACACACTTAGGGGGTAAAATGAACCAAAATATAATTTAGAAGGTTATGTGGACTTTGCTTATAATTGAGGTGAGTAACGTGGACTTCTTCCTTGTTTAATTGGAAGTTGGAAATGGAATGAAACACCATTCTAAACCTGTTCACACACGCTACTGTTATGGATCTCTTTGGGAACCTGCCCATAGTCGAAATCGGGAATTTCTGGAAAGAAGGTTGAATTAGGCCCCGTTTAGATAGGGGAAAAATACACTGTAGCACCCAAAAAAACACTGTAGGTCGCGTTGGGGAACGTGTTCTGTGAGATGGATGAATAGGAAAAAGTTGGATGAATAGTGTTTTTTTGGGAAAAGTTGGTGAATCTAAACTCACCCTTAGTAGAAAAGCTAAATCACATGAAAATACCTACGCGCTAGCGATCAGAGAATGACTACGAGCTTCCTACATGCTATGACTTTGACTCAGGGAGATGTCAATGATGCAGTCCTTCGTGTATCTAGGGTAGAGTCGAACCATAATATGGCAGGGCCGAGTACATATCTGCAGGGTGGCAGATGAAGTACGAGCAGGGCGCCAGGGCGGCGTACCATTTTGAACAGACGGATTACCTAGCACAAACTACCAATTCAACCCAGACCCAGCCATGCCAGTTTACCTATACAAACTACAACTTGGTGCATGGGAAACCGCGTCCCCTCTCACAGAACACGTTTTCCAGCGCGCTAACTTTGCACCAACCTTGCAATGGCAACATATTGCCATCTACGTCTTGTTTTTCGTCCAAAAAAAAATCCTGCACCACCTCAGTATCTTTTGCACTGAAGAAGGCATTAGGCAACGCCGGAAGCGGCAAGTAGCCTACTAGCATCCATCAGGTTGGAAGTGGGGTGAAGGCAAGGAATTCAGTTAGCTCCGTCTCCAGCACACACCTCTACTGTTGCTCCAATGCATCTGCCCGGAAGAAAAAACGTGAAATCACCGCCAACGAACACATATAATTTTTTTCTCAGCAAAAAGGAAACATACCTTTTCTGGCAGGAAAAGTTGCTATATATATACCATTTAGTCCAAGATGCTATCCTACCCCTTTTCACGAACTGTTCTTGATGGTAAAGTACTGTCTCCAGTCATAATACCATATTGCTGTTGCAGTGTCGATCGGTGTTCAGCCCACCATAGTTCTGCTTCTTGTTCTGTGAAACGTCTCTTGCTGCATATCAGTAAAAATAGTGATCAAGTACTGGGAGGCACCATCTGCAATCATTTTTCTGAAGCTGGAACCTGTCTATAACATGTCTACAACTCGGACAGTAGAAAGTAAAATAAAAATATATATTTTAAGTTATGACTAAGTGGTGGATAAACAAGAAACACGGTGTGCACAGAACTATATAATCATCTTTTCTGAAGATGGAACCTGTCTATAACATGTCTACAACTCAGATAAGAGCCATCTTCGACAGTAGAAAGTAAAATAAAAAAATATATTTTAAGTTGTGACTAAGTGGTGGATAAACAAGAAACACGGTGTGCACATAACTATATAAGAATTGCTCATTATCGAGAAAAAGATATACTAAGAAATGCTAAGAGATTCTCTCAAAAAAAAAATGCTAAGAGATCCAATGGTCAAACCAAGAACTGATTATATATTTGGGTCAGATGAAGCTAGAATGAGCCAGTACCTAAAACGCACACGCCTGAGGTACTTCTGACCTGCAGGTGAGCGGAACACAGTGATGTAGACACCAGGTTCAACCTGTTCCATCCATTCCGCATCGGTTACACTGCTATTTCCATTGCAGGACGATTGATGAGCCTGCTGGCCACTGGAATCAGGTGGCCTATGAAGATCCTGCAAATTATTCTCATGGGAATGACTTCCAAACAACTTAGATACATGATCAGTCCAACTGCCGTTCGAAGCACACTCTTCAGGTGTTCTTGATGTCATAGCTTTGATCTGGCAACATAAAAGAATTGGGTAACCTAAAATGTTCAATAGAATAATGACACAATTATGACAAACTAGCTCATACAGTCATACTTTCTAAATTAAAGTCAAGAATCTACAAACGCTCTGTGGCTTAGACATTCATATCCTTCTTTTATGTTATTTACCGAGTTACTTAATATAGTACTCAAACTTTCTTTCCTGTTCCACAGAAAAAGAAAGTTCAGCATATATTACAATTTCAGAATCTGATGCGCAAAATTATATGAACTGATCATCAGCAAATTTGTGGTTGTTGTGTTGTACTTTTTCATGTGATATATAATCTGTTATAAGAACCCGTTTTTCTTCACCCAAATCTTGTAAGATTTTAGAGTTTTTTTTTTCCCCGAGAATGTGCAAGACTTTAGAGGTACAACTCTCAACTTAAAGATATATACTTTAATGCAGTTATGTTATGAAAAATTCAAACATACAAATGGTGGAGAAATGCACTGTTATGGAGACTAAGAAATGCTTCTCTTCATAAATATATAGACGTACATTGGCTCAGTATAGCTGCAATCGGTTTTTTATTCTATCCTACAAGAGCATTTTTTTTTAGATAAAGGCGACATGTCCAGCAACTGAGTGTAGCAGAGATGCGGATGTTGCGATGGTCTTGCGGGTACACAAGAAGGGATAGAGTTCGGAATGAAGACATTCGGGAGAAGGTCGGGGTGGCACCCATTGAGGAGAAATTGACCCAACATCGGCTGAGATGGTTTGGACATGTCCAACGAAGGCCCTCGGAGGCGCCGGTGCGTATTGGGGTCCTAGGGCGGGCCAATAATATAAAGAGAGGTAGAGGTAGACCTAGATTGACTTGGGACGAAGCGATAAACAGAGACCTTAAGGAGTGGAATATTTCCAAGGAGGTAGCTTTCGATAGGAGCGCTTGGAGACTTGCTATCAACGTTCCTGAGCCTTGAGCTTTGTTTCTTGGGTTTCATCTCTAGCCTACCCCAACTCGCTTGGGACTAAAGGCTATGTTGTTTTTTTTAAAGGAATTGAAATTCCTGCCTCTACACCACCTGGGTGTACACAGCACAACAAGAGCATAGCCAGTACATCGTTGTTTCATTCTTCATTGCTCGGAGACTATATTTTGCCATGTAACAATCATCAGCACAGCAAACATCACTAATCGGCCTAAAAATTGAAACCATCAACAATGAATATCTACCTGAGTTGTAAGGACGCTAATAATTTCATTTGCTGCTTTGCATTTTAAGTTTTCTAAATCAGCAGTAGCCCTGACCTCCCTTAATTGAGTATTAGCCTTTGCAAGTTCTTCTTCAAGTTGTTCCGACTTATCGGTCAGCTCAATCACCTACAAGAACCAATCATGTAACTACATGAGATAAAGTCGTACATATAAAAGGAAAGAAAAGGACTGGCTGATATAATCCTAATTGTTTGAATGACAATTCTGCATTTTACGATCTAAAGACAGCATGAGCAAAAAGTGAACGTTATTGTATTGTATAGGATGACGATATTAAATACCTGAGACTTCAGTCTAGCAACTTCTTCAGTTAGATTCTCATTGAACAGAATTTCTCTTTGAGTAGGATTCGGTGAACTTGGTCCAGAGGACAGAGGTGATGTTGGAAGGGAAGCCCTTGAGGTAGGAATGCAAGAAGATATCAACTCCTTGGAATGTCCAATCAAGTTTGTAGTACTCAGATTTATGTGTCGGGTGTGAGGTAGAGGAAGCTGGCTGTTACCCGGGGAGTGTTTAGCATCAGGCTTGAATGTGTCACAAGTCAAAAGCTTAGACAATCGTGACCGCAAACTCTTATCTGGATCAGTGGCTTCCCTGGACAATTGATGAGGATTTCCCTCAAGAAGCCCTGAATGTTTCAGATTTTTTCCATCTACCACCGTACAAAGTTTGGTATAGCACTCATCGCATACCCTGTATGGATTGAATGAGTTTGGTGCCAAAGAAGCTTTCGTTGATTTTCTGCTGCTGCATGCCTTGCAAAAAACTAACCCACAGTTATAACAGTTGTGTCGTTTTCTTCTAAAACTGAATTGCAAGTGACAGGCAGAGCATGCCGACTGATCTAAACCGAATGCACATTTATGGAGACATAAAGCAGCAGTGAAATCAGCTCCACAAACTACACTCTTGACATGCTTATCTTTTAAAGCTTCAACAAGAGTTGGAGTATTTCGATCAACACTATCTCCATGTCCTAAACGCCCATTTTCACCCCTGCCCCAAGTATAAACTTCAGCTTTAGAAGTCAGCACAGAAATATGATGAGAACCACATGCTATTTCTTCAATAAAACTACTGGAGATGATCCCTCCAACAACAGTAGGAAGCTTCCCATCTCTTTTTGGATTTCCTAGCTGCCCAAAAGCATTACTGCCCATGGTGTACAGTTGCCCAGAGGTTGTTAGAGCAACAGTAGTGTCGTGTCCACAAGCTACCAGGCAAAAACTAGGTTCTAAAAGTGACGCCACACAGGCTGGTATGAGCCTTGCTTCTCTGTCAGCATGTCCAAGCTGACCTTTGTCACCATCACCCCATGTAAATAACTTGGCAGCTGCAGCAGGATCCAGAAAGTCTACAACCTCCGCAATTGCAGCTGTGTGCCAAGCGCCACAAGCTGCACGTAGGACGCGCATTCCTTTCAGAGAGTCTACTTCCCTCGGGATGTTTGTGTTTAGGCGATCTCCATGGCCCAATGCACCAAATATTCCATCACCCAAGGTGAACAATTGGCCTAATGATGTCACAATGGCTGTATGCCATGGTCCACAGGATACTGAAGATATGCGCAGACCTTCTAAAGGGCCATAAACCTTCTTTGGAATCCAATGAGAAGTATCATTTCCATGACCAAGAACACCAGAACAATGTGTGCCATCACCCCATGTGTAGAGATCCCCACAGAAAGAAACAGCACAAGTATGGAACTCCCCGCAGGCAGCAGACTCAATAATTATTCCACTCAAAACACTGATAAGCTTAGGGTGGCAAACATCAGCATCAACTCCATGTCCAAGCCTCCCCCCTGACTCTTCACCCCAACTGTATATTTCTCCTTGTCTGGTGACAAGCACTAAATGCTCGCTCCCACAAGCAATACTACGAATATCCAACAAAAATGTTGATTCCAGTGCCTTTGGTGAAAATGTATCACTCCTCAAATCATGCAGATTTCCAGATGCATGTGAAGCATAGGCACCAACACCTTTTCCCCAAATGAGAACATCCCCTAGTGAATCAAAATCATCACCTGATCCATAGCTGGATGAACTTACGGCACTTGAATAGCTAACTCTGACACTGTTATCGACTGCAGATGCTCTTCCACTGGATGTATCTGCACCTCCAGATGAGAGGGAGCTAGAATTACTGATAGACCCTGCACTAATTCTACACCTGTCCTGTCCAGTGCATATCACATCAGAAAATATATTTCCAAAGCCAATGCCTTCATGAGCATCAGCATTTTGAAAGTCCTACAAGATGCCCAACACAATTATGTACTTTACAAATATGGAAGAAGATACACATACAACTGTACAAGTCAATTCTTTTTTCTTGAACTATGCAGGAGAACTGCACGTTAGTTCATTAAGGTAGAACAAAAAGTACACGAGTGTGGAAAGACCCAAACCGAGTACCAAGACACCACACATACAAGTCAATATTTACTTTACCTTTTTTATTGTATCACTACCATAAAATGAAAATGCCAATTGTGAATCTCCCTCAATATTCTTAGCGGTGGTATCAGAAATTTTAGCATCTTTTGTTTCTATCACCCATCTTTCGCAGTTCCATCGAGAAATAAGTGCCTTTAAACCAACAAACCATGCCTCCGCTTCATCCTTGTCTTTGCAGATCTGCCACAAATTATCTACTGAGAGTAACTAAACTATGATGATAAAAGGTCCATAATGACATCACTGACTCATTATTTGCAGCATTTATCTTTTGTAAAAAATTAAAATAGGAACAATATATCGAAACACAAATACAAGCAAAGCAACAAGTTAGATAGAAGTTCCCATACCAGATCTAACGATCTGTGGCCATATACAAGGGAAAACGACTGAAACTCCTTATCAGGTCTTGGATATCGCTGAAAGATAGCCTGCCAGGGAAGATAACATGATACAATATCAACCTCATATATCACTTCAAATTTTATAACTAGTGAGTAATCTATGAAAATCCACAAGCAAAAAAAAGGCCCAAAGACAGGTGATTATGTCAAGGATTCTTATAAGGGCCGACCTTAATGCAAGATCAAGCTGATAATGTTAAAAACTGTCAAGTTGTTGTATCTCCTTTTGTTGTTCCTAAATGGCTGAATCTCAAGATGTTCCTTAAACAGTTTAACCAATGCTCTTGCCGTCCTTCCAGAAAATAATGTTAAAAAACTGGAAGCCCTTCTAGTACTAGTGAAATTGGTTTCAGAATAGGGGAAAAGTATTACTCAAATACAAACTTACTGTCCGCTGTCCAGGTAATATTTTTGAAACTTGATTGAGGCTCAATTGCTTCTCCACTTTCCCAGTGTACCAGATGAGCATAGTTTCATCCTGGGAACAGGAGAAAACATGATCAAGACATGGTAGGCGAATAAAGATAGGCTTCTACCATCGAGACTTTTTGCAGTCCTTAAGATGTACTAAGAGGTACAGTGTCAATTTTTATTCCTCCATTTGATACAGGTAGTACCAAGATCAAAAGTGAAAATGTTCTGGATCTATGGATGCAATTCAGCTTTTACTTAAAAAATGAAATATAATTGTGCCTAATAATCTATCCGACAACTGGTGATGCAACCAACTACATTTTTTTGTTACCATTACTGAAAGCAATGAATATTGTGTGTAGATGGTTGTATTGCTTGAGCCCTATTGGCTGTTTATATAGGAGTACATAGCTTGGAGTGCAAGTAGCCTCTCCTAGATATAAAAGGTTATCCTGGGATTACAATCAATCCTGAACTAATCATATCCGAAGTTGCCTAATATACTCTAACAATTACATCTCAAATTAGTATTTAACACGATGCTAAATAGATCTACTCTCACTTTCATGAAAAATGCAAAACACCAAACATATAATATTAGGAATAAGTGGTATGTCTTTACGTCTATAGAAAGCACAGTTGGTGATAATTGGTTCAACATAAGAACCTTCTGTGAAATGAGTTGTCTATAACTGTGTGCAAGATAATGCATAGATGGCCTTCCACATTACCTATGTGATTTATTTGTGGCTTGTTTCTATAAGTAACTTTTTTTACAAAAAAAATATTTGTAACAATGACTAGCTCAATTGTGGAGCCTAAGTACTTTTTGTAGAAAACTGTTGCGATGCACAGGCAACCATCTACTGAACTGTTTAATTAACACTAATACGAGATACCAGAAAACTATAGTAATAAGGAAAAAAGTTTTAACCTACATTTGAAAGTTTGAATGGACAGAATTTTGGTTTTCCTCGGCGGCCATATTTCAATAGATGTGTCCCTTTCTTCAAGCCTGTTATTGCCTAGCAATTCAGAAACATGGAGTGGTATAAAATATGCTGTTGCATGTCTTTTGTTTACATCAAAGCTATGAAAGTATAATTATGATAACACCTGTGGAGCAAATTACTAATCATAATATTTAGTACTAGTTCACAACTAAGAGTTCACTGCTTGTAGGAGTTGGGACTGCATCTAAATATTAATGCTTCACGCTCCTACCACCAAGATATTCTTAAATCAATTACTTTTCATTTTATTACAGTGCTACCTGTACCTTGTTGCTAAATTTTGCCTTGTATCACTTTCAGTTTTTCATATAATAAAATCAGCAAAATTATTATATCAAGCCAGTCCAGTATGTTATTCAGGAGGATGTTCTTCTAGTGTATACATGAGTAAGATTCATTCAATTCCACTGACAAAACAATTACCTGTTCAACATCCCTATCAAAGGGACCATTCTTCAAAAACTCTGAAGCCATTTAACACACAAGCAGTGGTGTGTAAATAGATCATTTCAAAAACATCTAATGCAACTGCATTGGTTTCCCTGAATTGTCCCTGTAAAAGACGAAAGGAAAACCCTTAGCAAATTACATATAATAAACCAAAGTCTGAATCACTAATTCAGCTACGAAAACACAGCTGGATTAATAGTTTCTACTCTGCTCCTTTACAACTATGAATGCATAAAAGTGAATGTTAAGTAAGATATTATGAGTCATATGCCCATATCCCTAGTTGGAAGAGCTATACAACTATGTCTGGGAATCTGGGATTATGCGGTATGCCCGAACATCAACTTGAACAACAAGGCGACCGACATTCTTGTTGGAACATAGTTTGAAATTTGAACTTGATAACAGTCGAATTCTCACTCACATCAATGCTACAATGGACGTTTCTCTCTCTAGCCGCGTCTTATTTTATTGTAAGGCTGTTTTCATTGGGGTAAAAGACACTGTAGCTGAAGAAAAACACTGTAGCAATGGCTGGGAAGCGTGTTTTGTGAGGGAGACAAATAGTGAAAAGTTGGAATGAGTTTTCTTATATCATAATTCGATCAAAATTATGAACCTCAAACAATCTGGCTGGGATTGGGAATGCTTCAGACCAACTAACAGGTTCAACGTCCGGTGCAAAATCGAGCCGAATCCCCTCAAATAGAATTCATATTCCCATAACAGAAACCAAGCCAAATCACACGAATTCGACTCGGAAGTCGAGAATTCCGAACCTAGCCCTACAAATTATGGTAAAAACTTATGAACTTCAACTGAAACATGGGGAATGGCCAAACCTCGAAACCTCGTCCCCCGAAACACCACGCCGCGATCGGATTGGGCGGGCGCGGATCGATGCGGAGCAATCGGCGGCCGTACTCCTCCGGCGACGTGATCGGGGAGCGCGAGGAGCTTTTGCCCTGCGCATTCGCCCTGGACTGCGCGAGACAGGCGGCGGACGACGACGAGGGAGAGGCAACGGCAACGCCGGAACGGGGCTCCCGCTCCCTCGGCCCTCGCTCCTCGCGGAAGAAAGGCCCGGGCAGGCGCTCCTGCACCGCGTGTCTGGATCAGAGGCAGCAGGATGTGGCCACGGGGGACATGGTGTAAGATGGACGGTCCACGGCGATGGGTCTTTGTGGAAATGGTGCACGGCGGTTTCGAGGATCCGGATGACCGCGCGCATCGAGGAGGCGAACCGCAGCGCGGTGACGATGGTGTCCCTCCTTTCCTGGCGATGATGACCACCCCGCTGCAATTTCGACTTCGACAACGACACTTGCAATGTTCTTGCTCACTACTCACTGCTCTGATGACTAAGCACGAGTAAGCCAAACTAGAGATTAACGCCGACGTCGCGAGCCTGTGTCACCTCGCCACGATCTCACCTTGCCCCTGCTTCGTTTTCAAATTCGACGAGCCCAATGGTGAACATTGTGTCCTATGGTGCCTCTCAATCCGTTGTAAAAGCTGGTATATATCGTATTTATTTTTTAGAAGGAACATGTATTGATCTTAACATATTACACCGGCTCTTTTACAAATAAGAACACATAAAAAAAGAAAATTACAAAAGAAGTTTAGAACTCCTAATCATCTTCCTCAACGATTTCATGGATCCGTCTGTCACCGCCATCCAAACCGCTTCCCAATTGTCGCTAGACGCCAGAGCCAATCTCCACAAAGTAGAGGCCGCAGAGGAGGGCTTACTGCTAGGCGCAGATGCCGAGTACACTGCCTCCCAGGCGCATCGGCCAACTCCGACCCCCACGACGCAACCTTCAAATCCAACGCCGGTAACCCGAACAAAACTCATATTTCCACCAGAGATCATATTCCTCTGAATTAAACAGGTCAACAACATCATCAAACGATGATGCGCCGGCCCTGGACTCCAACACAGGTCTCCCCGGCCTCTCCATTAGCGTCGGAGTAGATCACCACCGGAGAACGGAAGAAGCCGGGAGAAATTATTCCCCTGCAACGCCGACGCTTCCGCATCGCCGGCGCCACCAGGAAACAGAAGCCGTAGAGGAGCCATGCTCCTCCGGCAAACTCTAGTTCTGCCATCAAACATCGACGGCGAACAAACCCTAGACCTAGAAGGACTCGACTAAGAACTCGATCTACTAAAGGATGGACCCCCGTTCCCTGGCCACCGGCTAGAAGGCCGGCGATGGAGGGAAACGGGGGCCGCAGGCGTGGACGACGGCAGCGGCAAGTGCTGGCGGCGGTGGGCGTCCGCCCGTGTCGCCCCTGCGGGGGATGGGACAGGACGCGGGGGATCACTCTGACTGCGAGCTCTAGTGCTATATCGTATTTATCCTTGACTCCCTTGTAACAAACTCTATCACGCAGAACTTCGGGACAAATCATTGATCACAAAAAACTTTAGAACAGAACCATGTTCATCTATACAGCACCTTTCCATCATTTAATCTGCAATTAAAATTTGATTTAGGTTGTCTTTCGCATAGGAACTCCAAATCCACTGGTTCCTTTTTCACAAATAATCTAAATTAGTCCCTTGACTGTTGTGATTAGCACTTTACACATGACACACTTCTCTTCGTTAAAACGGACATCGAGCCGTTTGCCGAACTAAACATTATCGACTCATCGCCGCTTGCCAACATGCTGCTCTATGGTACCCCCTACGGTGTCGTTTCCTTTCACTGAACACACAACACGTGGAATTGCACTCACACGCGTCCGCAACATCCTGCCTGCCCGATGGAACAACACATCTCTGTTCGACACCTTTCTGCGACGAACCACACTGCAGCGCCATCACTCCTTGCCGCCCGCGTTGGATTTGCGTCTCGACACACGTGTGTCGGCAACGGTGTGTCTTTTATCGACCAAAAAGAAGCGGTGGCGAACAACAATATGACAGGGCTATGGTGCGAGAACAACAATGACGATGCATGTGTCTCGATAACGCTGCTCCTAGCTACCTCATCGTTGTTGTTCTTGCACCAGAGCCCCATCACGCCGTTGTCGGCCACCGCTTCCTTTTGGTCGACAAAAGGCACAACATTACCGACACACGCAAGTCGAGACGGCAAAGCTGCCAAGGATTGATGGCGCTGCAGTGCGGTTTGGCGCCGAAAGGTGTCGAACAAAGATGTGTGGTCCCAACATGTGGGTCAGGATGTTGCGGAAGTGTGTGAGAGCGATTCCAAACGTCACGTGTTCAGCGAAAGAAAACAACACCATTATGTTGGCATGTGGCTACGAGTCGATAACGTTTAGTCCGTAGAACGGCTTGATGTCAGTTTTACCGAAGAGAAGTGTGCCATGTAAAGTGCTAATCGCAGTAGTCAACGGACAAAAGTAATATCACTATTTGATAGAGTATGATTTTAGGTGATTTGTGAAAAAAAGAAACAATTAGGTTTAGAGGTTTCAATGCGAAAGACAACCTAAATGAAATGTTGTATAGATAAACTTAGTTTTGTTCCAAAGTTTTTGGTGATTCATTACTCGTACAGAAGTTCCAACTGATAGAGTTTGTTTCAAGTATAGGTACGGTGTATACCAACTTTTACTTTTGTAAAGAGAAACTACCACTTTGCTTGACTAGGCTGAGAAGCACCATACCACTTAGTGCTCACCATTGTGCTCGTCGAATTTCAAAGCAAGGCAGGGAGCAAAGCGGAGCCGTGGTGAGGTGACGCAGGCTTGCAGCTTCGGTGTCGATCTTCAGCTCGGCTTCCTCGCGCTTGTTGTCGTGGTAGTGAGCAAAACCATGATTGGCAGCGTCGTTGTCGAAGTAAAACTTGCCTGTTCTTATTTCTTCTCTTTGTGGCTGCACTGCACCTGCTTGGGCTGTGGAGGAGGCAAAGGGAGAGCGATTGAGTGGAGAGAGAGGAAGGGTGAGGCTTGCTACTGGCTGGCCCTCGCATGTGAGAAAAGGAAGAGTAGAGAGCTGCTCAGGTTTGGTTGCTTTGGGCAAGGGGAGAGGCCGAGTGTGAGCTGCTGGTGGATGATTTGCTTGTGCTCAGGTATAATAGAGCTCGACGTGCTCGCTTGGTGACAGAGAGAGGGAGACTCGCTGCTGCCCGGCCGTGCTGTGTGCGCGTGAGTGTGCAGTGAAAGAGGTGCATGCATGGGTGCAGGGAGTGAGAGAGATAACCAGTGAGCTGAACAGGGAAGGGACAGCGCGTGGATGGCGTGCAGGCCGTGCGGCGCTAGAACTCATCCAGCTCATGTCCTTGCTCCAGGTGGCGAGGGATGAATTAAGCAGCAGACGACGCGGATGGATGAAGATGTCGACGACGCTGGCGGTGCCGAATATTTGGGCGTGTTCGCTGTGCTGTTGCTGCGCTGCCCAGCGACTGCTGCTGCTAGCCGTTGCCTCTACGGCAACTGTTGCTGCTGCAGCAGCGGGTTAGGTGCAGCCGGTGCAGCCAGTGCAGCGAACACGCCCTTTGTAGCCATGTGGCCTGGTGCGTTGCATGCGCGAGCTCACTAGAGAGAGATTAGATAAACCGGGAGTGTTTATCCCACACGTATTTTGGAGGCCTCCGTCCCATGAAGGATGTAACTATAGGTTGCATGTCAACTAAAATGATCCTTGTTTGACCAAGTTTGTAGAAAATAATATTTATGATTATAACTCAAAATTTATTATGAAAATACATTTGGGATTAATCTGATGTTTATTTCATATCATAGGTATTAATACTTGTTAATTTATAATTAGTCTAACTTAAGCTACTAACACATGGTACTATTCCAAAGTTGTATTCTTTTTGGGACGGAGTAGAACCTAAATTTTTGACCACCAGATTTAAAAACAGATAGTTCAGATCTTCACTTTCTCTCCCATCCCTCTTTCTTACTCTTCTATGTCCTCCTCTTCTTCACCACCCACCATCGATGAGCCCCACCTGCTGCATTTATAGGGGAAAATTTTAGATGTAGGGAGAGGATGAATTTGAGCCATCAATTTCTAAGTCCGGTTGTCTAAAATTTGGGAGGCTTAGTGTGCTAGCTTTTCCCTAAGTGTTGGCTAGATTTTCCGATAAATAAGGAGTGAAACATAGAATGGACTGATAAGAGCATGGTTAATAGGTTTGGCTATTAGCCCAGCCATATTATTTGGAGACAAGCTCTATAGACCATGCATACAATAACTTAGCTCTTAAATATATTATTTTATTATGCTGGACCCACTCCATTTGCTTTCCTAAGCCAATAACCACGCACAGCAGCAGCTCCATGCCTCTGCGCATATGCGAGCTGGGGCCCTCGGTCTGTTGGAAAACCGTGACCAGACGATCGACGGATCAGCCGACTAGCTTACTCTCACTCCTCTATTCTCTCTCCGCCACATCAGATCATGCTGAGCTGGCTTGGCTATTAGCCAAGCTGAGATGGATTGTTGTACCTGCTCTAATGGTTGTGAGAAAGGAACGAGTAACTTTGAGCTTGGAGAATTTTTTTTTCATTCAAAGGAAGTGCGATAACTTTGAAAATCATATCTCCAAATGAATTTTGAATTCTAACGTTTTTTTTGTGTACATTACTTATATTAACTAGGTACCACTCCTGTAGACCCCATATTCCGGTCTTTGTCGTCTTCTTCTACCTCTAACTCTCTCTGTTCCACATGGCAAAACTACTTACTTGGTGAGGTTATTGTAAGGGGAGAGAAAAAAAAAGTGTTTCATCCCCGTGACCCTCCTATGCATGGTTACTAAGATCTGAAGTCATGCTAAAAAAAATGAAGATCCGTGAAGCCAGATGAAATTTATACCGAGATCCATTTGGTTTCATCTCTAGACACATTTGATAGTAATGATACCATAGAAGAATTAAATGCTACGGCTTGACTACGAAAAAAAATACAATAAACCTATACATTGTGGCAACCTATTTCGTTTCATCTATACGATGATATTACAATCGTGTAACCATGTGATAAAACTATAGAACCAGACATGCCTGAGTAAAATATTCTAGCTGGTAGGTCAATTAAATGCTACATAAATTATCTACTCCTTTTGTTCTCTTTTGACCTTCCTATTTCAACTTGATAAAATGTCCGTAAAAAACAATCTTACTTATTTTCTAATTCATACTCTCTCCGTCGCACAAAGAAGGTCGTTATGTGATGCATACACGTGTTATATAAAATACGTACAACATTTATATCTCCAAATAAATTTGTTAAAAAACTAGATTCAAAGATCTATCTAGTGATACTAATGATGTATTATAAATATTAATATTATTTTATATATAAGTGGTCATTGTTGCAAAAGGTTATTTTTCTGGGGAAGTGAGAGTGGCATGTATTTTGAGACGGAGGAAGTACACCACATACTTTTTTTTTAATTGACCTTCCAATCTTTTTGTTTTAGTTGCTCATTTTTTTTTCCTAGAAACTCCTCGTACTATTGCTATTTAGTTATGCTATTTATTGCTACAGTGACTCATAATATTTGAGGTTTTAAAATAAGATTCAAAACATGAGTTTCGAAAATAGGACTGTCAACAAACTAATAGAGAATGGAAACTGAATGGGGCACGGTAGAAACACGGAGCAATTGGACTTGCCCTCAGGGGAGTACAACACCTGCCTAAGAATGAGATTCACGAGAACGCCGAAAAAATCATATGCCCCTGTTCGTGCAAGATTCCCACAGCCACATAGCACGAGGGTAGAATGAAGAAACGTCGGAAATGCAACAGCCGACAATATGCTCAGAACGAAATGGAAAATGAAAAATCTTGGCTTGTATCCTGCTAAAGATTTAGTAACACGGGCATGACGATATTACACCATCCAAAAGCTCACATGAACGTGCAACACTAGCATCTACCACCACATCACCATTTACAGTAGCCCACAATTGCTCTAGAATTCATCCTAGCTTAGTAGCAGTGGAAGAAATAGGTAAGGTCCTTAAGTCAGGAATATGTGAAGGTCGTCTCCTGGCAGTGACCCAACAAGGCACATGTAGCAACCTGTCAAGGAAAATATCACGACTAAAAATCCATAACACAAACAAAAATACCGGGCAACTTCCTTCTTCGCATTCTGATTGCACCAACCTGCTGAGTAGACATGCAGTAGTTTAGTGTTGGTAATTTTTGTCATAGAACGGATTTTCACCCCACGTTTCTCTTTCAGCCTCTTCCAAGATTGACCGCCTTGTGGTCCTTGATTTCGAAGACTTCGAAGACTGCAACAGGAGTCATCAAGCAGTAGTGGTTAAATCAAGCAAAAGAGCCCACATGATTGATACCACCATAACATATGCCCAATGCATTTGGAGAAGTTCCATTCACAT
Organism: Digitaria exilis; assembly: GCA_015342445.1. Taxonomy (NCBI): domain Eukaryota; kingdom Viridiplantae; phylum Streptophyta; class Magnoliopsida; order Poales; family Poaceae; genus Digitaria; species Digitaria exilis. The sequence continues at coordinate 542,055 of JACEFO010001666.1, forward strand.
TTTAAAGCAATGATGTATACAGCAATAGGCAAAGTCCCATAAACAGATTTTGGATAATATTAATACAAGGTTCACATGAAAAGATCAACTAAATCTTCTTCATGGAAACCCGCTCGATTTAGATCAGGAAATATTATGGATTTTATGAAACCATATGCTATGGCTCAAATCCATAGTCGATCCTATTTTCGATAGGAACGGTTGACAATTGAATCCAATTTTCCCATCTATATACCTATACTAATGTTCCAAGATTGGAGAGATTCTAGGGCCCTAGGTTCCTGTAGTTTTTTTATTTCTTCTCTTGCAAATGTTGATAGGTTGGCGACTCGTGCGATCATCAGGTATTGTGGCAGACGCAGAACATTCGAGGCCAATGGACCGTCTTCAGATTCACCTAGGACAGGTGGACTGATGGGGAGTTCTTCAGACTTCTACCACTACCACAAAACAGTATAGTAGACGCCCCTTCACGATATGTTGTTGCCGGTGCATGTGCATGCGCTCATCAAGACAAGAACCTAGCTGAATCTATGCTTAGCTTTCCTTTTTTATGTTTTTACCGTTCCTTTCCTACCCACGGATTACAGTTGGATTCTTTTTGCATCTCTGTACGCATATATGGCACCCGTGTAAAAACATCCCTCCCGAATCTTACACTACCTTCATGCTTCACAACTCCACGCCGTGGTACTGCTGAGCCCGTCAACCATCTCACTACAACAGTTCTGTTCACGTGCGGTTGCCATCCGCGGCGCCGCCCAAAGCAACCGCGTTCATGCAACTTTGAAATGTGACACAAAACTCGACAATCGAACTTTAAGAAGAAGAAACGGTTGCACTGGCTGTATGATCTATTACATCTTTTGCCCTCAATCTTTTTTCTGTTCTGCTTAATATATCATATTGAATATAAAATACTCTATGTCATCCGATAAACTTTATGTTCCAACTTCCTGTAATCAACTACACACAATTACCTGAATGAAGCAGCGTAGCGCGCTTACCTATCTAGTTATTTTACTATCCATATTATAATAGTGCGGAAAGGAAGCCCGGAGGAAGAGTGGACAGGCCTTGAGTTTCTCACCCCTTTGCCTTAGGATTCATTAGTTCTCTTTCTCGATGGGGTTGGGAAGGGATATAACTCAGCGGGACTGACCAAAATCTAATTCATATTCATAAGAACAACACACAGGTTTGTATGAAAGCAAGTTGCAATACAACAGTAACGACACTATAAGCAGAATTGAAGCAATGCACAAACTTACATAAGAAGAATGATGTTACTGGAGGAAATACTTTATTTGTTTATTTGCAATGATCTCAGTTAAGAACAGGGGTACCTTGCTGATGAGCTTCTCAAATGCTTCCGGTCCATTTTGTTCAATGTATCTCTCTGCAGCTGACAGTACGTCATCAGGTTTACTTGACTTCTCATTTCTTGGGACATACCATACGTTTACGATTTGGCGGTTCACAAACATTGGCCGTACAAAATGGTCATAAACATAAGCAGCACCGTTGAACCAAGGTAAGACCAACCAGCAGTTGAAGAACAGCTTTGCATATGACCAAAAGGGAAGCCTGAAAAATTAATATCTAATGTAAGCATATCTAGCTCTCAATTCACCAACTTGATGCACCAAACAGAGCTACATCCATGCATCAAACGATAGTTGCAAATAATCAGAAAGGCCACCAACGTAGAAAATATGAACACATTGGATCAGGATCAGAATTGTTCCTTACCACTCAATAATTGGAGCAAAAGTTAGCTCAAACAAAGTGATAAATGAGTACAGCACCCAGTAAGTGAGCCATTGCTGATCATCTACAGGATTTTTCGTCTCTATTGCTCTAACAGAAGCATATCTGCATATGTGTCAAGAAACAAGGTGATTCAAAATATAATAACATAACATCAAGATTTAAAAATTGAGAGTCGGATCATATAATTAAGGACAAAGGTGATACTTACAGAGGATAAGCAAGTGAGATTATTGGCCTGAAAAGAAATAAAAGGGGAAAAAGAAACTCAGCATCAACACGAAGAAAGAACTCTCCCTTGAAACTTAGAATTTACATCGAAGGCATTTGGAAACCTATCCAGTCAAAAACAATAATAGGCTCCACACATTTACTTCCTAGAGTATATATCCCAGATAACATTACGTGTGACAATGTGGCAGTGTCATTTACTAAAACAAATAATGTTAGTTAAATAGAAGTTTGCTCCAACTATCCATAGTTTGAAAAGATGAAAATGCAGACGAGTATGACATGACTGTACTAGTTTACATGACAGCAACCTTTTAATGCATCGGCTTTTGAAGACTAAGGGTGCGTTTAGATACAAGAAGATTCCCCAACTTTTCCCTATCCATCCCATCCCTCCCAGTCACAGAACACTATTCATCTACCGTGTTTTTTCGAATCTACAGTGTTTTTTCGGGGAATCTTCTCTAATCTAAACACGCCCTAATTTGAATTCAGATTACATACCTAATGCTAACGAATCATACAGCATTCTGCCTGCAGGCATGCAAATTTCAGATTGAGCTTATGGAGGAGTGTTATTCACGTTATTCTCAATCTCATATGGTGAAGCTAGGGAATGTAGATGAGCAACGAAACCAAGGCTAAGATGCACAAGCAGGCTGTGATCGATCTCAACACCACATAAACTTGCTTTATATGGCAGGTTTTACCTACTCTCTAAATGGCACATAAAAACAAGACAGAAAACATCACAAGCAAAATCACTGAACATTAACATCTAAGGCTGTGTTCAGATTAGAAGTGAAAAGTACTTTTTCTAGATGAATAGTGCACTGGAAAGCGTGTTTTGTGAGTGGGATGAATAGAAAAACTTGTTGGAGAAGTACTTTTTTTTTTCTGAATCTGAACGCAGCGCAAATATTGCAGACCCCAAGGAAATCTACAAAGATATTGGGGTTAGTTGAGTTTTGAGCTAAATTCGACGGATTTGAATCCCAATCCCTCTATACAAGAGGTTCCAAGGTCGCATGACCGGTTGGCTCCTCCAAAAAAAAAAAAAAATGGAAACCTTCAGCTGCAAACTCTCGCCCTTCCAAGATTCCGCAGTAAACTCCTCATGGCTAAGCCCTACGAATCAATCGACCGAGGCACTAATCGCATTACCAGATAAAAAATTTGCTACCCATCGTACAGTTTTATCGCATCACCAGCAAGATCCCAGGAACCCAAACGGGTTCACCCACCGCGACCTAACAGCCGGCAAAGCAACCATCGGAAGATTCGGCGACCCCGCACACTTTCCCCACACCGCTCGCTCGCTTATTCGCACAGAATCTACCTCGAACCCTAGCAAGAACCGCCGCTCAACAAGGACGCCGCTCCCAAGAATCAATGGATCGCCGGAGGGGGGAAAGAAAACCCATACCCAGCGAGCACGTCGAAGTTCTTGGCCACCACCTTGAGGAAAGATCCGGACCCCATCTCGCACACCTACTCCTGCTCCGCCGCCGCCACCGCACTCCCTGCCCTGGTGCCGCCGCAGCTAAAACCTGGAAGTTCGTGTAGAAAATGACTGGGATTCTCGCGAGCCAGCCGTTGGGAGCCGCGGCCGCCGCTTGGTTCGAGAAGGCTGGCCGCAGGCGCAGAGAAGGCTCGCTTTTCTCTTCTTTTTTCTCACTCCCTGTCCTCCGCCCAACGTTTCTCTCTGTGGCCGGCGGCGGGCCCTACCATAGAAATATGTGGCCACCGACCCCCTGCCGCCGCCGCCGCTCGTGTCTTTTTCTCTCGGCAGGAGGATTGTGTGCGAGGGAAGAAGGAAGGTTTCGGTGTTCTACGACCCGAGCGAGGCCGGCCCACATGGGGGCGACAACCCGGCCCAAATATATGGGCCGTCGCATCCGGTCCATGCCACTACCTACCTGGGCCTAACAAGACTCTTCGGCGGCCTGCGTTGTTCGTGCGTGAGCCGAACTTTGCTGCATTTGGCTCGTAGCAGGTGGTGTGCCTGACGACGCCAGGCGTCAAGCTCCCACAGCCACAGGCGTCGTCAACCAGAAGAGCACCAAACAATCATCAGAAGCAAGCGCCCATCAATTCATTCATCAAACGATGGTCCTGCACTCCCGTTCCTTTTTTTTTTTGAGGGAATATGGTCCTGCTCCTGTTGTTCATGATAGCTTTTACTACTACACCAATGGGCGATGGACGATGGCCCAAATAGGCTATGTCGTGGTTACCAGGGTAGGCAACGTGTGTGACCATGCGATCGAATCGAACGAATAGCGCCAAGCGCCCCGCGCGTGGTCCGCGTGACCGGTTTTTAATGCGAGCCAACAGACAACAGTGGTTCGATCCCCACCGTTGGCCGTAGGCTCATTCATGTACTACTACGTGCGTGCATGCGTACACGCCCTGCCGCGCATTCACGCTACTGTGCGTGTGGCGCAGGCGGCAGGCGCGGTCAGGTCGGCTCGATAGGAGAGGTACGGACACGGCGCGACACCACTGGACCGGCCTACGGACGCACGCAGGCGCACGACGACAACACAGACAGGGGAAAGAAAGGGGAACGGTCCAAACGACACGTGCTGCCTGCCGACGGCTGCTCTCGTTGAAGCCGCGCGCCAGACCTGACCGCCCTGCCGGCCGTACGTGCCACGGCAAGGACGTACGCCGGCGGCCGCCGCAGGAAGATTCTACCCGCGACATGCGGTGAAAATTTTAAACCCCCCCCCCCCCACCCCCCACCCCGCAGAGGCGAGAGTGCGCCCAGGCAGGGGAAAGGGGGGAGCCTGGCGAACGTGACGACGAAGGCGTGCGCGCTGTACAACGGCCGGGCCCGGCAGGCTCCAGGACACCTGGAGGGAGGGAACGCAAGGCGGCGGCGGGCATGCGGCGTGGCCGCGTGGTGGTGATTGGGGATTTGGGGGGTGGTAGGGGCGGATGTGGATGATGACTCGGCGTGGGGGGCGACACGATGCGCGCGTAGAGTCCCGTCGCTTTCCATGACCGCGACGGGAGAGGAAATTGCCGGGGCCAGCCACTCGAGGCTACGAGAGAGCGACCAGCCGATGGACAGGAACCTAAACCCAAAGGGATGACGAGGCCGAGGGGTCGTGTATGTACTCGTGTGACCAGAGCCGGGTCGTATCGTACGCTCTCGAGGTCTCGATCGACCCCGCCCCGTGCGGGTACACCGTACAGTGCGTACTCAAACACTGCGCCGCAGAGCGAAGCTGATGAAAGGCCAGCTGGGCAGGTGACCAGCACGGGTACGTACAGCCGCCGAGCCACGGCCGATCGAGGGCAGAGGCAGATCCGTTGCCTTGGGACTTGGGATCCTTGGAGGTGTAGCACTAGCACAAGGAGATTCCTTCCTCCTCACGCGTGACGTGGCGCTGCACGTCCAAGACCAGTCGGTCACCATCCACCTCCCGGCTCCTTGTTTCAGCGGGCGATCCACTGGCCGCTGCCACTCTGCCAGCGGCACGCCGGCGGCTCCACCGGGTCATTGGCGCCCTACCGTTACGTACGTACACAACACAGTACACTAGCCGGCCACACCTTCGCCATTCTTGAGGCTAAACCTAGCTAGGGCGTAGTAGACCTCCTCGTGGGGGCATTTGCCTGAGCAATCCCGTGACGGTGTGACCCATCGTGAATTTTGTGTGTCTCACTGTGGGTGAGTCTTGGTGGAGTCTCCATGCCTATTACGCACACGGAGCGTCTCGGGGTGAACACTTTCGACTTGCGACGACGGCATCATACCCTTCTTCAAGGCGTCATTTCGAGACTCGACTTGGCTCGTGGCAATATTGCAGTTTGGGGGGTTGGTTGTGTTGTCAGCCGGTAGTGTTAGTGGTGTCTCGATGGTGATGGTGGTAGTCTATGTGTTGGTGGCAATGTGTAGATGACCCATGCATGGGTGTTGGATGTCTTGAGCTAGCGCGCAAGGTGCAGTGATAATCTTGACGATGGCTAGACGGAGGTGATGCTCTCTGAGTGGTAGTGGTTTTAGATATCTAAGTCCCTGGCAGAGGAGTTGAGGCAGTGGATAAGTGTCTAGGATAAGTGTTTTTCACTGGTGCTGCGACGAGAGTGTTTCTATGATCACGTGTATAGATAGAGGGCGATAGCCTCATGGTGTAGGAACTCAGGTAGCCGCTCGGGCTACGGCTTTTGGCGTGGCACAACGTTGGTGGCGACAGTCTGGTTTCCGACGGTTTTGCTTTCAGCTCCTCTCTCAGGTGGTGTAGTGTTGTGTTATGTGAGGTTGTGGTGTTGCTATTCACTTCGTCGTGTTACGTCTCCTTATATGACATAGCGGTGTTTCTGCTATTTTCTTTTAAAAAAAGTGTGTGCGTGTGCTAAGATCTCCTCCAACAATTCGAGACAAGTTAGCTCTTGTGTACAGTAAAAAAACCATGGCACATTACCAACACAGTGACATGTTGTCGGGTACCAATAGATGGGGTACCCTAACTTGGGCCCTAAACTACTTGGCAGCAAGGCCCACAACAAAGTCGGCCTGGCTCTGCAGCCCAGCAAAGGCCCACCACGACAACTCCACCACGGCGTCCGTCCCGCTCGAGGTGGACGACCACCCTCGAGCGGGGATGTCCGTGATGATCGAGCCCAGCCACGCTCAAGGTGGACGACCACCCTCGAGCGGGCACTTCCGCCACGATCGAGGCTCAGCCGCGCTCGAGCTTGTCACACCGGGAACAGCGCTCGGGGCTCTGCGACCCATCAACTCCGGTCATGATGACGCTCCTCTACAGTCAAAAAGAAGGGGATTCACTACACAACGCCACCGCCCGCGCTACGGATAAGACCCCGGTCAAATCCACTCAACACAGTGGATTTCGATGTAACGCTGCACGGTCAGACCAAATGCGACAGTGTTACTATGCCAACCACTCTGCTCATCTCGAGGACGCCTTCACCCTCGCAAGGCAACCCTCGAAGGAGACCGTCAAAGTCCAACCCTCGAAGCAGTGCGCCGTCATGACCAACCATCAAGTCGATGCTACAATCATCATGCCGTCAGCAGGAGTAGAAAGGCGTGATTCCCACCTTCACAGTGCACGGCATGGACAACACGCCAGCGCTACGTCACTCTAGGACAAGAGCACTGTTAAGCACGCACACCAGTGTACTCATCTCTCTCCCTTGGACTATAAAAGAGGAAGGGAAGCCCATGCAAAGGAGAGGTTCACGCACGCAGCACAACCACACACTCAAGACTCAGCCACCACACTCGTGTTGGTACCCAGGGACTTGGGAGCTCGTCTCCCTCTCCCGTCTTGCTTGTATCCCCTACTACGAGCAACACGAACTCGGTGCTCCGCACCATTGCTGGACGTACGGCCTCATGGCCGGAACCAGGATAAAAACTCTTGTGTCCCTTGTCCGACACCAAGGTCCGCAATCGGAACAGCGAGTGGTTGGCAACGCAATCACTTGTTTGTGCCGGTGTGACCGAATCAGGCACCGACACATGTGGTTCAGTGTTGTGAGGGAAGCCAACATAGGAAAGTGAGCGCGCTAGCATGCCTTGTTTGTTTGAGTATTGTTCATCGATAAATAATTTGTAAGAGCCAACGACCATTGCATTGTTGGAGGAGGCCTAAGAGCATAAAGAGCTCACAAAAACAGCACATACGTATGTATAGCAATCCAAGTCAACCGGCCAACCGAAGGGAGATTGAAAGGATCAAGATGCCTAAGAGGAGGGGGGTGAATTAGGCTTCTACAAAATTTTAAGCAATAAAACAATCCTATGCAATAAGCCAATTCACCCCATGTGCCTACAAGTGTGGTTTGTGCCTAACTAGTGTTGAAAAGACTTTTGCAACCTAGTTTCAATCCTACTCTAACATGGCAAGTCTAGGAATAGAAATACGGAAAGTAAACTTGCTCAAAATAAAGAGAAGAGTAGGAAGCTGATTTTTCCCGAGGTATCGAGGAGTCAGCAACTCCCCCCTAGTCTTCGTTGGAGCACCCGCGCAAGGGTATAGCTCCCCCTTGATCCGCGCAAGGATCAAGCGCTCTCGTAGGGGATATCCATTTCCCACTCCGGGACGGCGGATTCCCAAACCGTGTACACCTTCTTGGGGCTTCATACAATCTCCACGTGAGCTCCTAAGATCAACACCACCAAGTTGTCTAGGTGATACCGAATCAACAAGAGTAACAAGCCAAAGATCTTCATTTGACCTACACTAGACCAAGAGCTAGATGGATGCACCCTTGCTACTCTCAAGCACTAAAGAGAGTCCTTAATCTTCACAAGATCAAGAACACCAATCAATCCAAGTGTCTCTCTTGCCCTCAAATACTCAGGTGGCAAGAGAGTCTCCAAGTAGGAGAAGAGTGGCTATAAATAGCCCACTCAAAAGCACTGGCCGTTAGTGCTGATGCAGAGGGACCGACTGATTCGGTGCCCTCTAAAGATGGCAACCGAATCAGTCGGTGCATCCTTGGATTTGAACTTCCAACGGCTAGCCAGCGACCACCGACTGATTCGGTGGCCAACCTTTGTGCAGCTCCGAATCAGTCGGTGCGCACCAGTACCGAATAGGTATTTCCAGCCACAATGACCGACTGATACGGTGCTGCCCACCGAATTAGTCGGTCCCCCTTGGGACCTGGACTGGAGCTGGATCTTGAGGGCCATCGACTCATTCGGTGGGTCTTCGTGGGAATCACCGAATCAATCGGTCCCCCTTCATTTTCACTCAGTACTGAACAACCATTTCTAGCCATAATGACCGACTGATTTGGTGCTGCCCACCGAACCAGTCAGTCCCCTCTGGGACATAGGCTACTATATGGCCAAGGGCACTGACTGATTCGGTGGACCCTGCTGACAGGGACCGAATGAGTCGATGCCCCTATTTACCTCACAAAGCAAACATGGCACCGACTGATTCGGTCACTGCCCCAGTGAACACCGAATTAGTCGGTCCCTACTGAGTAACTCAGATTTCAAACTTCTTAAGGCTGAAACTCGTCCAATTCAAATTCTTTGAGTTATCAACCTTCTCACGGGCTCTGACATAGCTACCTAGCACTAGATTTCACAAGTGTGCACCACACCGAAACTCTAGTTTCGTCTAGGTCAAGCTACTAACCCTCAACCCCCTTTATAGTACGGCCAAAGAAAGACAAAGACCTAAACTACTCTAAGTGCCTCTCACCATCTAAACGGCACTTAGAACTAGCTTATCCTTAATCTTCGAGCATATCCTTTGCACCAATACAATCATTCGCGAATGATGGGGGCCAAGAATACCGTGAAAGCCCACCATTGCACTAACATAAACTTTGCCTTTGCAAAACACTTGTTAGTCGCAATGATTATGTTGTCATTAATCTCCAAAACCGAATTAGGGGCCTAGATGCTCTTTCAGAGATGCATGCACATCAAGGATGGTGAATAATCTTTAACAATGGAGTCACATCCTTCTCTTTTTGGAGATCTTGTTTTGAGAGGGAGGTGAAACTGGTCACTCTGCGAGTCAAACCAGTGTTGAAGGACAAGATTAATTGTTTTCTGAGTAGTCTGTTATGATCATTTGGATTTTTTGTTGGGGCTGTGCCCCCTGATGTCATTTTGTACATTTGTAAATATTCCTTCATATATAAAAAAAATAGGTAGGGGACTCCCCTACTGACTTCGGTCAAAAAATAATTAGTGATGCCTCTGGGTAAGCCCTTACGGCTAACTGGATTACTAGATCGAATGAAATATATACATGCTATTTTTTTTGGTAAACAAAATGTCAGGATCATAGCGATGGCATATATTAACTAATTAACACCCACAGTGCGGTGTCTTATGCTTTCAGGCTATACCTATAAACTCGACATCAACCTGGACGCTTCGCTCAGCAAAGTAAAGTACTAGGCAGTGTGTGTCGCTTTAAGATGGTTTTGGTTTTTTTTTTTGCCGTTATTGTGTTGCTACGTATGCATAAAAGCTATTGCGTGTCACGTCATAATATTTTAGCCAGAGGGATTTTATAAAAATACAATGAATCAAGGTTTGCTTTTGCTGCTGATCACATCATGTCCTGTATTTTCTTATACTTTTTTTTTCTGGAAGCATGATCATCTCCTGTACATGCATGTTCTCTTGAGAACCCGCTGGTCTTACTTAGGAAGGATTTAAATAACAAAATGTCTCCTATCTTATTAATTTTGTATTTGAAGCCCTTTTTTGGAACAAAAGTTTCAAGCCACCATGCATGTAACATATATGATACATCACCATAAGTGCAGTGGGTGCTTGTTGTCATGATTCCTGTTTTCGCATGCTTTGGTAACACTTAATGTACAAATTAAGTTCTCTGAAATCAATAATACACAGATCCAAGTGATCCAGATCAATGCACTGATCAATCCAAGTAATAATCAATTCTGACAGCCAATTCATTTTGACTGATGTTGGATGCATCTTTTGAATGGTCCAACCACTCTGACAATTCAGCACTTCAACTTCTCATGCACAACATTACTGCCCTGGGGCCATACGAACAGTATGCTGTATGCATGCGTCGTCGACATGTCAGTATATTAACTTGGTAAATGGTAAATAAAACACGGGCCGACATGCCTTGGAAGCATACATTACAGGTGCAGCCAATAGTTTGCATGCTGAACATAAACAGTAGTGTGCAGAAGCAGAACGTGCAAGAACTGATGATAGATGAGCCACCACATTCAACAATGAAAAATCCATCATCATGATGAGCTGATGTCACAACTACCACAGACACAACTGTCCCTTCTGAATTTGGTATTTTTCCCCCCCGATAAACTTCATCAATGACATTTCTGTAGCAAGTCTGAAGTCTGATCAGGTATAAATCATAATATTTCTGCTTGATTCCATTCTGATTAGTTTATATTACCCAAGAAATTGAGCAAAAGCATGAAAGGTTAACTGAGAGCTACCAAGCCCCACTAAACTAACCGAATCACCGTAAAACCCTAGAAAGCAAAACCTGACAAGGCAGAATTTCAAAACCCGTGTGGTCACTTGTTAACAACGTGATGAGCCTGAGTCGACGATCATTGCCGATCTTGATGACCCCCTGTTAGAAAAGTAGAAGCTCGCTCCCTTTTCATCACCAGTGGCGACTATGATTAGCATTGCAACTTGCAGGTACGTTTAGGTCTTGAAACGAGTTGTTGAATAGATTATCTTCCCTGAACATACCAAGAGGGAGGCGTCCCCGCCCCATGTCATCATGTACACTCATTAGGACAAGTAGTAGCACTATTTAATCCTTGCACACAGGTGCTTTTGTCAACTAAACAAAGTGAGATGAATTTGTTGCGCTAGCAAACCTCAATCATTTGATATAAGATGCTCACAGTATAATTTATAGCCCCCATAACACGACGAATATTCTAGCTTGACATTTCAGGAAATATACTACATCTTGTTGTTGTTATGCGGGGATTCTTTTCGTACAAATTGCCTATATTTTAAAGAATAGGTCATATCATTTCAAATACTGCCTACTTATATAATCACGGGAATCTGTGAATGCTACCCTTTTTTGTGTGAACTAATGATCCTAGCCAATTCATGTACTTGCTGATCAGCCTTTTTTCCTGGGTGCGCACATATTTGTTGGCTACTTAGGTAGTGGTTGACTAGTTGTAGTAATCATGTTGTTCAAGCTTTGCAAGGATTGCTGCAACCAGCATTGTGCTGTTGGCTGCCTTTATGGTGTGTTGCTAAGTTGCCTTAATTTGAGATTGGAGAAATATGTTATCCTATACATTTGATCAGGTCAAAGATGGTCCACCCAAAGATCTAATGCAGTATAGTATATAGTAGTTACTTCAGGTACATGTTCTAACCTAAAAAAAATGTTGAACTTATGTACTATGTAGTCCATCTTAAGTCTTAACCCTTTGTGCGTGCAATTTTTTTTTCCCCTTTCTAGTAGGAGGAGTTTGAAGGTATACCAGTTCATTCGCATCTGATAAGTGGGAGTGGGACCTAGGGTCACATGTCATGTTAGTGAGATGGTGAAGTGTCAAAACGAAGACATGATCAGCAAAAAATGTGAAGAAAAGAACGTATTAGTAATTTGTTAGAACTATATATTTAAATCCTTTTCTCTACAATATATTTGAGATGGATTGATAAGAATATATGCATTGTGGAGTAGTATACAAAACTACACAGGAATAAATAAGCTGGTTTTTGGGTTTGCCAGACCTCTAGGTAGTTGAACAGAACTCTGCTCTCCTAACTACCAATTCCTAATTAGCCTAATGTAATGATGTACGGAGCTATTGTCCAACATTATGACTTACTATACTAGGATAAAATTAAAGCTGAAAAATCATTGATTGCTAGTTGCTTCCATCTTTTATCTTCTTTTACATCCTTTCTCTTAAAAAGTGACTGGGAATTCAGCCCTTTAGACCTTTAACCCTTTAACAGCTAGCCTTGTGGCCGCAATCCACACACACCTACTACATGATGAGCAAAAATGTTGAGTGCACCAGGGTTTATACATGTAATTAACCCCGGGTTAATGTGATGCTCTCTCTCCATTGTACTAGAGTGCACAACGGATGGAGATACATATGGTGCCTCTCAATCAACTTGTTGACTATATATGTGTGTCCTTCTATCTACAATGCGTATAACTTATATACATTCTAAAAAAGGTACCTTGTGTGCATGCTTGCAATTTGTCTGTTGGATAGGTAATTAAGAATGTGACATGGAAAGGGAAAGGAAGAGTACTGATTGGAGCAATATCTTGCTGCCTCACTTGTGACAACCAACCACTACTGCTTTTATCATTCCCTCATGTCAAGCTTCTACACACATTTAATTAATTTAATATCGATATGTGTATGGTTACGTATTACATCGCTCAATCCCCCTGCATATGGGCCTGCCCATCGGTTTAGCAGGACATATCAACTATCAGGATATAGTATGTGCAGTGCGTTTAGATAGAGGGAAAAAGCACCGTACACCCAAAAATACACCGTAGCTAAGACCTGGGAAGCGCGTTCTGTGAGTGGGAGGGATGAGATGAGTAGGAAAAATTTGGATGAATAGTGTTTTTTTTTAGAAAGTTGATCACCAGCTGGTCATATTTGGTGGGTTTCATTTTTAATATTTGAAAGTGGATGGGAGAAAAGGATATCTGCCCTGGCCACTGGTCAACGGAAAGGTGCAGCTGGTTGTTCTCTGCTGTGAGGAATGTGATTTTCTGATTCACAACTCTCTAGCAGTAATATATCTACCAGTCTCTCACTAACAGCACAGATCAATTAATGATAATTAATACTCCCTCTGTTCATAAATATAGGACGTTTAGAACAAGCTAGTTAGTTCCAAAATGAACTAAATGGCTTGTCATAAACGTCATTTACTTTTCAAATGGAGGGAGTAATAATAAACAATCACGAACCCATCTCATCGGAAACAAAGGATGGTGAGAGGTAAAACACTGAGATTTTGCAGGCGGGTTGGGCGGTTGGGCCCAAAGTAGGGGAGAGAGAGAGATCTTAGATGATGTTTTGTAATTTGTGGACATCAGACAGCCTTAAAAAAATCTCCGCAAAAAAATACAGCCTTAAATTTACTCTTAGAAAAAAAAAAGAAAGAACATTTGAAATACTAATTTATCCAGCTCATATGAGCCTGACCACACTAGCAGTTCCTGTGGCTCATAGCACCAGGCCACCGTTGATTAACTATATATATCTGATGACAAGGTTTACTTTATCAAAGCTAACCAAATCCCCAGTTTTTTATTTCCATAATAATAACTCCGATGATGGTTTTACACTACTGGCTACCTCCCTCCGATGCTCCAAAATATAGTCTGGACATTGACATAATCTCTGGTATAATAGTTTAGCTACTACTGAAATATCTCATTCAAATACTCGAGTTGGGCGATAGCAATTAAGATCAATGATTTGAATTATTAGTATTTGCAACACTTTTAGAGAATTTCCATTGATTTTTTTCTCTAAACTAGGCCTGCAGACCGACCCTTGGTCGGCCATTGCATATAAACACAGAAAGTAAACATTGTTTCCAGAACACATCAGCCAAAACAAGTTAAAGTAATAATCAACACCATATTAAATAATAAGAATATAAAAGTAAAAGTGAATTATCCATCTTACTAATCAAATTTGAGACTTCTTTTTGGCCTCCACATACCAATATACCATCCTAGGTAGACACTAAAAAAAAGAAATCCTATAATATATTCTCACAAAGAGTAGAAACATATGACCATCAATATGATATCATGTAATCATGATTGATAAGAATACCAATTGTATCTGTTATATTTCAAATTACCCACCTCTGCATTATGAAAATGGTAAATCTAAACCAATAAATTTGCATATAATTAATTGATTAATTAATTATCTACTTCTGCCATTATGAAAATTGTCAAAGTACCCCCCCCCCCGGTTTGCATAAAGCAATTGGTCACAGATATGTGCATTTAGAAAATGTAAAAATAAGCCCAAAAAATTAGATATAAATTAATCGTGTTTATTATTATAAAAATAATATAAATGATCCTTTAATCTTCATCTAATTCATAGATATGTGCATTTAGAAAATAATAAGTAAGGCTGATATGTTCACAAAGTACTTTGTTTATCCTTCTCATAGAAAAACAATATATCATGAATTCTAAAAAATATTAATAAAAAATATCTATCATATATTTCATACATATATTAGAATAAAAAATATTCAATTTAAAATGTTGATTTTAGATAGCTTCAAACATTTTTTTTTATTTGCGGCTATAAATGATGATAAACAAGTGGGCTGGTTTGGATTGCTCGATTTTAGGTTGAGATATGCATAGGTAATTTTCAATTCTATAATTCTTAATTTAAAATTTGAATGCAAGTAAGAATTATTGGGTTATTACATAATATTAGTCTATTTTTGTACTAAGAAAATTGGAAATAGAAGCATCAAGATTACTGTAACATAAATACCATATCAAGTAAAATAGAAATGAAATTTACAAGTAGTCAATTTATAGCATATATAAAACAAACGTTAACTTTATATAAATGGTTAAATATTTTAGAAATATTTGATAAGAATATAAGACCAGTTGTCTATTATGTAGTAGAACGCATTGATGGCCTGGTATCTTCTTATTGAGAGAGATTTAGTTGCTCCCGCGGGTTGGTGTTCTTCCAACCCATAGATGCACCTCTAAAATTGCATAAAAATCTATTAAAATATGAATGGATACATTTTATCATCTTCTAACATTAAGTAAAAATTAAGGATGAAAACAATTACACATGAAGAAACAAAAATGAGAACTCAGTCCTTCTACTGTTCGTTTCTTCTACTATTTATACAATGTTTAATACTTTTTTTCTTCCTGTAAAATTTTTCTTCATTCTCAGGTTTTTATGGTGTCAGAAGATGATGAGACATATCCATTCGTATCTTTGAATGAACTTTTATGCAATTTTAGAGGTTCATGCAGGAGTTGAGAGCCCCAGAGCACCAAACCTGTGGCCCTGTGGGGCACGTGAACCACTCCCTTTTATTATCAGCTAGCAGCTTAGGGATGAAGTCAGTAAAGTTTGCGTAAGGCTATGTTCAGATTCCCAACTATTCACTATTTATTCTAATTTTTTACTATTCATTTCAACTTTTCACTATTCATCCCTCACAAAACACGTTTCCCAGCGAATGCTACAGTATTTTTCTTATGCTACAGTGTTTTTTCCTACAATCTAAACACACCCAGTGTCCTGGAGCAAAAGCCACATTTGAATGATGTCCTCTGGAAAATTTGAAAGATTACTTGGAAAAGAATTCATGTGTCCCGACGAAGATCTAACTAAGATGAAAATGGAATGTGTTACTCTGTCTGCTCCAAATTATATGTTGTTTTGCCATATTTAGATACATACAAAACTCTATTTATAAATATTTGGCAACTCTGACCAAAAACAGTTACCAAGGCAACACAATTTTAACGAGTAAAATAACTAAAATGCCCATATAATGCTAATTTTACGTGAAGTGGAAGCCCCAACCTATTTTTTTATTGTAAACCCAGTTTCGCTCCCGTAGGGAGTCAAACTTGGGTATGTTAGATTCTATACTCAGGTGCTCTAACCACTAGGTTACATGCCCTTTTTGCAAGTGTTTCTAGAGTCTTTAGTCTTCCAAGGGCAAAATAGGAAAAAAAAATTCAAGAAATGTGAATTGCCAGGTATTTTGAAACATATATAGTGATCAAAAGTTACACATTTGGAAATAGAGATTAGGGTACCATCTTGAGTTTTTGACACAGTGATGTCTAAACACATGTTAATATGTAAAAATGGCCTATAATTTGAAACCGAGAAAGGGCTATCCAAGTGGATAAATTTTCTATCTGGACGTGGTTGCATGCTGATGCTCTGTTTTCCCGGACAGAAATGAGCTAAGTGTGTCCCTAATAATTGCTAAATACATATTAATAATTATCTATATAATTATGTCAAAATTATCTATAATTTGAAATAAAGGAAGGATTATCGAAGAGGGTAATTTTTTATTATCCGGACGTGCCTGCATGCTGATAATCTGTTTTACTGATAGAAATGAGCTAAGTGTGTCCCTAATAATTTCCCTTGAGCCTTATCCTCATCTATCTCCAACTCTCTCTCTCTCTTCTGCGCACCTTTAATGCGTTGTGATCTCTCTCCTCCAATCCCGACAAAGTACACCATCGTCTCCTGTCTTGATGTTCTCCCTCTCCTCTCCTATCATATGCTCCTTCCTCTCTGGCCCTCTTCCGCCTCCGGTCATCGTGCTCCCTGCAACGCACTAGCTATAGATTGGTCGACAAACCCAAGCAGAACTCCATAAAATAGTGTCGATCTCCACAAGCACAGGTCTCTCTCTATTTTTTTCTTTTCTCAAAAAATATTTTTTGCTGCCGAACCACTGTGTCTTCCCAAATCCCTAGCACCTAGCCCTTGCTTCCTTGATCTCACTCCTCTTGCTCTCGCTCGAACGCCGCCGCCGCCGACGGCGCTGCAGCGCCTCCACCGCCCCACATCATCACACCAAATCAGCTCATCAGCCCCCACAAGAACTGTTCGTAGTAGTAGGTCACCAAATCCACTACTACACATACTCCTCCATCTCCCAGAACAAGAAACATAATCTTGTTCATATATAAAACCATGGTCTAATCGGCCATGGACATCACCGGAGACACCACCGGCGGAGGTCGCCGCCCCAACTTCCCCTTACAGCTACTAGAGAAGAAAGAGGAGCAGCATCCTTGCTCCACGTCCCCGTCGTCATCCGCTTTGGTCCCCGTCGCCGGAGCCAATGGGTCGTCGGCGCCGGGAGAGTCGTTGCAGGTGAGGAAGGTGGCCCCACCAAAGCGGACCTCCACCAAGGACCGTCACACCAAGGTGGACGGGCGCGGGCGGCGCATCCGGATGCCGGCGATCTGCGCGGCGCGGGTGTTCCAGCTCACGCGCGAGCTCGGCCACAAGACGGACGGCGAGACCATCGAGTGGCTCCTCCAGCAAGCGGAGCCGGCGGTGATCGCCGCC
This sequence comes from Digitaria exilis, assembly GCA_015342445.1. Lineage (NCBI taxonomy): Eukaryota > Viridiplantae > Streptophyta > Magnoliopsida > Poales > Poaceae > Digitaria > Digitaria exilis. The sequence goes on from JACEFO010001666.1 coordinate 559,674, forward strand.
ACGGGGACGGGCACCATCCCGGCCAACTTCACCTCCCTCAACATCTCCCTCCGCTCCTCCGGCTCCTCCTTCTCCATCCCGGCCCATCTCCGCGCCGCCGCTTGCTTGCCCGGCGCCCCACGCTTCGGCGCCGGAGCTCGGGGTGACCCTTGGGGCCTCGGTTTCGGCGCCGGCGAGGGCCCACCATCTGAGGCCTCCTCGGCGTCGTCACCGTTGCTCCTGAGCTTCCACTCCGGTAGCGTCGGTCTCGACGTGTCGCCGTCGTCGACGTCGTCGTCTGCTGCCGCTGCGAGCTCCGACCTTTCCAGGAAGAGACGGTGGGAGCAAGAAATGCAGCAGCATCAGCAACAGCAGCAACAATACCAGCAGCAGATGGCTGGGTACACGCAGAGCCAAATGCCGGGGGGCACGGTGTGGATGGTGCCGAGCAGCAACGCGCAAGCCGCCGCCGCCGGCGAGCAGTCGATCTGGACGTTCCCGCAGGGAGCGAGCGGCGGCGGAGGCGGAGCGGCGACGGTGTACCGTGGAGTGCCAAGTGGGCTACATTTCATGAACTTCCCGGCGGCGCCAATGGCGCTGCTCCCCGGCGGTGGGCAGCAGCTGGGGCTCGGTCAAGCTGGAGGTGGTGGCAACGACAATGGCGGAGGAGGAGGAGGAGGGGAGGGGCACATGGGGATGCTCGCCGCGCTCAACGCGTACCGTGCACAGGCTGCATCGGATGCTGCGGCGGCGGCGGCGCAGAACGGAGCGGGAGGCGGCGGGTCTAGTCAGCAGCAGCATCACCAGCATGGCGGCGGGGAGCGGCAGGCGAGCATGAGCCCCAGCGACGACTCGTAGCCTCGTAGGTCTACGCGGGCGTATGCGTATTGCTTGCGCCTCTTCTGTTTCTAGTCTGTTCTTGTCTTCTTGTTTCCGTTTTTTTGGCTTGCATTGTTCTGGGCTTCTGGCCTCGATCTCTCTCTGGCTCCTTCAAATTATTGCAAGGATCATACAGTTGCATTTCATGGCATCTGGGATTAATCATTCTCTGTACTCGTTTTGGTGTGCCACACGCTGATCACATTGAGAGAATACAGGTGAAGGGATCCATGGAGGAGAGAGCTTGCATATCGTCCTTAGGGTTTGACGGGCATGCATGTATGGCGTGTTCCATTGCTCAACTTTCAACCATGATCCTTTGCTTCCGGGATGTACTCCACTATCCAGGTGATTTCTGATGCCGAATTACCGGGTGTTCGTTTTCTCTCCCAGCTATCCATTTTCTTACTAAATAAAGATGATTAGGCGACTGCCATTATTAACTAGTAGTTTCTCTTCCTTCGCCCATGTTTATATGACGTTTCAGACAACGAATTGAAGATTTGAAGGTAGAAAAAAATATGTCTGAAACGTCATATAATATATAGTTTCCAGAGCTAGTAGTAGTATTACTCCTAATAATCTGCTAGTAGGGTAAAATGGTAAATTTGCGTGTTCTTCTCTTCCCCCTACAGTTTTTTTATTTAAATTAGCTAGCTACCGGTTTTTGTCCTCTGGTTTGAATCGCGTTGGCACCAAAGTTTCATGTTGTCCAAAAACGAAACACGGCAACAGTGCCACCCCACAGTTGCAAACACCACCGGCCATGTTGGCATATTCTACTATCTTTTTAGCCCCCAGCCAGCACACCACAGAACCGAGCTGATCATCACCACACCACCGGCCGACGCCCCGCGCGCAGTACCCATCTCATCATCACGCCGTACCAAACCGTGACCCCCCGTCTTGAGCATCAGTAGGTTAATTTCCAACCCCGGCCGCCGCCACCGACGACGATGTCGTCGTCGTCGTGGGCGCGGATAACCTGCAGGCTATGAGCAGGCAGGCGCGACCCAGGTCATGCACGACGACCTAGTGAGATCCCAGCGTCTGGCCTGGGCACCAACCATGCATGCATGGCCCCGCCCCGCCCCAAGCTTCCCATCCAAGTACACAAACTACCGGGTGGCGAGATTAGCGAGAGACGCTGGGGACGCGAACGCGGCGGCAAGCGAATTCCGGTGGCGGGAGCTGGCGCCGTGAGGAGGACGACGGATCCGACCGGGCCACGAGCGGGGGCGGTGGCTGTACTGGGCGACTCCTGCAGCAGCAGACGGCCAAGCAGGCGACGAGATGGCAGTGGCCCGCCCGGCCTCTGCGCTGCGCTCCAGGGTTGCCCTTATTGTCTCCCGCGTCGGCCGGGGCCCCCAGATTATCCGAGATATCCGATTTCATTTCCATCCATGTCTGATCATTTCCCACCACTACTCAACGGCTCACGCCGGTGGCTGACGAGCGAGCTGCGCCGCAGCACGTTCCATTGCAATCCACGAGCGCAGCGCATCAGTCCGGCCGTGTGTGCAATTGTGTGCACGTATGTAGTAGGGGTAGGTGCACACGCTCCTGGCACGTCGTGTAGTGGCAGCAGGGAATCGAAGGAAAAAGGGTGCGTCGCGAGCGTGCATGCAAAGATTATTGCAAGTTGAGTAGTGGACTAGTGGTTGACTGTGCTGGACTGGAACTATACCATGATATGATCATGGATGAATGGATGGGGGGCTCGGGCTTGGCCAGGGACCGGAGTTCCTGCGTTCTGCCAAATTTGTGCCAGACTATCTCGCTGTGCGGTCGGCCAGTTGTATGCGCGGAGAGAGAGATATTACTAGTTTTTAGATGTAGCATGGAGTACTACTTCGGATTTGAACCCCTGGTGAGTGCCATGACTCCACTGGACCAATAGTCCAACACCATAGCAATGGAACAATGGTGGTTTTATGTGGATCGTGTGACTATTGTTTTCCTCTTTGGCGGTGTACGTTCTCAAACTGACTTCCCGGTTAAATCTACGAGGAACTCTCTTAGACAGTTTTTGCATCAAAGCGACTCAAGCTGAATATATATGCGAAGTGATTGTTTGAAATGAACTGGAGCTGAGAGTAGCTTCTTCTGATTCAATTCTTGTCAAATATCCACTTCAGACTTCAAATTTAACCTCGAGAATTATAAAGAATCACTTTCAGACTCAGAATCCATTCTCATAGAGAACCAGAATAAGAAAGAGCAATACAAAAAAGGGCCCTTAGCATTGATTCATGCAATTCATTACATCAGACAAATAACACCGTCGTCGCTTGCCCCCACCATCCATCACTATCTCTTTCTACTGCCCTTGACATCATGATTGATACAAATTGGTTTCGGAAGGCCTGGCTCCAAAATCACACGCCACCAGTCTAGCCGCTACCATAGCTAGCTTTCCTACAACCTATAAGGTCATCGCCAATGGACCCCCGCCCCAAACTCCCATCTCGTCCGTGGCTAATCGTCATCACTCGCTGTCGAACAATCAATTCTGTTAGGTTTCATTGGATGGAGATCTGTGTTAGAGTCTCTATATAGCCACCCTAGTTCGTCGGAGAGATATGCATATGTGGATCTCTAGATGGCACTTGTATTGTGACAAAACTTAACATTCTATAGCATTATTAGTTATAGTCGGTCGAATTTGAATTGTCATCTCGTAGCGTACAATTAATAATTAGGACGGAGGTAAATTCAATGCTTATGTTTTTCACACGCATATATGTAGCTCCATCTTTGTGATCCATACATGCATGATTTGGAGTCTATACTACGAAATGTGAAGTGGTTTAAATAACATTTAATAAAAATAATAAATATTTTTGAATAATCAATTATTTTTTCAATCTGTTGGTGGCTCCAGCTCCCAGACTTTCTAAACAGCTCCCATCCAATATTCTTCTTTCTGGAAAAAAAACAGACACTTTTGAGTTGGCACGTACACGTACAGATGGCTTACTGCTAACCAATACCACTAGCTAGTTTGATCACAGCTGATGAGCTACCATACGCTTTCCTCTGGTATTAGGTCATCCGTCCGAGAGGTCTTTTGTTTCCAAACATACATGCACGGGTGGTGGCAACACCAGCAGAGCTTTGCACACACTGGCATGCATGGCCACATGATGAGCTGCAATGTGGTGTGCGCAGACGCGAAAAGGAGCGCGCGCGCGCGGGGGCGGGATGATGAGGCCAATGACGTGCTGGAGCTGTCGGTTGTTCTGTGCGCCGCCGTCACATGTCGATCCCGGCCGATTGGCTGCATGCTTTGCAATTGCATTGCCAGTTTGGTTTGCCACTGCATTCGCATCGAGTGGTCCAGCGGCGGCCGGCAGCGGCTGCTGCTCCCTGCTCCCTAACCACATGTAATGCATCATCCACCATCCATTCCTAGCTCCTTCACCTGCCCAATCTGCTAGCTGAAGAGTTGTACTACTAGACACTTTGACCGAGAGCCGTACTACAAGGTGAATCAGAATTACATTAGGGCTTTCGTACTCCTTTTCCGTTATGCATGCATGGCTGCATGCTGCAGGCCCAATCCTTGGCCAGTTGGCCTGATTCCAACGGAGAACGGGACTCCGTCCTGTGAGAGAATATTATCCGAGGGAGTTCAGTGTATAGTTCTGCAGCACATCTACTGGATTTGTGGTACTGGGAGCGTTATCTCTGAGGTGAGCTCTGAATTTTGAGCTTTGGACCTCGACTGGCGCGCGCAATTCCTCTTTCTCCAAAAGATAGGCAGGCCTGCTGGCAGCGGCAGGCGCATGTGTGCGTGGACACCGGGGCGCGCGGCAACAAGATTGCAGCAAGGGGCAGGGGGGGGGGGGGGGGGGATCATGAGTGTTAAAAAGCGGCAGCTAGTGACCATCTGCCCGGCTCGCTCGTCGCAGTCGCCCGCGCACAGAAACGCACGTACAACGTGCACAGCGACGCAGATGCATTGCAAACGCGTCGCCGTCGCGTCACTTTCCTTCCACCTCAGGACCTCATCTCAGCTCCCTCCCTCTCCCTGCATTGCTCGTCTCCTCTCGCAGCCCCGAAGCGGCGAAGCCAGAAGGGAATCTGCAGAGGCCGGCCATGTACGGTGACGCGGACGCACGATTGCTGCGCAGTCGCACGAACAGGACGTGCTAGTGCTACAGTCTATGCATTGGCAATGGGCCAATGGCCATGGGTTGGCTTTGCCGTCTTTATCGCCTTTTGTGGCTCGGGATGCGTCACGATGTCACGCACACACATCATACTACCCGTTTGCACATCTGCAGCTGCAGCTTTGTGCGACCCCCCTCAGACCCTCAAATTTTTGCGTGGGTTTGGGCGCTCGCGGCCGCGACGCCGCGGGCACAGTGCGCGCGCGTGTGCGGCGCCGGTGGCCGAGGACGCAGCAGCAATGCAGCATTGAGCCCTTTTTTTCCCAGCGAGCGAGCGCATGCGACGGCGACGCCATGAATTCCCCCGCGCTCCCCTGCCTGCGTGTTCTTTCTCCCCCCTTTACCGCGCTGGGTGGAGCTTTTTCAGAAAGGGTTCGCTGGTGAGCTTTCGTTCGTCGCTCTGAAATTCTGAAACGCTGCGCCTGCCTTTGCCCGCCTGCCTGCCTGCCTCTCCCATTCTGCAGCCTCGGCCGGGCGTGAGAGGCCATCCCGTGCCATGATTTGCGTTTGATGCGCCGATGATGCATGGCCATGAACGCCCGGCCGGCCCGGCCGCCGAGCACTCGAGCGTCGTTCCAGCAAGGCAGCATCTCTCATGAGTCATGATTCACCGAGGACCTACCTGTCAGCTACTCCGAGTCACTGGTCGACAAAAGACTAGCTAGCTATAGCTAGCTAGCCTATGTGCTGCAAGATCTACTGCGGAAAAGTACCGTGGATTTTAGTGCGGTTTTTGGCTGCCTATTGTCTCTGAACAGTGAGCAGGTAGGAATCACAGCTGGCCAATGATGCATGGGTTGTTTTACATGTCCGTCTGAATTATGATTGCCACTAGAAGACGCCAGCGTCATTGCAATATTCGTAGGCGCTAGGTAACCGGCCGGATCAGAAGGCTCAAATGGTTTATTTTAAGAAATGGTTTCGTGTGGTCCAGGCCCTTCTGAATTTCTGATCGAGATGCTCTAATGATCTGCAGACAGTGACCTAATATGGCAGGTTTCAGATAAGATATCGCTTTGCTTACCCAAAACGGAAACTTCCATGCATGTTTAATTATTTTTGTTTAAAAAACTATAACATGTTTGATTTGATTCATACTGTATGGTATAATTGTGGACCACATTGGGCTGTAATCTTGACAAATCAAGGAAGTAGACAAATTTCACAGACCAAATTACCAGTGTTCTGCATGTGTCACGCATTACAGAATGTCCTTGTCCGGTGTTTTTTTTTTAAAAAAAATCGGTCGGTTCTGTTCCTGCCTTGCATGCTTGCCCTGTGGCTGTGATTATATTTTGAGTTAATTGTGTCATTAGTATATAAACTTGGCGAGTGGGTGCACTTAAGTACATCATCTTCCAAATTGCTTATTTAGAAACAACAACTTGAGATGTGGGTGCATTTATGTACATCATCTTCCAAATTATTTATTTAGAAACAACAACTTGACATGTGGGTGCATATAGGTCACCTAGATGGCATGTGGGAAAAAAAAATCATATGGAGGCTTACATGTTATATGGCACTTTATTCAAAAAGTCATGCATATCCTCCAATTTATCATAAAAATAAAAAAAATCAGCTTATCCTATTCTAATCCTTTTCTTCTCAAGCTTGAGATATCGATTCTACTTTTTGTTCTATTCTTTTCAATTTATATTTAGCCATGATACACTCGTACTCTGCTTCATTTTTCATTGGAGAAGAAAATAGATAACTTTTATCCCAATTAGTGGAAAGAAAAAGAGGTATTACAGGTAGTTACCTAACCCTAAACCAAATCTTCTTTTATCAACAACGCTAAAAGAAATCTGCAAAATCCTAATTAGCGGAGTATGAAGAGAATCGATAACTCAATGTAATCGTGAAAGATCGTTTGTCTACGTGTTGTGCGACGTCTGTCTTCACCTTGAAATTGTTACGTGAGGCCAAAACCCTCCGTCAAAACCATCTCCCGACTCCCGTGAACACGTGAAGAAAAATGGGGGATAAACCAATGAGAAAAAAACTAAGGGTCTATTTGTAATCATTGTCACTATGATTAATGTACACATAAGCGCTAAATGTACACATAACATCCACATGTTTTTTTCCCACATGCCATCCAGGTGACCTATATGCATCCACATGCCAAGTTTTTTTCCTAAATGAGTAATTTAAAAGATGATTTATCTAAATACACCCACTCGCCAAGTTTACGTGTTAATGACGCAATTAACTTTTAATTTTTATCCATGCGGATGCGGAATGGACTGATGACGGAAGACGTCGTCGCCTTGTGTTTCAAACCAAACTCCATTGCAGGCTCTGGTCAATGGTCATTCCGGAGCTAAACACGTTGTTAATTTCTCTCTCTGAGAGGAACTAATGCCGATCTCAACATTATACTAGCAAATATTCAGGTAAGTCAGTGTCAGGGTGCAGGGCAAAGTCACGAGTCATCGGCGATCGTGTCGCAAGCCATCATGAACACGTAAAATCGGGTTTCACGTGTGACTGTTCCGCAGGACGGCTGGACGATTGCCGACGCCCGACGGCCCGACGCATCCACAGGGAACGACTGAGAGAGGGAGAGAGAGCGCTCTGGAACCGGCGAGAGCTTTGCTCGTTTGGAAAGCGGCGTTTGCCGTTTCGGGGCATTGTACGGTCACGAGCAGCGGGCTCGCCGGTGCACGTCGCCATCTTGTCGTGTCGAGTCGTCAGTTATCTCGCGTCGGGATCGCGAGCCGCGTGCACGTCGTCGCCGTCCGGCCGGCCGGCGCCGGTCACGAACAGAGACAGGAGGGGACGGCGCCCTACCCCAGTTGGCTGCATCCCGACCTGCAACACCGGGGCTGTGTTCAGATAGGGGAGGGAAAAATACTTTTTTTTACTGGGATGTGTGTTATATGAAGAAGACAAAGAGAAGAGGTGGAAAAGAAATTTTTCTCGAAAGCGTGTTGTGTTATATGAGAAGTATGAATAGAAACTAAAAGGTATATTTGGTACGTTAACATGGCCAGGCAGAGACAGGTGGGACTGCCTGCCGACGCCCGTACGTACAGAGCGAATGGGGGATTTCGTGAATCTGGTGAGATTTTGCGGAGGCTTCTTTTTTTTGCCAACGAATTGGCCCAGGAAGCAGCTACATACCAAGGTTTGCTAGGAAAAGCACAGCAGCTGCAGGCGCGGAAGTGGAGACCTACGTGAAATTCCCCTCCTTCATGGGCTGGCACTGGCAAGGTCATACTGGGCTAAAAACTCCAGAGTTGGGCCTCATTGGAGAAAGGCTGGGCCAACCCACCATCGTGGCCCGGAAAGAGAATTATGACGCCTTGTCACGCTGCCAACGAGCTGTGTGTCCGTGGCGGCGCTGACGAGATAACGCGAACGGCAGCGCACGGCCGCGCAGCGGCCGGGAGTTTGCAGCCAGGCAAACCGACAGATCGGAATCGCCAGGTCGCACTATGTCCTCCTCGAAGGCCAGCCCGTATAGTATACTTACACCCTCCATCTCAAAAAAAAAACATACAATTCTAGAGTTTAAAAAACCGATAAAATTTAAACTCTAGAGTTACATGTTGTATTTATTTCCCAACATGCAACTCTAGAGTTCAAAATTTGTCCTAAAAAACGTGCAACTCTACACCAATGATTAGTTCTGGACCTGTCAATAATTAGTTCTTATGCGGAACCCACATGGGACCAACATTCTATTTAGGTGGGACCCTCTTGTTAAGGCGGGACCCCACGTGGGACCCGCGTATTGTTTAGGCGGGACCCACGTGGGACCCACTTATTGTTAATGCGGGACCCACGTGGGACCCGCGTAGACGGGACCCACGTGGGACCCGCGTATTGTTCAGACGGGACCCACGTGGGACCCGTTTATTAGGCGGGACCCACGTGGGACCCGCGTATTGTTTAGGCGGGACCCACGTGGGACCCGCTTATTGTTCAGGCGTGACCCACATGGGACCCGTATAGTCTTTATGTGCGCCTTATATTGTTTAGGTGGGACCTATTTTGTCTTTTTCTATAGGGGCACATGCGTCTTTTTATAATTTCCTTGTTATGCGTGATGAAACCTAGAATCGTATGTTTTTGGAAACGGAGGGAGTAGATTCTACTATCTTCACAAGCTGCAGGTCTATTTCAATCATACTACAAAGCATGGCGCGGCCTTGCCGCGCCAGTGTCGTAGCCATCCAGCGTTTTATCAACACAACTATATTCTTGTTTGCGATCTTGCTCCGGGGCCTAAAGAGAAGCCCATGCATAGTTACATACACACTAATAAGCAACTATCAACCATGCATTCATTCAGTCCCCAGCTGCTGTAATATTACGTTGGTCCATGAGAATTTAATAACCTCACTAAAAATAAAATAAGTTGAGTAGCAAAGGTTTCGTAAGATTTTCAGTTTTGGATTCTTGCAACATTGATAAAATATCATAGAAATCTATGTTGAAAGCTTCGACTATGAAATTTATCTTTTGATTTCACTTCAAATTGGTCAGGAGAAACAGCTATCATGTCCTCTGGATATTTTGATAGGAACATTCGCCATGTACGCAAAATGTCATCAGCCAAGTCCACTAAATATGTTAACAGGTTAGAATGGTAAACTGTCTTATGCTTACACATATAGTTTAACAGCCTAACAGGTCACAATGCATGCATTTTCTCAAACATCTGTCCATCCTGAGATATAAGAATTTTGAAAACCATATACTTCATCGGGCAATGGAACTCGCATGTTGCAACGTCACATTTTCAGCTGGTGTAAAAAGCTAAACTTGCATGTCTATCGATATCTATATTATGTATACCATACATTGGATAAAAAAACAGGGGAAGTCCACCAAATTGCAAGGAACAGAGACATCGCTGATCTGAACTCCAAAGAAGAAAGTATATGAAGATCTGGTTGACGTAGGCTCTTCTCTCTTTGGCTGCCCTGTTTTTGAAATTGGAATAGGAAAAGAAAGGAGAGTAGTTCTGAGATCATGGCCGCGTATCGATGCGGCAAATGGAGGAGAGTCTGTGAGGCATCAGAAACATTGTGACTGTATTGCCATGGCCACCATTCACGATGCAGTCAAAACGAAATAGGCTAGGGGCAACAAGTGACCGATGCATACCTCATTGAATATGCTACTGTGTCAGAAAATCGGACGCCGATGTGCTTGAGGTAGCTCTAGCTCGTCGGCTTTGATGGCACCTCTGGCGGTAGTCCCCGACGCAGCTACAAGGAAGAAACCCAAGATTTAGCAAGAAGCGATGCCTCTTGGGACTCGACGTGAGTCTCCAGGCCGCTGCCAGATGCGCTGGGTCCTGCGCGCGTGGCCGCGCTTGCCAGCTGCGGCCCCTGCTGCCTGGGTCGCGCCGCCGGCTGTGCAGACCCCGGTGCCCCGTTTGCCTGTTGTGCTGCTGCGACCCCTACTGCACTCGTGCCCGCCGCCATGGTCGGCCACGGGCTCCGGCGGTGCGTCCGGCCGCTGTAACTTGCTCGACCGGTTGTAGGGGAAGAGAGGGAGGGAGGGGAGGAAGAGCGTCCTCGCCACCGTGCCGGGGCTCGGCGACCACCCCACCGTCGGACCCCGCAGTACTGTCGGATGCGCCCTCCACCGGAGAGAAGAAAGGCAAGAGGACAAGGGAGGGACAGGGGAGGGATGGACCTGGACCGCGGGTTGGTTTCATCAAAGATTGAGGGCTTTTTTGGAAAATGGCAATGGTCCTGAATGATCTGCACCGTCCAACTCACGATCCGACAGCAGAGATTACAGTACGACGTGGCGCGATGTGGGATTTTACCGTGCAGGATTCGTTCTTTAAAGATTACAGATGCCTTGTGATTCTTCAGAGATAAACCCACACAGCTTCAGATCATCCATTGTGCACTGAAGATTTTCCTGTGGGCAATGCTGTTTGGAGTCCCACCACTTCAGCTCATGGTTTCCAGATGCCGGGCAGCAGCCAGAAGCCCAGAACCACGTTTTTTCAGGCTGGCAATGTCCAGCCGACAGCCTGGGCCATAAGCACAGCTCACTGATCCCTTTCAAATTCTAAAACCGCAAAGCATCGGCACAACATCAACAGAGACAATGTCCAGCGCAGCAAAGGAAAGTATTCGCCAGCTCACTGGGGAATACACTGCCAACATCAGATCTCCTTGTCACACACAAAATCCTGAGGAAGCAGGCCTGAGTGGTTTTCCTTTAACATGATGTTTTATTTGCTATATATATCTCGGTACAAGATGGCATCTGCCTCAAGGATTTTTACTCTATGGACAGGAAAATACTTCTACAACACGAATGCAGTCAGGAAAAAAAATCAGGGCAAGCAGTACAAAACAGGAGAAACCGCGCTGCTTAATCAGTCTTGGTCTGCTGTGCTTTCTTGAGCCTGACAGGGCGCGCCTCGAAACCGCCTCCCTTGCGGGTCTCGAGGGTGTAAGGCATGTATGTTCCGAGGATCTTGTCCCACATGACGAAGAAGGGCTGCGAGAAGTTGTACTTGTTGCCATAGAGCTGGTGGTGGATGTCATGGTAAGCGCTGTTGTTGCTGAAGAAGACATGGAGGATGTTCCCAGGAAGCCACAGGCCGCAGTGGTCATCGACAGTCTTGATGGTTGCGAAGGAGAAGAAGAATATGCCTACCCTTGGGGTCATGCCGGAGACAAGGAATGAGAGCGCACCGCCAATGGTGTCCAGGATGAGTCCCTCCAGGGGGTGATTGTATAGAGCTCCAAAGGCGTATGGGACGACAAGAGTATGATGCTTGGAGTGGACGTGCTTGTACAGGAATTTGTTGATGTGCATGTATCTGTGCATGAAGTATTGCCATGTGTCCATAACGAACATAGCAATGATAAACTGCAAAGCTATTACCAAAGCGGAAGGTTGCTTCCTCACAGTTCCACTCTCATCACCAATAACCTGCAGTTACAGGAAAATTACATGATTGTAAAATCCAGTTGTCACAGATGAAATTTCAAAACAACTGTTCTTTCCAAAAAAATAAAACAAATTAAAGTCAACTTGAGAAGCAGCATTTGTCATGTTGAGCCAATGTTGGCCAAGGTTAGAAAGGGTCAAGCTTTTACAGTCAAACTTTAACAGCTCCTAACTGGCCTTGTCCTCAAAGTTCAGTTTTTTTGCTACAGTACAGTTCCCATTGTGAAGAGTCCCTAATGTTACAAACAACAATGCTACTTCTGTTTACTTAACAATTATTAAACTTGAGACCAGTTGTACAAACAAAAGTGACAATCTGACAATTAGGGTCTTTGGTTAATAGAAGAGAATCCGTTATCTTTATTCATAGCCCACAAACAGTGGGCGTAATTGTTACTTGTCTCTGACCAATTCTTGAACCAACTGATTTGCATTCATCAATTACCAGCGCATCAGTAATTCTTAAGAATAGGATACCTATCAAATTGTCAGAGCTCTAATCCACATTTGTGTGCTTAACCATCATCGAAAGTTCAAAACCATCTCGAAAAGGGTCTACTTACCAAACTGAACATCTGGGAAACAACAATCAAAATAGTAGAACTAAATACTGATAAAACATTTGACGAGTCCAGTGCCAAAACTAACAAGCTTTTCTTGGTAATTCGATGCTGTAAAAGTAATTACCGTGAATAGGAGTGTCGAGACAGCTATTTGGAAGGCCTGCTGGACGAGGACGCCCTTGAAGACTGTCCATTTGGAAACAATGTTCTTGGTCTCCTCATCCCCCTTGGGGTGGAGCCGGTAGTCGTCCATACCTAGGCCGTCAAGCACGATGTATAACCCCGAGTAGAGCCAGTACACTGCAATCGGCACGAATGTGCCCAGGAGCCCGTCGGAGACCTCGAATGCCATCCTCAACTCGGCCTCAACAACACTTCAATCTTTACCACAGCAGCAGCTGCCACCACTGGACCCTGCAACCGTCGGCCAAGAGCACAAACACCGAGATGTTAAAACCGGAAGCTGGCTAGACTAAACGAATGCTTAGACACCAAATCCTGCAACGAAATGGCCGCAATGTCTTGGCATTTCAAGCTGGCAGAAGAACACTAGCAAGTAGCAGCGGGCACCGCACCACCAAAACATTCTGCCGCAAATGTGCCGGATTCCCCTTGCTAAAAGGCCTCAAGAAAGCATTTCCAAAAGAAGAACGTGACGAATCAGGGCGGATCTTGTCCTTACCAGGAAAGAACAAGAAGTTTCCCTACGATTCTTTCTCCTGCAACTCTGTTCCGAACAGGGAAAGAAGCGCCTTGGATTTCCTCTGCCTCCGAGATGGATGGGATGACTGGCCGCCTTGCCCGCTCCGTACTTATAGCTAAGCGCGCAGGGGCAATGCGGGTGGTCTGAGAAGGCTGGCGAGAGTACGAGACCGGCGACTTGCCGGCCCTGGAGAGATTTTTCTTCTCTCTCCCCGGCTTCTCAGTCCAGGCGTAAGAGAGGGGGAGAGAGGAGAACTGGAGAAGGCGAGTCGCGCACACCACCTGCGCGTTGCTGTTTTGACTATTTTGGAGGCGCCTTTTCAGCACACCGGAGGCGGACTCCTTCCGTCCTCGTGCTTGCCATCGGGTTCCCGCTGTCAGCTGTCTTTGAGTTTCTCTCCTGACGGCTGACGCAGCTCGGCTTCCGGAGGGGCTTGACGCTTGACCGGCTCAGCAGTGGTGGCTAACTAACTGGCTACAAGGTCTAACCCTAGCAGCAGCCATAAACAAATGGTTAATGGGACTGGCACACAGGATTGCAGGACATGGAACGGATTTTCTCGGAATGGTCAAGGGGATGCACATACGTCACTTCCTCTCTTTTTTACGAAGTGTTCAGTTTCCTGGATATTCATCGTTCAATATTCATTTCATTAAAAATCGTAATTTCTCATAAACTTTTGATACTGTTAAGTTTTGCTACAGTGAATTTTTGCCAACCTTTTCCTATCTAAAAAAATGAGTCCCATAGGTCACTTTCTTTAAAACTCCTCAATGAAACTACTCATGCTGCAAATGTGAGACAACAAACCATTGATTTCAAGTTGTTATAGGGAATGTATTTGGTTTCCATATAGCATAATTCAGCTCATTATTTTTGCTGAAATATTTTTACAAGTGTTCGAATCATTATTTTTAATGAATAAGGTGTTTGAATCATCGACTATTCGACTCAACATAAGTTTTCATAATTTCTTAAAATTATTCCAAAACCTAAAAGCATAGTTTTTCAAGTGGTAAAAGATGTGCATTTATGTAAGATTTCTGTGGAGGTTTCGATCTTGTTTGGATCCACCTAACTAAACTTTAACCGCGCTAAGGATCTGTTTGATCCCCAGCTAAACATCAGATTACCTAGCGGTTAGCTAGCTATTAGCTGGTTGCCGTAACTAGCAGGTAAATTTCGCTAACGGGATCCAAACAAGTCCCTCACCACTCTCACGATCTGCGTGCTAGAGATAGTGAGTGTGCGCGTCTATATATATGTGTGTGTTTATTTGTATTTATATCATCTTTAGTAAAAAAATATTTGAATTTTGAAATGGTCTCATTAGAAGTAGAGACTTCACTGAGTGTATTTTGATAAGCTCTTGTTGTGTTATACGAAATATTTTTGAAACCCTCTTGTCGGAACACTCATATCTTTTCATATAAGCTCTTTAACGTAAGGGAAAAGTCTATTTTTCAACCTCGGACTATAATAAAAGTTTGATTTTCAACACATAACTCCAAAACTAGACATTGATAATCATCTAACTATCAAAACTAGACAAAATTAGCCTTTTCGGTGGTTTCAAAGGTGATTTCTATTTTTCAAAAATTAAAGAGTAATATAATATAAAAAAACATAACTAATTTTTTTAAAATTAGAAAATATGAATCTTGTGATAATTTTTTTCTAAAAAAGTGACCTATATGTTGGTGCATCATTTGAAATTATTTGAATATTATTTATTTTATGATTTGTTTTTTTAGAAAAAATAATAGACCACTAACAATTTAAATAAGTAATACCAAATAATGTTAAATGGTGCGTTGATAGGTACTTTACATTTTAAAAAATAGCACCAATTT
Organism: Digitaria exilis; assembly: GCA_015342445.1. NCBI lineage: Eukaryota > Viridiplantae > Streptophyta > Magnoliopsida > Poales > Poaceae > Digitaria > Digitaria exilis. The sequence goes on from JACEFO010001666.1 coordinate 574,768, forward strand.
CAGAGCATCTCCAACATATTGTCTAAAAAGGACTAGCTAAAATCTTGATTTAGCGATTATGTAGAATAAAATAGCTAGCAAAAGAATGGTGGAATCCAACAGCTTATCTAAATGCCCTACGGTGATGGCTAGCGTGGGGAGCTAGGCAAATATGCCTGCGCGTGGGTGGAAGATAACTAGTGTGGATGGATAGCTAATCAGTTGCCCTCATCTGTTATAAACAGTCCCCTCTTCTTTTCTTAGCCAACAAAGGCAGTATACAAGAGCTCTTAGAGATGCTCTTATAATTTTTTTATTTATAATGAATTAGGAATTTTTAAGTTAAACAATATTTTTTCTATTTCACTAAAATTACAAACCACTCTCCAAACTATCTAAAGGGTCAATTTTGTCCAGTTTCAATAATTGAATGGCTATTGGTGTCTAGTTTTATAGTTGTGCGGTTAAAAATCAGACTTTTATGTTGGTTGAAGGGTATTTCCTTAACAAAAACACATGACATAGCTAATGAATACGGACTGGCATATAAGATATTCCACATAACTTTATTCACAAAAATCATAGTTTTTTTATCACTTGTATCAAACCAGCGCTACATTTGGAATTTGGAAATGACATTTTTCGACCTATATGAGTGAAAACACAACTATTTTGACAACTATATTTATCACAGGGCCTAAAGTTTGCACATTATTGTATTTCCCCTCCATCAGATTCACACATAGTTTTCCTTTAAAAAACAAACGTAAATCCAGCAAATAGCTGTAGATTCAGCCATTCAGGGCTGTGCATGAAGGATCAACCTTTTGTACTAGCTCACCAATAATAGTAACGATTATCACAGCTCGGGAATCTGCAAAATAGTCCCACTCAGTGTTCTGTACTCGATTTACATCACCCACTCAGACAGTGTTTGGTCAACTATGGAGTATGGAAATTAAAGACACGTTGAACATTTAGGTTCAGGTACTGTGTGGGCTAGTGGAATTGTGCGACTTGCTGCAAAACCTGAATTTCCAAAGCCATTCATTCTGGACCGTACGGCGACACGGAATACTCGACCAGTCAACCGTCCTCTCGAATCTTGACATGCTTTTGTACGTGCTATTCTTCTCGTCCTCCCGATATGATGCTCCCGTTTGGTCTGTAACGGCGCAATTAAAATACTATTACAAGCGAATCGAGTGAAAACAGCAGAGTCTGCGCATCTGTAGCGGTTACATCTAATCAGATTTGAAGGTAGACGCGTTGGCCTTTTTATAACGTGGAAAAAGCGTACAAATTATAACCGGGGAGTCGATGTGCCATGTGATAATTGTCAACCATCTGCAGTTGCCAGAAAGGAAATTGTACCGGGTGGTTTGAAGGACATGAAATTCCTCAACATCCATTGCAACTGCAAGTATACTAGAACGTGGGTGGTTCAGTTCCATACATCTGGATTAGTGTTTTCGCCTCAAATTTTAGTATAAAAAAACATTTAGGGCTTATTTAGTTCCTAGGTAAGAACTTTTCACATTTCATATTGACACTTTAGACACTAATTAAACATAAACTAATTACAAAACTAATTAGATGGAGTGTAATTCATGAGATTAGTTGTCAAATCATGGACTAATTGGGTTTAATAGATTCATCTCACCAATTACGCTTTGTGTAATTAGTTTTCAATTAGTATATTTTTAGTGTTAAGAAGTGTCCAAACATCTCGGCTGACTGGTGAAAAGTTTTCACCCAAAGAACTAATGGCTCGTTTGGTTTGCTGCCCTCGCACGTCCTACCAAAAATTTGGTCGTTGATAGGATAGGCGTTGCATGTTTGGATGGTGGCCAAAGTTTGGCGTGGCCTTACCGTAGAACTGATGTCAGTTCAGTTTTCACGCCAATTGCGAGCAAATTGTGAACGGCCAAAACCTCCGCCAAAATATTGGCGAGCCATTTGTTGGCACAGCACCCAAGGTTTTAGCTTCATCTAGGTTGGGTCTCTCCCTTGCCATGTTTGGATGCAAAGTATTTTAAAGTTTTAGAAAATTACCATGATTTTGTAAAATACTTTGGCTTTGGAGATCCATGAAGTGTTTGGATAGATCTTTTATGGTTATAAAAACTACAATATAGCTAAAATTGTAGTCTTTTTTTGGAGTTTAAAAAACTCTAATCTATTTCTAAACCATGGTTTTATGTTGTCACCGGTGAATGTTGAAGACATGATATTTTTCTTAATTTGATTTTAAGAACAAAGTATAATGAATTGATGCATCGGGGCAGTCAGAGGCCATCTTCCAGGAGTCTCACAGGACACAGCTACTCTGCCTCTGTTCTCTGCGCCTAACTTGAAGGAGTCTTGTCCAGCAAATACAGGCATACAGCCGAGGTGGACTTGGAGATTCACCAAATATTAATCCTCGTTTTATGCCTGGAGCGTAAATTTGTGGAGCAAGAACCCGGTCCGGGTCAGCAGGTCATGAGACAGATCGTGCTGCTAACGGGGACGCTCAGAATCCCACATATGCTGCCGCCTACGAGCGCATGGTTGGGGTAGACTGCCATGAGAGCGGTCAAAGCTGCTCAAGCAAAATGTTCTTCAAGAGCCCGGTGCCCCAGTCCCTCAGTGAAAGCACAAATGGAACATATACTATTCTTAAAGCAGAGCTGAAGTATTAACCACGTAAAACCGTTGCGCTCCATCCATCTCAAATTCTGAACTGGCAGTTGGTTTTGAAAAAAGGATGAAGTCCATTTTCGACCATCCAACTATTGCCTTAGCTTGGTTTTAGCCATCCAACTTCAAAACCAGAAATATTAGTGGTTTTGAAGATGGTTTTTGCTGATGTAGACACCACATGGCGGTGGGTCCCACATGTCAGCACCTCCATCTCTTTCTTCTGTCCCCTCTTCTCTCTCTTCCCTCTCTTCTCCCTTCATCCAACGCCGCCCTCCGCCGGCCTCTGCACCACCCTAGCACCGGACGCGGGCTGCACGCGCCTTGTCCTGCCACTCCCCTCGCCGCACGCCATAGTGGCCCGCGGGCGCGCTCTCTCCATCACCCCATGCCTCCTCGCGGTGGATCTCGGGCGCGCCGGCGGCAATGGCGGACGAAGAGCTTCGATTCCCGCCGGTAATGGGGAGATAGCAGGGAGGATGGAGGAGGGTCAAGATAGGGGGATTTGAGTTTGGTGGACGAGGGCGCTGCCGCCGTCGCGAACCGGATGAAGGGCAACCGGTTGTTCCCGTTGTACCGCTTCATCTGTGAGGTGCTCGGCTGCGCGTTCCAAAGCTGGTAGGGTCATCCACAGGCGACGAGGGCGCAGCGAGGGTGGTGCTCCCTAGCGGCGTGCTCCTGGAGTATGCGCCACCGGCGAGGATTTTCAGGCAGGGCAGATCTGCTGCGCGATCCTCAACGAGATGCAGCGCCACCGCCTCACCCGCGGCAAGCTCGCCACACTCGCGGCCACCCAGTCTCCATGTGCTGCAAACACTGGTGGTGCGGCTCGGTGGCAGCTCGTGGCGCAGTCGAGAGAGGAGAGAGAGAACAGATCGAGAGAGGAGATAGAGAATAGAGAAATGAGGAAAGAAGAAAGAGATGGAGGTGCTGACGTGTGGGACCCACTGCCATGTGGCGTCCACCTTAGCGAAAATCACCTTCAAAACCACTTAATGGTTAAACGTGGATGGTTTTGATAGTTCAATAGCCAAATATTTCTGGTTTTAAAGTTCGATGGCTAAAACCAAACCGGAGCAATAGTTGAATTATCAAAAATGGAGTTTATCCTTTAAAAAATAAAAAAAAATCTAACCAGTGAAACTGACAGTTTTTATGTACTAGTGACCACAACTGCAAATCGTCGAAGACTAAAGCATTCTCCCCGTATATTTGTCGCATTTCAAAACTCTAGAACAACATTTCAAAACTCTAGAACAACATTCGGTGCATTGTATGTTTCGACACACGTGCCTATCCTCAGAAATGAATAGCCAATTTGCAGGGAAGTACACGGCCCAAACGACCAGATTGGCTACCAGGGACGAAATAGCTTCACGCAGGCAATACGAAACAGCACGCATGGCAAGATGATGCGAAACAGGCTCAAAGAGCATGCATGGCAAGATGATGCGAAACAGGCTCACGCATGACAAGAAGACACGAAATAGTTTCACGCAGGCAATACGATAGAGCACGCATGGCAAGAGGATACGAAACAGCTTCACGCAGTTAATACCAAAATGGCACGATACCGAACGTCGTTCATCCATTAAAGGATATTGAACCTATGGTAAACAGTTGGCAAGTTATTAGACCGACAAACATCCTGACTTCTTACAGTAAAGGTGAGACTTTCAAACAAAAGCAATGTGTGCTGATCACTCATCACCGGTAAACTGGCGCACCAGAGAAGGAATAGAGTGATGAAACTGGGACACTGGGTCCATTAACCCTTGCAGAGACAGGCCTTGTGCTTGTTTCAGCATAAGCAGGGTTGGTCTCGTAAGCAGCTGTATGATAGGTTGAACGAGGCAGGGGGTCCACAGCACGGCTAACAAGTCGGTCAGAATGGTAGAGGTCCTCAAAATAATCAGCTCGAGTGGCGATCCCCACACGGTCTGCACGAGCAGCAATCTCACATGGAGGGTACAGCTCCTCCACATGTGCACCACGAGCAGCGATGCCCCCAGTTCGGTACAGATCATCCAAGCGTTCCGCGCGGGCAGATATCTCAACTGGCAGTCTTGCGTAATCCCTAGGAATGATTGTATCCCTAGCGGTAATGTCAGCCACAGTTCTGTCAGCATATCTGAAATTTAAGAATTTCAGTTAGTCAAAACTCAAGAGCATATCATATGGTTCTACGAGTAGTAGACAGATGCAAGGTGTTTTTCCCCCAAGATCATATGGTGTTGTGAAAACCATAACACTATGTAACTAAAATTTTAATTAGCATTTACAATCAAATGCACCCACAGTACAAATAAATCATATTATATGAATGACAGATTGAAAAATAACAGTATGGTGTATGCAAAGTGAAACAATAAGAGTCAAATGGTTCGTAACTTACCGCTCAGGCGCCAGATTCTCTACAGAACGATAGTATGAATCACTGGATGGAGCCAAAGTGTGATATGCAGCTGGGACATGTCGAAGCTCTGGAACAGAAGGCACATGGTAATGGTCTAGAGCAAGAGGAATGTGTCGAGGCTCAGGTGCAGCTGCTGGTTGATAATATCTGCGGTGATCGTCCCGAACACTAGCCAAAGAATGGCCAAGCTGAGAGTCCACAGGAAGTGGAGCATATCGTGACACCCTATATGGATCCTCGCGAGGAACATGTATAACCGCAGGGCGCCTTTCCTCATCAAACCGGGGCCGATGCACTTCATCAATAGTCAACGAAGACCGCCTTTCTTCCAAACGATATGGCTGCCTTCGTTCTTCGTAGTGGCGCCTTCCTTCAAGGCGATTATCTGGAGCAGACTGAGGTACATTGACAGGCTTAAACAGCGCAAGTAGCCTATGGACCTGCATAATATCACATATTTATAGTATTTAAGACAATTCCTAGAGTACTATTTAACTAATATTCATGGCACGATTTCAAGACACTCACTTGTCTTGCAGTGAGCTCCGGGTCAAATTTGCTCCTTGCACTGTAATTTTCCTTAATAGCTTGTTTAATACTACTCTCTGGGAGAGGAAGGCAATCTTTATCAATCTTAAACTTGACCTGCATTGCATACATAACATACTTTAGTACAAGAAGAATAACAATTATTCAACATCACCTACTATAGCATGATATTGTAAGATGGCCCTAAAAGCTTTAGCTTCTCCATACAAGAGGCGAAGTACCACCACATGCTAAGATTATTTGCCAACATATCGGGAAGCAAAAGTTGGGATTGAACTGAGAAACACTATAACTTGGCTTGTACAAGCTAAAGCCATGCCAAAGCGAGGGGAACATCATTCCTGTTGATTACTGTTGCAATCCCATCACAATGTTTGTAGGGCCATGTTAATTAAATCAACTAAATACAAATACAAATCAGGAAATTCCAAACCTCACTTACAAGTTTGGGTGCATTTTCAAAACTCACCTACATCTCTACTCGTTACAAAATAGCAATTGCAAGTTTACGTTTTCAAATTCCCACTAATACCCATAGATCAAACATTGTTGATGCCATTGCCTCGTAATTTTGACTCGCTAGGGCCCAGCTAATGAGTTTCCACAACTTTGGTGTGGTAATTGCCAAAATTCTTTCATCTCCTCTAAATTCACATCCAACCACTGCTGCCTTTGTGATTCTCCACTCAGGTGAGCGCTCTAAATTCGCTCATCTCCTCTAAATCCATATCCAACCACTGCTACCTTTGTGATTCTCCACTCAGGTGAGCGCTCTTTCACCTCTCTATACTATGAGGGATGAGCCAAGTCATGACGGATACCACATAGTAGCAACATCACTTGGTCAACTAGGATGGAGGGAATATGAGGGCCTGTTTGGTAGAGGTTTTCTTGCTTCTGGTTCACTGTGAGAAGTGATTCCCTAACTGAAAGTGATTATCTAGGGTAAATCTAAGGAGGGGCTGATTCTGTGCAGGAAATGAATTAGGAGAAACATGGTTTTTCAGCTACCAGCCCCTTAGTTCATTTGACAATCACTTCACGGAATCATCCTAGAATAACTTCTCTGCACAGCTCATCCTAAAATCAGCCTCGAAGCTGCTCTGGGAGCCCCAAACAGGCATAAAACTTAAGGTTTCGAATCACAAAGAATTGAAACATAATTAGGTAGGTTTCCCAATACAAAGTTTTAAAAAAACCTTTATCCCACACACCACACTACAATCTTACTCACAGCAACCTTCTAACCATCAAAATAAAAAACGAAACAAAACAAGCTGCCTCCTCGAGAGTAAGAAAGGTATGAGCATTATTACTATATATGTGTACAGCTAAGTACTGCATAATTGTTTCCATATAAAAAACAAAAGAAAATTTGAATATGGGTAAAAAAAGGTGGTTACTGTGTGGAGACGGCCAATAGAGTAGAATTCAAAATATGGTTGGAAATGAATTTATCATATTTAAGTAGTTATACAAAAATTAAGGACAAAAGTTCCAAGATACCAGTTAGCATCAAAGTCGTATTCCCTACATTCAACTTGAAAACATAAGAACTGAACTGATATATCCCCACATCTTCAGTTCATTCATTGATGGTTGTTCAAGAGTTCAATTCATATTTTAGGTTCCTACATGATATACACCAGATACCTATAAAAAAAGTACCCTCCTTAAAAGTTGCTTGTAAGGGAATTACAACCTCCTAACATGTTTTAAAAGGATACACCAATGCTATTGTTATCTATAGCCAATCAAAAGTACATTAAGTTCACGGTGAAGTTGTCACTGCCAAGTAGCCAATACAACCCAAAAGAAGAATGAAGGTGAGCTTGTTCGTCCCGTATTTAATTATCCAAAAGTTGCAAACATTGCCTCAAAGTGATTTCAATGATCTTTGTCATCAAGCAAACAAAAAAGAACAGCCAAAAATATCTATAAAAAGAATGACTAACTAAAGAGTATACTGATCCAATGCAGAACGGTCAAGCAAAAAGATACAGAAATTCACCAGTTGGAAATAGCAAAGGATTAAATGGCAGACATTTTATCTACAGCCATATATTGCTAGCAGCTTGGCAGAATCAAGTTTAATTTGATAATGGCCATCTTGAATCACAATAAGCCTCTCTAACTACAAATACCAAGCACATGTTTATGCAAAAATCAACGCAATGAATTTTTTATGTATAATGGAGCACATAGTGACAAGTTGCATCAAATACAGAAATTTGTTATTACATCCAAAAACACCTAACCTGATTCTCTACCTCTGACTACTGCTAGTTCCAAAGCTTATAACAACACAAATCAAGAAAGAAATTTATACCAACATCTGCAATCCATATATGCCATAGCTAATATGACCAAGCAGAAAACTATATCTACTCATATACACCATTCTTTAGCATACCGAAACCATAGGTGAACCCTATTCTCGCACATTCTTGAGAACAATACATAGACTGATCAAAGCAAAACAGATCACCTACTACATTCGCTACAACGAAGCTACGAAATGAAAAGGTAGATTTACCTGTGCTGGGAACTTCCCATCAAACGCTTCTCGGACAAGGTTCAGCCCACCATTTGATGCTGCCTTGTACACACCATACAGAAGCTTCAAGTCAAAATCATACAGGAATAGCTTTGCTCCTGGCCTGATTTTCTTGACCATTTCAACCTTCCCACCAGGTAGCCCAAACAAGCGGCTCTGGTAGCACTCCTGTTTAGTCTTTGCATTGCACATGAATATAAAGCCTGCTCCCTTATTGTCACCCCTTCTTTCTTCCTTCCTCCCCAAAGGCTTCTTCCCCTTTTCCCTACTTCCTCCATCCTCCTCAACCTCCTTCCCCTTGCCACGCCTAGTCCTTCCTCTTCTCTTCACCCTGCCATCACCACTGCTATTAGCAGCACCCATGCCATTGCCCTTGCTTGCTGCAGGCTTTGGCTTTGGCACAGAAGCTTCAGCAGTGGCTGGCACTGACGCAGGCCCAGATCCTTTATCATCAGTGGCTGACACTGACGCAGGCCCAGATCCTTTATCATCAGTGGCTGGCTTAGGCGTTTGTGGCACAGGTGATGCCTCAGCAACAGTTTCTGGCTTTGGCATTTGTGCTACAGGTGATGCCTCAGCAACAGTGTCTGGCTTTGACATTTGTGCCACAGGTGATGCCTCAGCAACATGGGATGGCTGCGGTAAGTCCGCCGATGCAGATGCATCGCCACCAGCAGTGCCTGCGGCCACCGTGGCGACCTCGTCAATGGATCCTGCAGCGGCCGCTGCCTTCTCACGGTTGGCCTTGACCTTCCGCTTCTTAAACTTTGAGGTCTTAATCGACCCAGGGGTGGACGGATTCGACTTCGATGGTCCGGCTGCCGCGCGGGCAGAGGCCGCAGTGGCCTTGGCAACGCCGTTGGGCTTCACCATGGTTGCTCGATGCAGCTTTGGGGAACAAACGAGAAAATATTACCACAAAACCAGAATTGGATCCACCAAATTCGACCGATTATCTCCAGGAATAGGGCTCACGAGTGAATCGACCGTACGGAGTAAAGAAAAAAATTTGGGGGAAAATATACGATTCTACCAGATTAGGGGGATAAAAAACTGATTTTGGGGGTTGAATTCGCGGGGCATCAATCGTACTCATGAACAACTGAGTGGGGGAAACAATTACACGGATCGATCAGATTCAAGAATTCTAATTTGGGGAGGATTGAAACGGCTGCGGCGAGGAGCAGGCGTACCTGGAGGCTTCGTTTGGCTTCGGAAGGAAATCAAACACGTGAGACTCCACCCAACCCCCTTCGCGTTGGAGATTGAATCCGCAGAACACCCGTGCTGCAGGTAAGCAATATTCATATCAGTATCTCTAGAAAACACAAAGAAAAACAAGACCCAAAGATCTTGAAAACGAGGAAGAAACAATGGGAGACGAGACCAACCTCGGTGTATGGCCTGCTTGGCCACGGTCCAGTCCAAAATCTCCACGCTGGGATGTGCGAGGCCCCCCGGGTCGACGTCCTAAGCTCTTCTAAGAGATCTGGGATACGATGAGACTGAATCACAAACCCTAGAAAAAGAAGAAAAAAAAAGATGAACAAGGAGCGGAGAGGACGGAGAGGCTCACCAGGAGGCGCTTGGAGTGGAGGCGGATTCCCCGGGCAAGCTGCTGGCGATCGAAGGCCACAACACGGCGACGCGAGCGCCGGCGCGGCGCACGGCCGCGAGGACGAGAACGAGAGACGGAGAGAGAGATGCGATAGTTCCCCACGGATTGCTCGGGGGTTTTTTTTTTTATGTTTCTCTTGTGGATTGACCGGGTTTGGGCCGTCCTCTACTCTACTCCACCCCGGCGTGGGCCTCGTTCAACCAGAGGCGGGGGTTTGGCCTGTGTTAAAGTTCGGGGATTTCCAATTTTCGATCGAGTATTTGTGTCCTTTTCTGTTTTTTTTCCCCCAACGGGTCTACTATATGCCTGAATTCATAATCTTTCGACTTGTTCTATATTTAGGAAGAACTAGGGAAGGTGCTTTTGTACGAGAAGACTACCGACCGTGCTTATACGAGAATTTTAATACATCATCAATTTTTCTAGGTCAGACGTTACCATACTAGCCACCGAAGGCGGAGAACTCAAGGAAGGTTGGATATAAGTTACACCATTCGGTAAAAGTTAAGTAAAGATGGAAGGTGGCAATAGAAGAAGTATCGAGAACCAAATAAGATGCACTAGACACAAAGTGCATGAGTGATTGTGAGCTCCATGGAGGAAGAAGATGTGAAAGAAAGAAAGCAAGCAACGTGTGGAACAGGACATGTGTTGGTTGTTGATTCTCAATCTAGTTCTTCGGAAAAATAAATAAGTGATGAAGTGGGATTAGTAGCCATACCTGTAAAGTGCTATAAAATATCACAAAGACTATCTAGTAATGTGTTGCGTGAGCGCTCAACACATGACTCCGCCGCAGCCCACTGCCTGGTTTGGGTTCACCAGTTCGGGGTTGTGGGTGTGGTGGGGTGGGACTATGGGGGGAGAGGTTCCTTTTCCAGGGATCTAGAAGGGGTCGAAGCGGCGGCCGATCCAGCAGAGATGACAATTGCTAGGCGGAGGTGACGGTCGTTAGGCGGTGGGAAGCCACTAGCCGAGCGGTGGGGAACGACCGGTGGGTGGTAGGAGAGAGGAAGGGGACGGGTTAGCGTTGCGGTGGCAGGGGACAGGGTTACCGGCGCGTCGCACGCTCTCATAAAGCACGATTCATCATGCTTCCCATGATAAGTATCTTAACACTAGATGCATCGGTCACAAATTAGAAGGGTACGATAAAATTACCATATGATTGTTGGGGTAGATGTTCTTGGACACCAAATCGGAGCGGCTAGTAGTTGAGGCGTAGGATTTGTCACGCCTAGGTATGTAGTGGATTAGATCCACTCCATCGCTTCCGCCTTGTCTCATCTTTACTCTCTTCTGCCAGCCAAGCCCTTCTTTTGGGGCTCTAGAACTCAAAGCGGAAAAGAAGAGAGGTGGCGGCAGCGGATAGAAGAAGAAGCAAGGGAAAGAAGACGAATTGGGTATGAATAGGAAGATGCCTTCCGATACCGAGACTAGGGTTTGGCATAGCGGATATTATGGGCTGGGCTTATTCTGGACACCGGCCCAGGTAGATAGTCTTGTTTTCTTTTCATTCTGTTCTTGTTTCTTGCCTTAAGAGATGTCCATTGCCATGCGGTTCTGGAGTGTACTACACTAACTTTGCGAGGAGAACCAGTAACTAAGGATAGAAAGTGGTATTAAAAAGTGCTCGTGGTTAGAGGAGTTAGGGTGCAGAAGAATGATTTACATGGTAGAAAAGGTGAAAGATGTGGCTAAGGAGTTGGGGTTCGTGTCATGGTGGTCTTTATATAATGATGAGTGGAAAGAAAATAGATAAAATTGTCATCTATGCTAGAGCCGATCTTGATTTCGATAACTGTTAGGTATTTTTTTTAAAAAAATGTCTCCAATAAAAACCTAGTGGTTTAAAATAATATTTGGTTCAGGAAAACATAGATAGGAGGCTAGCGAAGGAAGGGTTTGTGCAATTGCATAGGACACATTTGGCAATAGATGAGAAGGGGCTTAAGAATTAATGGTGGGAGTTGATGTAAAGAATCCGCTTGGGAATTAAGAGGTGTCTAGTAACAATTCATATTCTCCGTTTGGATTATAGATTATATGGTGGAAAATTCTTTCATATAAGTCACAAAGAATAGTTAAGATAATTTATCTTCAGTTTTAGTATAATCCCCCACCTCTTTTCTTAGGAAGTTATGAGCGAGAGTTAGCTCTCCATTTTTTCTCCCTTCCACCAAAACTCCTGTTCCCACAAACAAATAAGAGAATTGTAAACTTTTATTTCTAAACTCTCCATTCTTTGCATAAAAATTCCTCCAACCAAATTGTTGACGACCAAAATTGGCATTTAGCCGATCCGGTGAATTGTAACCGATCTGGCGATAGCAAAACCGGACCTACCGGTTTTGGCAGGGAGTCCGAGAAAATTAGGAGATTTTGTTAGATTCGTATTTGTAAAACGATTCCTTGCGGGGCAAGACCTTCCCACCCTATAAATATAAAGGGCCACGGCTGATTGAGGGTATCACAATCGATACAAATCAATTTATCTTTTTATCTTTTACCTTTTTGTCTTTGCCCTAATCTTTTCCAGACCATGTGCTGTTCTTCTCTTGTCTCTATGGCATGAGGAGGCGTCCTAGCTAGCCTGCCGAGCCTAGGACAACCCAAGGTGCGCCTGCCCCGACGGGGTCCCTCCCGGGCGGGCGTTCGTTGGATTTTTGCCGGTCTCCCGACGAAAACCGGTACTACCGGTTTTTAGCCAAACCGGACCTACCGGCTTTGAGCTACGGTGCTGCAAGGTGCGCCACCGCTCGCTGCACGTGCTAGTGCTCTTGTGTGTTGGCCCTGAATTTGCGCCAACACAAATACGAAGAAAATCACACCAATGTTTACTATGTTAGACATCCGTGCACCGCCCACCTATTGTGTACGGATGAACTGTTTTAAGATATCATGTGTTGTGGATTACAAGTGAAAAATCTTGGCGCAAGTCGCGTTTAACAAATGGTCCATCCTTGCATTTTTCTTCATCAGCATCATACTTCGAAGTAGCTAGTAGCAGCTAATTTGGTTTGTTTGCAATTCCCATCCATTTGCTGTCCGAAAGGTCATATAAAGTATGCACAAGGAAAAGGGAAAAAGTGAAATAAAATAAAATGCCAACCTGAACCAAGTAACCTTTCGTTTTTCTTATAAATACAATTGGAGATATGCTTGTTATTTGATAATACAGGTATGTTCATCTACACTTTTCTCCCGTTGGATTACTCATTCTCTACGCCACAATAATCCAGTACATTTCTAGCCGACAAAAACATGTACTATCACAACCAAGCTACAAAATCTACAAGAACATTGTCGTCCAGCACAAATACGTGAACTTAAGCAACTTTGCTTAAGATAATATAGGTACCACCTGTCTGCGGTAAAAGCTCTTCGCCCCAAAAATATACTGCCCGTAAGTGGTATCCTTATTCTCGGAGAACTCTTGAATTCCTTCAAAGACCAAAGTTACATAGTGTTAGGAATTCCATTTCAGTGTCGACATACTTAGTCCACAGGGCCTTGTATTGGTTCAAAGCAACGTCAAGCCAGGGCTTCATGTTCCCATCGAAGTGTATCACTGCAGCACTCCGGATTGCCTCAGGGCTGATGCTTGGATTGTAGCCAAGACCCATTACATGCCATGACTTATCCAATGGTTTGGTATTGCCATAGAATGACATCAGTCCTGCTGTTAGAACAGATGTGGGATCCCACAGCTCGCCATCCTCATTCTGCCACAAGAATATACAACCATTGATCATATAGTGCAAAACAGAAGTATTTTACTCTGATAAGAAAGGGCAACTATGGGTATCATTTGCATAACTGCATACAGGTATTACACAGCAGAGGCCAAACATATTGTTAGTTAAAATATGAAGCACTAAAGCTTAGGTTTCAGAGCAAGGTATCAGTAGAGTGCATGAACCCTATTCTAACTTGGGAAACCTTCCTTGAAAGTAGTCGACACCATGAGGCGCACCAAGGAACCAATCCAATATATACAAAAACTGATATGCATGGTAGCGTTTTAACATTCTCAACAAAAAGAAGGAATATGAAAAATTTATACACCCTATACCCAGAAAAAAAGGAAAAACTAAAAACTGACAAGGCATGGTTTACATGTTCTAAAAAAACAAGGGGAAAGTGTATGGCTCCGGTAAAATGGAATGGAAAACATCACAAGCTCATTTTGGTGGCCCTAGTCACATTTGAATCCCAAGCGTTCCTAGTCACAAGCAAATTAAACTAAGAGGACAATAAACATCATTACACCCTCAATGGCATATCATTTAAAATAATTTGTGAACACTCACTGGGACCTACTTAAACCCCCAAAAAAAGAGAAACCACTTTAATCATCAAAGCAAGGGCTTGTTAAGATATGATGTAAGGTAGTTGTAAGTTTGTTAAACATTAGCACAGAGAGTTGAGTAGTTGAGTGCATAAGAAAGCACTGTGCAATTGTTTGAGCCAATTGAGTTGATAAATATTTACAATTCTACATAAGTGTTTGATATCCAATCATCTATATGCAGCCATGAATAACACGGGTTACTGGAATGATTAGCCAGGAGACACTAATTTCTTCCTTACAAAATAGTTCACCCAGCACCATGTTATGGGCTGAAATACCATATATTTAAATCTGACACGTGACTATTGACATTTAGGAACACAAAATTAAACCAGAATCCACAGCAGGCTAATGGGAAAGGTTAAGTTGAAGCAGGGATGATCCACACTAACTACAGATGCAGCCACTTATAAATACCAATGTACCGCAATGCTACTTATAAGTTACAAACAGAGATCAGAGCAGCTCACCATTTCCACGTACTGATGGAACAGCTCTGTGCAACCATCCCGCCGCCATGCTTCAAGATCAAACACATTTAGCCCGTATGCCCATGCACAGGCACCAGGATTGAACCGATCCCGGACAATGGGCTGGGTGAAATTGAGATACTTTCTATACCTCCTGAACCCCCCAAAGCACATCTCAACGGCACCATTCACCTTTCCATCCAAGTCAACCTGCCAAAGCGCCGCCAAATCCTTCTGCACCACCACATCATCCTCCAAAAGAACTACCCTCCGCAGCGCAGGGAACATATCTGGAAGGTAAAACCTCAGGTAATCCAGCAATGCGACATCCCTGTTACCACCCTCGATCTGCCTGACCACCGGCGAGTTGGTGGCGTTGAGGAACGGGAAGTCGGAGTAGGCGAGGAGCTGGACGTGCACGCCAAGCGGCGGCGGACGGCGAGAAAACCAGACGCGGAACGCAGGCAAGTACATGGGCGCGGTGACCACGTGGAAGACGTGGCGCGACGGGTCGGCGGCGGCGCGTGCTGCAGAGGCCACCACGACGGAGACGGCGAGCACATTGTCGGAAAAGACGGCGTAGTGGTACAGCGCGGGGTCGTCGAACACGGGGGACGGCTCGGGGTCGTCGGCGAAAGCGGAGGGGTTGGCGAGGCGGGCCTCGAGGAGGCGCATGGCGAGGCAGTGGAGCGACTTGGGGGTGGAGTCCGCGGCAATGCGGGAGGACATGCGCCCCCCGCGGCGGGCGCGGGCGAGCTGCTCGCGGACGGCGAAGACGGTGTCGGAGAGCTTCTGGATCTTGGACTGGGTGTCGAATCCCTCCTTGGCGTCGGCGGCGAGGGCGCGCGCGTACTTGATGCGCTCGCGGGCCTCCTTCTCGAGGGGCCTGAGCGCGTCGTCGGCGAGGGAGGAGGAGGAGAGGTGGGAGGCGAGGCGGGCGGAGAGCGCGGAGAGGTCCGAGGAGAGGGACGAGAACGACAGCGACTGCGCCGAGGAGGACTCCTTGAGCCTCCGCGCGTGCGCGGCGTACGCGGCCAGGACCGCCGCGTGGTCCGCCGCGTGGCGGCGGATGGCGGCGAGGCGAGCGGACGGTGGGGACGAGGAGTGGGCCGTGGAGGCGGGTGCAGAGGAGAGGAGGAAGAAGAGGGCCGCGAGGAAGAGCAGCGTGAGAAGCGCCGCGAACGCCGCGCGGCGAGGCGCCGACGGCCGGAACGCGCGGCCGCCGGCCATCGGGGGTGGAGTGGAGTGGAGCGGCTGACTGTGGAGTGAGCTCCGGAGAGCGGAAGCGCGTCGCGGATCTGAGCTGTGGATGGAGAGGCGGAAAGAGGCCGATGGCCATGGGCAGTGGGCCCACCTGGTCAGTGGCCCGGCCAAGTGCCGCCCGGGGGATCCAGTAGGCCCCCTTGATGTAATCGCGATGTCGGTGAGGTTAGGTTTGAGCCGTGGATTGGGTACGTTCGTTCTCGGCGCTCGGCGGCACCAGTCCGGTTTCGGATGAAGTAGTTGGGGACTTGGGGGGAGTTTGAGGCTTAATGAAGTGGGTCCAGGTTTAAAATTATTAGCCATCATGGATTTGGGCCCAGGAGCAGTGACTGCTAACCGATGGGTGTGGTTCTGACGTGGACTTGTGCTTGCGCATCGGCTAGTGGGGTTTGGAACTTTGGATCTCACTGACAGGTGGGTCTCCTAAGGTGTGGCCTACCTGTCAGTGATAGTTTATTGTAGTGGTCAGTTTAATAATAAGAATATTTGCCGACTTTCCGATGTCTTTTTTTTTTTTAGTTCTTCGATCCAAGTTCTTCCGCCATCCCCACGGTGTTGGTCTGGTCAATTTTTCTTTTTGATGAAACGGTCTGGTCAATTGTCAGGTGAGGTCAGAGTTGTTAGTTCATTTTATAAAAGAAACCACATTTTATAATATGGCGCTTTTATCTTTATCTTTAAAAGAAAGAAAATAAGAAATGGGACTGCTAAATCATTAGAATGGCTCCTTGGCCCCTTCCGTAGGAATAAATGTATTGCAGGAGAGTAGAATGAATACATATTTATAGATCCAAATTGTTCCGGTCTTTTGTATCTTGATCAATGTTGTCAAGTCGTATAATTGAACCGAGTCGTAAGAGCGCCGATAAGGTGATTAGTCAGATTAGTCGTCGATCAAGCCGATTAGTCAAGTCTAGTCGATCCTAACCAGTAGTCTAGTCGTCCTGTATATATACCAGGACTGATATACTATATAGTACTCCCTCCGTTTCAAATTGTAAGTCATTCCAAGATTCTTGGAGAGTCAAACTCTTTTTATGTTTGACCAAAATTATAGAGTTAACCACAAAAATTTATGGAACCAAATAGATATAATCTAAAAATATACTTAATAAAGAAACTAATGGTACTTATTTGGTATCATAAATCCTACTACTTTGTTATATAAATTTGGTCAAACTTAAGATAGTTTGACTCTCCAAGAATCTTGGAATGATTTACAATTTGGGACGGTGGGAGTATATAATAAAGTATGTATTAACATATTTTTGATGGTGAGTATGTTACTTACCTCTGATGTACTTCTAATTTCAGGTCCAATCCACAGTTCCACACAATTGCTTCTTGGTACTGAAATAACATAAAAGAAAACTAGTAAGTAATTGTCCAATACTACAATTAAATAAAGTGGGGGCGTTGGGGCGACGGCGAACCAGCGGTGGCGGTAGCACGCACAGAGCTGCAGGGAGGCAGTGGGGCGACGGCGAAGGGCGAACCAGCGGCGACGGTAGCACGCACATGAGCAGTAGGGAGGCAGTGGGGTGACGGTGAAGGGCGAACAAGCGGCCGCGGCGGCAGGCGGCAGTAGCAGCATGCACACTCCTGCAGCGAGGAACACGGCAACACACGCACTCGAACAGCCAGGACTATTATACGTAAAACCTAATGAGCCAGGTCGGCAGCCCAAAATAGAACCAAACCAGCCCTACGACGCAGCCTGAGGCTCTGAGCGCCAACAGCTATTCGTTTTCACGTCTGATCGGATAACTAATCACTGTTAGTCAAGGATTAGTCGGACAATTAGCTTTCTAGTCGAGCAAATCGCCTCAGTGACCATTATTGACGGTTGGGGACCTATAAGGCCAACTAATCGCGACTGATAATATTGATCTTGATGCGTGTACATACTTGCTATCCGAATGACTTAAAGCAGCTTGAAAGACATTGGTGCGTGAGTGATACATGTATAAGCAACTACTCCGTACCAGTATAGAGTATATCCACACATGTTCAAATGGCACGTTCCTCGCAACAAAAACCTCCACGTGTTTTATTCTCTGTCCACTCACACGTCTTCGATCGGCCGATGTGATCAGAGTCAGAGCAGGCAGTAAAACTAATCAACACTTCAGGGTGCGTTTAGTCCCCAGAAAAAACACTATTCATCCAACCTTTTACTATTCATCCTATCATTTCCACTCACAGAACACTATTTATCTACAGTGTATTTTTGGTGAACAGTGCATTTTTGGGAATCTTTCCCTAATCTAAACACACCCTTAATCTCTCCCCGTTTTAGCTGTACCAGTTCCATTTGCTTCTGAGTTCCCGACTTCCACTAATCGCCTACTTGTCCAACAAGAACAAGAGCAGCCGCACAATTTGACATTTCACAGCCACGTACCCATGTCGTGAGACTAAAAAACAAAATCCTCCACCTTGAAGTGCAAGAGCCAAGAAGGTAGCTACTTACTATATTACTAACAGATGATCACTGATTGAGCAGACGACTCCTCACATAAACCATCACAGCTCACATCACATCTCAGATCTCTGAGCACAACGCTAATCCAATGGCCGCGGCCACGGAGCCCAGGGAGGTGGAAGCTTTACGGCGCCTGGGGCAGCGCCCACGCCGCCATGGCCCGGAACGCGCTCGCTCTCAAGGGCGTGCGGTGCGAGTACGTGGAGGAGGACCTTGACAACAAGAGCGACACCCTGCTCCGCCTCAACCCCGTCCACGGCGGCAAGGTCCCCGTCCTCCTCGTCGACGGCCAACCGCTCGCGGAGTCGCTCGTGATAATCGAGTACGTCGACGAGGCGTGGCCCGAAAGCCCACCGGCGCTGCTCCCGCCGGAGCCCCGGGCGCGCGCCGCGGCGAGGTTCTGGGCGCGGTTCTTCCACGACGAGGTGTCGCCGCTGTCGCGCGCGGTGGTGCTCGCCGACGCCGAGGCGGAGCGGGCGGAGCTGGCGCGGGAGGTGAAGGCGCGGATGGCCGTGATGGAGGCAGGGATAGCGGAGGATTTCGCCGGCGATGGCGAGGGGCCGTTCGTGCACGGACGGAGCCCCGGGCTGCTTGATGTTATAATTGGCTCGTGCGCCGTGGGGACCCGGGTGCTCGCCGCCGTCTCCGGGGTGGAGATCGTGGAGCCCGGGGCGACGCCGCGGGTGCACGCCGCCGTGGCCGCGTTCGATGAGCTGGCCAAAGGGTTTGGTACCACCGTGCCGGATGAGCTCCTCCTTGCGAAGCTCCTCGAGAGGAAGGCGAGGTCTCGCGCTGCGGCCGCGTGACGCGTGCGTGATTGGTTTCTCTTTTATAAACTACACACAGTCTACATCTACAGTTGGTAACAACAACACACACAGGCAACAAAACAAAACATAGTCACCTAATAACAGATTTGTTCTCTCTTTTATAAGAGAGAAATGTCCACTTTTCACCCTTCAATTGTTGGAAAAATCTGATTTTCAACCTATAAAACCCGAGGTTCATTCAACTATCGAAGCCATGAAAAATTACTAAATTAGCCTTTGGGTGGTTTCATTAGTGGTTTTCTAGTTTTCAAAAAGTATAAAAATAATATAATTTAAAAAACACAAATAATTTATTTTCATTAGAAAAATGAACCTAGTGGTAATTTTTTTTCTAAAAATGTGACTTATATGTTGGTGCACCATTTAAAGTTATTTGTATATCATTTATGTTATTCTAAGTATTTTAGAAAAATAACAAGCCACTAGCAATATAAATAGATAATATCTAAATAACATTAAATAATGTTCGAGTAGGTAAATTTAAAAAATAATAAACCTACATTTGTTAAAAAAAATTGGTCTTGTGTTTTTATTATTTTTCAATTTGAAATGAATTCATAATGAATTTTAAGTTTAAATAATATTACTACTATTTTCATAAAACTGATTTAGGGGGTAATTTGATCGGTTTTGAGAAGTTGAGGGGGTGATGTAGACCGTTTCATAGGTTGGGGGTTATGTAGTCCAACCTCTATAGGTTGGGGGGTTACATAGACTTTTCCCAATGAAAAAATGTCTTCAAACCAGCATGCAATAATGTTCGGTTTGAATAGTTGGATGATATTTCATATCTAATTTTGTAGTTGTAGCCGTTCAAAATCTTACTTTTGTAATAATTAGACGATGAAAAATAAACTTGTCCTTTTTTATAATTAGCAATGGATGTACCCGCAAAAAAAAATAGCAATGGATGGGCCGACAATGCAAACAGCACAGATGGGGCACATGCATGATGGCTGATGATTAAATTTGAGTGGCCCAAAACCTCCAAATTCCCCCTATGCGTGGTAAGCAAGGCCTGCGACGGGTATGCTACAGACCATGGGCCAATTAATAGATCTAACAACAAATTTGGGCCTAAATCTGGCTGCAAAATTTGAAATCGTTGGTGGTGGGTTTCATAATTGGCCCAATATGCTGTAGTGGACGAAATCGCCCTATAATTACAGCTGGTGTACACTGCACAGACAAGTGGCTGCAGAAATGATAGTCGATATCGTGGGGTTACATGTAATTTCGGAATGAGAAGGCAGTCACTTTGATGTGAACGAAATGGTTTTTCAGAGCTTTCGATGCGATTTGGCGAATTTATTACTTGGTTCAGCTTGCAAGATGGTGTGGATTGGTCTGGTCCCATGCAAAGAGGATCAAATCATGCACCGATCTTTCCAGGCAATTTTGTAGATGAATGGTTGCTTTTATCTGAAGTTCCGTCGCTTTTGTGACAAAGAAAATGCTGGATTGTGGATTACCATCCTACAAATAGCTGGTTCAAGGTTGATAGCCACTAGGCTGACAGATGTATTGTCAAGTCTCTATTAAACCTTTCTCAACTCCATCCCACGACTTGTGCAAAAGTGTCCATTCAAAGCCACGTAAATTGTTGAAAGAGTGGTTGAGACAAATATTATGTAAATCAAACAACACAAAGCTGCTCAAACCTAATCTTGAAGACATGCATACAACAACTACGTTTAATATGTCGATGTCTCAAGCAAATAGGAGAGAAGAACTTTAATTAATTAGCTGAAAAAACTAAACATTTAGCTTATTTGAACTTCTTCACCACTTGACCTGATGTTTGACAACTAGCTAAAATCTTAAATCGATATAATCGTTTCAATATATAGATGATCTGAATCTATAGTAACAATATAATTAAATTTACCTCTACTTTTCAAAAAGACGTTAAGTGAAAGACAAGAAATCATGCATATTGGTATGGCGGCAAACCCAGTCGTGGAACAAGGACAATAGAACAGAGCAAACTCAAACATGAATTGTTGCGTCGAAAGTAATCCATGTGGTCCGAGGTAGAGATAGTGTGCACATCCTGCTTGATCTCGGCGGATACGGCTTTGTGTTATTGCTGGAAGCTTCTGAGTTCTGAGAGTACAAATTAAAGGGGGCATGCCACATGGACATTCTCTGTTCACACTGTACGTATGCGCACACGTTGGTGCAGTATCACTATACACGTGTATAATAGTGCAGACTATTTTCGCAGGGACCACCATGTGCTCTTCAGTTTCCATGTATCCTGTTTCTGAGTACCCATTATAGGTGGGTTACTCAAACCCTCCAAGGATGGCCTTCCTTCATCGACGATGCCATTTCTACATATATATGTTTTTATCTACAAAATATTCTAAATGCTCTAAAGATACATACTTTTCATTATCTTATTGTAACAAGTGTGATGATAGGTTTCGTTAGTAACAATTTTATTTACTTTGCACCACACATCCATATGTATTTGACATGTATTTAATTAAATAATATATTTGTAATTATATCAATAACACTTTTGATTTTTATATGGGTACACTTTAAGATTTTATTATATTATATCATTTATATTAGGATTTAGGGTTACTTTAATTTTTAATAATGATATCGTTGATAATTTACATGAAAATTTGGGGGTATTTAATATTATTTTTATAATGATATAGGTGGGTAATATACATGAATATTAGTGGTTATTTAGATTTTTTATAATGGTAAAGGTGGGGAATTTATATGCATTTTAGGGGTTACTTTAGTTTATTTTATAATGACAGAGAAATGTAATTTATTAAAAAATATAACAGATCAAATGGTATGAATCATGAGAATTTCTAGGATTTCTTTATTTTCTTATATTTGGACAGTCAATAGGGGAAGCCCTTAACCTTTTTTTTATATAATTTTCTTTTATCCCAAACCCAGTTTAGCTCTCGGAGTCCAGTTTTATCCCAAATGCTACTCAGGTGCTCTAACCACTAGGCTAGAGACGTAGGATCCTAAGTGGCTTCACGTGAAACCTTCAAAAGAAGTCTCCAATTAGTAAAATATTGTTTATGCCGGTTGATCATGTCCGATGGAAGAAATCGTTTTTCAGAGACAAATAAATAGCTGAGCTGTGTCAAACTTCGTGTTTTGTTTGACAAGAAAAACACAAGAGAACTACTTAACAATCCCCAAAAAGAGGAATACCTGCATCATTATTCTGTGGTGCTTCCAAAAAGCTAGCTGATGCAGGACATTTCGCTCAAATGATTTTTCCAATAGCCGTGATCAGGAGAAAATGGCAAAAGGAGAGGCTGACAGTCCTCCAGATCTATCCCAGTGGAAGCAACATGAGGCCTACACTCCCCTAAGCTTTTTTCACCAATCACACAAATAAAAAGGTCGACGCACTAAACCCAAATCGTGCAGAATCGCACCGTGGTTGCCAACCCCTTTCTAATTTCGTTTTCGGTTCTCTCATGACTACTCTGATTGAGTGACAGTTACCTTGCATGAGTTCAATTCGGCCACATTTATATCCATGGATGAACCCTGCGTCTCCAGGTCACCAGTGAGGTGAAAGAAAATGACGCGAGGGCACCGTGTGCCCCCTGCCTTTAATTCTACCACTCGACGGCACCCGTACACCGACCCGTGACGATGGAAATTCCAAAGATTCCAGACACCACCTTCTAAGCTCCATGACCAGTTCCTGTCAGCAAAAATACCCACTTCCAATCTTCCATCAAAAGTCTCTCATAACACCTCACAAAGGAGATAACTGAGTAAACAAGCATTATACAAACCAATTTAATATGACCCACCTAATCTTGCCTTTCTTGAGAATATAATATAGTAATAAAAGGGCATAAGCCTTGCACTTAATGCGCCTGTTATCCTTGTGTCAATCATTGTGGACTTTCCCTTAGGAGGTTCGTCAAGAAAGCTGAGTAAGGATCAAACTATCAAAGCAGCATTTCTACTTCTAGCTAGGATCATGAGTACTTGTTTCAATGACATATGGGTCCAATCAACAAATCTTGGGCAACTCACTCGACCGATCTGACTGTCAGTGACTGTTCATTGACAGTTCCATGAAGTGAATAACAATGGTGTGCCTCCCAGGAGCACCAAAATGGTGTGCAGTGCACGCGTGGGGCCAGTGCAAATCTTCCTCGTCGTTTGCACACCTGAATAATATGAAACTCCCAAAAGACCCCAAATTCCAACGCAACTGTCACCTGATCGCTACAAGCATTAGCAGCGCGGCTCAGTGCGCGGGGACACATGTCATCTCAGCTGTGGCGGGCCGGCGGGCGGCCATACATGATGTTCGACGGATCGTCGACGCCGATCATGCACCGATAGTGTAGATTGTGTCACAGCTAACGTTAACGTTGCCCATGTGTTTCTGGGACAGTGTTGCTTGCTTTGGTTCAGCGTCGGACTGACGACGGTTCAGAAGAAAATCGGCGGGAGGTGTGGCCTACAAATCCAGTGGTGGTGGCCTATACCTTTCGCCGCGGACTAGCGGCGCTCGTGGGTGGAGCTGGCCGGGGAAATGAGAGGATATCTTCTTTTGGATGGAAAAAATAATGCGTATATTTCAAGCGCAAACAATCTTGTGCTAGTTTGCATAATTTGAGGTTACTCGACATTATGCTTTAAGGAACTTTAGCACGCTTGAGGAGAATATTTTGGTGTGGAGCCGTTGAGGGCACCGTGTAGGGTTAGGTTGATACCGTCCCCAAGACTAAAGAAGCGGTAATGCCCAACCATGCAGTCTTGTCAGCTTTTAGCATTGCATATGTAGTGCTTCCATATACTCAGTGAGATGCCAAAGAAATCAAGCAATATCAAGCATGATCAAAATGCTACTGCTGTGTAGTGCATATTCTGATAATGACATCTATAGGTAGTTTTTAGGGAAAAGTCTATTTTTCACCCCCAACTATTATAAAAGTCTAATTTTCAACCCACAACTACAAAACCAGACACCAAAGACCCTCCAACTATCCAAACCATGCAAAATTGGCCCTTTGGGTGGTTTTGTATTTTCCAAAAAGATAAAAAATAATTTTATATTAAAAAAACATAACTAATTTATTTTGAATTACAAAAATATGAATTTAGTGATAATGTTTTTCTAAAAATGTGACCTGTATGTTGGTGCGCTATTAGAAGTTATTTGCATATTTTTATTTTTATTCTAATTATTTTTAAAAAAACAATAAGACACTAGTAATATAAACATATAATATCCCAATAATATTAAATAGTATGCCAATAGGTTGGTTACATTTTAAGAGAACTTTTGGCACTGATTTCATATTTTTTGGGCTAAAATGAATTAGTTATGATTTTTTTTAAGTTCAAATAATATTTCTGATATTTCTATAAGTTCAAAACCACCCTCAAAACCACCCAAAGAGCCATTTTGCATGCTTTGGATAGTTGGATGGCCTTTAGTATCCGGTTTTATAGTTTGAGGTTTAAAATCAGACTTTTAACAGTTGAAGGGTGAAAAACAAACTTTTCCCTAGTTTTTACAATCTCTCTTACTCTTACTCTTCTCTTTCTTTTTTTTTTTTAAAAAAAAGTCTTTCTTACTAGCAGACGCCCCCACAATAGTTAATCGGACACAATGACATTCAACATAAATGTTTATACCTGTGACCTGCAAACTGGCAAATTGTCAATCATGAAGGCGATGGAAACCAGTTCATCAGTTGACATATTTCATTGGACAACCAGCAGGGCAAGGTTTGGACTCGGATGCTATCTTCAATTCCTGCGGTGATATAGATAAGTAGCTCAACTTGGTTTGGTGGCATGAGATTGGTCTCTTCTCTGTGCCTTCTCAAACCAGCTGCTTGCAGGTTAGGATAAATAAGTTACCAAAAGACTTTTGTGAGGGAGCATTATGGGCTATAGCTTGTACGTGCTCTGAAGGACGAGAACGGTTGATCCAAGACATGCAAGTTGCTCGATCTGATTATCGTTGCCTGTAAGCAACGAGTTGCCAGTTTGTTGCCACCTAGAAAAAGTGTAGTCTCCATTTACTCCCATTGCAGGACGGAGATCACATAACTTATAAAGATCGCTTGGACAATATTGTGATAATATCAGCATCATAAGAATTAATCAACGTAGAATAACTGGGTCCTGGCTTCCTTCCTTCAACACGAGCCACTTAAATGCATAAATTTGAATTCTAGAATTAAAGAAAACGTGTGTCAGCTGTGCACTTAATCAACTCTATTTTTATGATATTCCTTTTTGCATATACTATGTGGCAACCTCACCTATTTTGACCGCACATGCATGTCGCAGCTACCCTGGAACGCCCAGAAAATGGTAAAGGCGACACACATACGGGCACGTGGTTGATCAAGAGCGCATTCTTTAGGCACATCGTGGCTTTCCGAGACCGTCCCAAGGTGCGAACTGAGCCATAGCTCAGCTGGCAAGATTTCTTGTGGTGGAACCAGCCCACCAGGGTTCGAATCCTCGACTCGGCACTGGTGTTCGTGTTTTCCTGAATTTATTTCAGGATTTAACCGACGCTATTCTTTCAGTGGTAGGCGACGTGCCCTCGATAGCGAGGCGCCTATGATGACTTCGTCAATTTGGAGGACCTATGGTGACTTTGTCAATCTGTAGAATTTATCGGCCCAGTCTTTCTGAGGTGCTCATAGAGGTAGGGTTGCGTGCCTATATTTATAGGGGCAAGTGTGCGTGTGCGTGACCTTTCGGAGATGCTCATAGAGGTAGGGTTGCGTGGCTATATTTATAGGGGCAAGGTGCTCATAGAGGTAGGGTTGCGTGGCTATATTTATAGGGGCAAGTGTGAGTGTGTGTGACCATCCAAGGTCGGCTACAACGACCACACGTACCGGCACTACGAGGAGATCAGAAGGTCGGCTACAACGACCACACGTACAGGCACTACGAGGAGATCAGGATCAGGAGCACCGCTAATTGTTCCAAAGTATACTTGACTGCTCCCTGTTAATGGACATTATACTGCCATGTCAAAAAAAAAAGAAGACAATGTGTGGACACTGCGTTCATACGCCCTACACACGATCTCGTTGTCACGGCAACTGTTGGCGGTTGATCCGTAGGTCATACTAGGGCCCGGGGGGGGGGGGGCACATGGTAGTGGTGGTGGCACCCTTTTGCCCTAGCGGCAGCAGTGCAGCACTGACCTGAAATCCGAGGGCGACTCTCAGATCGACGAAATCTGGGATCAGTGCACCCGGTCTGAGGTTCTCGTTTGGGCAGCCTGCTTTGATGGACAGGCATGACCTGGCATTGGATCCCCAAGTGTTTATGCACGTCCATCGATCTGTCCTTTATTTGTTTTCCCCCCTCTTCCTTTTTGGAAACGTGCAGCCATGTATGGTCAGGTTTCACAGCCGTCTAGCTTGGTCACTGCCCTATATATGGCGCGTGCGTCTCGAACGATTATTATGTATGTGCCTTGTAGTGGGATTTATGATGATCTGGAAATGCGTCGTCTACATATATGATTTGGCCTGATAGATGAGCCATGGAGGCACGGAGACGGACTCGAGGGCGAGGGTTCCGGTGAGGGCATCACCTGCTGCTTTTGCCGCGCATGCCCCGCGGTGACGTCGCTGCGCACTGCGTGGCGCCGCGGGGGGACACGGGTGGTGATGCATGGGGTAGGCAGGTGTACCGCGGGTCGGGTCCGCCGGGCGCGCGGCATCAGTATTCAGTGGAGGGGAGGGTACGACAGTTCCTGACCTGGTTGTGTGCAGTGCAGTGAAAGGGGCTTAAGCCTTTAGCTTCAGGTGGTCCTCCGTGTGTGGCATGCTGAAGCTGTGCATCGGCGCCGGTCAACTCGGAAACAGAACTGTAACTCGTGTTGGGTTAGCGCGATGATGGGAGTGGCGAGGCCCGCACACAGAGTGGCCGGGACCAGTGTTTTCATTGGTGCTGCGACGGGAGTGTTCTGCTAAAGTTTGGCTGGAGGAGAGGGATCAATGATTGTGCGCGTGCGGCTTGAGAGGGAAGGGGAGTTTAATTAGGTAGCCGCTCGGGACCACAGCGGGTGCGGCGTTTGACGTGGCACAACTTTGGCAACGACGACGTAGTTTTAGACGGTTTGCTTTCATCTCCTCTCCCAGGTGGTGTGGTGTAGTGTTGTGTGCGTTTGTTTGTGGTGTTGGGCACACTTCAACGTGTTATGTATGAATTCTTTTTCTTCTTATGACGGAGGAGTACTCCTGCTATCTTTTTTTTTTTAAAGAGTGGGGTTATCGTTCCTAGATTACTCCTATATAACTCCGTAGGGCTATTGGTTTGCCAAGATTATTAGGGCCTATATAGTTTTTGGTGTAGGCATGATCTGAAATAATGTAACCACTCTTTTATGTAGCTTATGAATTATTGTTAATGTTAACAAGCAAGTGTATCCGACAAGGCCTTATTGCTCGCCATTGCCGGACCCAGACATCGAATGGACCTCGGGTAAGCCACTGCCCATGTAATCCTGCCAAGTCGCTGTCTATGAATTTCTTGAAGGCCCCTAAAGGACTAGTCTTTTTTTTTAATAATGTTATTTCAATTTTCACGGCAGTCACCAGCACTGACATGAGCATGATATGCTACTCCATGCATAGTGCGCGATGGTATCATCATTCACCACCAACTGACATCAGAGTATCAGACCACTGCATGCCTAGCTAAGATTGACCCAACATAAGCAAAAAAAGGCATCCGAATATGGTATTAAAAAGTACTGTAAAAAAAGGAGCTCAAACCAAAGGGAAAAGATAATCAAAGGAGTTGACAAAAAGGCAGTAAATCCATATACTTCTTCCAACATGCATGCATCTTTTGCAAACAAAGCGAAACCCCCAATCAGCTGCATCATTTACCTTTTGAAACTCTGACGCAATACAAAGCCGAAGATTACATAAAAAAAAAGCATACATTGCTCCGAGATCCCCGCTGCTGTCAACGACGACGCGTACACGCGTGCGTATACATATATACGTACGTATAGGCAATGGGAGAAAAAAATACAAACATACGTAGGTACGTACACCAAGAGTATGTACCGGTACACACACGCAGCTCTAGCTCTCTCCCACCTGAGGCCTTGAACAGAGCGAGCACACATCAGTACACGTACATGTACACACACACACGTGTGGCACATACTTTCACACATGCATTCGCGACACGCACGCATGGCAGTGAGGAGAGTGAGTGGCGAACACCTAGCCCCCTTCCGTGTTAGACGTGGTCGAACTCGTCGGCGGCGAGGGCCGACTGGCTCTGCATGCGGCGGAGCTTGAAGGAAGAGAGCCTCTGGGGCCCGTCCTTGGTGGGGTTCTCCTCGAAGCGGATGTAGGTGTAGACCCAGGCGCCGGAGAGCGTGCCGATGACGGGGCCGAGGAAGTAGATCCAGAGGCCCGTGTAGACGTTGCTGGCCACCGCCGGTGCCAGCGTCCTCGCCGGGTTCATCGATCCGCCGGACACAGGCCTGCAAATGCCACTCGTTTCCCCGCGTCTTAATCAGCTTAATTACATGGTATTATATGTGCGTTCGTCAGCGTGCCTTAGTGTGTGCAAGCATGTTTTTCCTATACTAGATTGTATGTGTTATAGGATTCTTGACTAGTGTCAGAAGTGTTCGTTTGCATAGTTTTCCAAAGTCAGAGGGTTAAGGGAATCGTTTGCACAAATAAGTCAGTGAAGGCAGGATTGTGATGTCACGTTTTAAACTAGTAGACAGTACCCAAAGAAAACTACGATGGCATGAGCTAACAGGGTTCGCTGAACCTAGTTCACTCAAGGTGGGGGGTCTCGACCTGTCGCAGCCAGAGGTTCAGCCTGTGTACAACAATACGGTAGCAAAAGAACGTCAACAGCTTGAAAAGTCGCATGCTTTCCTGAAAGGACCTATAGCTAGGCGCGATTTCTTCAGTCTCACTACTGCTAGCTCTTTCGTCTAAAGTCTACCATGTGTTTAATTCCTCGTGAGGGTACTATTGCCATGTGTGTGATGTGTCCTTGATGCTAATAAGGTCAGCTACTAGTGTGGTCAGTGCTCATCAGTGGTATATGCATGATTCATTGTTTCGTTCGAATTACCCTGCGAAGATGGACGTAATGCAAACCGCGGAACCGACTGCTAACCCGGCCAACTCACCCACCTGCAAAAACCAGACCAATAAGCAGAGAACGTCGGCGTCAGGGGCAACGAGATGAACACAAAAGAACGAAGAAGAAACAGGGGGAGGGAGGCATCAGCTAGCAGTGAGTGTAGTTAAGGGAGGAAGGTACACGACGACTCACCGCCCTGGAGTCCGTGGCGACGGCGCAGGTGACGAACATCATGTTGAAGGTGACGACGATCTCGACGACGAGCGCTTGCCAGTGTGGCCCCGACGGCGTGGTGACACCGATCACCTCGATCGGGTGCAGCACCGCCTTGAGCACGAACGCCGCGCACATCGCCCCCGTGACCTGCGCCGCCCAGTAGAACGGCACCTGCAACGACCACAAAAAAAAACATCAGCTAGAGCTAGAGGATGCACATACAGTTTAGCTTATGACGCATGCAGGCAGGTCCCAGGCACCACGTACGACGCACGGGCACGAGCTCACCAGGTCCGTCGAACCGGGCCGGCCAGGCGAGCAAAAGGATCGGAATATGCCGCCCGCACCGTGTTGACGCACGCACGCGCGTGTGGCAGGCTGTGTTCTGCAGGCTGTGGGCTGTGTTCACTAAAACGAGAGTAGAAGTACTTTTTTTCCTGGCAAGCGTATTATGTGAGGAGGATGAATAGAAAAGATAAAATTTTTTTTAGAAAGCGTGTTATGTAAGGGGGATGAATAGAAAGTAACAAGAACTTTTTCCATCTAAACACAGCCGCAACTGTACGAGGCGTGTGGGATGCGGACTTTGTAAGCATGCCACGCGAGCCGCTCGCTAATTCTTCCT
The DNA here is from genome assembly GCA_015342445.1 of Digitaria exilis. Classification (NCBI taxonomy): domain Eukaryota; kingdom Viridiplantae; phylum Streptophyta; class Magnoliopsida; order Poales; family Poaceae; genus Digitaria; species Digitaria exilis. The sequence goes on from JACEFO010001666.1 coordinate 604,946, forward strand.
GGTTCGATCCAATCTCGTCTCTCAGATTCTATTCCAAGCTCCCCACATCTCCTTTCTATCTCGCTCGCCGCGCGCCGGTCAAGTGCCATCAGCATCCTCTTGATGGCCATCACCAAGAGATCGAGTCATGGCCAAGATGCACCGTCTCAGCTACCTCAAAAAAAACGCCGCGAGAATGTCAACGCCGCCGCTCCGGCCCGGCCCCGGCCGGATGGTACGACACGGTGGTGGTTGGTTGCTGCAACTTGCCATTAGCGGAAGTTAATTGTCGGGGCTCTTCGTCGTAAGCACGTACTCCTGCCATTACGAGAGCCCTAATGATCATGAGCAAATAATTATTCGCTCTAGTCTGCACTACGCCAAGTTGCCCAATCATGCATATCCGTCTCACCTGCTGCTCTCTTTTTTTAACAATATTCTTTCTGTATTCGAGGTCGTCGAGTATCTACTGTCTGAGGTTGTTTGTATCGGTTCACATGCATGCATGCTCGGCGAGCGAGCTCACCGATCAGCTTGTAGCCAATAATGCGTGCATAATATTGTTTTTGTTTTGGGTCTGCATGCTACCGACCTGACATACCCTGGCTAGGAAATTGCAAAGATAAGCCGTTTGCGTAATACTAGACTTGTTTTAAGTAATTGTGCCCTGGATGCACGTGTCAACTTGTGCTACATACTAAAGTGTAGGGGTGCTGATTCATCATTGGCGGCCTATTGTATCCAGTTGGCAGATAATCCATCGTATCCTGCAAGTTGTCTAGGTTTCTTTGAAGTTTATTAGTAGGATGATGAGCACACATAATTTTTTTTAAAAAAAAAGCGTTTAAAATTGGCTGCACCATGTGATCGCCATGCAAACTATCTAAAGTTTTGTCTCGTGGTAAAACAGCTCTAGAGTTTACCCTCTGGTTTCGTTGTTTATTTTTACACTTTTTGATTTGTCTAAACCCCATACCTGCACCGTGTGGCTGAAATATTCCGAAAACTTGTTTCTATTTTTTTATTTAGAAAAATACATAGCTCTATCGCGTGTTCTGAAAAAAAAAGGTTAATTAGATTGTAGCCTGCCTGTGTGTGACATGTATAGCTACTAGCCAGGTACACAACACGGCCATGACAACATGTGACAAGTAAGTTCTACTGAACTCCTATAAAGAAAAGATTGAAATAGCAGCGGACCCAACCAATGAGCTGCCGCGCGCGAAAAGAAATATGATGCCAGCACGCTAGGAGCAGCTATAGCTCTTCCGGTAGCAGGACGAACACGAAACAATTCGAGGGCAGAGATGAAGATCCAACGGCGCCCAAGATGGGACGGATGGATGTGTTGCCAGTGCAGTTGGTACACACGTACGTATACTACACGTACCTGAATCCAGGGGAAATGCCGGAAGCACGCGAAGGAGAGCGTGACGGCGGGGTTCATGTGGGCGCCGGAGATGTGTCCGGTGGCGTAGATCATGACGGTGACGATGAGCCCTCCGGCCACCGACTGCCCCAGCTGCGAGACGCGCTTCATGTCCTCGCCGTAGATGGACGCCGCGCCGCACGTCACGAACACCAGCAGGAACGTTGCCACCACCTCCGATATCACCTGTCACGTGTTAATTTCACCGTCGTCATCCTCACGAGCATGATCAGTAGTACATAATCATATCATCAGTGATCATCCCGGCCGTGTTATTAATTGCCACGGCGAGTTGGTTAATTGCACGGCTGGAGCAGCACACAGCCAGAGCTAACAATATATATACGTACCTTCTTGAGGAGGTGGGGAGGGAAGATGTCGGCGAGGGATTTCTCCGGGTAGTACATGGTGGGGGCGACGGAGCCGCCCTGCACGGTGGAGAGGTCGTGGATCTCGTTCGAGTAGTTCACCCGTGAGTTCGCCCTCGGCGGCGTGGAGGTGGTGGCCATGGTCGATCGATCGCCTATACTAGCAGGCTATGGCTCAGCTCGATCTCGGTCAGGAAGCAGCTCGGTTGCTGCGGCGGAGGAGAGGGAAGCTGCTCGACCGATGGCGCTGGCTCTAGCTGCTGCTTTGCCGATGCTCTCAGCCAAGCGGGTATTTATAGATGGGGTGGCGAGGGAGGAGACGGGCAGGGCAAGGGCGAGAGGCCACGAGCGAGGAGACGGACGGACCGGGACGGCAGGTGGTGGGCCGCGCCTGTGCGCGGTGCGTTGCCTTTGCGCTTGTGGCTGATGCGGGGGCGAGCGCGAGAGGTGAAACGAAACCCTCCTCCTGGGAAGAGGAGGTGGTGAAAACGGGTGGTGTGGTGGGGGCGTGCCATTGGGCGGAGGCTTACGTTACTGCGGCCGTGCTGCTGTGTCGCGGTCGTGCCGAGGAAAAACTTGGGAGCCGAAGCCGAGAGCGCGAGAGTTCCACGGCGGACGCGCAGAGCTGCTGAGCCTGCAGTTGCCTGCTAGCTGTACTATACTGTAAAGGACTAAAATGACTGGCCACGGCGGTTTAACTTTTGATGACGGGCTTCGGGTGGTTGATGACCGCAGAGTGTGGCCCCCCTGCGGCCGTGGCCGGCTGGGGTGTAAGCCGTGTAGTACACTAGTACTACGTCTACGGCTAGGAAAGATTAACGCCTAGATAACAAAGAGAGAGTAGAATATGCGGCCGGTTCTCAAACTTATCACGAGGTGTTATCTATGTTCTCAAACTCTCAAAATGCATTTTTAGATCCACCAACTTATTTTATCGTGACGTTTGGGTCCCCAAACTCTCAAAAAATACCAGAACCATCTTTTTGTGGCCCTAATTTTATCAGTCGTCACCGCAACCCAGCGTACTCCCTAGTCCCTACTGGTCGATCAGTCACTGGCAATCTGGCATTGGACGAAGCCCCTAAATCCGTGAACATTGTTTTCTTTTTCTTTTTACCTGATGTATATAATGGAGCCTTGCCTGACACCACCTCGATCTTGTTCCCAAAAGAAAATGTAGTAGTTCCAATACTTGGCTAAAATACTAAGACTCTCCTAAATTTTGATCCGACCTCAATCCAAAGTTCTAGACCGTTGTCCCTTGATCCAGTGAAGGGCAAGGCTTACGGCACCAGATTCTTCGGTGTCGGGGCGCACCTAATCCCAGCCGGCCCGGTTGTCGGATCGCCATTGGATCCCGTAAACTAGTGGCGTCTGATTGGCCAAGATCATCGCTTAAATAACCTTTGCTCTCGGCAGGGGAGTGAGTAGCAAATCGGTAGCACGTCCAAGTGCGTGGCACGAGCATCACGCCACCCATACAACCTGCCAAATAGACGGCGTGGGCTTCGAAACACAACACCAAAAACTATGCATGAAATTTGGAGTAGTTCGTCGACACGGACATCTGTCACTGCGAACACCGATTCAGTATGTTTTTTGTTTTTGTTTTGTAACTTCACGATATTCCATGCGACAAAATCGATAGAGACCTTTTCAATGCTTCCACAACTGTAACGGTTGGAAAGGGTGATAAAACCAACTTTTGGCACTCAAGTTGGATCCACGGGCTGGCTCCGAAAAACATAGCCCCGCTGTTGTTCTACAAATCCAAAAGGAAGAATATCTCGGTGTCCAAGGCTACCGAGGATAACAATTGGATACGTCACATTTCTCCCATCCACACAATGGCAGACTTACATGAGTATATTGAATTATGGAGTGAGATAAGGCTTGTCCCTCGTGACATGGGCATGAGTGATGAGATTACGTGAAAATAGACACACGATGGCCAATATACTACGCAAAGTGTTTACCGGATTCAATTCCAGGGATGACAGAGTAAATGAACTTTCACGCCAATCTGAAAAGCAAAAGCAGAACCTAAATGTAGAATTTTTGTAAGGATCCTCCTTCAACATAAAATCCTCACGGCCAATAACCTAGCAGAAAGAGGATGGCCGCATGACCCATTATGTAACCTATGCAACTCCCGACCAGAAACACCAACACACCTATGCTTGGAGTGCACGTACACCAACGATGTTTGGAATCAGTTGACTACTAGCCTTGGCAGACATGATCTTCAAATTCCCTCAACTCGCTCCTTAAACCTATGGTGGAAGAAACTACTCCCTCCATCCCAAATTGTAAGTCGTTTGACTTTTTTGCCTCAACTTTGACCACTCGTTTTATTCAAATTATTTTACAAAATGTCATATTTTTTGTTATGGCTAGCTTTAGTAATAAATGAATTTCAAGAATGACTTCAATTTGACTATATTTGCACAAATTTTTTGAATAAGACGAGTGGTCAAAGTTGGTGTCAAAAAAGTCAAACGACTTACAATTTGGGACGGAGGGAGTACATCGTAAGTTTCACAGAGAATATAAATCCTCCTTTGATGGCCTAGTCATCTATTTTTGGTGGAATATTTGGAAGGAGAGAAATAGAAGAATTTTCCAGCAGTCTTCAAAACCAGTGGTAGAAGTGGCTTCACTAATCAAAGCGGACGTGGAATTGTACCAAACGGCAAAGTCAAGAGAGTCGGTTTGATTTCCTTAGTTGCTAATATGAGCTAAAAGGAGTTGTACAGTTGTTAAAAAACAGCTGGCTTGCTTTGCTTTGTTTCTTTTTTCTTATATCCTAGTCGTAAGTTGTAATGGGCCAGGTGTTTTTTCCTTTGTTTGTTTTTTTCTCCTTCTAATAAAAATTACGGCAAATCTTTTGCCGTTCCGTTCTAAAAAAAATGTTACCTTCACTCAAGAGGACGAAACGAACAGTCCTCTCAGAGATAGCTCTGTCCTCTCCGGGATACCAAACAAAAGAAAGAAAGAAAGAAAGAAAGAAAGAAAGAAAGAAAGAAAGAAAGAAAGAAAGAGTAGCAGCTGCTCTATGCAGAGGGTCCTCTGTCCTGTTCTGGAGATAAAACAATGGAGGCTAGTTGCAGCTTCGTCATGGAAGCGGCGTAGTACGCTGTAAAGCGCGTGCTGAGCCGGCCGGCGTGTGGCCGAAGCCGAAGCCGACGACGTCGACTTCTCGTGACGCCGGCGGTACGGCGCCGACGAGAGCAAGCCAATGTTTCCGATTGTTTTCAAAGCTCTGATATTTTCTACCGGATTTGGGTATCGTCGTCTGAAGGCGACCTCGACAGAGCATCGACGATGTTTCCTATTGTAATTTTTTTCACTCGATACGTACTACAGGTAGAAGGTACGGTGTCCTCTTCCGCAGCATACGGCGAGTACGGGCGTACGGTTCCGCGACACAGTAGTGGAAGTCGACATGGATACCATGGCCGCCACTGTCACTCTGTCATCGATCAGAGTGACGACGAGTGTGAACTGTGAATGAACGAGGGCCAGATCGATGAGCGAAGCCGGAAATGTGAAACGGGTCCGTTTGTCATCTCGAGCAATTACTCAAGGGCTCCGTCGATGATCCTGTTGATTGTGCTGAAGTGCTGATCGAGGGCGCAGTGAGTGGCTTGCAACGACGCAAGCACGCTAAGCAAGCGTTGTGCTTCCTAATTCCACCCGTTCTTCAATCCAGAAAGGGATCGCGACGATTATTACCTAGTATTAGGCTCGTGATCCTGGTGCTAATCGTGGAGGGTCGATCGACCGCGCGTGATTAAGCGAGCACGGACGCCACCGCTAACCACTCCACATCTGCCGTAATTGGCTTCGTCGTCGGGGGCACCAACAAACCAACTGCCGGCAGGCAGCCACGTCACGCGCTGACAAACGCCGCCGCGCGCGCGCGTGCGCGTCCACCATTGCTTGGTGGTGGTCAGCTTGCCAAGGCTGGCTGGGTTGGGTAGCTACTACTCCTAGTCACGATGGGGCGAAGGGGTGAAGCAAGCAACCCGGTAACCGTCGGGCGCGGCCAGTTTTTTCTTCGCCCCGTTCCGTGGCACTGTAGACGATATGCGGGTACAGGGCACGCAGTGAGCGGCGAGCAAAAGGCTGGAATGGATGGCTGGCCCTGACCGGGAGGAAAATGCGAGCGAGAGAAACCGACATGGCAATGAAATCAAGCTGCGCCGGCTGACTAATATAAAGTACCTTAAAGGGTTTAGTTAAAGTCTCCGAGTTCCTGTGTTTACTTCAATTCAAGAATCAAGATTCAACATCTCTGATGGCTCTCTAACTCTGGGAGGAGCAGCCAGAGGCAGGCTCATCAGAATATGGCACCATACATCTTCAATGCAGAGCCTTTTACAACTCCAATAGTATGTACTGCGGTGCTTGAATGTCCTTTGGTTTCTCTGTTCAATCCCAAGAACGAACTTGCACTAGATCGACTGTACGTACAACCGATCAAGTAGGGAGAAGGTATATTCAAAATTCTTCAGTGATCTAGGGCTGTAGGCCTGGGCCGGAACTGCATCCCGTTCCTGATCGAGCAGCAGCTTGCTACGTACGTCCGGAATGATGATGAGACAATTACTTATTTGGCCCTGAAAAAAGTTTCCGTTCCTTCCTTAGCCCTGAAAAATTTTTCATCCATTCCTTTTGAAAAATTTTTCATCCATTCCTTTCGTGACTCTGCCGTCCAATTGAAGGGTTAACACCGTTAACCAGGGCGCAAAAAGACATTTTTGCCCCTGCACATGAAAAGTTATTGCTGGAAGCTATTTTTTAGGGCAAGTAATTATTTTGAGCATTTTGACAAGTAATTGTTTTGAGCATTTTTTTGTTGTGCCATTTCATATTGTTTTTAACATACAAATGAGAGATAATTATGTCCAGAAACAGCCTCCAACTATAACCTTTCATTTTTAGGGGCAAAACTGTCTTTTTGCGCCCTAGTTAACAGTGTTACCCCTTCTAATTGGACGGCAGGGCCACGAAAGGAATTGATGAAAAACTTTTGACCTTATAGGGAACGAAATTTTTTTCAGGGCCACGAAAGGAACGAGTACTTTTTTCAGGACCATATAAGGAATTAACTCAATGATCATCCACTTGGGGTACCCGGCCGGTGGACGGTGGCCAGTGGCCATACCCTTTGGCGACGGCAGGCAAAGGGGGACAGGCACCTAAGCTGCCTCTCATGGCGTTACTACTTTGGCGTACACCTTCATAAAGTCCAATGCGTACACCTTCATAAAGGCCACTGCTGCAACTTCAGCAAGTCCACAGCAAGTACTACTGTCTACTAGTAGAGTAGTGCTACTGTTGCTTGACCTGTGTTTGCATTCTCCATATTGATTGCTTCGAATGGATGCGATGAACGAACCAAACTACGGGACAATGGATCTGCCACTATCTTCAATGGCCGTACAGGATCTTATCGATCTGGTGGTTGGAGCCTCTCGGGGGAGGAAGAACGAAGAAGGAAGAAGCCCTTGGGTCAAGGGAAACTTAAATGGGAAATTACTTGGATAATTGATAAACTTGCAAGTTTCGTGCTGGAATTTCAAACGTTCGCATATTTTCTTGATTCAGTAGGCAGCATGGCAGCATCCTTACATTTGCTTAGTCATGATTTTCCCTTCCTGATAGGTTTTGGAGTCATCGATCAGTTTCCTTTTCTGGCTGGCTAAAGGATCCATGCATGCTCATGTCGTTGTTGTTGTTGAGCGAGTGCAAGCAGAGGATCTGTCATGGTTTGTTGCTTGATGTCATATGGCAACCAACTGGCAGCACGTGAATAAAATATATACTCCTACATCATATATGTGCAAGGGAAAAGTCTAATTTTTACCTTTGAATTGTAACAAAAGTTTGATTTTTAGTCCGCAACTATAAAACCAGATACAAACGACCATCCAACAATCAAAGTCGGACAAATTTGACCATTTGAGTAGTTTCACAGGTGGTTTTATGTTTTCAAAAATTATAAAAACTATTTAATTAAAAAATTCATAACAAACTTGTTTTAAGTAAAAAATATGAATATTATTTTCCAAAAATATAACTATATGTTGATACACCATTTCGTGTTATTTGCATCTTATTTATTTCTATTCCTAATATTTTTTAGAAAAACAATAAAACACGAGCAATATAAACAATAATACCCAAATAACTTTAAAAAAATGTACCAATAGACAATTTATATTTGTAGGAAACTTAATTTTGGCATATGTTTCATATTTTTAATTTAAAATAAATTAGTTATGAATTTGAAAGTTTAAACAATATTCTTTTATGTTTTTCATAAAATGGTAATTCACTCAAAGGGCTAAATTTGTTTGGTTTTGATAGTTGTATGACCTTCAGTGTCTGATTTTGTGGTCGTAGGTTGAAAGTCAGACTTTTGCCATAGTTGGATGGTGTAAACCTGACTTTTACCTATATGCAATGTGTATGTCACCGACCAGGTGATGTAAAAAAGGCATATGGGTAAATGTAGAGAAGGTGATGGTGGGTATTCATGTAAAATTTCATCACCATGCATATATGCTTCTTGTAACCCACTGATGAAACGATAAATTTATTACTCTGGATGTTGCAGATGCAGAATGCTGTTTAGTTTTTCTAGGCACAATAAGGTGAAAGCATAAAAACATTTTCTTGTGGCAATTGTAATAAGTTTTTTTTCCTTTTTCTAGAAGCAAAGTGTGCTCGGAGTCACAACCGACATATAAACCCACACTCAAATTTTGGAAACCACACGTTATTATTGAGTAGTTCGATTCCTTGACATTTTCCCTTGAAAAGGAAAAGACAATTCCTCCTCAAATCTAAGAAGGCATTATGGCATGATACCACCACAAAGGAGATGTCTCTTTCTTTCTCTTCTATTATTGATTGTTGACAGTTGACACAAAGGGATGACGAGATGCCACTGCAGATACATGGATCTAGATGACTTCGTACTTGTTTTATTCATTGATTGTAATTAATTTATCTTCTTGTTATATATGTTGCTATCAAAACTTCTCTTATACAAAACTAAGCCCTAGAGTAGTATAGTGATTGTCTAGTTAATTAGTGTAATGCCATAATTGCTTAAAATGGAAGCCAGACAAGGACTTAATATCAGTTCTCCTTTTGGCAGCTCCATTTACCCGAAAGATTAATTAGTGACAAAGTTCTCGTTATTCTTTCACACTACTATGGTTGGAAATTATAAACACGTAATATAAATCAACCATTAAACTTATTATTTAATTTAGAATGGAATGTATTATTTCCCTGTTTTCCGGTTTGAGAATTTGTATGGTTAACTTATTTAGTTTGCTCTTATGAAGCTCTTGTTGCAATATAACGTCATGCACATTTGAAATCTATAGTATTACACTAACGTAGGTTGCTTTAGTTTGATGTAATATTCCAATAATCGTTCAGGCAATTAGCATGCATTGGTTGTTTGGCTTCTATCTCTTGAGAGATCTTCAATTTTGTTCCTTACCAACATTACCTATTTTTGTCATAATATATTTTTTAAAAGTGGAAAAATCATAACCTAGATGTATGTGAGGTGTGAGGTACAAAATCATAAATTAAACCAAGCTAGAATTGTTTTTTGTTGCGAGCTAATTTCAAGAGCTTAATTTACCTATGCAATGAAAGCTGATTCAGACAGCTTAGTGGACAACGGCGCATTCAGCATTCCATCCAACAACCAAACCAACCAGGAAAGGAATCCAACTAACCTAACTCGATAACAGCTGAGTGAACTAGACTATGGTTCAAATCAGAAAACCCTTGAGGAAGCCACCTGACAAAGAAGCTATACGCTACGCCCCCGGTCCCCGTACCGACATTTGCCACCGATGATGATCCGATCGCTTCTTGGCATCACGCCAACCGCCATGGCTTTACTTTGTCTGCCTCCAAATGCACCAGCACTACACGGTATGCTCCTCTACAGTGGCCATCGATAGATCCATGTACAGCTAGCCATCAACTTTGCTTTCTTGCCACTGTCTGTAAAGCAAGTTCCGGTGGTAGGAGGCTAGGAGCGGAGGATGCGTGCTCTCAATGCACGGCTGAATCCCGTGGCTGTAAAACCACAAAACTTTCAGAGCTCTACGCTGCTACGTACCTCCAGAAATACTCTGTCCGTCCGTTCCAAATGCACATGGAATCAAATCACTGATCAGTGATCCCAGACCATATACATGTCTGACCGATAATGTACACTGTGCGTGCGAGACGTAATGAGCAATGTCGACATGCATAATGAGCTAGCCGGCCTGATGGGACGACGATGACGACGACGAGTCGATCGGCGAGGGAATTTAAAGTTTCTTAGGCAACGCTGACCTATGCTTGCCTGCGGCTCAGCGGCTGTCAATATCGGTGCGGGGTTAACTGTGACCAGCAGTGGCTTGGAAAGGCCTGAATCGGACGAAAGAGACGAACCACAAGGGCATCACACGCACATGGTTAAAAAAAAAAAAGAAGATCGCCGGAGCCCTGGTGAAGCTGCTCGCTGCAGTCGCCGTCGACGACCACACGCGCGACGTACGGGCTGTGCAGAATCCGGCGTGGCTTATCGCCACATTCATCAGGTGCTCCGGTGGGGGCTCCCAGGCGGGCGGGCGTGTCTGTTACTCTGTTTTCCTGCAGATGCCAGTATTGCGACATGACAGGAGAAATATTCTCATGTTTTTTGGGGGGGTGGGGGGGGGGGGGGGGTCTGGAGAGGAAAACAACGGATCGACGGCCAAAACGCAGCCTTTCTGCCGTCAGATTACTGTCGTTTTGGGCACCCTTTCCCCGTCCGGCGGAGAAAGCAGTGGGTCGACAAGTACGTAGCGCCCAGTGCTTTCGCCCCCACCGACGAGCGCCTCAGTTGCGGCTGGTCCGTTGTTGGTGTTGAAGGGGATCGGATCAAGAACAGATGATCCACGTGCAAGCATGGCCATGGGCAAATGGGCTTGGTAGCATGATTGTGAGTGAGAGGAGACAAACTACCACCTCCCAATGGCTTAATCTTTCTCAGTTACGTCAACGTGAATTTTCCCGATTTTTAACGTGATCTTAGTGGATTTGTCTTTGTGTACTTACTCATGAAGAGATACTTCTTCATTTGTCTTCGTGGATTTTTTTTTATTGCTAACAAGAGGAGGACACCTAAAACTAATGCTAGTTCGATCATTAAAGGAGATGAATAGATGATGAGGTTATCCTAAATAGTCTGTTACTAGCCGTTGATTACTTTTTACTAGAAGAACAAGTGCCATGCGAGCCATGCGATCATTAAAGGAGAAAATATCGATTAAGTAATGATCTCGAAAAAGAGAGAAAAGATCCACTCATAAACAAATAAATATAAATATATTGTTCTTTTGATCTTTTTTTTTCCTTTTTCTCATTGGCACGATGAGGAGCCATGCGAGCCGCACACCACAGCCGGCGAGTTGGAGTTGGAGTGGGAGTGAGAGCTGTGGGAGCCGGGAGTGAGCAGCGGCAAGTCACAAGTGGGAAGGCGCGCGCACTGCTCCTCCTCCTCCTCTCCTTCTCCGAGAATATTTGGGTTGGGGACACGACGCGAGTGCGCGCGCTGGCGGCGACCGAGAGCGACGGGAGATGCACGCACTGTCCCAGGCCACGCGAGGGAAAATGGCGTCGCGGGAGACCTCGCGATCGGCGAACGGCTAGCGAGCGGTGCGCACGGGCGTGCCGTCGCGAGCTGCGGCCCCCTTCAATTCTGGTCTGATCGGCTTTGACCCGGCAGCGGCCGAGGCACCGTCCGTGTCGCGACGGCGACCGCCGGTAGGCGATGGGGTCAACGAGAGGCCGGAGGCCACGGCGGCGGCCGCTTCTCCTTTACACCCAGCATGGTAGTCGCGGCTGCGATCGAGTGACGCGAGGATTATCGCGCGCGCGCCGCGGGGTCGCTGTGTGTGTCACTGTGGCTGTGTACACTCTATACATGGGCCTGGAGCCCTGGACGATGACAAGGCAGGGGAGGAGGGAATGCACGCAAGGGGAAAGGCGAATGAGGTTGGAATTGTGACTATACCAGGTCATCATGGGCTGTTCCAATAACCTGTGCTGTCGCAAACGCACCGATGGAGGCCGATCGTTGGTTCCAGCAACTGCCTGGATCACGAGCTGTTCACTCACGCACTCGAACAGAGGCACCTGTCAGTACTTATTTTCTTTAACTATGGGTTCGTTCGATATCTTTTCTTCTTCTTTTTAAATCTGAATCTGTCCCTGCTGCGTTTCGCTGTGTGTTCACCGTGGCAGCCGTATTGTTCCAGTAGCGTCATGCGTGTCATGCTCTCTCGTGTCTTAGCCGTCAGTGCAGAGCGCCAAGAAGACGGGACCAACAGACAGTTTCGCCAACCCGCACGAGAGGAGACACAGGCACGAACGGCCAGGCTTTGCTCCTTTCCCTTTGCAGAAAAGAGGAAAGTGGCAGGAGCCCGGATCGGATCAATGGGTCATCAAGCCGATAAGAAGGAATAGTAGTGTGTCTCTCACGCACTGCACCTGGGCGCTAATGCGTCACATGGCAAATGGCATCGGCAGCGAGCTCCAAGCAACATGTAGCCCTGCCCGCACCATCGGTTGACCTGCTACAGCCTCCAGGGGGCGCGGCTACCTGTTCAGATTTTTGTAGCGTCCGTGCAGTCTGACGCCAGATCGGATGCGTTGTCTGAACTCTGAACAATCCTGTTGAATAGTGCCGGCCACATGCCACTAAACACGGTAGCACGGGATGATGCATCGTGTCTCACTGGTACCGCTGCTATCCGTGGTGCACTTATACGCGCATTATTGGGCTAAAATATTGGGCTGTTTCTGCGCCGCAGGCGGATCGCTCTGTCCCGTTCCCATCATGTCTCTGATGCGATGATGTTTCGACAAGGGGAGGGTCGAGTTGCATTTGCATGATTGCGTTGCGTCCGTGCATGTGTATTCGATCTCTCATCAGCATCAGCATCAGCGGGCCGTCAGGCCTCGACCGTGCGCTGTTCTCCGCGACCGGCATGGCTCCTGTTGGATAAGAAAAGAGCAGGGATGGTGCGTGGAGGGTGGGGGAGAGTTGTTCTTGGGGATCAGCTGCCGGGAATCAGCTCCACTGTGCTGTGCGTGCTTCTACAGCAGTCGCCGACCGGCATGGCTTCTCCGGCTTCGTGTTGCTACTTGCTTGATAGGATGAGCGGAAGGATACGGCATGCTGGTGACCAGCAGCGCGAGTGTTACACAGGACCAGTCCAGGTTCAGTCTCGCGCGATGTCTCAAGCAGCCGGGGAAGTAGTGGGCTACGAAAGGCCTTTTGACCCCCTAACAACAGAGCCCTCTGGTGGCTTTTCTTTGCGAGAAAAAAAAACAGACCGAGAGGCAACTGCTTGGCGTCAGCCCATGGGCTCGTCGTCCAAACTCACAAGCCCATTTCTTTCACCATAAACCCATTTTAGCACCCTTTTAACTCTGAAAACCGGCTATTTTTTTCACCTCATTAGCTGGTTTTCAAAGTTTATCTTGAAAAAAGTGCTGGTTTTCAAAGTTGAAGGATCAAACTAGACACAAGTTTTGAGTTCAGGTCCGTTCTGTTCACTTAGCAAGTGAGCATTACCATTTTTACCAGTAGGCAATAGCCGACTGTGGCACTGTATGTTGTTCTACTATGTGCAAAGGTTATGTGTTTGGATAACAAAGCTGCTGATGAGGATGGACAGGGAGGTTGTTTTTTTTAATTCCAAAACATAGGCATATATGACATTTGTAAATCAAATAAATGATGTAATGGTCAATAATTCTGATTATTTGGTGCAAACCTTATATTTGAAGATCGTCTCTTAGACCTTCTTCTCTTCTCCTTCAATGGCTAAATAGAAAAGGGAACATCAGCCAACGCTAGCATTAATCTCTGTAAGGAGCCAATCTTTCCTCAATTTCTTCGGGACCCCCAAATAGGATATGAACCGTTGTCCATTGCCATGAGTCAGAATACTAATCGCCTTTTTAGTATCATCACCCGTCAAGCCATACATAGATATCTCTTGAAGCGCCGAAAGTATCTCACGCACACCAGACTCAGCAGAACTAGACTGCAGCGGTTTCGAGTTACTTGCATCATGTGCTTCTTGCTTGTCGAGGATGCCAAGTGGTGGTTGCTCAGTGTCGTCTATCTGGCTAGTACCTCCTGGATAAGGATTCAAGTAGTAGGAGACTTTACTGGGCAGAAGATGTTTTCCAGCACATACATTTTTCAACTCGTGCGCTTTTGGATAGCTGTAGACGGACCGTAACATTTTGCTTCTCATGTCCACCTGCATGATCAACCACCATTCCTTCTCATGCACCATAAAGATGATGACATGAGGCTCGTCCATGCTCACCACTGGGAATTCCGGTCGCACACGTGGGAGGCTCTTGTAGGCGTCGAGAACCCAGAGCTCAGTGCAGTCCATCATGCCGTCCAACACCCATGTCATGCTGTCCATCCTCAGTGTCCAGGTTTTGATGGCGTAGCAATTCTTTGAATGCTTGCATTCGCTGGCACCGCCGCCACCGCAACAGCAGCGAGCGAACATGTTGACAAACTTCACCACATTGCCGGCGGAGGTGACACACACGTTCCGGCCCGAATGGGCGGAAGAGGGGTCGTCGGGAAGGGGCTTGTACACAAGCCTCTTATCATCCACAATGTAGAAAATTAGCCCACGATGCAAACAAAACCAGCACAACATGTTGTCGCCGACGGGGATTACCCTGCTGCTCCAGAAGTAAACAAGCTCGTCATTTTCTATCCCGATGATTCGTGCCCATCGTATTTTCCACCACTTGCCTGAGCGAAACATGAGCATTTCAGGTACATGCTCCTTGGGCGTGTTATCATCATTCTTCCGCGTTTCAATCTTCAGGCACGCCACCACGAGATCGTCCTCGCCGCGGCGCAGAATGCCAGTCCAGTCATTACGGAGATAACCGGAATATGGCGGGAGCAGAGACAACGACGGTGGACGTGGAGAGCCGGTGGCGGCGGTGCCCGCGTTGTAAACGAAGTAGTCTTTCGTCTTGTCAGAGCCTCCTTCCCGAGAAACTTTGATAAGAACGGAGTCGCCATGGGCTGCGATGACTTGATTGTCGAGTCGTGAAGGCTGGGAACCTTGCGGGAAGTGGACGCAGACACGCGACTCCGCCGGCGGCGAAGCGATGCGGAGGGAGACGCCTATGGGATGGTTGCTGGAGGTTCGGGCGAGCACCAAGGTCTTGGGGTCGGCGGTGGAGTAGGAGCCTGTGGTATCCAGATCGACATCGGGCTCGAACATCACCCACGGAGGGTAGGCGGCCGTCGACGAACTGGGCGATTTTTGCGTTGCTTGGACTCCGTCCATGGCCGCCGCTGGCCGCAGCCTTCTGTAATTCTGTTGGATTCTGACCTAGCTAATTCGGTCCACAGGATCGGATGGGCACGGAGATAACGTGAGACATCTTAGTGATGATCTGGGCTGGGATAAATGGAAGTTGCCACAGGCCGGCCCACAGGAGATAGCGCTCAGTGAGCCTGAGTGGGCCGTAAAAATATGGGCCTGATCAGAGGCCGGCCTAGGCAACTGCTGGGTTACGGCCCTTTTAGCCCTCATCACCCACAAGGCGGCCCAAATCGGCCCACGCCCGCCCGCACGAGCCGGACGCGGCGGATTTCTCTTTCCCGACACGTTTCGCGTGAAAAAGGAGCCCGGCGGCCCGCCGCCGCCGGCGGGGATGCGGCGGGCTTGTAGGAAAGTCATTTCGTGTTTGGTCTGGTGGTTAGTATTCTGGCAAGGATGTTCCATGAGGTACGCCCCGATTGCTGTTCCTCCTCTGCCTGTAGGGTTCCGGGAAGGAAGGCCGACCTGGGGCATAGCCGGACAAGTGGACGGCGACTGGTGCTGACTCCCGGTGATGACTGATGAGTGCGCTGTACCATTGTCGGCTCAATTCCTTGCTGAATCGTAGTGGCGATGCACAAGGTGGGTGGGCAATTGGGCATACGTGCAGCGTGCAGTGTGCGGTGTGTTGATAATGGAGGGCTGGTAATAATAATGGAAGCCTTTTGGTCTGTTCAAAACCTAACGCCCGGCGCCCGGTTCGTGTTTCTCAATTCTCATGCTTTCTTTAATCTTCGCAGATTTGCTGGCACGCGTAACTTTTGGTTCAATCTTTTGATTTGCAAGTTGCAACAACCACACTTTGTGTCTCCGCCATCATTAAGCCAACCACAGGAGTAAACTAGACAGTGCTAAGAATGGTACCAATTCCAGAAAAAAAAAACATAACTGCAATGTGTGATTTTTTATGTCCTATTTGAATATTTGATGCATGTTGTCAGAGTCCCTTGCGTACTTGTCACTTTGAATATCCTGATGTTTGGTCTTTTTGGTCTTCAGGTTGATTGAAGCTTTGCGAGTGAAAAGATTTGCTATGGGTAGCTGGGTAATTGATATTGATCGATGATCGTGGTCCTGAATTCTATTTTCTATGAAAAAGCATGGTGCTCGACTTTCATCACTCTGGGGTTTCTGCTGCAGTAAAATTCAGTGTTGACCCAGCAAGAATCTTGAGCGTCGAATAAAAAATGATGGGACTTATTGAATGATTTAGTGGATGTCTCTGCCTACCTACCGATGCTTGCTGAGTATGTGAGCACCAATGCTTCTGTTCATTTTGACTTTTCCTCATGAAGTTTCCTACCAATTATATTGGACTCTGATGGGTCAGGCCATTTTCAGGATAAATCCGAATTCTCCATATCAACTGATATTGCATAACCTGATTAACCGTGCTGTTGTACAAATGCAGCAAAGAGAACTGGGGCTGTCATTTGACAGCCACCTGCCACCAAAACCATTATGGATCAGAATGACAAGTTCAGCAACTTCAAGTGAACTACTATGGCGAAGTTATGGCCTTTTTGCTATGGCTAATACTTCTGACTGCCTCAGCTCCAACTTGTACCTTTGTTTTTGCACTCTTATGCATGCTATACAATTTCATTAAACACAAAGTATTCAATAAAGCCTTATTGTATTTTATGGGTGCAGTTCTTAGTTTTAGATATTCCGCAATGTTCTGTTCGTGACCCATCCACTGATCCTGGTCAATGATAATTTGGGATTGGCTTTGATGTCCTATGTTTTCTACCTCATGTTCCATGTTACTTCCTCCAATAAAAAGTACTTGATATATTGGACATGACAGGGACAATGTGTACCTTTGAATGCTATTTTTACAAGAATACTTTTATAAAGTAAAATAAATTTATAGGATTATTATGAAAGTGTTTCTAAAGGCAAATACAATCTTATGCTTTCAAAATAAATGATTTTAAGTTTACTGATAGTCAAAGTTTCAAAAGTTTGACCAGACCTTGTCAAGAACAAAGTATCTGTGACTAGAGGGAGTAGAATTATGAAAGGATCAAAGAAGTGAGGTGATCAGGGAGAGGTGGAATATCATACAGTTTGTCCCTCAGCATCTTAGGTTTCTTTGATAGTAGTTTTCACTTTTTGTACCTTTATGGAAGAAGCTGGTGATTTTTTTTTTGTAAAAAAAAACTAGTTCAGTGGGGAAGACAAACCCACTGGATTAGCCTTAATAGCAGGGGTTCATTGGACCAGGCTGGATGGTTATCTCAACCAGTGCTGCTTCGTGGCAGCCTGGGACCCTTCCCCGCACTGTTGCACAGGAAATGGACCCAGCCACATATGGCGCCAGGGTTTGAGCCCGAGCAGGTGCCTGCACAACGGACAGTCATACCATCGTCTATAAGCTGGTACATCACTGTTGATTGAAGTTACTAAGCCGTATCACATTTCTTGCTGCTAGGCTACTATTGCCTCCTAGCATGCACTGGATTTCTGATTTTCACTTTTCACACTTAATGTGTGTAATTTTGTTTGCATAATTAATTTGTGTAATTGGACATGTGTTCGCATATCACGATCTGCTTCATCTGTATTGCACCTTTTTCTCCTTTCATTCCTTCGTCACAGTTATCAAATAAGATTAAACCTGTTTAGAGTTAATTGGATTTGATTTGGGGATGATTCTAATTTTAGAAATTCTCCTACTGGCAATTGCCTCATATTTGAATAGTTTCGACATAGTAAATCTTTGCCAGACAGTGAATTGTATGCCCTAGAAAAACAAGAATAAACCAAGAGTAAAAGTTTCAAATAGCGTCTGCTTATATGTTGTGATTCAAGATTCAACACTACTTATCTGTTAGCTTTGTGTGCTGAAGAAAATGCTTGCTTTAGGTCTGATGAGAAATGCAAAAAGAAGAAAGGATTAAAAACATCTAGTCGGTGGACTGGGATAAATGGATGTTGTAGACGTTGCTGTTTTCTGTTTCTTGGATAATATCGTGGGCCACTCCAGGTATATCTGGTGGATAGACAAGAAAACACTCTCAGTGGGTCACTATGCAGTGTTCTGTGTTTCCTCATTGAAATGCTTTAGATATATCAACTTCAAACATCGGTGTAAAGCATGGTTAGCTGATCCTGCACTCTCTTTCTCTCTGCGGTCACTGTATCTATTCAGAATTTTATGAGAAAACTGCTGTGTTGGAAACGTTGAACATGAGTTCTGTTTTTTATTTGAGACTTCAAGTATAGGATAACACGTCTTTCTTTTTCTTATGTGTTTTTATTCTGGGATCATGAATCTTGTTACTTTTACTAAAGAAAGTACACAGTATAATTATTTAAAGTGCTTCCATTTGGAATCTTCCAGTGTTGTGCTTTGCAGTCATCTCTGGATTGTGTGGCTTCAACTCTATAGGAAAAAGTGGTTCTGTTTTCATTTTCTCTTACCTGAATAATGTGTTTATTCCTAATTATTTGATATGATGCGCAATAGGAATAGTTTAATAGAAACTGGTAGTATGTTTTAATCTGCAGTTGTGCTTTTCTTCATTTGTCACAAGGAGACATCACATAGTGGGAAGTCTCACTCATCCAAATGTTTATATATTGAAAGTTTGTTTCCATGTATTATCTTCTGTTATGATGGTTAGAATGAGAAGCTTTGCCTTCATGATTCAGTGTATATATAACTAAATATTTCTATTGTTTTAAAATGCCGTTGACCGTTTTTGTACTTTCTCCATATCAATGTCAGTTTTCATGAAGATCATCATTTTTGCTCGAATATGCAGGGAAGTTTATCATCTTTAGGTATATCATTCTCTTTAACACCAGTTGCTGTTGGTTGTTGAAATTACATACACAAATAAACATCAACTAATGATAACCAATTATTAGAAGCTATGCTTTATATATTTAAATCGCATGGCACTACTTCGATTATGTAAGATATCAGCATTAGCAAGTTAGCTACTTTGGTTGTAGTAAAAATTACAAGAACATGTACATTGCTTATTTGTGATCATTACTGTCATGAAAAATACATTTTTCGAACCCTTAACACTGATGTTTTTGGAGTTTGCAACCTCAAACTTCAATATGCATCCCACTTTCAGCTGTTTTGTGCTGATCTGGATGCAACATATCATGTAAACCATCATCTTTTAAAGGTGACGTCTTAGATGGTTGTTGAGAGACTGTTGCTGTCAGCTTTGGAAAGGGCTGATAATCTTGGTGTCGTGGTGAGCTGCAGAATCTGGTGGTAGGTCAGGCAGGCTCTAATCTAGAGGATGTCCACCCTTCTGGTGCTGGTGCATCTCTTTCTGTTAAAACTGATTTTAGACGCGTTGGTTTGTCTAAGCATTGTGTTGGATCTGTGTTTTTTTCAATTTTGTGTTTGCCTACTTTCTTCATTTTAAATGAAATTATATGAAGCTTTCTAGAAAATGTAATAATTCAAGAGGGAAAAAGAGGCTAGCATTCTAAAGTGGATGGTTCATGAACTGTTGTTATTAAATGCTTTTTCTTTCTGATAGTCTTGGAGATTGTAAGAGGGAAAAAAGAGGCTAGCATTCTAATCATTACCACTGATTTTTTTCATTGTTTAGGTTTGAATTTTTCTTGATGTATACAGTACACTTGATAGTCTTGGAGATTGTAACCCTTTACCCAGTTGCTTTTATGCAAATGGTCTAGATTCTGGCAAACTAGTATGCCTGATTCTGGTAAACTGCACATACGGATATATTTTGCAGTACGGTGCTCCATGACATCACATATAAATAGTACATGCAATTATGAAGGTTGCTCTTGACACCGTTGTTTTGATCTATTATCCAACAAAAAGGGAAACACTACACAAAACATATGTTCTTTTGGGTCTTAGTTATTTATGCAACCATAATCTGTGAACTTTGCAGGAAGCCAGGAACAACTTTATTTGCTTTCATGCTTTTTCATGGCTGTTGCATGCATTTTGCATGGGTGCCTTCTACTTGTCTTCCCTCTGGGATACGTTTCTTTAGGTTCTCAAGCGATGGCATCAATCTGTTTGACAAAAAAACTGTGCATATGATGAATCTACTATATGCAGATCCGTGCAATTCCACTCCATGCCTTTTTCTTTGCTTTATTTTCTTCTCTTTTCTGAGAGTAGACATCCACCCTTTGTCACACGGCACTAACACAGTGGTGATAATGTGACATGCAGTGGGTCTGCATGTCCAGACTTCATGCACCACTCCTCTTTAAAACCCAGGGGGTGATGTGCATCCTCTAGTTCAAAACCACTAGGATTTTCTGATGGAGAACAACACTCCTCCAAAGTCTGGAACAGGCTTCTTCAAAACTTGCTTCAACGGAGTTAATGCACTCTCAGGTTTCGAGTTTCTTCTGCCAATCTTTTGCAAGCTTGAGATGCAAAGTATTGATGTCATAGTAGTTTTAGATATGGTTGCCCATGTTTCCTTATTGACCTATCTATTTCTCTGTATATTTACTTTGTTTTCAGGGGTTGGAATATTATCCATTCCCTACGCATTGTCTCAAGGAGGATGGCTGAGCTTACTCATTTTCATAACCATAGCAATAATATGTTTCTACACTGGTATTCTCCTCCAGAAATGTATAGACTCGAGTTCACTTGTTAAGACCTATCCTGATATTGGTGAGCTAGCTTTTGGACGGAAAGGAAAAATCATAGTAGCAATATTCTTGTACCTGGAGCTGTATCTTGTTGCTATTGATTTCTTGATATTAGAAGGTGACAACTTGGAGAAATTATTTCCAAATGCCAACTTCCATGTTTCTGGACTCAAGATTGGAAGCAAGCAAGGATTTGTGTTGATCTTCAGCCTGCTGGTTTTACCGACAACATGGCTTCGGAGCTTGAACATGCTTGCATATGTCGCTCTCGGCGGAGTTATGGCTTCCATCATCCTAATCGCCTCTGTTCTGTGGGTTGGAGTGTTTGATGGTGTCGGTTTTCACGAGAAAGGTGTGACTGTCAACTGGTCTGGTATGCCAACTGCTATGAGTTTATATGCGTTCTGTTTCAGTGGCCATGCTGTTTTCCCCATGATATACACTGGCATGAGAAACAGAAAAACGTTCCCCACAGTAAGTAGAACTCCTTTCACCAGTACCTCTGTTTATTTGATCTTGAATCCAGATACATGTTACTTTTACAAAGTACTGTTTCTTTAGAACTATTAATCATCTGTCTGCCCAACAATTAAGTAACATGAAACTGGAATCTATACACTGAGGCAGAAAAAGACACCTTGCACATGTTGTCAAGCCCAGTTCTGGCAAATCTACTGTAGTGACATCACTACCTCTTACAATTTCAGGTGCTGCTCATCTGCTTCATTATCTGCACTCTTAGCTATGGGCTGACAGGCGTCATTGGGTACCTGATGTACGGTGAATCCTTGAGTTCCCAGGTGACGCTCAACCTTCCATCAAAACGTCTCGCCTCCAACGTCGCGATCTACACGACGTTGATCAATCCTTTCACCAAGTTCGCGCTGCTAATCACTCCAATAGCAGAGGCTATCGAGGACAGCCTTCATGTTGGCAAGAACAGGACCACCGGTATCTTCATCAGAACTGCCCTGGTCGTCAGCACGACCATCGTAGCACTTGTCGTGCCGTTCTTCGCCTATGTCGTCGCACTTACTGGCTCGTTCCTCAGCAGCACGGTCACGATCTTGCTTCCCTGTGTTTGCTACCTGAAGATCAGCTCAAGGACCTCCAGGAATACGAGGTTGGAGCTAGTAGTTTGCCTGTGTATTATCATGATTGGGGCCGGAGTAATTGTGGTCGGCACATATAACTCACTGAAGCAGATAGTTCATAGCTTTTGAGTCATGCGCACATTGAACAGCTGTACATATGGATGAACCATATGGTAACCTAAAATAGCAGCACATCTTTAGAATTGTACTCTCACCTTGATAAAGATAGCAAATGAATTAGTTGCAGATGAAACCATAAATGAGCTGCAGCACGTGTCAGTGGTGTTTGCAGCTATTATTTTATCATTTATTTGGACACAACATCAAATGCTTACTCTGGTGGTTCCTTCTTTTTTCTATTTTTTTTTAACAAATCTCTAGTGGTTCCCCTGGTTAAGTCTATATACAACTTGGCAATATTTTTTTTTGAGGGAAATACAACTTGGCAATAAACCGAGGAAAGGTGCAACCGTGGGCCCTTCTCCGATGGTTCACGGGCCCACGGGTGGCTTCCGCGCGCAGTGCGCTGCGATCGAGTGGGCCAGCTGGGTAGCCCCCCCCCCCCTAACTTGTCGCCTCCCGCCGGCACAAGTGCACAACACAAGAAGATGCCCGTGGTGGAAAAGGAAGAAGCTTTTGTTAAAAAGAAAAAAAAACTGCCGACGGCTGCGGAGACGACGCCCTGCCCCACTGGCATCGGCGGCGGAGCATTCGGCCGCCGGGCCCCGCGACTCATGACAGGTTAGCACTTCGGCAAAGGGCGGCCGGGTTCCCCCGGCCACGGAGCTTGCCTATTTGGATGGAGCCCTGGAAACCTGCGTGGGCTAGGCAGCGAATCCAGGCGCTCGATTTCGTGAGCACGGGGCCAGGATCGCTGCCTGGCCTGCCTGGTTCGAGGCTCCCATCCAAACAAGCCTAAACTGCGCGGGGCGCAGGCGTTTCTCTTGGCGCCGCGCTGCCCGGCAGTGACGGAGCTGTACGGATGCTGCCTATTTGTTGGAGCGATTCCTGATTCAGTCCTAGTGGCAGTGCCGCAATGCGCACATTGCGGGAGGGCGTGCAGACAGTGGAGCGTGTGCTGGTATGGTAATGGAGGAAGGACTTTATTACGTCAAACACAAAGAAGATCTGTATCTTATCATGCGGCTTGGTTCCTGCTTTTGTTGCTTTATGTATCTTCTTTTGCTTGATTTCTTGCTGATTTGGTGGCATGCTCAACTTTTGGTTCATGAGAATTCTGTGCGATTGCGATCTGATGCTTAATTAGGCAGTACAAGTACTAGCTACAGTAGTAGGCATTGGCACTAATCTATTTCCTACCTTGAGTAGTTCCAATTACACTAGAACAGCCCAAAAATGCGGGGATAAGGTATGTATTGGCTCTTGTAGTTGGAATATCTTGCAAACTCATAGAATATTACAGTGAATAAAACAACCGGTCCGTTGGTACAACTTGATCATGTTATCTTTACATAAGCGTTACCCTGGATTATTGGATTATGTTCCTTTTGATTTATCAAAATGGGATTGTGCTCCCTTCAAAAAATGGTAAGAAAAGAGAAAGTGTTGGGATTCTTGTGCTGTGAAATTCTCGAGATCTAGCAAGAATACTGGGACAGTAAATAAAGATTGATGGGACTGGGTCAAAGGTTTCATGGACAAAACATCGTGGGTCTTCCTACCAAATGCTTGCTGAGTATGTGTGCATAAATGGTTCTGTTCAAATTGACTTTTGCTCTCGAAGTGCCCCCTTAAATTATAGGGTTAATTGGATACACGCTATTACAAGTTTTGCGTTTTTGAGCCACGTCACTATTTTCGCATAATAGGAAGGATGTCATTATAATTTTTATATTGGATATATGACATTATGTACGTATTTAGTGTCATCGGCCCCACCTCCAGGCGTACAAGTTAGATTCATATTTTCATATGGATTGAAATGCCCCAGGTTCATCTCCACTTTCCAAATGCTTACATGTGGGACCCACATGTCATCTCCTTCCTCGTCCCTTCTCATAGTGATCGGAGGAGCAGGAGGATTGGAGGAGAAAAGGTCGGGGAAGAATTGTTTTTCATGGAGATTGAGGAATGAGGAGTTGCCATGGCAGCAACTTACTATGACTGATTGTTGTGCAAAGAGTCGTGGGAAACCAAAGAAATGAAGATGAAGTGTAAGGGGGAAATGGTTTTGCTGTCTAGAAACAGTTGCTGACTGCTCTGCAATTTTCTCCTACCTATTATTAACCGTAGTTAAAAATCACTTTAAGGCAAAATTGGGGCCTCTAAGATTTTGGGGACACTGTTCCACCGTCCAGCTTGCACCGGCTGGTGTGCGACCTGCCTTCATATATTGTGATATCCTGTTAGGTCTTTAGACAGATTGCCGAGTGAAATAGTTCTGTAATGTATTTTAGGTTATTGATGATGTTTATCCTGGATTTTAATCTCAAAAATATGGTGTTGGATTATGTTCGATTTGGTTAATTTTATAAGGAAAGAGACTATGTCCCCTTTAAAGAAAGGAAATAAAAGATAATGACATGCTAGATTGTGCAATGTTGGAATCCTTATGCTGTAAAATTCCTGACCCAGCAAGAATATCAGGGCAGTAGTTCAAGGGCACTAGCACTAGGAGAATATATTCATGGATAACCTAGGTCTTCCACTAGATGCGTGCCTAGTATGTGCAGGGTAATGTTTGTGTTCACATTGACATCTGTGTTCAGGATATCTCTGAATTCCGCTGTTCAATTCAAAATCCTGATTAACTGTGGTATTATACAAATCCTACTAAGAGAGTTATCACTTTTGGTTATTCAACACCCTGCCTGCCAGAATATTAACTTCAAATGCACCATGACATGAGGAAGCGAAGTAATGGATGGACAACTAAAAAAAAACAGCATTGGAGGAGTCCCAACTCTTAGTGAATCATCCGACACGGACTAAGAAAATAGTCACCTTCTCAATCTCAGTATCACAGGAAAAAGAAATGATGTCTTCATTCTCATGATACTTTTCTTTTTCATGTTATTTTGAGTTGTTTATTTTGTGTATTTTCTTCCATATATGTTCTTTTACCCGGAATGTATATCTTACTAGTGTGTTTTGTTGCATTTAGAATTTTGTCTAGTAGGTTGAACTTGTAAATGGAAAAAAATAAATTCTAAATGACGAAAATTTTGAAAACTCTTATTTTACTCTTGGACTATTAGATCCTTTCATTCCACTTGCTGATTGGTGAACTAGGAACTAATTCCCCCAATCCAACGAGATGACAAGAGTAAACCAACTCAAAGATACTGATAAACGAGTCCATCGATGCTAGGCAACCGAATGTTAAGTCAATCCTGTTATGCGTGCGAGTATAATTAAGTAGTTAATTTTCAAACACAGAAAAAGAAGCTATGCATCTTTAGAAGAAGAAAGACCATTTTCCATAAAAAGCACTAATAATCACAACTACAACGTTTTAGGAAAAACAATCAGATCTGTATAGCACAACAATTCTCCAAGAGACTCTTCAAAACTGAATAGGTAAAATCCTGATTTAGCTATTCTGTAAAATGAAATGACTAGTGAAAAAGTGATGAAATCCAACAGCTTCTTCAAATAGCCTTTTCAAACAAGCAACCTTTTTTCAGATCTGAACATTTTCTCCCACGCCTTCAGATAACGAAACTGATCAGTTGCATACAGATCACAATTCTCTTCTCTTTTCAGTGACAACTAGCAGCTTTACTCATAAGCAATGAATTTACAGACAATAACATGTTTTAAAATCGCTTAGCCCCTGCATTACCCAAAATGCTACTGCATCGCGAATGAAATAATTCGACGGAAGTCCAACAAAAGGAAACAGGAAGATGCAGTCGTTGAATGACTGCATAACCTATTCCACGAAGGCACATGAACTCATTAGAGAAGGCGAAGCCGGATTGTAAAGGCAAGCCGTGGACCAGCCATCGTCGTACTCGGGCACCAACGACAATGGACTCCCACGAGCTGGTCGACGGGAAGGGGCTCGCTGTAGCGGTCGAACGCCGTGATGCCCGAGCTCGGCGGCAGACCCTCCACGCTCGCGCTGTCCCAGGCCTGACCGGCTGCCCCTGCAGGTGCCGAAGTAGCTGCTACTACACGCGGAACACGAGAGGAAGATGCAGCCATGCGGAGATGCAGATCGAAGGCGCCTGGGAGTGTGCCGCGAGATGGGACGGCGGCGAAGGCGCGGCTGAAGGGCGAGTGCCTGGGATTGCGGCGACGGTGGGCATGGGGCCACGATAGCGGGAGGGCAAGGCCGCGGGACGACGAGGGCGCGAGGGCGAAGCCATGGGAGTGTGTGGCGGGACCGCGGAAGACGGCGGAAGGCGCGTGGGGGCAGGATGCCTAGTCACACTAGATAGGTAAAGAAAGCTATCATGGGGGGCTAGATACCGAACGAGATAGCTCACTGGAAACTTTGGGGAGACTGTTGGATCCGATTTTTCTTCTAATTTTGCAAATCTTAGCTACTCAACTAGTTTTACATAAGCTCTTGGAGATGCTCTCACTCGCTGCGGTCCACAGCTTCGCTGGCGCCCACCGCCTCTCTACGCGCCAACCCCGTTCCTAGCGGCGCTCTCTCCCACTACCGCGAGTCCGTCGTTCGCTGCCTGCTCGCTGCAGCTAGTTTGCAGCCGCATAGTTACGCCCGTCCAGCCTAAACAGGTACAGCCATTCCGCTGCGGCCACTTTCGCATGCTGCAGTGCAGCCGTAGCAAGTGCTACCGGGCACTCATGGAGCACGCTCGTCGTCGCGTACGTCCAGTCGCCGCAACCGACCACCTCACCGTTGTGTTTAGATTAGGAAAGATTCTTCGAAAAAGTACTGTAGCCTAAAAAAATATTGTAGATAAATAGTATTTTGTGAGTGAGAGGGATAAGATAAATAAAGAAAAATTAGATAAACAATGTTTTTAGGAGAAAGTTAGTGAATCTAAACCCACGCTAAAAAATATCCCAGTGTGGCGGCCGTCACGTGGAACAGTACACACTTCTCGCCACCTGCGCACGGCGCCGGCTAGTGGACGATTACGAAGCCCACAGAGGCTCTTCGACGAGATGCCGCAGACCGGATTCCCCATGGATTCGGTCCAAAGGCCAAAGTGGCCAGTAGAAGTGATCATTTATAACTATTACACAATCGTTGGTATGGTACATCTGCACATGTACCAGTTGCACCACCTGGTATATATACAAGGTCAACTGCAATTATTGTACCCAAAAAAGAAAGAAAGAAAGAAAGGTCAACTGCAATTGGGTTTTACACCATGGCTCGATGGTACGGTACGCACTTTCATTTACAAGGACGTGGTTTAACTCGATCTGAAAAATACGCATTGGTTTACTACGTGATCCACGACTTTACAAGTTCTGCATAACTAAAGTATCTGCTACGGCTCGTAACAAAGTAGAATATCTCAATTCACCCTTCGAACTAAATATACTAAGTTTAGCATGCATCTAAACTTAGGTTGGCTTTAGTGTATTATGCACCACATAAGATTTTTGGTAGCATGCCAGAGTTAACAAGAGAAGAAAATTGTATCTTGAAACAGAGATATAGCTTGGAGTCGATATTTTTAAAACTAGAACATTGTGTCCACGTGTTAGAGCAAGCCCAACAGTAGAGTCCAGTATTTGGCTATAAATCAAGATGTGATAGAAAAACCATATAATATTATTATATTATTTTAAAAACAATATAATATATTGTTTATCGATGCTACTTTTTATCCTATATTACTTTCTCTTTATTACTCACCTTTATATTCACCCAGCAAATGGACTTATTTCTGCATACATAGAGCCTATGCTTATTTTATTGCTTACATGAGAAGCAAAGTCGTCTTCTTCTCCTCCTCCTCCCCCCTCTCTCCCTCTCTCTCTCTCTCTCTCTCTCTCTCCCCATATTAACACAGAAAATGACTAGCTTGGCTAAGCGCCTATTTTGAGCTTGTTCTTAGATACAGTAATATTACATGATATAATACATTGTAGAAGTTGCTACATAAATTAATGTTCTTTTAATAACTTATGAGTCCTAGATATAGCAACATAAAACAAAGCATTAGAATTATTCTTAATGGATCTAGTTGCTAGATGTAGTTTTTCTTAATATGGAAGTATTTTGCGCTTTACATGCAAATTTTAGTCGTCAGTCAATCGCTTGTAGAAATGCAGACTTCCATGGTGTTTTGTTAGTGGCATTCTGAATTTTTGTCATTGAACAGAGCATATCTATGACAAAATTTTATTACTCATCATGGATCATAGGCGACAGGCCTCGGCCACTGTGGAACTATAATAAAATTAATTATAGCGTCACCGAACAACATTTGTATCGTCTCAAAACAGTGCACTATCCACATTCGTATCTGTGATACTGTAGCTTGAAATAATAATCCGGATGTTTTGAATAAAGCGGAGGCCAACCATCACCAGACCGACGACGAGGTGGCGAGCAGAGCAGGCATGGAGGTTTCTTATAGCAACGACCCCAAGAGGGACGTGATGCACCAGGCGGCATCATCGCCAGTTCAGAGCACTGGACAAGGTTTTCATCAAGGAACCATTCTCGAATCATCCATTCCAGGCCCACCAGGGATAATATGACGTTATATGCCTTGCCATGATAGATAATATGAAGTTATATTAGTAACTTTTATGCCATATATTTTTAATTTTTCTACTAAAGATGTAAGATTCTAAAGGAGATGTAAGAGGTCTATGAAATAGTACGAGATCATTGAATATGTAAGAGATCTATGCAACAAATTGCTTGATGGTATTATTGGATCCACAATCTTATTATTCGACCTCATGAGAAATTATAGTTGAGTTTTTAGCAAGCCTTGCTTCTCAACTTGTATGAACTGAGCGCTACACAATGTCGACACAAAATAAAAGTAAATATTTATAACCAAGATCCAATCTAGGTTTTGTCAAAGTAATATTTATAACCAAGATCCAGTCTAGGCTTTCTCAACTTGTCAGTTGTCCAGAAACACAAAGCATCAATGTACATCAAATGTTTATTCAAAAGAGTTAACCAAGAACCACGTAAGCTATTTATAGAGCACATCCTCAGACTCTCAGCAAGGGCATTCCACACAAAAGAAAACTATTTCCCTTTTGAAGTCAAGTCCGCGGTGTGACAGTCCAGCCTGCCGAGTAGTGTACGAAATAGTAATGGACATCACTAGTGCTCACCCAGGACGCGGCACTGGTTTTCTTAAAACTTCTTTTAATGGAATCAACGCTCTCTCAGGTTTTAATTTTTTGTTACGAAACTCTCAGGTTTTAATTTAGTTGGTTCATTTACTGTCCCATATATCTTGATCTTCTTCAGAAACGCATGCTCAACTTAGCTAACTGATCCCATTGTTCCATGCATAAATTTCTGCGCCTCTTTGTGTGTTTCTGCAGGGATAGGAATTCTATCCATTCCTTATGCCCTATCCCAGGGAGGATGGGTAAGCCTGATCGTCTTCGTCGCCATAGCGATCATCTGCTGCTACACAGGGATACTACTACAACGGTGCGTCGACTCGACGTCACGAATCAAGAACTACACCGACGTCGGCGAGGTCGCCTTCGGCCGGAAGGGCAAGATCCTCGCGGCAACGTTCATGTACCTGGAGCTCTACCTGGCCGCGATCGACTTCTTGATCATGGAAGGCGACAACCTCGACAAGCTATTCCCAGCTTTGAGGTTCCACATCACTGGCCACCTTACGCTCACTGGGAAGCAAGCGTTCGTGTTGATGGCGAGCCTGGTCGTGCTCCCCACGACGTGGCTACGGAGCCTGGGCAAACTCGCCTACGTCTCCCTTGGAGGTGTCCTCGCCTCTGCTGTGCTCGTTTCCGCAATCTTGTGGATCGGGGCGTTCGATGGCGTCGGCTTCCATGAGAAGGGCGTGCTCGTGCACTGGACGGGGCTCCCTACTGCCATGAGCCTCTACGCTTTCTGCTTCAGCAGCCACCCGGTCATCCCGAAGCTATACCGCGGCATGAGTGACCGAAAAATGTTCCCAAAGGTACGTGCTCCTACTTAGAGGAAAAACACACGTTCGTCCCCTTCCAATCAGCATCGGTTGGTAAGCACAGTAGCCCCGAGGATCATGGCATTCAGTATATGTTAGTATTACGAACCGGTACTAAATGTTCCCGGGGTTCCCGAGGCCCTTTTTGCATTTAGTACCAGTTGGTAACACCCAGGGTTACTTAAAATGGATGCTGGATAGCATCCTTCTCTTAACCACAAGTGCTCTATAGGTGGGATGGTTAAGACTTAAAAATAGCGCGATGGGGAGGTCACGAGTTCGAGTCCCAATGACCGCGCACGTGTAATTTATGTGTGAAAAATTCGCGTGACTTGTAACCCCAATGAGTTCAAACAAAATTTTCCCACTTTTTGGCTCAAAATCATTTGGTACCGGTTGGTAACACCAACCGATACAGATGGACGCCCATCGGTACCGGCTCCTCCAACCGGTACCGATGCCGGTTGCATAACCGGCACCCATCGGTGCCTAGCAACCGGTACTGGTTTTTTTAGTAGTGTCCAATAAAAAATAATAAAGATTCGTTCCATTACAGATATTCATTAATTCATAACGTAAATTCTTCCTGCTTTTTTTCGTTCGTGCCTTTGTAGGTGTTGGTGCTATGCTTCGCCGTCTCTGCTCTCGGCTACGGGCTCACCGGGGTGGCAGCCTACCTGATGTTCGGAGCGTCGACACAGTCGCAGGTGACGCTCAATCTGCCACCGGGCAACCTGAGGTCCAAGATCGCCATCTACACGACCCTAGTGAACCCTCTGACGAAGTACGCGCTGTTCGTCATCCCGATTGCCGACGCCGTCGAGGACAGCCTCCTGGTGGCCGACAGCCGGCCGCTGAGCATCGCCATCAGGACAGCGCTGGTCGTCGGCACCACCGTCGCCGCGCTCGCCGTGCCACTGTTCGGCTATGTCACCATGCTCACCGGAGCTCTCATGTGCAGCTCGGTCATCATGCTGATGCCGTGCGCGTGCTACCTCAAGATCAGCTCGATGACGTCCAGGAAGGTGGCGGGGTACGAGCGGGTGGCGTGTGTAGGTATTATCGTGCTTGCTGTGGGGATCGCTACCGTGGGCACGTACATTTCAGTTAAACATATTGTCCAGAGCCTATGAATAATACAACACAGAGGTTCAGGTTCGATGAACTTATTCTCTAGGTGAAACTCAAGTTTTGATCTTAGTTGGAGGCAATTAATTGCCTTTTGGTGGACTTTTTGCGGTTCAAGTTTTGTTATATATCAATGGTGAATGACGATATAGAGACTTTGTTCTTTTTTAATACGCCGGAGAGCTGCGCATCATTATATTAAGAAGAAACAAAACATGACAGTTTTACAACGCGGGTTCATCCCACGCACGATATAGAGACTTTGTTTGGTGTTATTGCTTGATGATGCGGTATGATATCTGGTCTCACATCATTTTTTTCATTGCTTTTTAGAATAATCATGTGTTGTGTATCCTAGCAGTGAATTGGCTTTCCTTTAAGAAAAAAATGCAACAGGCACTCTCACCCACACTAAGATTCTTGTTCGAGAAGTCTTTCCTAATTGCCTGCGACTGCGAATAACCGTGTGCGTTTCTATTGCCATAGCAGGGAAAAAAATATATAAATATATGGTACTAAAAAGTCAGCTGGGTGGATATGCGTCGTGTGTGCTGATCGACGAACGTCACCACGTCGTTCGAACCTGACGAGGAGCTGACAAGCATCACCACGTTGTTTGTTTTGAGTTGAGTAGGCGCAATGGTATCGTGCATCACGTGTGGTCTGTGGGTGTCTCGATTCAACTGGCCCGGTTTTCTCATTGGTTGTAGATCTATCTTCTTTTTGATATAATAATCTCATAAGTACTTTCCTGCCTGATTCATCTTAAGAAAGATCCCAGCTGCCACAATGTGCAACTGATCACGCCGGGCTAACAATAGCAAGGAGCTGAAGTGCAACACCCATTGCCAAGTCTCAATGCACATGGACTTTCAGATCTCAGCATAAATAAAAAAGTTGTTCAGAGGGCGAGAGAGAAGAGAGATTGGGTCTTCCCTCGCACTGACCCTCTACGTGAAACATAGTGTGTCACTATACATTCATGTTTGACGGAAGATATAAGAATAACAATTTCATATCATTCACATCTCTTAAACAAAATGTGCAAGTAAATACATATCAAACACATATGGAGGTGTTATGCAAAGTTACTAACTAAACCTATCACAATTGTTGCAATTAGATAATAATAATAAATATGCATCTTGAGAGCATTGTGTTAGAATATCTAAAAGAGAGCCACACGGGTTGATAGGCTAGTAATGGAAAGAGACATAGACCTTTAATGGGGATGTCTAAAAAAAAGTGACCCTAAAACATCAGTTGCCCAAGAAAGGAGCCCTAAACATTGTTATTAACACCCAGAGGGCGAGAGAGGTGCCTTGGAAAACACCACCGAGAAGCGTTGCCCTTGTCAACCTAATTACTTTTTTTCCTTTCTTTCTTTTATAAATTTGATTGTTTAGTTTCTTCATTTTATTTTCCTTATTTGGAATTTAATAATGGGAGGCATTTCTTTGTTTATGTTTTCTTGCGTTTATTTCCTTCCTTTTCTCTATACACTTTTAGTTTATCGAGTCTTTATATTTTTCATTTATTTGACGCACTTGGTTATTTCATCATGCCAACAGCTGTGAAACCTAGCAATTATCTACCAAGAGAGCATTTGTTATTCAGTTATATAAAACAAATCAAAGAATAGAAGGCTAACAACAAAGTTTTTCCCATTATTATATTGATAGGTTACATCCACTTCAGTTTATCCCAAAATACTAGGGACACTAGCCAATTGTCTTGTGCTACCTCATTTCAAATTGTAGGTCATTTGACTTTTTAGATCACTAAGTTGTAAATCCCTAATTTGATTGCCTGGGTTCGAGAATACAATCGATAGTCCGGACGTAGGGCACGTTACCCGAGCCAATATATATCATCGAATCATTGTATGCTAGGCCACCTTCTATCTTGACACAAGACACAATGACGGGTGTAGTTTAGCAGCCGACTAATTATCATACCGACATGGCGACATATGTGAAGGGATCCATCTCTTTGTAGTGTATATGTAGATAAGCATTTAAGGACAAATGGACCACTTCATGCTAAGGTCATTCTCAATGTAAGGTTTGATCGTGTAGTTTTCAAGAGTGTATGTTATCCAAGTTGATAGATGAAACTAGGATTCTCAACGCAAAGTTTCATTTCATGGTTTCATATGCTAACAAAACATTTAATTGTTCTAGCTAAATGATCTATGAGTGTTGGTAAATGTATAAGGATGAAACCCAAACTCTCTCAATGTAGTTTGATACCAGTTTCCTAAGCTAGGTAACTGTGAGTTTCAATCTCATGAAACCCAGCTCCTCTCTCTTTATAAATTTTGTGTCATGTCAACCCCAATTTATTTTTGCTTCTAATAGATGGTGTTTTAGTAATAGACTCTTTGTTTAAAATATGATATTTTTCCTATTCTCAATATCTTTGAAGTTTATCCATGGTGATATAATAATGAACAGTTACATATATCTAGATACAGATGCTGAAATGATAAAATATTTTCCGTTTCTAAGAAGAAGTGTCATGTCACCATTTTTGCCAAGGAGAATAAAGAAATCGGCACTCTGTTCACATATTCGGCCACCGTCGGCCCAAGGTACGAAGGCCCGGTCCAACCAATCCGAACTGCTGCCCTGGTCAGTCACTGATGCGGAGATGGCCGCCTCGCATCCCGGCTGCCATCGCACACCGCCGCGCCGCCGCCGGCCCCAAATCAACGCCGGCGGTTGCCACCGACGACCTTGTCCGCCAACACAACCGCTCTCTCGCGGCGCTCCTCCGCCGCGGCCGCTTCGCCGCCGCCCGGCGCCTCTTCGACTCGCTCCCAGCCCGCTCCGTCGTCACGTGGAACTCGCTCCTCGCGGCGCTCTCTCGCGGCCGGGATGTACTCGCCGCGCGCTCCTTCTTCGACTCCATGCCAGTGCGAGACGCCGTCTCGTGGAATACGCTCCTCGCCGCGTACGCCCGGTCTCCACACCCGGACCACCTCGCGGCCGCGCGCCGCCTGTTCGATGAAATGCCCCAGCGTGACACCGTCACGTGGAACACACTTCTCGGCGCCTACACGCGCCGTGGACTGATGGACGAAGCGCAGAGTCTGTTCGACGAAATGCCCCAGAGGAACACGGCTTCATGGAACACGATGGTCACTGGGTTCTTTGCTGTTGGCCAAGCGAGCAAAGCACTCTGTGTGTTTGAGGCAATGCCTGTCAAGGACTCTGCATCATTGTCTGCTATGGTCTCTGGTTTAACCAGGAATGGCTTGTTGCAAGAGGCTGATGAGCTGTTGACAAAGCGCCTGAAGCTGATAGACATGGACAAGTCTGTTGATGCTTACAACACCCTGATTGCTGCTTATGGACAAACTGGGAGGATAACCGATGCAAGAAGGTTGTTTGATATGATACCAAAAACACAGAGCCAGAACAAGGGGCATAAGAGCAGGGTGTTTGAGAGGAACGTTGTGTCATGGAATTCAATGATGATGTGCTATAACAAAACTGGAGATGTTTGCTCAGCTAGGGCATTGTTTGATGAGATGCCAGATAAGGATTTGGTGTCATGGAACACTATGATTGCAGGGTACACTCAGGCCTCTGACATGGAGGAGGCAGAGAAGCTGTTTTGGGAAGTACCAGAGCCTGATGCAGTGACCTGGAATTTGATGATACATGGGTTTACACAAAAAGGGGACGTGGTACATGCTCGGGGATTCTTTGATGTGATGCCAGAGCGTAGCATATTCACGTGGAATACAATGATTTCAGGTTATGAGCAAAATGAGGATTATGATGGTACAATCAAGCTATTTCAAAAGATGTTAGAAGTAGGTGAGAGGCCTGATCGTCACACTTTCTCGTCAGCTCTAGCAGCATGTGCGTCACTTGCTATGTTGCGTCTTGGGGCACAGATCCACCAACTTATTGAGAAGTCAGTTCTGCCAGATACTGCAACCAGCAATGCACTTATAACAATGTACTCCAGATGTGGTGCACTAACCAAAGCAAAAGCCATCTTCAGCCAGATGCATGCACAAAAGAATTTAGTTTCTTGGAATGCGCTGATAGGAGCGTATGAGCATCATGGTCATGCTACTGAAGCCCTACAGCTGTTTGAAGAGATGAGGGGTGCCAAGATTGTGCCAAGTCATATAACTTTTATTTCTCTCCTGAGTGCATGTGGAAATGCTGGCCTTGTCTCCGAAGGACGGGTGGTTTTTCATACCATGGTTCATGAGTACAGCATTGCTGCTAGGGTTGAGCACTATGCTGCACTCGTCAATCTCATAGGACGACATGGCCAGCTTGAGGATGCATTGGAGGTGATCAAGAGCATGCCAATTGCTCCAGACCGATCTGTGTGGGGGGCATTCCTTGGTGCCTGCACTGCTAAAAAGAATCGACCGCTGGCACAAATGGCCGCCAAGATATTATCTGAGATTGATCCTGATAGTTCTGCGCCATATGTTTTGATGCATAACTTACATGCCCATGAAGGGAGGTGGGGAAGTGCATCTGTGGTTAGGGAAGACATGGAACGGCAAGGCATTCACAAGCATCCAGGGTACAGTTGGATTGATCTGCATGACAAGGTGCATGTCTTCGTCTCAGGGGATACCTCGCATCCCCTTACCCCGGAGATTTTTTCAGTGCTAGAATATTTTTATAGGTCATGTAGAGATTGGAGTTAAATGGTGCAGCGAAATTGTTGTATTTGGAACATAGAAGAGGTTTTGCGGTGTAGAAACAAAGCTTTTATTTTCATCAGTTCTTGGCCTGTACATGTCTCTCATGTAATGTCTGTACCTCGATCACTATGGTAATGAAAACACAAAATCTTTTAAACTAGTTGAGTTTTAATACTATGTTTGGTAAAATTTGTAGATCTATGAGGACGCTACTAATTGCATGACGAACAAAAGCAGACTTATTTCCATAATATATTGATTTGGCTGCCAATTATTTGAGTACAACTTCAAATGCTATTGTTAGAATCACTGGAGATGATCCAACTCAACTACTCGTTCTCACGAACAGGGATTAAATGGGTACATAATTCCCTGTGCACGATCATTATAGCATGATCAGTTCATAAAAGACATTTTACGGATAAGTATAGGCCTTTAAACCCAAAAACATGACATCGCTATCCAAGAAAGGAACATTTTTATAGTGTACCATTCTTTCTATTCAGAGGTGAACAAAAATGACCTTCAAACAGATCTACTATAGGGTAAATTAAGTTTTAGAATCCTTGCAAACCCCAGTAGAAAAAAAAAATGCCGTAGATCGACGGTGAAAATCTCGCTCCACATGCAAGTAGAAACAAAATCTTGAGCTGAATCTAGCCGAAAAGCTTTGATTGGCCACTATGCATGCATGCTCTCTAATGCACGAGCCCCAAAGGCATGCTCTGCAATTACCATGAACTAATTATCTCTGTAACTCCCACTCCACCATCCTTAGCATTAATTCCTCGCGTGGTTTTAAATGTCCGTTTCCATTTGCCCAATGATCTCAGGGTTTAATAGCCGCATTTGCCTTCCACCTTCTCCATATATTGCTGGCCTGCAAACCATTCTAGCACCTCACGGAAAGAATGGAGGCCAACAATGAAGAGAGGTACACTCGTTGCTCTTTCGTACTAGCACATTATTTACCATGTTCTTGGCTGCACAGAAGGTCTCAGTGTAAGCTTGCCTTCGCAGCAACTTGTGGCCTTTTTGGACAAGTGCCTGGCCTGATAGCTACCTGCTCGAAGAGGAAGCGCTCCTCTCCTTCCCGAGCTTGCCCTTCCAACCAACCTGCTCGACCATTACGCCGACCAACATTCTGCAAGGTATTATTCTTCTTGTTTTTTCATAATTCCTGAATTCAGATTCATATGCAAGATGCGAGATCGTCTTCCGGTCTTGTAGCTTTCAACTTCTTGTTCATTGGGATTCAGATGAGCTCGACGCCATCTTCAAGGACGATGCGCTGAAGCATTGGGACGAGATGGAGCAAGCTGACAGCAAGACACAAGACGGCGACAAGAGCTTGCCGCAGCTTTGCTACGGCGACGACAAGGAGGAGGTGCCCTCCAACTCCAACGCCATGGCCGTCAGAGCCGACGACCAGCGTGTGAAACCAGGAGAGGAGACGGCCCTGACGTTCGAGATCGTGTCGCAGTACTTCTACATGCCGATCATGCAGGCGGCGAGGGAGCTCAACGTCGGCCTCACCCTCCTCAAGAAGCGGTGCCGGGAGCTCGGCATCCCGAGGTGGCCCCACCGCAAGATGAAGAGCTTGCAGTCCCTCATCAACAATGTCCAGGTCCCCTATATATGTGTCTATCTCCACAGTTTCAATTTGCAATGTTCAGATTAGGTAGAATTTTGCAGTTTTTTGTATCGACATTTCAAGCTAGGAGGTCGGTTGATTGCGTTGCAGGTCCTGCAGGAGGCGGGCAAGGCGAACGGGGAAGAGCAGCTGCGGGCGATGGTGGAGATGCTGCAGCAGGAGAAGCAGCTCCTGGAGCAGAGGCCGTATGTTCAGCTCGAGGAGAAGACGAAGAGGCTCCGGCAGGCCTGCTTCAAGGCCAACTACAAGAAGAGGCGGCTCTTGGCTCTTGAAGCTGGGGACGCACCAAGAATCAGCAAGTACTGATCCAAATCATGAAAGTCAACTTATATAAGTGATTAGGTCCTTTTTGCAAGCGTCATGATGGGATTTCAGCCTATCCTACGTCTCCTAGTCATGCTGAATGTAGTCTTACTAGTTCCCTCTGGAGCTCCAATTCCTGAATCTTGTGAGTCGATATTCCTATGAAGTTTCCTGCATTTGAAAGGAGGCCTTAACAGCACTGGAATCAATTTCTAGTTTACCTTTGCATCAAATGTTTCAAGTACATCACATCTCACATTTACACTAGGCTATGCTATTGCTATTTGCTATTTTTCTACACTACACTTGAGCAGAGACTACAGACTAGTAGTACTCTGCTCAAGCTTCACGCGGTAACTAGCTCTGTCCTGGCGGCCGTGTCCCTCTGCTCCTTGCCAATGTCCACGTACTCCGACAAGATGGCCCTGAACTCGTCCCCAGACAGCGTCTCCTTCTCCATGAGCACGTCCACCAGCTGGTCGATCGCCGCCCGGTTCTTCCTGACATGCTCCTTGGCGACCTCGTACGCCCGGTCCACGATGCGCTTCACGGCGGCGTCGATGTCGGCGGCGAGCTTCTCGGACATGGAGTTCCTCGCCAGCATCCGCATCACGACGTCGCCGCTCTGCGCCGCCGGCTCGACGAGCGCCCACGGCCCGATCTCCGACATCCCGAACGTGGTCACCATCTGCCTCGCCACCTGCGTCACCTGCTGCAGGTCCCCCGCCGCGCCCGTCGTCACCTCCGGCTCGCCGAAGATCACCTCCTCCGCCGCGCGGCCTCCCAGACCTCCCACGATGCGCGCGAACACCTGCTGCCTCGACACCAGCGTCGGGTCCTCCCCCGGCAGGAACCACGTCAGCCCTCGCGCCTGCCCCCTCGGGATCAGCGTCACCTTCTGCACCTCGTCGTGCCCCGGCGTCAGCGTCCTGCATCAAGTTTAATTTGCATCCATCCAACTCGGGTTAGCAACTTAGCATATGATGTGATATACAATGGAAATAATAGCTTGAGAAATGCACAGGATGGATGGTCGATTAGTAGTGTACTTACGCGCAGATGGCGTGGCCGATCTCGTGGTAGGCGACGAGCAACTTGCTCTTGCCATCGGTCATGCTGGTACCCTCAAGTCCAGCGACGATGCGGTCAATAGAGTCATCGATCTCCTTGACAGTGATCCGGTCCTTGCCACGTCGGCCAGCGAGGATGGCAGCCTCATTCATGAGGTTTGCAAGGTCAGCGCCACTGAACCCAGGCGTGCGCATGGCGACCACATTGAGCGACACGTCGGGGTCAAGCTTCTTGTTGGAGGCGTGCACCCTGAGGATCTCCTCCCGTCCACGCACGTCGGGTAACGCGACGCTGACCTGGCGATCGAACCGTCCCGGCCGGAGCAGCGCGTCGTCGAGGATCTCCGGGCGGTTCGTGGCGCCGATCACGATGACGCCGCTGTCGCCATCGAAGCCGTCCATCTCCGTGAGCAGCTGGTTCAACGTCTGCTCCCTCTCGTCGTTCCCGCCGCCGATCCCCGTGCCGCGCTGGCGCCCCACGGCGTCGATCTCGTCGATGAACACGAGGCAGGGCGCGTTGGCCTTGGCCTTGTTGTAGAGGTCCCGCACCCTCGACGCGCCGACGCCGACGAACATCTCGATGAACTCGGAGCCGGAGAGGGAGAAGAATGGCACGCCGGCCTCTCCGGCGATGGCCTTCGCCAGCAGCGTCTTCCCCGTCCCCGGCGGGCCCACCAGTAGCACGCCTTTTGGGATCTTCGCGCCCACGGCGGTGAACTTCTCCGGCGACTTGAGGAACTGCACGATCTCCATGAAGTCCTGCTTGGCCTCGTCCACGCCGGCGACGTCGTTGAAGGTGATTCCCGTGTTGGGCTCCATCTGGAACTTGGCCTTGGACTTCCCGAGCCCGAACGGGAGGTTGGGCCCACCGGCGCCGGGGTTGTTCATGGTGACTGATCTCCAGATGAGCGAGGCGACGAAGAGGAGAGGGAAGCCGAAGTTGAGGAGGAGGTCGAGGAAGACGAGCCCGGGGTTGGGCTCCACGGGGTGGGTCGCGAAGTCCACCCCTCGGTCACGGAGCTTCCGGACCAGCTCGGCGGGGAGGGTGCCCGGCAGCTGGACACGCACGCGGTGGATCCTGGATGCTCCCAGCGCCGGGTCGTCGAGCTCCACGACGGCCACCGTGCCGTTGTCGAAGAAGTCCACCTTCCTCACGGCGCCGGCGTCGAGGTACTCGAGGAAACGCGAGTAGGACATCCGGTTCGACGTCACCTCCTCCGGCGCCGGTGCGGGCGGCGCCGCCGCCGTCTCGGCCCGCGCCCGGCTTGCAGTGGCGAGCCCGAACCCGAGGCCCAGACCCGCGGACTGGAGCAGCCGCCTCCTGTCGAGCCTCGCGGCGGCGGTGGCGTCCGGGGGCGTGGGCTTGGCTGAGGGAGGCGGGCGCTTCTGCGTGGCTGCCTGCTTGTTGGACACGTCCTGTGCCCGGCAGATTGGCGCCAGGCGGCTCGTCGTGGTTAGCGACATGGCCGTCGGAGACATTGGTACTGTAGCTACCTATACTACTGCGCTGCTTGTGCGATCAAA
This sequence comes from Digitaria exilis, assembly GCA_015342445.1. Lineage (NCBI taxonomy): Eukaryota > Viridiplantae > Streptophyta > Magnoliopsida > Poales > Poaceae > Digitaria > Digitaria exilis. The sequence goes on from JACEFO010001666.1 coordinate 645,345, forward strand.
ACTTTTCACTCTACAACTGGGTGTTGTACGGCAGCTTCGCCTTCGAGTGTCGTGTGCTGTAGCTTGTTTAGTCCTCGGGAATTTTGGAGGGAACGGGTCGACGAGTCGTGGTTTAAATAGCTTCACGCCGCGGCGACTGAACGGTGTTCAAGTTCAAGTTTCCGATGAGTTGGGTCGTGGCTGACGAGGATTTCGCCGTGGTCGGAGATGGTTTATCCCGTAGTTTCGTGACTGAGCTGGTGGGTGGGTTTGTCCGGTTCTCGCTTTCGCGTAGCGCCTGGAAGCCGCCGGGCCGGCGGATAATTCCCCCGTCGTCGTCGTCGTCCCGGGGGCCTGAAATCCAGGCAGCCAATACCGTGCATTTCGTGGCTCGCGTCAGCCTGGCTCCTCGTGTGCGATCGGGCGGCGGGGGCCAGCGAACAGTGGTAGGCTCTAGCGGCGTCGGGTGGTTTTGCTTTGTCGCTCGCCGCGGCGCACGGCCGCACACCTGTGTTCGTCGGGCCCGTGGGTTGCGCCCGCGGCCGCTGATATGCTGCGTAGCAGCGTGTGGGCGTGACACTTGTCCGGCTCATGGTGTCCCTGGCTCATGGACAGAACAGGAAGTGGGCCTCGAGTCGTCAGAAAACGATTGCTGTCAGTTTTTTCACAGGAGAACCTCCGGGCCCCGGTAAAGCCATTTTTCTGTGGCATTTCGGTGTGTTTTTTTCTGTCATGTGCTCCGGCGGCCTTCGGGCCTCGGCCCATCTTCTGATAGTGAGCCTGTGAAGCTATTTAAGCATTTTAAGCTCACGTTCGCTGAGCTGCCAGCTGGATCGTTAAGGTGTGTTTAGTTGGGAGGATGTGGTAGGATGGAACCATTCCATTTCAATTTTGACAATGGGCCTGTTCGCTGGGCTGCAGCTGGTCTGCGCTGCAGCTACTGCTGCTGCAGCTAGCAGCCAGCCAGCAGCCAGCAGAACAGCACAACCAGCGGCTGCATGCCTAGTTGAAAATTATGGCGGCAACCCACCAGCAACCATCAGCCATTCAAAAATTCAAATTTTCCCAGGAAGCACCGTTCACTTCAAAGTCAAAATAAGCAACAATTTCAAAGTGTACTACATTCAGTTATATAACCATACAGCAAGTACACATCTTCAATACATTACATACACAACCATATAACAACTACACATACGCACTAACGAAACCAGATTCCAGCGGCAATCCAATCTCGCACGTTTGCCATATCAGATGTCATATTTAATTCCACCCACTCGGACACATTGTAATCTACTGCTCGATTCATGTTTGGATCATGCTCCAATTCCAGGTCCTTCAAATAGTTGTGCAGTGCAAAGCAAGCAAGGATAATCTTTCCTTGCCTCTCTCTTGGATAGAATGGTACCAGTTCTAGGATCTGCCACCTTGGCTTGAGCGCCCCAAATGCCCGTTCGACAATATTGCGAAGGCTAGAATGGTGGTAGTTAAATTTCTCACGCACAGTTTCAGCCCCTCTGTCCCTGAAATCATCAAGATGGTACCTAGTGTTGCGATATGGCCCCAAGTATCCTTCACGAACTGCGTAACCTGAATCCACCAAATAGTACCTTCCTACAATAATTTCAATGTTACCCTCCATTAGCAATAACATTTTTACCAAAGTAGTGTCACAAAGGTAATTAACAAGCCAACATACCTGGTGGTGGATGTGGGTAATTTGGTTGCCCCAAGCACTCTGTCAGCACGGACATGTCATGACTAGACCCAGCCCTCCCCGCACCTACAAATATGAACCGCATGTCCATGTCCACTATTGCTAAAATATTATAGCTTGTGCAGCCTTTTCTGTTCAAGTAGTCCAAACGGGAGTCATGATTGATCCGTATTTTGACATGTGTTCCATCCAAAGCTCCTATGCAGTCATCAAAGTACGGTGCGTACCGCTGGAGACTATGATGAACTTTACTGTACGAGGGGTCCTTTGGACAAATAACTGTCTGAGCAAAGGAGTACATGACATCTGCCACTATACCCATCTTATTAGATATTGTGGACAGAGACCGCTCAAATCTCTCATGTATCTGTCTACAAGATTGTTTTGTAGCACAAGCCCAGACAAACATAGCTAAAGCCTCTACAGATGAGACACCTTCTGATGACTCTAGCCCGTGATGATTTACTAAAATATCATGCAATTGGAGAAACTCGTTTGGGGACATACGAAAGTTGTTGTAGGATCGGCTGGCGTCCCGCAAATTCAGTTCAACCCATTGCCGTCCCGTCATAATTGGGAACAGCAAGGGCGGAAGCAAGGGATGAAGCTGCCCTGGAGCTGGATTAGAGCTCATTGTTGCTTGTGCTCCTACAATGGCGGCTACCGTGGCCATCTGATAAATGATGGAGCTAGCATCACTTGAAGTGTCACTCTCGCTCGATTCTTCAGCGCCGCTCATTGATAACAACCTGCATATAGAAATGGTACTAGGAAATTTCACTTCACTGTAGTTTAGGAAAACCGGAGAAGTAAAAATTTCACCTCACTAAAATCTACATTGACACTAGCAAAGTACAAATTACTTAATTTATGCAGGTTTTGTTTATTATTTAGAACACCCAAAGTATTGTTTACCATCTGCCTATTTATTAGAACAAGAACCTGGACAAGAACAATGCTACCATTACCTCTGCCTATTCTCCTTCCAGCTTACTGATCTGTTGTTCCCTGGTTAGCCAGGAGGAGTCGAGGAGGACGGCAGGCCAACTGATCAATGGGTCGAAGCCCGCTGCTTAGCTCCACTTTTCTGCAAGATAACCACCCTTTAAAAACATGTTCATATTTACAAAGTAATGACAGATATATAAAACTAAGTCACTTAATAATGGAAACATTCACCAACAAGTTTAGGACGAAATTTGGATAATCTGTGAGATACATGGACATCATAGATCACAGATTATTTTGAAATGTTGCTACATTGTTCACGACACATTACATGCTTCACATTTAAACAAACGGGAATCAGTTCAACTAAAACAGTTCACAGGACTACAAATTGAGCACACACAACAACAGTCTAGTATGAAAGCAGCTGCCCATCCATTGCACTACTTGGTCCCTTTCTCCAAGTGGAACTTGATCCAATTCAGGCGTTTGGTTTTCATTTGAGTGAAAAACCTACGATTTGCTGCTTTTGTGCATAGATATGTTGCCATGCAGTACAGCTCAGACCCCTCCATGATACCATCCTCTTCTAAAATCTGCAGCGTACGATCGCACCCTCCTGCTCACGGCTGCGTCTCTCACATCGCTTGGCTACAGATTCGGATATCTCCTTGACGTAGTCTTCCATGCTGGCACTCTTCTTTTTTTGAGGGCTGTCCACAACTTCGTCCCTGCCTGTCCTTTTAGATGTATTCCGAACAGCAGATGCACTATGGGGATCTTCTGATATTTCTTGTGGGGTGTCATCACTCCCAATAGTGGGTGTTGATTCACGGACACCTCCGGCGGTCAGTAATGTCCCCCTATCTTGGGGTGTGTGGCCGAACAACAACTCAAGTTCTTCAAGGAATGGTGGTGGTTTCCCATGAGTCTGCTGTTCGGAGCTGGTGTCCTGTAGGTGACATGGTGAACATGATAAGATAACAATTATTAGTACATAATAAATTTGTTTTAGCCTATTGAGTGCAGAACAAATGAAATGGTGGAAGCATATACCCCTTGTGTAGGTACCCAGTATGTGTCATCAGCGGCAACACCGCCAGTATTCCTGTCACAGCCAAGTCCACTACTGTTTTGAAGTTCCTTCCAGGTCTGGTACGCCCTCTTCAAGGTGCCAAGTTTGTTCTGCACCTGCTTGTGGCCATAATGCAGACCTGTTTGCTGTTCGAATTTGGGATAGATGTTTTGCCAGCCGTGCGGGCTGGGGCCAAGCCTGTTCCAGTTGAATAGCCTCTTCTGCTCAATGCATAGGTCAAGCAATGTTTTCGTTGCCATGTCACTCCAATTGGCACGGTCGTTAGGCATCTGTGCCGAGGTGCAGAAATTGTATTGAACAAAGAAGGCAATGCAGATAACTGAATAAAGTAAACAAAGAATCATGAGTATGTAATCAACATGGCACTTGCCTTGGCAACTGTCTTTTTGCGTTTCGAACGAAGATTGTATAGCCTGGCTTCAGGGGGAGAGGACGAGGAACTGGATGACGTTGCCAGTGTGGGGGCACCGGTGTGAACCTACTGATGTAACAGTAATGTCACAACAAGGTATTTGAACTAACGAAATAATTAAAAGCAGGCACGAAAGAAAAGAAGCATATAACATCCAATGAAAAAAGCATACTACTTAATTGTGTGCGGCAAAAACAATTGTTGTATGCAGCAAGTATCGACAACTCTAAAGCATTGAGTCACGAACAACTATAAAGCACTTGCTCTTTACATTGTTTCAGAAGGATATGTGAGATAACAGATATCATATAGACTTGGAGTTGTAAGTAAACAAACATCCAATTAAGTTGCTCAGTGCACATGGTCATACAATAGTTTGCATATGTGAGATTTCATATTTTGTAGGAAATCAAATACAATGTGTCAGTGAAGACAAGGAGCATGACCTCGGCGAGCTTCTCGGCAGCCTCAGCCTTCTTAGCGTAGTCGGGGAGCACTCTGGGGGCACGGATTCACTCTCCACGCCGGGATGACGACAGTGGACGGTGTCGACGAGTGGGCGAGAGGGAGATAGGAACCCTAGCGTGTGAGTGGGGAACAGAATGAGAGTGAGGAAAGGGGACGAAGGGAAAGGGCAAAGGCATGGACTATTACCTGCTAATCCGGCAAACCTGCTCGCCATCGTGCGCGGGCGCGTGCCTCAATGCTCGCCCACGCTGGATCCAGGACGACCGCCGAAGTGGAGGGCGTTGGGGGCGACTCGTCCGGCGCCGGCTGGCGACGAACAACCCGCCCCCGGATCGATCTGGACAACGGAGGCCGCGACGCGGACGGACGGCTGCCAACACTGGGACCAGCAGCAGCAAATCGACGGCGGCGTGGACGGAGGGCTGGCGGCGGCGAACCGAAGAAGAGTTGCGCCTGCTAGTTGAGAGAGAGAGAGCAGGCTGGGAATATGAGAAATAGAAAAACTGAAAAGGCTTTTAGGCTTAGTAGCTTTTAGCCCAGCCGAACGGCTGCAGCCCGCCAGCCGAACGGCCACAAGCAGCAGTTCAGCTGGGAACAGCCCAGCCAGCGCAGCTCCAGCTCCGCGAACATGCCAATGTTTGGTTAGAAAACACATAGGATGGACTCATCCCACGTTAACGAATATTCTCTCAGATTCGGGACGAGGCCGTTCCGAAAAAATCACCGGACGAGTTCCCTGCGCCGATCCGAAACGATTCCGTTCGCTCACTCCCCGGCACTGCAGACCTCCGCTCGCTTCGCTCCCTGCGCCGCCCCGTGCGTCGCCCCCTCGTGGCTCGGCCCCGTCTCCGATGCTCCTACCCTCCTCTCGTAGCTCGCCCCCCCGCCTCTCCCTGCAGCACCCTTTCTCCCAGCGCCGCTGACCTCTTCTCCTGATTGCCCAACCACAGCGTCATGGTTGGACAGCAGCTCGCCTACGATACGCAAGCAGATGGGAAGCAAGAGCGGTGGCCTCGCATGGTACGCGGAAGTGAATCGAGGATCTGCAGGTCATCACGGAGGCAGACAAAAGGAGAAGATATTGTTGTTTGACTGACAAGCGGGACCCATTTTGACGGTGTGAACTGAACGTGCATGTCCATATCCCTCTCACCAAACTAAAAAATAGAACCATTCCATCCTTTTGTTACTTTGCTAGACGATGCAACTGATGTGCTATTTAGGGTGTGTTTAGATTGTAGGAAAAAATACTGTAGCATTAGAAAAACACTGTAGTATTCGTTGGGAAACGTGTTTTGTGAGGGAGGAATAGTGAAAAGTTGAAATGAATAGTGAAAAGTTAGAATGAATAGTAAAAAGTTGGAAATCTGAACATGGCCTTAGCATAGATGGTGAGCCAGTCAGAACTGTCCGACTGACCTTTTCTAGCCTCAGCTTAGTGTTAAACAAGGGCTAGCTGTCAAAATCTGCAATTACAAAATCACCATGCCAGTAGTTATGCAAGCGACACTTCAGTCAAAGGGGCAAACCCGTAAAAGTGCACGCAAACATCAGTAGCTGATGGATAGCGTGCTCGGTGTCCCCTAGCTAGCTTTTTTGTTGTGACAAAACATAAGTTGAGCAATTAACATCAAATTAGATTATCGCTGTTGGTATTGGGTGATTAGTTGAGATGAGGGCCCAGAAGTTGCAACCTCTTCTCTTTCTCCCAAGAAAATGCCAGCCGACGTGTGTGATAGTGATACTTTCTTTTGATAGGTCAACGTGTGATGCAAGATGCATAGGAAACTTGGTGGGGGAAACGTAATGGTTGGTCGATGCCTATACCCAACAGTAGTGGCACTACGCACGAGCAACTCTTAGTTTTCAGTACATCACTGTACGGAGTACGTAAGAAGTTGAAACGATATACCAAGTCCATTTCAAAAGAGAAGTCGTATGCCACCTTTATAAAACGGTATAAATGGTGCGAGGTCCTCGCTCTAGTCTTGGCACGAGACGCCGTAGTTGGATCAACAACGAAAAACTGGCCAGCAAGGACGTTCCAGGAAAGGAAGAGGAAAATGACTACTACTACTACAATACCTCTGCTTGTGCTAAATTAGCAGGATAAGAGGCAAGAGAAAACATTAAAAAAAAAGCTCGTGTTTACATCTCGAAAAGCAACTAGCTAGTTTTGTAACACCTGTAGGAATTAGCACTGAACAACGTACGTCTATCTCGTGCACGAACACACGTAATATTATCGTTGGATTTACCAAATATACAATCATCAATCATCAAAAGTACTAGTTTCACATTACATATTGTTTTGTCAGTAGCTAGCATCTTCTTCCACCGGAAAGCGGAACCATTCCTTAAGAAAAGAATTTCTCTGAAAAGAAAAGGAAAGGGCAAAGACATGCACTTTGCTTGGGAGTCGGGACTTGGGGGTTGGAGATTTGAGAGCTTTTTGTTCGGATGCCTGAATTTAGCACCAGCTGCCCTGCCCAGTGCCCACCACCAAAGCCAAACCACCGAAGGTTTACACGGTTTGCCGTTCCACACCTGGAAGTGTCAACATCTTCTCGTTTCCCGGCCTGTTTCGTAGTAGTAGTAAGCCTGAAAGGACACAAGACGCCACGACACCGTCCCGGGAGAGCACGCCACGAAGCAGGACGAATTATTGTACTGCTATAGTACTAGGTCCTTTCGTGTGACCGTGTCTGAACGTTAACATCGCGGTGCAAACCCGCGCCGGGCGGACCCGCAATTTCCAAGGACGGGCGGGCGGGTCTCGACGAGGGCTTTAGCGAAAGCGCGGCGCCACATGGCATGGCCGCATGGGCACCGGTTTTTGACCGGCAGGGGCATGTGGAAAAGCAGGATGAAAAGGGAAAGGCTCGAGAGAGTCCAAGTACCGCGTCACACATGGCAAGCGGATCGCGAGAGTTGATTTTGTGGCGCTCATCTGCTGATGGATTTCAATTTGGATAGGATCGTCCACGGTTCAAATATAGTTTGATTATTTGATTGTGGATGTCATCGACCATATAAGACTGCGCCACAAATGATGTGAGACTGCGAGTTTCTGTTTGTATAACCACCAAAGCTCAAATTGCCGGGGTTTAATGGCTTAAGGTTAACTGATTAGCTGCGTCTCTCCAGGCGAGAATATGCTTTACTGATTTGGATAGGAGTATTTTGCAACGACGATTAACAGCACGTACTATCATACTGTACTTTTTTTTTTCGAAATACTATCATACTGTACTTACACAATTCTTACTGTGGATGTTGGCTAAAAGAAATATATTGTGGATGCATTATTCCATATAATTGCAGCCAAGAGGCCATTGATCGACGGGTTAGTTTTCTGAAAGGCTCAACGAATAGGCCCAATAATGATTTTCGCACCCCTACCGGCTACCGCTGTCCAAAATTTTTCTACGGCCAAATGTGCATCGCACACGACAGCAGCATCGGTCCCCCAAACGCGGGTCCCCCGTCCCCTGCCCTGCTGCCCGCTCGCTCCGCCGCCGCGCCGCTCTCTCGCCTCCCGCTGGCTCGCTCGCCGAGCCACAACCAAGCCCGCCACCGCCGTCACGACCGAGCCAGATCCCTATTCTTCCCTAGTCCGCGCGGCTGCGGCACAGCGAGCCAGCGCGCGCGGCGGACCGGCCTGGCCGACCGCACCAACCCACCCACCCGGCCACACGACCGCGACTCTTCTTCTCTTCTCCGCCACGGCAGGGAAGGAAAAGAGGAGCGCCCGCCAGCTCGCCCGGCCCCGCGACACCGGACGCCGGACGGCGCCTCCTATTCGCCCCGGTCGCGGTCGGTCGGTCCGTGGCGTCAAGCTGAAGCAGCCTCCTCGCCACGGTCACACTCACACCGTCTTCGAGGCCTTCGACTTCCCTCGCTTCGCCTGCGCACTGCGCTTCCGCCCTCCCTCCCCACCTCCTCGCTCGCTCGCTCGCGCCTTCCGCCGGCGTGTCTTCTCCAAGCCTCGCTGCTCGCTAGCTCCACTTCGTTCCGGCGCCCTCCGCTGGGCGGGAATCGTCCTCGTCGGGAGGACCTCCGAGGGGCCGAGCAGCCGGGTGGCGGCGGCGGTGATTTTCCTGGTGAGTGGCTCTGGCATTGGGTGTGTGCTTTGTGGGTGGCCTTCGAGAGTTGCATTGCGAGATGGGGGGGGGGGGGGGTGGCGGTCCCGTCCTGCGGACTGTGCAGGCTGGCTGTATCGCGTGGCGATTTCCTGCGAAATTCTCGGGGTTTGCCTGCTCGTGTGCTTGCCTGCTCCCCGCTTCGTCTCTGATCTCGCTTGCGGCGGCGTGCGCCAGATTTCGTTGGTGATCTGCGCATTTCCAAAGGCAGCGGTGCTCTTTACTTTTTTTTTTAATCTTCAAAAGGAATTTTGTCGGTGGGGTTTCTGTGGGTTGGCGACTTGGAGCTAGATTCGCGGTGTCTATTTTATCGTTTTTTTTTATATTTGCGAAAATGTAATATGGTGTTTCCCATCGCTGTAATTGCTTTTTTCCCCCCTCCCGCTGGTTTCTGATTCTGTATCTCAAACTTCTCGTTATCTGCATGACTGCGTAGTTTGAGCGTTGCGCCGTTGCCTGTATCGTCCACTGTGATATACAACGAGGCTATTGGTACTTTGGTAGGGGCGATCCCGTCTTACAATTGTGTGATTGTTTTGCTACTAGTCTGATTTTCCCTCAACATTTTTCTCTTTTTCTCTTGATGCGATTCAAGGTCACGCTAAATTCTTCCCCATTTGAAGTGAGTAGCATGCTCACAGTTGGATTCGGCATGTGATGATTGACTTGCAGAGGTATTAATGCTGTTTACTGGCGGACCCAGCGCCCGGCGAGCCGGGGCGTCTGCCCGGGCTCCCGGACGCGGGACACCGCGAAGGCTCGTGCTCGCTGCTGCTGCACTTTCTGTGTATAGCAGCTAGTGCTAGTTTTGACGTGACAATGCAGTATATGCATCAGAAAGACCCAGGCACTAACGAGCATGCAAAAAAGCAAATCATGTATGTGTAGTCTTTCATAGTTTTTTCATCCATATAGCTAATGTTTAGTTTATTTGTGCATGGAATAATCAACATGTAACAATGGTTTGTCGGCTTTCTTTGTTAAGGTTGTGTGCGGACACCAATAGTTAGAGTTGACAGTGAAACATGAGACCGGGATGACTATTAGGAGTTATTCCAACCGCTTGAGTATTTCAGATCATCCCACCATGACCGTAAACCTCTCTTGTCTCAGGGTTAGATTACGCCCCGGCTCCATTCGATCTCTGGGTCCGCCACTGATGCTGTTAGTGGTGGTTTGAATTCCCATGAGAGTCAGTTTGCTTGGGAGTTTGTTCTCAGTTGAATTGAAGTGCATGACTGATTTGTAGAGGGTTTTGTGAGTATGCAATTCGTGATAGGTTCTGATATGTACCCTATACTGTATTAGTACACACATGGCGTCTTATTAAACATTAGCCTTCTATGCGCAAATGAATGCTTTTATGCAATCAGCATCTCAAAAGTTCAGTGTGACAAAACATTAATGAACATGCACCTCCTTCTTTACAGGATAAAGCTCATTCTTGTTTGGTGGCTTCTTCTGGTTAGTAGGGGACACCAACCTGCCTCAAGTTTCTCTGGTACACTTCCTTGTGGTGATAAGGCTTCCAGGATACATCTGGGAACGTTTGGTACTTTGAAGGAGTTGTTGGATATACCACATCAGGGCGGCAGTTCAGCGGGAATTGTTCAACCTTTTGGTCGGATTTTTTTTTTTCTGTTTTTTCTTCTTCTGAAATTATGCGATGCTTTAGAGTGAAGCCGTAGTGCATGAGAACCCCAGACCAAATTGTCACAAGTTTTTTGAGTGATGAAGAAATGGCATGGTGGCTTTGTCATAGTATCTTTGTTCATCATCTTGATGCTAAGATATGTGATATTGGATAGCCCACTCGCGGAAAGATCGCTTCAGTATGTCTTGCAGCAAAACAGAACGTCAGAACTACATTGGTTGGATGTTCCAAACCCACCTGCAATCCAGAACCCACAGAACTCTTCTGAAGTGATATCAACTGAACTCTTGGCATCCAACCTTTCCATTACCAGAAATCTCTCTGATAGAGAACTACAGTCTTTGCATTCTTGGAATCATTTGAGGGATCTATTATCTCATGCCCATATCCTACCAGATGGAGTGAATGCAATCAAGGAAGCTGGAGTTGCATGGAGAGAACTAAATACAGCCCTGGCTTATGAATGCAATCAAGGAAGCTGGAGTTGCATGGAGAGAACTAAATACAGCCCTGGCTTATGATGATTCAGTTGCTTCTGTTAATGGCAGCACTCAGCAAAAGGACAAAGGAAATCAATGCCCATATTCTATCAGAAGAATGAATGCCACGAGGGTAGGGGATAGGTTTGCTTTAAAGATCCCCTGTGGATTGATTCAGGGCTCTTCCATAACTGTCATTGGTACTCCTGGTGGTCTTCTGGGTAATTTTAAGATAGAGTTAACTGGAGCTGCAGTTCCTGGTGAACCAGACCCCCCCATCGTGCTTCATTATAATGTCCGCCTTCTTGGTGATAAACTTACAGAAGATCCTGTAATAGTACAAAATACATGGACTGTAGCTGATGATTGGGGTTCTGAAGACCGTTGCCCATCTTCTGAATCAGATGCAAAGGACAGTGCAAAAGGTACTCTGCTTATCATTGCATTATATATGAGTAATATATAGTAAAATATTGGGTTGCAATATAATTATATCCACTTGTTGAAGTATTAAAACGAGGAATTTACAAATAAAACAAGATCAAGATGAAATGGGCTTTAGCTTTTATACATTTCTGTAATTATGCACTTCTCTGAGGTAATGCATCCGAAATGTCCGACTGCTTGATCTATATATATACTTCAGTACTTCTTTTGTTCACTTGTTTTTTCTCATGATTTTATCGACCAAATGGCATGTGGTCTGGCAACAATATATTTAATCTTCCCTCAGGATTGACATTGGTTATTTGCCTTCTCTTGTTTTACAGTGGATGATCTAGAAAAATGTAGTGGCATGGTAGGTAAGGACCAGAAAGAAGTCTTGGCCTCTAAGTTACGTTCTAATGTTTCGACCATGCCACCTGCAAGGAAAAGGAGTGCAGAACCTAGAAAATATTTCCCCTTCAAACATGGATATCTTGCTGTAGCAATTCTTCGTGTCGGAGCACATGGGATTCATATGACTGTAGATGGCAAACATATCACTTCCTTTGCGTTCCGAGAGGTAAGTCTTGCATTAGTGCTAGTAATTCATCATGCCTTTGCGTCCTATAGCAATATACAGTCAAAATGATTTTCCCTGCATGGTATATTTTTTATTTCAAGCACTCTTAACATGAAATTGTTTTCGTTACCTATGCATTATTGTGGTTATATATCAGTATATCGCAATATGCCTTATGTGGTTTATTTTATCCTTATTCTTACACTTCATACATTGATCTCTCCAGGATATGGAACCAGGGTTTGTTGGTGAAGTAAGAATTGCAGGAGACATTAAATTGCTCTCTGTGATAGCAAGTGGTCTGCCAACAACAGAGGACTTCAAGCATGTCATGGACTTGGAAACATTGAAGGCTCCACCTGTCCCCATTGATCGACATGTTGATCTTTTCATAGGTGTCTTCTCTACAGCAAACAATTTCAAACGCCGGATGGCAGTTCGCAGAACTTGGATGCAATATGATGATGTCCGCTCAGCAAAAGTTGCTGTCCGATTCTTTGTTGGCCTGGTAAGAATGAAAATTGGAAAAAAAAAAACAGCTATATCATGGTAATTCTACCATATAGTAGCCGCAGAATTGTGTTTTTATAATGGCTCTAGCCTTAGAAGTAACGCATGCACAATTGTCTATATATGTAGAAGTACATCATCATATTAGAAGGCGTCACTCATATTAATACACCCTAAACAATATGTTGAGTGCATTATTATCGTCAATCACATACATCTTATACCTGCAATTACCACTATGTTGACAGTATTTCTGCCTGTGTTCATGGTATTATCTATTTAGCTGCTTGCAAATTATCATAATACTCTTTCGTCAGTACTGTGTTTGGACAGTAATTCAACATAATGGTCTTACCAGCTACTCTTCTATCTTTGTTATGTTTTTTCTCCCCTTTATTAGTTTGAATAGAGTTGCCAACTTCAGAGTATATACTCATCTTCCTTTCATTTTAAAAGCACAAAAATGAGGTGGTGAACGAAGAACTCTGGAATGAAGCACGGACATATGGAGACATCCAGTTGATGCCATTTGTGGATTACTATAGCCTGATTCTCTGGAAGACCATAGCGATCTGCATCTATGGGGTATGCATAATTTATATTCTGTTTTATTTAATTAGAGGATACTTGACCTTATGTGTGCATTCTCTAAGCAAGTATTCTTTTCAGACAAATGTCCTGTCAGCCAAGTATGTGATGAAAACAGATGATGATGCTTTTGTTCGAGTGGATGAAATACTTTCTTCCCTAGACCGAGTAAACATCAGCGACGGACTTCTTTATGGTCGTGTCAATTCTGATTCTCAGCCTCATCGAGATCCATACAGCAAATGGTACATAACCCCTGAGGTAAGTTGTGTTAAAATATATATATATTTATATCAAGAGATCATGGAACTGTTATTATTTTGGCCTATGAAGACTGTTCCTTTAGACCATTGCTCTCTCCTGTATTTTCTCTGATGTCCTGGGAGGTGGATTGAGATACTGCCAATGCACTCACTTAAGCAGCTCAAGCTTTGTAGGGAGCGTGCACTAGGAGGTTAGGGGCACCCACATAGATGAATAAGCAGCCAAATAGCTCAAACAATGAGGCGAAGAGGACATTTTTTAGCCTTAAGTTAACCTAGTTCCTCCTAGGCTGGTCAATTTTTTTTTCCTTATAGTCATTGAAAAGTGGATGTGAAAAAGTAGATCACATACACCTCTACAGATTGCTTGCCTACACATATAATTGAACTGACAAGTAAGATATATTTTGTTGTGAATTCACACGTGCTTCTGAAACAAAAGGGGTAGATTGCCTGTAAGTTGTAGCACAGAGTAGACAGGTTCCACATTTCAAGTGAAAGCTAGAATGAATGAATTTTTGTACATTGTCTACAATCACTTCTTTACATAGACTTTCAGTAAGTAATCTTGGGGAGTGGGGAGACGTGAGAATCAGCATAAAAAAGCTGGTAACCACTAATTAGGGGTTGTTTGTCACTTTCTGCTTCAGCACAACTGTTTTGTAGGCATAATTTTGTCTGCTACTTTCAATAATTTAATTCCCTGTTCCTGTCATTTCTATGGTGGATTAAGTGTTGTAATTATGCTTTACTTTAGGAATGGCCTGAGGAGAGTTATCCTCCATGGGCACATGGACCGGGATACATTGTTTCAAAGGACATAGCAAAGGAAGTTTACAGGAAGCACAAGAGGGGGGAGTTAAAGGTACTGCCAAACTTCAGCAAAATTTTCTTTTGTACTGTTGTATGGAGTAATTGCAAAGGCCTAGTTGTTTCAGTTTGGATAGAACTTAAAGTCAAACATCGAAGCACCAGGACCTTCTCGGTTTCTAAAAAATTCCTGGCTTTACCAGTTGCTTGTTTCTACCACTGTGCTCATGGTATTGTGAAATCTGCATCTACTGAACAATCTTGTTGTCTTGACTCTTACAGATGTTCAAGCTGGAGGATGTCGCAATGGGGATATGGATAAATGAGATGAAGAAGGGTGGCTTGGATGTCAAGTACGAGAATGATGGGAGGATCTTGGTAGAAGGCTGTGAGGATGGGTATGTGATTGCCCACTACCAAGAACCAAGGGATATGATGTGCCTCTGGGACAAATTTCAGAAGACGAAACGAGGAACATGTTGCAAAGAGTAACAGAACTAATGAAAAGCGGTCGTTCATATACAGTGGCTGCTGTTGATCGTTGCATGAACCAACATCTTGGTGCTTCAGTGCTAGGACAATCTTGACACAGCCCCCATGGGACTTCAGAAACCGAAGGCAACAAAGTTTTGGACATCACCCAGTTTCGTTGTGCCCACGGTCGAAAGAGGTTCAAGTCTAATTAGGGAATACGTATTGTAGACGATTAGCCTCATCTGTTCTTTTTGGTATAGGTAGGAGGGTCTTGCTTTGCTTACAGTGTGGCTTCCTGTAATATCATAGTTAGAACGTAGGATACGGCGGCGGCAGGCTATGTTAGGATAGATTGAGAGGCAGTGTTAGACTGTTAGCCTACCATTCTTTGAAACGAATGCATTTTGCATCTGCTGTAAAGCAATGTGGCGGCTATTCTCTTATATCTCTACACCTAAAAGGAAGGCAGCGTGAGTTTTTTTTGGTATGTCCTGCCCCCCCCCCCCACCCCCCAACCAACCGTCGTACGTCCGCTCGCTATCGATGCCCCTCCGCCATCGCAATTCGCTCACCCCTTTCCTGTCCCACAACACCACGACGCATGTCCCGCACGTCGGCCCAACGCCTGCCCTACGTACGGGAGATCATCACCTCCATCCTTCCAGCCGTCCAGTCACGACCTTCGCATCCGCCGCCGCAGAACGCATCCCTCGGTGGACTGCAGCCTCTCGACCTTCGTACATCCGCTGCCACCTCCTCCGGTGGGGTCCTTGCGCGCGGCCAGAGGGCGAGCCCCAAGTCGACGACGGAACCCTACGCCGCTGTCCAGGAACTGCCGTCCAGGGCTCCTCTCGTCAAACGGATGCCGAGGCCACGACTCCGGCAGTCCAACGCCGACGTCGGATCCCTGCGCCGCCGTCCAACGCCGCTGTCCAGAACTGCGCTGCCGTCGAGGGCTATCGAGATCAGGCCACCTACGGCGTCGCTGTCTAACGCTGCTGACCAGGACCTGCGCAGCCGTTGAGGGCTATCAAAGTTGGTCATCTCTGTCTGCTCAAGGCGCGACGCGGCCGTCCGTGGAGCTGTGGCGCGGGAATCGACGACGCCCGTCCAACGTCACGCAACCCAAGGGAAGCAACCGCCTCCCAACGCCGCGCGCCGTCGAGGGCTATCTTTGCTCTCCTTCTCCCAAGTCCCAAGATCGTGGCACGAGGGAGTCTGCCCGCCGCCAATCCTGGGAGACGAACTCGCAACGACACTGTGCTGCTATTCTTCATCCCGGAGATCGCCCGTCCATCATGCGCCGCTATCCTGCATCCTGGAGATCGCCCGTCCACCCTGCGCATGGATTTGGAAGGACCAAACCCCTAGCATCAAGAACCATCGCCGACCCAGGTACATCAGTATCGTCTCTATCCAGGTACAAATTATGTGTACGTCATGATTCTGAATTTGTTCAGGTCCGAATTCGTACAAGGTCTGAAACCATTCTGTTTTGATTTTATTGAATGCATTCTGATCCGGATTTGTACAAGTCCAAGTTCGTGAAGCAACTGAATCCATTCAGTTCTGAATTTTGAATTAGACCAGAGGAAGTCGCACATTCTCATCTCAGTTACCGAATTTAGGAAATAAAATTTATTTTCGTTTACATATCTTGAATTTGAATTCCAGTAGATTTTTTTCTCCTTATACGAATTCAGTTGACAAGCATCGTCAAGTAGTTTTCTACAGTTCCTCTTGACTGATGTGAGTTGCATCCCTCTCCGTCCCAGTGTGACTCACCAGGATGTTGATATTTAGTATTTCTTTCAGTAGGGTGTTGATCACTGTTGTCAGAGTCTGAAGCTTCCTCCGCAAGAATTACAGAGAAAATTTGCATGACTTTATAAACCTTAGATGAATATATGATATAAATTGATTTATTCACTTTAGAACCGAAGCAATTGAGGCCAATTCGAAAAAAGGGACCTCTATGGATCAGACTCAAGTTGCAGCAGGTATGGCAACTTTGCCAGTAGAGAGTCATGTTGTCATGCATGAGCCTCGAGTATTCCTGAAAGGATCAAAGTCTTGCAGTACATCAGATGTGGACATGGCCAAAGTTCAGGTTCGTTGGATGAATCACGACTGTTCCATTATTTTAATTGATTCATCAATATATGTAGGTGCAAGGGATGTCTGCAATCCTTGCATCGTTGAATCTGATAATTTTCCACTAACTTCCTCTTTGTTTCCAGGAAGATTGCCATGAAGCAATAGCCCTGCAGCTGCCCCTTATATTGAAGAGGCATTTGAAAATTGTTTATAGTAGTTTAACTGATGCCCACTGTCAGGTATGGATTGCTCGACTCCAGCGCTCAGGTGATGAGCAATGGTGGCCGTGTAACAAGGCAAGGGGTCCAAATATTAATGGTGTAGGGAGATCTATACTAGCTGACAGGAGACTGGGGAAGTTTAGGTTACGGTCGTTTAGGTACATAGAAGCAAAAAGGAAAGGAAGATAGCATTTTTACTTAGATGCCATTAATATGGAGCATTCCTTTTCTTGGTCTGGTCTTGTCCTCTATAATTTCGGTCGGGCTTTGGCAAATCTAACAAAAATAGGTCGTGCGCCGTCTCTGATCTGATTCAATCATGGGAATGAAATGGTTCCTTTTTGGATTTGCTTGCAACATGGACTCTGTATGTGTGTAATCGTTCTGGTTTGTTGGTGTTGTATATGTATGTGCTGAGGTTATGTTCCTGCAATTGTCATGCTTGGACGATACATTCTTGCTAACCTGTCATTCATGACTCAGAATCTAGCATGTTACTGAGCATGGATGGATCAACGTGTGTCATCACTAACCTATATTGGAATTTCACCTTTTTTTTATGTGCCATTACCATTCCATTCCATCCTTGTAAAAGTAGCAAAATTCTAGACGTTATCAACTCTACTCATTGCATCTTGATATTACTGAGAGGGAATCTGGGGAAAAGAGGAGCTGGCTACTTCTGGACGTATAGTCATGTGATTTGGTTTATTTATGGTGCGTTAGAGCTGCACACACCTCTGTTGCTTGCATATAGTCCTTCCCCTGATCCACACAAAATTTGCAGTTATCCATCTTGTCCTAAAGATGACCATGCCATTGTTTGTAGAGCAATATAAACTTTTCTGGTCTTTGGTTGTGCTAATCACGGGAGGTTTGGCTATTGACCTTGCAGTTATCATCTCATTATTATGCTTAATTATCTTGCTCTCAGTTTGAGGAGGGTATATTTAATATAAATCTTGATCATGTGAATTTTTTTGTGTTTAATATAAATCTTGGCTTGGTCATGTTGGTTTTTAACTTTCAACACATGATTCTATGACCCGTAGCAACACACGGGCACAAACCTAGTAGTCCATTAGGCCTGCAATGTGGCGGCTATTCTCTTATATAGTCCATATCCTACACCCCACACCTGAAATTTATACGTTGCCAGAGTGCCAGTTCCCCTTATATATAATGCATTCGGAAGATATTCAAATTGGTACTGAATCAGATAGGATTACATCACAACCAAATTTGTACAGGTGCTGAGAAAACAACACATTTGATCACTGGTAACGAACAAGGTTATTAGGCTACCATGCTCTGGTCTGGGTGCTGATGTCTCATATCTGCTGTTTTTCAAGCAGCCAAGCAACCGATGCCGTAGCGGGTGTTGGGAAACACCAGGAAGAGGCCGCTACACACGGCCCCAACCATGAGCGGGAAGCTCTCCATCACCTCGTCCATCTCCTTGCGGTGTCCGGGGAGGAGGCACCCGGAGACCCTATAGTCGGCGAGCGCGACGGCGGCGAAGACGAGCACCGACATGGCGGCGTGGACGACGTCGACGAAGGCGAGCCTGTACCTGTCCTCCCTGGGCGGCTCGACGCCGAGCCCCCCGCCGGTCCTGAACAGCGACAGGCCGGTGGGGGTCACGACGCCGTAGTACACCTTCCCGTCCTCGGGCGACCGGAAGCTGTCGGTGAAGTGGAAGAGGAAGCAGGAGGCGGCGCAGAGCGCGAGGAGGGCGCGGATCATGGCGACGCTCACGGCGGAGCACGAGCCGTCCCCGGACGCCGCCGGGAGGCACATCTCGAAGGTCAGGAGCGTCCCCGTCGGGAGGAAGTTGGCGAGCATCGACGTCTTGGACAGCGCGCTCTGGACGCCCCTCGCCACCGCGCGGCGCTTGCGACCGACGCCCGGCGGCGGCGAAGCGGGCGTGGCGCGAGCGGTGGAGCGGCTGCGCGGCGAGCCGCCGCGGACGTCGACGGATACGGCGCCGGTCGTGGGGTTGCTGCTGCTGTCCATGGATGAGCGCGTTCTTGCCTCTTGGCAGGATGGAGAGCGTACGTGGAAGTGTGGAACTGCCCTCGCAACGTTGGCTATCCGGCTATGTAGAGGGGCGCGCGCGCGCGGTTGGGTGGTTTCGAGTTCGAATGCCATGCCGAATTGCCAACCGCTGCTGCGACGCATAACTGTCCCCTCCGATCTCTCTTCATCAAAAATCAAATAAACAGGAACCATGTTTGCGGCGTGCTGCATGTAAATTTACACGCCGTGAACTCGTGATGTGGTTGCTGGTGTGGACTACTACTTGTGTGGAGAGGGGAAAACAGTTCGCTCAGGTGACAGGCCCAGCAGTTTTGCGGCCCAGAGCGAATATGTGTCTTCCGTGGCCGTGTTTCTCATCCAAATTACGTCCAGGTACCGACGACATCACGGGCTCTCGGCGTGCACCAGCGCGACTCTATTTTCTCGTGTTGTACTCTACTAGAACTTAGAGTCCTGATCGTGTATTTCACAGAAAAAAGTCCTGATCGTGTATCAATAGGTCTTGTACCGATCTCTTTTGTACAACCCCCTATACAATGCAACGCATCGGCTGCCTGAGGGCTCAATCCATTCTTTAATATTTCACAGGCCGAACACCAGCGTACGTCCTGACTCCTGACCGCCAGAGTCGCCGATCATCATCATCTTTTAGACGGAAGCAGCGGACGCTGCGCACCTTGCAAAATAGAAGAACCACATCGATCACCTGCCTCCGCCACCTTCGCAGATGGATTCGCCCCATGTTGAATC
Organism: Digitaria exilis; assembly: GCA_015342445.1. Lineage (NCBI taxonomy): Eukaryota > Viridiplantae > Streptophyta > Magnoliopsida > Poales > Poaceae > Digitaria > Digitaria exilis. Next base: position 664,999 of record JACEFO010001666.1, read on the forward strand.
AACAACAAGCGAGCCGCCGGAAGAAGGATCACAAGCCGCCGGCGTCCGAGAAGAAGAACCAGCGGCGCCCGGCGTCGTCGTCGACGACGACGATCTCATCATGAGCCACCTCCCCATCGACGTCGTCGCCCGTATCATCTCCTTCCTCCCCTACAGGGACGCCGCGCGCACCCAGATCCTCTCCTCCAGGTGGCGCCACGTCACGAGCCACCCCGCCCCGCTCAGCCTCGACCACAGGGACCTCGCGTGGCCACGCTACGACGACCACGACGTCGCCGCCCGCACCACCGGCATCCTCGCCTCCCGCACGGTCCCCACCCGCCGCTTCTCCACCCACGTCGTCCACCTCCACCGCCATGGTCGACGAGTGGCTCCAATCCCCGGCCATCGACGGCCTCGACGAGCTCGAGTTCGACATCGGGGGCCTCTACGACCTCTCGCCGGATCCCCAGCTGCCGCCCTCCGCCCTCCGGTTCTCCGCCACCCTCCGCCTCGCCACCTTCGCCAAGTGCCAATTCCCGGAGGGCAAGCCCTTCTTCTTCCCCGAGCTCCGGCAGCTTGGCCTCGAGGACGTCGTGATCTCGGAGGAGTCTCTGCACGGCGTCATGGCAGGATGCCCTGTGCTCGAGTCCCTGCTGCTCACCGGCAGGAGTCGCTTCGAGTGCATACGCATCAACTCACGTAGCATTGTGAGCCTCGCCTTGCGCGTTTACACTGACGAGCTTGTCATTGAGGACGCGCCATTGCTTGAGAGGTTGCTGCAGGTTGAATCTCGTGTTGCGACGAATCTGTCGGTGGTTTCGGCACCCAAGCTGGAGACCGTAGGGTGCCTTTGTGATCTTGATTTCTACTCCAAGTTGTTGGCACCTGAGCCCACGGTACTTCAGGTAATTAGCATTCTGGTCTCTCTTTGCCTTCACGAGGTGTTTTTATTTTCTTTACTGAATTTCCACGTGCGGAGAGAAAGTTCATAGTATTTGTAGTGCACTAATGTTGTGTTTTTCTTTTTCTGTTTGGTCAAGGAATTGAGTGCTGTTAGCTTTGGGAAGGTGGTGCGTAGCGTCAAGATTTTGGCTATCAATATTCCTTCTCTCAGCATTGGTGTATTGGTCGACTTGATGAGATGCTTTCCATGCTTGGAGACGCTGTACATCCAGGTAACAATATATACCAGTAGTAGTAGTTGATTTTGTTAACTGATGATCTACTTTTAGTTTACTTTAACGACTTGCAATTGTATCAAATCATTGATCTGAAAGTTTTTCTCTTGAATTTCAGACGGATAAGGTAACAGGGCACAAGAATTTGTGGCAGGATGATGTCATCAAAAGCCTTGACATCCGTCTGAAGACAGTTGTGGTGAGAAAGTACCAAGGCACAACGTCCCAAATTAACCTTGCAACATTATTTGTGTTGAATGCCAAAATGCTGGAGTTGATGGTATTTGAGGGTCGCCATTGTGGCACGAAGAAGTTTATGAGAGAGCAGCGGCGGATGTGGCTTCCGCTGGAGAAAAGAGCTTCAAGTGTTGCTCAGTTTGACTTTAGAAGTACTAGATGCTACCACTTTCTTCCACGTATCAGTCATGTCCGCGATCTGTCTAAGGGTGCATTTAGATTGGGTAAAGATTCCCCGAAAATACACTGTTCACCAAAAAAACACTGTAGATGAATAGTGTTATGTGAGTAGAAGGGATGAGATGAATAGTGAAAAGTTGGATGAATAGTGTTTTTTTGGGGAATATTTGTGAAACTAAACGGGGCCTAAGCCGGATCTCTTTACATGTGATTCGGATTGTACCTTTTGAGACTAGGCCGGGTTTTGTTTGATACTACACACATTAAGTTGCTTTTTCACGAGTTATTGAAGTAGCTTCAACTTGAGAAAACGGCATCAAGATGTGACCTTGAACACCAGAAAAGAAATTTATTTATTCTGCCGTGTATATGGCATACAAAAATCTAAGAAAGCTCGTGATAAAATGTAGGTGGCCGATCTTCCGTCAGGTAAGGATAACTCTCGTTTGGGCGGAGTGAAATACACCAATCCGGCTTCAAGTCAGCAACTCGAACCCAGCAATCTTAGCACCACGACTCCTCTGGTTATCAACCGTGTCACAATCCGGTTGACCTCGCCAAGAAGGCTAATCCTTGCAAGCGAAACGAAGAACACAAGCAAGAACTTGAAAGAACGCAGCTCTCAATATTGGTGACAATCTGCGGATGAATGATTAAGCACACAAGTTGGGGTTCTACAAACCGAAGACGACGACTGTTCAAAGACAGATTAATCTAAAGCAAAACACAAACCCTAAGAAAGGCGGCGACTACTGAATTATAGAGGTTAGGGTCGTGGATGACCCCTGGACACGCCCTCTAATGGGCTCGACGATGATACAAGGCCCAAAGGCCAAAAGACGGTGACGCAGCACCGGGACAGATTCTGGACGCCATCTTGTTTGGATGATTCCCGACGACTCCGGATGAATTTGGACCTCAAACCAAAGCCATTGGAAGCTCTATAAAATCTTCTTTCCAACCATATGTGGATCGTCGAATTTGGACTTCGTATGTGGCCTGGGCGTCCGTTTTACCAAAGGCAGCTATTGGACTCCGAGATGGACTCGGACTCGAGTTGTAATGGGCCTCCACGTAGCTTGGCCGACCCTCGCTGGTCCTCCACGCCTCCAAGCCATCCTCCATGTGTTTTTTGATCTTTTTCTTGGTTCCTAATCACATTATAAACAATAGGTAGTAACGCATTCTCAAAACTATTAATAGGAACATTTAGGAGCGAGCTCACCTCTAAATTTAATTGTCACGCTCGAGCTCTTGTAATTGGACCTTCAATGGTTTGGATGTCCATCGGTGAAGCCTCGTGTATATCCGTAGAAGTGATGTCCTCATCATCTCGCTGGTGTACATATTAAGGTGTATTTTCTTGCCTCACTATGTTGAGGGCCATGGGGATTCTTAGTGTACAAAAGAACCTAATAAGATCACCTCAAGTGCTAATAAGTAATTCATGTGTAATATATATATATATAGGAGAAAGCTAAAGCTCGCCTGGGTGAAGCCGAGCTCCTCGTCCAAATTTTTCTTCACCAGCATCTCCCCATTCTTCTCCAACCACGTTGAGATTCTAGCGTGGTTAAGGGTTTGGGTTAGAATTTCAGGGTTGTTAAGAGGGCACATCGCCGGCCTTAGAGTGGGAGGCCCGCCGATGGCAGGCTGGCCCAGCGAAGGAAGCTGATGCGAGGGCGCCGGTGGCCAAGCGGTTGGGCCAGTGCCAGGGTAGGGGTGTCGATGGAGAAAACGGTGGTGTCTAGAGGTGATGGCGGTAGCGGTGGCTGGACTCTAGCCCTCCCGCGCCGGCGTGGTGGTGGGAGAAAGAAAAAGGTGGGTAAGAGGACATAAGTACCAAGAAGATGACATCACAATTATCTTGGGATATGATCGACGATAACAATAACGGAATTAGATATTCACCTGTAACCTGAATGACAATAACCAAGGCATAATGTGAAGTGTTTATTAGACAGATCACCAGCACACAGAACAAATCCGTTCATTCATTAATAACACTTGGATGTTCTTGTGCAATCAACTAAGTAACTAACAAAGAAGAAGTAAGGATAAGCAATTGGTCAGTAAGAATTCACAGACTTAAGGACAACTAATAACTTAGCTAGCGTCCTTGATGAAGAAATGGTAGAGAAGTATATAGGTGAAAGCTAAAATATTACTTTGGTCTATAAACATATACTCCCAATAAGATCACATTACCGAAACTATTCCTTTCATAGTTATCAAATTAAGACCTAACAGCTCAATGTGTTAGGACATATATAATGTGCATATAGTTAATTCATATAATAAACCATGCCTTACAAGTCTCGATGGAAGTCAGCGACATGGTCTCGCTAGTCAACAGCAGCCACTGTTTTCATGAATGGTAAAAGTCTCTTACAAGTAACAAGAATTGATTATTCGTGAAAATCATACGGTGATTAATTCCTCCGAACAAACGCGCGTTCAACTGCTCCAGGTGAGGTATATAAGTCGCCGCTGGGCTGACACTACTCCATCCGTTCCTAAATAATTGTCTTTCTCGTTTCCCGAGAAACAACTACGACCAATTATATATAAAAATATATTAAAATATATGGTACAATATAAATATCATTAGATAGATATTTAGATCTCGTTTTTTATAAAAAATATTTGGAGACTTCAATGTTGTACGTATTTTCTACAAATTAAGTCAAACTTGCAGCACGCACACCAACGGCGACAACGACTAAATGATCAGTAAACGATCTCATGTTAGGCCAACTCCTCTACTTGCCAGTTACCACCAGAAGCTCCCTCCTTCCCACGCTTCGCAGGTTGGTAGGTGTATCGAACCACATCCAACCCCCCTGTCCACCGCTTCAAAACCCAAGAACTTATCACCGTCCCGAACCTCCACTCCAAACCTGTTCATTGCGTGCAAATCCAGTCAAGCCCCGGTAAACTACTAGTAGCACCGTCCGGCACACCACAGATCACCTCGCCGTTAAAAAGAGGCATCCCCCGCAGGCCGGCCGATCGATCGATCCATGGCAATGGCTCGTCATCAGGAGAGGAGGCCGCTGGCCGTGGCCCTGGCCATGGCGCTGCTCCTGGGGCTGTGCCGCGGCGACGTGGTGCAGTTCATCTTCGGCGACTCGCTGTCCGACGTGGGCAACAACAACTACCTGACCAAGAGCCTCGCCCGCGCCGCGACGCCCTGGTACGGCATCGACTTCGGCCGCGGCATGCCCAACGGCAGGTTCTGCAACGGCCGCACCGTCGCCGACATCGTCGGCGATAAGATGGGCCTCCCACGCCCGCCCGCGTTCCTCGACCCGTCCCTCGACGCCGACACCATCTTCAAGAACGGCGTCAACTACGCCTCTGGCGGCGGTGGCATCCTCAACGAGACGTCATCCCTCTTTGTAAGCTAGATACTCTCTTTTTCATTCTAGTGAACTAATGGCCTTCCGTCCCAAAATACATGCCCAAGTTTATTGAAGATGTCGACATCCAAAAAAGACCTCGAGAACGGCATGGTCACTGAATTAACCATAGGATCGTCGTGCAGATCCAGAGGTTCTCGCTGTACAAGCAGATCGAGCTGTTCCAGGGGACGCAGGCGTACATGAGGGAGAAGATCGGCAAGGCAGCGGCGGACAAGTTCTTCAGCGAGGGCTACTACGTGGTGGCCATAGGCGCCAACGACTTCATCAACAACTACCTCCTGCCCGTCTACTCCGACTCGTGGACCTACAACGGCGACACGTTCGTCAAGTACATGGTGAACAGGCTCGAGGCCCAGCTGAAGCTGCTGCACTCGCTGGGGGCCCGGCGGCTGACGTTCTTCGGGCTGGGCCCCATGGGGTGCATCCCGCTGCAGCGCTACCTGACGTCATCGGGCGGGTGCCAGGACTCGACCAACAAGCTGGCCAAGAGCTTCAACACGCAGGCTGGGGCGGTGATCGAGCGGCTGTCGTCGTCGCTGCCCAACGCGACGTTCAGGTTCGGCGAGGCGTTCGACTACTTCCAGGACGTGATCGACCGGCCCTACATGTATGGGTTCAATAACTCGAAGGCGCCCTGCTGCACGCTGGGAAGGATACGCCCCACGCTCACCTGCACGCCGTTGTCGACGCTGTGCAAGGACCGGAGCAAGTACGTGTTCTGGGATGAGTACCACCCTACGGACAAGGCGAACGAGCTCATCGCGCTCGAGACGCTCAGGAAGCTCAACATCACCATCGTTAACAATGGCACGTCCAGCTAGATAGCGGATCGATGACGAGGACGTGCTTTTTTTTTGTGTGTGTGTGTTTTTGTTTGTAAAACTGAAGTAAGCAAAATCGCCGCAATGCAAGGAACAAATTGCTACGGATGTTTTTGAATATATGTAATCATATAACGATTTTGTATATTCTGCCTGTCTCTGGTCAATTTAAGGTTGCCCAGGTCATACATGAACCTAGCTGCAAAGAGTGGGAAGGAAAGGAAGGCGGAGCTCGATCCGATGCTTTTGGTGGGCAGTTAGGCTTGGTAGAGGAGTTGACCTAACAGCACGATGCTTTTACTACAAGTCTACTGCGCACCCAAGGATTAAATTTTAGGTGAGGCGAACTTTAATTCAAAGCTAACCTAAAAAAATCAACACTATGTCTATATTCACTCAATATTAGAAAAAGTCTAAATTCACATACCGTGATCACCAGGACTATAAATATTGAGTAAGTAACAGTGATCATGGTTCTTATAATGGTAAAACGGGTCGTGGCGATCTATACTCTTCCAGACACCTAGGCGAATATGGCGTGGCGAGGCGGAGCCATACACATACCTTAATAAGGCAAACATTTTTTAATATGATTAACTGAATAAATGTGGATGTAGATCAACTGATAATCATAGCAGCACTCTAATCTATAATATGAGCACACTCTAATAAAATAAAATAGTAAAGGCATCATGGTAGAAACAATAATAAAAGCAGAGGTACAGCTCACAACGGCAGAACCGCATAGATCACAGAGGCACCTAGCGTGAGGGGAGTTGTACTGGGCTGTGGGCTCGGGAGCTCGGCTTGCTGCCTTTGCTGGGCTTTAACGTGTTATTCCAACGGCCCATACCCCTTCGGCTTTCCTTTCTTCATCGGATCGTCGCGCGTTCTTCTCCCGAGAACACAGGAAGGAATTCACCGGCAGCGGCAAAACAGCCAGTCATGGCAGCCGGAAAACTAGGTAATGGTATGGACGTATGGTGCTCGCCGCCGAGTAGCTGAGGCGGCCGCCTCAGCTCGCCTAAGGGGTGGGTCCACCCCTGGTGGTAGGTTTTATTGCATTGTTTTCAATATAAGTCCATCATCTAGAGTACAATAAAACTATGGATAACACAACACGTACAATACATGATTTCACTTTTTATTTTTTCTACGTGCTCAGTACATTTAATTGTAAGACACAATTGGACTTGAAAACAGTGTATACAAGATTTCATATAGATAAAACTCCTATCTTTCTCTTCTTTAATCATCCAAATTGCTTATGTAGCACCTTATTAAATATATATCAAACTCCTATGAAACACTCACTGGAATGGCCTGACCACATGATCGTTTCAACATTTTACCGGAGGTATAGTAGGATCTCAAATCTTAATGTTAATCTTCCCAATATTGCAGTTTTCTTCTGTAAAAAAATATTGCATTTTTTCTCATCTTGGATTACCGGTGTACTAAACACGGGACCCTATTTGAAACGACAATAGCATGAGAGCCGAGAAGAGATGTTAGGTTTCTCAGTATAAACCTAGCTAGCAAGAATGTGGACCCTGGGGAAAACGTAAATTCCATATTTGATACCAGAAAAAATAGTCGTTTCTGTTTTGGTCTCAAAAAAATTTTGTTTTATATTTGATACCAAGTTCAACTTTCATTTCTCATAGGACACTCTATTGGATTTTTACGTTCAAGTACAATTAGATGTGTTGTACCCCTATGGGCATAAGGAGCCTTCTCTCTCCTCTCCTCTCCTCTTCTCCCTCCCCTGCTCCATGCCGCGCGGGCCGAACACACCTCCCCCCGCTGCTCCACACCGCTACCGAGATTCGGCCATTGCTTACCTGCCACCACCCCCACCATGTCGGCTTTCTTTGATTAACCTCAGTGAAATAAAGATAGAGAACACACAGCTAGCTTGGAACGATATAGCTTTTTCTGAAGAAAACCCACTTATTAGCATCTCAAAGAAAAACCACGTCAGACATATTTGATCACATGGAAATGCTATGTTATTATAGTGTCGGGTACCTGCAAAAGGGGTACCCCAATCTAAGTCCAAAACTACTTGGCATCAAGGCCCACGACGACATTAACCTGCCTCCACAGCCCAGCAAAGGCCTGCCATCGCTACGAGACCTTGGCACCCATCCCGCTCGAGGTAAACGATCACCCTCGAGCGGGTGGTTTCCGTCTCGTTCGAGGCTCAGCAGCCTCGAGGACGATCCCTACCCTCGAGCGGGTGGTTTCCGTCTCGTTCGAGGCTCAGCAGCCTCGAGGGCGACCCTTACCCTCGAGCGGGGTTTCCGTCTCGTTCGAGGCTCAGCGGCCTCGAGGGCGACCCCTACCCTCGAGCGGGTAGTTTCCGTCTCGTTCGAGGCTCAGCAGCCTCGAGGGCGACCCCTACCCTCGAGCGGGTAGTTTCCGTCTCGATCGAGGGTCGGCGAGCTCGAGCTTGCCATCCAAGCTCGAGCCCGCCTCGACGGGAACAGCGCCCGGGACTCTGCAACCCATCAGAGTCGTCACGACGCGGTCAAAAAGCAGGGCTCACTGCTCCACGCCATCACCTACCCTCCGGAGAAGACATCGGTCAAATCCACTCGCAACAGTGGACTCTGAGCGCCATGCTGCACGCCAGACCTAACCCTGCCAGCAGCACTGTGCCAACCACTCCTTTGACTTTACCCCCCGCCGGACACGCTGCCACCCTCGAAGGCAACCTCGAAGGAGCCCACGGAGGCTCGAATTGGACGCCGTACGCAAGACACCACCCTCGACGCCGTGAGCTGTCACGAGAAGGAAGGACGATACGTCAGCCCCTGCCATGTCGTCAGCGGAGTTGGAAGGCGCGATTCCCGCTCGCGCACAGTACGCGGCATGGACGAACAGTGCACTTAGTGACAAAACACATGTACTCGCACCCTGCCCCCTTGGTCTATAAAAGGGGAAGGGAAGCCCATGCGAAGGGGAACGAGATCACAAGTCTCAAGCGACACAAACACACGAGTTCATACACACTCTAGAACGCACCCACACACCATAGCCTGGGACTTAGGAGCTTATCTCCTTCTCCCACCTTGCTTGTAAACCCCTACTACAAGCAACACGTAACCAGGTGCATCGCACCCCTGCTGGACGTACGGCCCCGTGGCCGGAACCAGGATAAAACCCTTGTCTCTCACTCTCGCCATCGGGGAAACGAGTGGTTAGCACCGCAATCACTCGTCGGTGCTGGTGCGACCAAATCAGGCACCGACAGTTGGCGCGCCAGGTAGGGGACCAGCGCTGCGCTACTCCCATTCCCGATGGCGAACTTCGGCGAAGGACGGCCTCCGCTGGGCAAGAGCGATCTGCTCCCAGCGGGCCGGGAGATCTGGTTCGGAAGCTTGCGATTCCGGGCGTGTGGCGATGATTACCGCATGCCCATCCTCCAGCAGGATCCAAGCGACCAACCGGAGCCTCATCACCAGCTTCCGGCGACACCACGACGACGGAGTCGTCCCGGACCTCGCGCACGACGAGCGCGCGCCGCGAGGCGCGCCGCCGGCGTCGACGTTCCCCCTCCCGCGAGGGAAGGGGACGTCCCGCGGTCAGGGTCACAGGAGAGGGCTACTCCCTTCCTCCCAGGGCCCATGTCTGCACCACGCGCTCCGACAGCACATTCCTATCCCTACGGGCTACGCAACTCCGCAGATGCGTACGCCTTCACCATCCGCACTATCATGAGTGCGTATGACAACCAGCCTGGTTGCCACCCAGTTTCCGAGCGAGATTTCGCCGATCCGTTGCCCGGTGATCCCCGCACGGAGTCCGATGATAGACACGCATTTACGCGTACACACCTTGGTTGGGACTACTCGGGTCTCCGCGACCCAGAGGCCTTTATTGCCTTTCAAACAGCGGCGGATTACTGCTTCGAGTATTCCGATGATGAGTATGACCCAACCAGGGAGTGTTTCGTCATCGACGACAGGCAAGCCAGCGAGGGGTCAATGTCGGACGACGACGGTGGGGGTGACGACCAGGGGAACAACGATGACATAGATCCGATAGGCGCGCAGCTATCGGACCCATCGGATCACTCTCCTTCCGAGGACGAGCGAGATCCGCGCCACCTGCCACGAGTTAGCGGTGACGTCTCGCCACCGGCACGCTCCGACCGCGAGCCGGGCAAGCGAGACGACGAACGCGGCACGGACGCCCGACACGCGGGACGAGTGGCTCAGGCCCGCATCCTCGCTGAGGGCAAAGACGACGATCTCGCTCCCAGAACGAGCCAGAAGCTCATCGCGGCGGCCGCGCTGCTCCGAGCCATGCCGGAGGCAGCCACCCCCGAAGGGCGAAAACTGCACCTCGAGGCTCAAAAGCTGGTCAAGCATGCTGCCCGACAGCATGCCGAGAGCTCGGCCTCCCGCCTTCGACGCTCCTCAGCCTCGAAGGGCGAATGAGGAGGGGAATCCTCGGTACGCTCACCCCGGCCCAACGACAGGGCGCGAGCCCAGTCCCGCGGCGACTCCTGCCGTGACTCGGCGCAGCGCCACGCCAACGAACCACGTACGCCCGAAGCACGAACGCTTCCAGCGAGGGTGCCCGCGAGGTCACGCCTCCGGGACACCCGAGGCGCGGTCGGCGATGGCGATGCTCGCAACACCCTGAATCATATAAGGCCGCGAGAGGGAGCCCGGGCCCACCAACGCGGGCGGACCGACGTTGGGTGGAACCGGGATGCAGTCTCGGAACCGGCGGGAACGCGCGTGTTCAGTCGTAACATCCGCACCGCTCCTATTCCCCCTCGTTTCCGACAGCCTACTACCATCACCAAGTACTCTGGGGAAACTGACCCCAGGGTATGGCTCAACGACTACAGCCTAGCGTGCCAGCTCGGCGGCGCCACAGACGACGCCATGATCATCCGCAATCTGCCACTCCACCTGGCGGATTCCGCGGGGACATGGCTCGAGCACCTGCCCCCGAACCGGATCCGCGACTGGGACGACCTGGTCGAGACCTTCGTGGGAAATTTCCAGGGCACCTACGTGCGCCCTGGGAACACGTGGGACCTTCGAGGTTGCAGGCAAAAGCCCGGTGAATCCCTGAGGGACTTCGTCCGGCGCTTCTCCAAGCGTTGCACCGAGCTGCCCAACATCACCGACACTCAGATCATCCATTCCTTCCTCGAGAGCACCACATGCTATAGCTTGGTGTGCAAGTTGGGGAGGAACCCTCCCCCCGACGCGAACCGGCTATTCGAGGTAGCCTCCAAATACGCTTCGGGGGAGGAGGCGGCGAACGCCATCTTCAACGGCAAGAAGGGAAAGCGCCCCGAAGAGACGCCTGCGGAGGGCAGCAAGCCAAGGAAGCCCTCGAGGAAGTAAAATCAAGGCAATAAGGGGAAGAAGTATCGAACCCCTCACGAGAAAGGCAACAGCGGCGAACGAAGTCCCCGTAGTGGATCCCAGCCACAAGGGGCCTCGAGGCCCTCCATGTGAAGGAGAGTCTTTGATGCCGACGGCGTGTTCTTCAACGAGGGACGACCCACCGCCAACGGAAATCCTCGCGAACGCCTGCGACATCCAACAGCTAAGTCGCTTCTACCCCTAGAGCGGTTTCAGACCCTCGAACCTCTTTTGTACATACCTTCGATTGTACAAACTCTTGTTTAAGTATTTGGCTTAGCTCTCGCAAGTTGTGAACGAATCAAGTGGACTCGAGTCCACTCATACTTGAGTGAGGGTTGGTCCTACCCTCGCTAGGACCATCCCTCCCTCGGGGGCCGCAATGGGGACGAACCCCCGAAAAAGTCAATACTTTTACGAAATTCTTGTGATATCTCGAGCGTATCGCCAAGTGTTCTTTTGCAACCCTCGAAGGGAAGACACTAGGCGTGAAACGGACAAGGGCAGGGTCGCCTGAGCCGAGTGCTCGCCTACGCCTCGAGGCTACGGCAGCACCTCACTTCCCTCCGCCTAAGTCATTCACGTACGATCGATCCTAGTGGTGACTTCCTTTCGAGGCGCATGCATTCGACACGACGTGCATCGCAGAGATGTCGCATGAAAATAAAACTTGTTTAACGATACAAACGATGTTTAACGAAAATAAGTAGGATGTATGAAAAGAAACGAATTGTTCTTACATCAGGAAACGCAAGTCTCTAAACTACTATTTATACTCGGGCTCGATGTCCCGAGGCTTTCAGGTCCGCTTCGACCATCAAGGTCATCCCAGCCGCCGCCATCTTCGCCCGGGAAAGGACGCTCTTCCGCCGTCAGGGCAGTCGTGCGGTCACTTCGCCCACGCCACGCCTGAGAAGGCGCGTGCACTCCTCCACGAAGTCGCAGTAACTGCCCTAACGGTCATCATGACCCCGCACGAAGAGGTGGAAGGTACATTCAACACACCAACCCTTGAAAGGGCGGCCTTCGTTCTACTGATCAGGGGTTCGAACCTTGGGCCTTCGAAGGGTTTCGACAAGGGCCCCAGATCAACCGAGTCAGGGATAATCGACGGTACCCTCGAAGCTCGAGCGCTCGAGGAAGCCAATCGATTATGTTTGAGGCCAGGCAAAGTGCCTAGATCGAGGGACCCCTCGAGGGGGAGCATCGAGCCCTCGACCTCTATCGAATGAGGTCGAGTCCCATCTAGCATACCTTTGCGAAAAGCTTTTACGGGCGTGTCCTATGACCACGAGCCTACCCTCATCGAACGGGGCATGGACGTCCGCTCGAACTACCCGCTATCAGCTCACCCAGGCATCCATGGCTCGATCCCAATCGTGGGAAGCATGGATCGCCTCCTCCTCAGTCCCTCGAAAGGGATCCCGAGGAACGAAGAAAAATTTGGGACATCTCGAGCCAAACGAGGCTCGGGGCTCCTAGTGCTGTGGACAAACCCACACGACCGTGTTCCTCCCCACATCGGCCACACCGCGCGGAGCGGAACATGCGGAGAGAACGCTCAAGGCTTCCCCCTCGAAGGGAGGAAGTCATCGTTCTACTGATCAGGGGTTCGAACCTTGGGCCTTCGAAGGGTTTCGACAAGGGCCCCAGATCAACCGAGTCAGGGATAATCAACGGTACCCTCGAAGCTCGAACGCTCGAGGAAACCAACCGATTATGTTCGAGGCCGGGCAAAGTGACTAGATCGAGGGACCCCTCGAGGGGGAGCATCGAGCCCTCGACCTCTATCGAACGAGGTCGAGTCCCATCTAGCATACTTTGCGAAAGGCTTCTATGGACGTGTCCTGTGACCACGAGCCTACCCTTATCGAACGGGGCATGGACGTCCCCTCGAACCACCCGCTACCAGCTCAACCAGGCATCCGTGGCTCGATCCCACCGAGGGAAGCACGGGTCGCCTCCTCCTCGACACCCTCGAACAGGGAGCGCGAGGTAGAAAAAAGCTTGAAATCCCCCTACCTCGGGCACGGTGGACGAACCCACGACTGAGGAAGCCGCGGGTGCTCTTCACCTTAGGTGATGAGACCTTGGGAGAGTAACAACCACTCTCCCAAGGCCTCGGGGGCTACACCCGCGGGTGCGCTAGCGCGCCCCCACGGATTCTCGGAACCCACGAAGAAACGAAGGCCTCGAAAGCCTCGACGAACTCCAGCCTTCGCGGGATTAAACTTCATCCCTGCGAAGGCTCGGGGGCTACTGTCGGGTACCTGCAAAAGGGGTACCCCAATCTAAGTCCAAAACTACTTGGCATCAAGGCCCACGACGACATTAACCTGCCTCCACAGCCCAGCAAAGGCCTGCCATCGCTACGAGACCTTGGCACCCATCCCGCTCGAGGTAAACGATCACCCTCGAGCGGGTGGTTTCCGTCTCGTTCGAGGCTCAGCAGCCTCGAGGACGATCCCTACCCTCGAGCGGGTGGTTTCCTTCTCGTTCGAGGCTCAGCAGCCTCGAGGGCGACCCTTACCCTCGAGCGGGGTTTCCGTCTCGTTCGAGGCTCAGCGGCCTCGAGGGCGACCCCTACCCTCGAGCGGGTAGTTTCCGTCTCGTTCGAGGCTCAGCAGCCTCGAGGGCGACCCCTACCCTCGAGCGGGTAGTTTCCGTCTCGATCGAGGGTCGGCGAGCTCGAGCTTGCCATCCAAGCTCGAGCCCGCCTCGACGGGAACAGCGCCCGGGACTCTGCAACCCATCAGAGTCGTCACGACGCGGTCAAAAAGCAGGGCTCACTGCTCCACGCCATCACCTACCCTCCGGAGAAGACATCGGTCAAATCCACTCGCAACAGTGGACTCTGAGCGCCATGCTGCACGCCAGACCTAACCCTGCCAGCAGCACTGTGCCAACCACTCCTTTGACTTTACCCCCGCCGGACACGCTGCCACCCTCGAAGGCAACCTCGAAGGAGCCCACGGAGGCTCGAATTGGACGCCGTACGCAAGACACCACCCTCGACGCCGTGAGCTGTCACGAGAAGGAAGGACGATACGTCAGCCCCTGCCATGTCGTCAGCGGAGTTGGAAGGCGCGATTCCCGCTCGCGCACAGTACGCGGCATGGACGAACAGTGCACTTAGCGACAAAACACATGTACTCGCACCCCGCCCCCTTGGTCTATAAAAGGGGAAGGGAAGCCCATGCGAAGGGGAACGAGATCACAAGTCTCAAGCGACACAAACACACGAGTTCATACACACTCTAGAACGCACCCACACACCATAGCCTGGGACTTAGGAGCTTATCTCCTTCTCCCACCTTGCTTGTAAACCCCTACTACAAGCAACACGTAACCAGGTGCATCGCACCCCTGCTGGACGTACGGCCCCGTGGCTGGAACCAGGATAAAACCCTTGTCTCTCACTCTCGCCATCGGGGAAACGAGTGGTTAGCACCGCAATCACTCGTCGGTGCCGGTGCGACCAAATTAGGCACCGACATATAGTGTCATTATTCGAGAATCCGACAACCACTTGACATGATGCATCTGATTCCATCACCCAATTAAAGAGATGGAACTACATGAATATATAACACTTAGATTTACAAATGTGGCAATTAGCAATACACTTGTCATATGTCAAATGGCAATACTCCTTCCGACTGGTGTTCAGTAGAAGCAACCATCATTATGCCGAAGTAACTGCATTTGGAATCTAGACAAAGAACAACGCTCTCGCTCTTCGTCTAGTACATGGTGACCGGCCTACCAGGATCAATGAAAAACCTATCATGTGGGGGCTTTTGCCCCCCCCCCCACCCCACTTTCAAGAAGAAGAAGATAAAATCGGTGTTGGAGACTATGTGGAGACAACGGATGAGCTAGGGATGGCAACGGATAATATTCGCGCGGATAGTGGTTTCAAATATCCGCATCCGCAACATAAAACCCGTGCCCACACCCACGCCCGCTATCCGCTACGGATATGAAAACATGCCCGCGTCCGCTATCCGCGGATATCCGTTATCCGCGGGTTTACCCGTATACCTGAAAAAACATACAATAAACCAAATCTAACAACAATTTATATGCCAAATCTACCGCACCGGATGCTTCGAAAGCTGGCACTTGAGATTGACAACGGCTAGACATTGCAACTGCATAACAAATAGGAAAAATGGACACAACATGAACACTCAACCATTTGAGAAAACTAGATCGAGAGTAGTCACTAGTCAGTATAACACCTTAGTTGCCATAGTTTTTAGGTCTCACATGTCCGTTAACGGGTCTTGCGGGTTTGCGGATACGGATATCAATTTTTCATGTCCGTTAACAGATATCCGTTGGGTTTAGACTCGTGCCCACGCCCGCACCCGCGGATACAAAACTAGACCCAAACCCGTGCTCGTCGGGTTTACGGATATTTCGTGTCCATTGCCATTCCTAGGATGAGCATATTCCAACACTCATGTTCCACTTTCTTCAGTACTTCTACGCGAGAACTATTTTCAAAAGCCGAGGCCTGGGATGGTGTGCCTAGCGGCGGTGGAGAGTGGCTTCAACATGTCCATCATTGGAAACATTCAACAACAAAATATGCACATCGTCCTCGATGTTAGCAAGTTGAAGTTTTCATTTGTACGTACATATCCTCTTTAATGTTTGCAAGCTGAAGTTTTCATTTGCGCACGTCCTCATTGAAGTTCGTAAGCTGAAGTTTTCATTTGTGCACATCCTCTTTGATGTTTGCAAGCTGGATTCACACCTATGCACTATGACTACATCCTCATGTAAAGCATGCATTCATATGAGAACTATTAAATTCTGTACGTAATATTTTGGTCATGAGGGTGTTTCATGTAAGAATTTTATATGTAGATTACCAATTTAAAATTCATGTTGTCTTGTATCCCATTGACTAGAGGAAGCAGGAGCGAAGCTACTCTCTCCGTCCCTAAAAGAGTGTCTTTCTCGCTTCCCGAGAAAAAACTTACTGCCAATTATATATAAAAATATATTAAAATTTATGTTATAACATAAATACTATTAGATAGATATTTAGATCTAGTTTTTTATAAAAATTATTTGAAGACTTAAATGTTGCACGTATTTTCTACAAATCGAGTCAAACTTGTGGCACACACACCAACGATGACACTCTTTTAGGGACGTAGGGAGTACATAGCAACTGGTGTGAAAAAAAAATCAATAATGAAGACTAAATTCACTATATACATACCACTAACAACTCAATCATGTGCAACCACAAGACCAGAGCGTACCAGAACATATAGGTACATGTGATTTAAGGTGCTGCTCGTACTCACTTGTGTTCCAAGAATTAGCATAAGTCACTTTTAAGAATTTTGTGTGTACCAGAACATATAGAGCCTTTTAGTAGGAAAGCATAAGTAAGAAAGCCAATAATGGTTATTGGTCTGCCATTGTATCCTACAAGATTATTTGTCATGAAACTAGCTACACCCTACAAAACAAACCAATTTCCAGCATGCATAGGGAACACCACCTTTAATCAAACCATATACGGAAGAGAGTAATGCAATTGTACACATTCTGTTCATCACATCAACACAATGATTGAAAAAAGAAACTAACCTTGTTATTGGCAAGTTTTCTATAAAGACCTACATATGTAGGATCGAGGATTACCGACTAGAGGGAGGGTGAATATGCGGTTTTAAATTAAAAGCACAACACTAGAGAATTTAATTAGAAATACAAGATAAATTCTACAACTAGTGAAACTATCCTATGTCAAAGGTTTGCAACCTAGTATGAGAAGATACAATTCAAATTCTATGTAATGAAATGCTCAAGGTAAATTGCTTGTAAATAAATGAGGGAAGAAATAACCGAAGACACAAGCAATTTTTCCTGTGGGGTCGATGACTTGCCGGTCACCCCTAATCCATGTTGAGGTGGATTCAAAGCTTCCAGTTGCTCCTCTACCAAGAATCACTTGGTGTATGAGCCAATCTCGGAATCAATGAACCGCTCCAAACCTCTTTCCACTAGAGATGCTTTTCACGACTCCGGTGAGGCAAGCTCATGAACCTCTTCACAAGAATGAATCAAAGAATTCTTCACAATCTTCTTGAAGAGCTCAATGAAAACTAATCTCCAAGCTATCTAGGAGGCGGCAACCTCCAAGAGTAACAAATCAACAACATTGCTTGAAGAACTTCTAGTGCCCCAAAACTCAAACCTTGAATGCTAGCACTAGATGCCTCTCTTTCTCACCAAAAATGCAATCCCAAGCTATGTGAGTGAGAGAGAGGGAGTGGAGAGCTCAAATTAGTGTTGCAAGTGAGTGGAATGGCCAAGAGAGGCTCCCCATACTGGCCACCCCTCTATTTATAGAGGGTGCCCCAAATCCAACCGTTAGGTTCAAATTCCACGTTTTCTGCGAACTCGTGGACCGTCCGCCCCTACAGAATCGGACGTTCCATCGTTGTAAACCAACGGCTATGTGTCACATCACAACGTGTCAGAACTGGCCGCTATTCGAAATTCGGACCGTCCGCCCCCAGGGGGCGGACCGTGTGCCGTTCATTTCAAAGTTACACATAACGGGCAACGATCGGACAAGTCCAAACAGTTGCCTGCAGACCATCCGCGCCCCAGAGCCGGACCGTCCGCCGTTGACATTCAACTCCATCAGAGAGCGTCGAGCCTCTGTCCAAAAATGCATTCAACGCTTGACCGTCTGCCATCTCTGGCCGGACCATTCGCTGTTGACCATTAAATCCACCAGAGCGCACACTGGCTTTGTGCAAATTTTCCTATAGAGACGGACCATCCGTCAGGCCTGGCCAGACCGTCCGCCGTGCATATTTTCGGCATATTGCACTTAGTGACTAACTCTCATCTATGTGCATGCAAATCCAAGAGTTTGAGCAATGTGGCACTATTAACTCGTCAAGCAACTGTAAATTGATCCATCTTGATAGTACGGCTATCTAGCCTACAAATCCGGTCAATTTACTTCTCTAATCGCCTCTTGACCGGCAAAAAGAAAATCCTATCTTCATACCTTTGCCTTGAGTCTTTCGCCACTTCATATCAACTTTTCTTTGCGGAAGCATTTTTGCTTTTTACCATACCATCTTCATGGCATCTCATAGCGCATATACGTGACTAACCTTAATTCATATGCTCAACGAAATCGTCAGTCCACAAAGTGTTATCATTAATTACCAAAACACTAAACTAGGGGCCTAGATGCTTTCAACATTAGGGGCCTAGATGCTTTCAACAGAGCTAACAATAATGAGTCCAAATAAATAGTAAAAAATAAGTAGTCGAATTCCAAATTCTGTGAATGAGGTTTTGAGAGGTGTTAACCATTTTAGTTAGCGGAAAACTAGCCTATCGACCCATGCTCTCGCTCGGGCTAATTAGAATTAATATAAAAAATAAAGCTTGTAGAAAATCATTATAATTATGTATTTCACTGACTCTTTCATATTATGCGAGAAGTAATGGCACGTCTAAAACAGGTGGGGCCTCCACGACATCATCCGGTCCAACGACTGGAAGATCAACGACATCATGAACGGCATTGACCGACACGAGTGGAACCACGAGGTGGACGTGGACCTGTGGTCGGACAGCTACACTAACTACAGCCTCCAGACGCTTGACACCGGCAAGCGTCAGTGCAAGGCGGCCCTGCAGCGTGAGCTGGGCCTGAAGTTGTGCGACAATGTGCCGCTGCTAGGGTTCATCGGGTGTCTCGACGAGCAGAAGGGCGTTGACATCATCGGGGACGTGATGTAGTGGCTGGTAGGGCAAGGCTTGCAGCTGGTGATGCTAGGCGCCGGGCGCGCCGACCTGGAGCGCATGCTCTAGCACTTGGAGTGGTTGCACAGCGACAAGGTGTGCGGGTGGGTCGGGTTGCGGTGCCCATGGCACACCGCATCACAGAGGGTGCCGACGTGCTAGTGATGCCGTCTCGGTTCGAGCCGTGCGGGCATCACCGAAGCTGGTCAGTTTGAGGTGCTCTCTTCAATGCTAGTGGGCATCACCGAAGCTGGCAATAGAAATAGTGAGGCATCTTCCACATCCGTCCATTTCAAAAGGAAGAAGCCAAACAAGCAAATTCCATTGGGTCATCACCCAGTAATGCGAAGCTTGTCAAAATCAGGTAATGAGAGGAAATATTTAACTTATGTAGGGTCTTGTAATCCCCTATATGGTGAACTGTTCAACCCTAAAAATGAACTCTTTGATACTGTAGGCACAGACGAGATGACATCTCAAAATGATGATGAACATCCCCATCCCACAAATGGTGGTGGGGAGCCAAGTCATGTAGAACAAGTACTTGTGGCAAATGCAAGTGCCTCGGTGGAGGAGCAAATGGCTCGGCTTGAAGCTGCCCTCCAGCAAAGAAAGGAAGAGTTGGCTCGCCTTCGGGAACAAGTGGCTAATAATTCCAGCCAAAGAAATGGGGGACATTCAGCTCAAAGGCAAAGCAATCATCAACCTGCTCCAGGAATTAGCATGGAAGAAATCCAAAGAATGATCTCAGAAGGTGTGCGAGCGTAATATATGCAAACACACTACTCTATGCAGCCGGGGTATGTCAACCATACCCTCCAGAAGTTGACATGGTGCCTTTCCCCAATAACTATCGTCAACTGCAAGTCACTAAGTTCAATGGGACTGGATCTCCACATGAGCATGTGGCACATTTCATTGCCGCTTGCCAAGATACATCTCATAATTGAGCTCTCCTACTTTGATAGTTTTTACAGACATTGTCGGGGCCAGCCTTCACATGTGCATCAAGCTAGCACCTAGTTCTGTCAGGTCATGGGAACAAATGCAATACGCTTTCCTTAAGTGCTTCTACAGCACTCAAAGGACAGTGGGGATCACAGAGCTCACTCAAACGCTCCAAAGAAGCAATGAGAAGACCGTTGGTTTCATCAACAGATGGCGGAACTTAAGTCTCCACTGTCCACATCCAATAACATAACCAGACGTTGTGCGGATGTGCATGAATAATTTGAGCCCCGATATGGCTATTTATCTACAAGGTGTGCGTCCAATAACCTTTGAGGAATTGTTTTATAAAGCTACTGAGATTGAGAACTATATGCAACATCTCTCTCGTTAGTCAAGGTCATACAACAAACAAGTGGAGAAGAGCGCTTCACATGATAAGTTGCCTAGCAAACCAAAGCAGATGCAGGCAATGGAAACCACGGTGGTCCCTCAGAAATTCCAAACTAGAGGGCCCTCTTCAAGAGACTACAATAAAGGAAATACATCGACTCCTAGGAGGCCAACTCTTGGTGAGCGTCAAAACCAAAAGTATTCCTTCCCGCCCGAAGAGGTAGAGGACCTTTTCAAAGTCCTATGTGAATTGGACTTCATAGAACTTCCTAAGCCAAAGAGACCAAAGGAAGCATCTAGGTCTGATGAACCAAATTTTTTTCACTACCACCGTATCCTTGGTCATACACTTGAGGATTGTTTTGTCGTGAAGAATCTTATACAAAAGTTGATAGATGAGGGGACCGTAGATGCCAACTTGCTCAAAAGCATGAAGAAGGAAAAGAAAGTAGCTACATAAAATGTCGCTACATTTCAAAATGACTTGGTGAGTTGTGCAACCCCAAATGTGTCGCCAACTTATGATGAACATATGACTTCACAACTTGAGTTTTCTTATATGTCTTTCTCAGGCCCTTCGCAACAACAACCTGAGTGCCAGCATGAAAGCAAGGCTCTCTTTCGGCAAATCCACACCACAAGACGTGAACCATCAACCTTTCAAAAGTCACGAGAGCATCGACAGCAACTCTCAAGACAATTTGCTCTATGACGAGTGATGGAAGAAAGTGAAGTCCCTCAACTCTCTCCAAATATAGAGAAACGCGAGGATCGGCTAGTTGAAGAGTGTGCTTCTCTTGCCATCGGAGTATTTGAGGATGATGAAGAGTCCCTTCACTTCCCGGAAGAAGAGGACCTTGACGTTGATGAAATCAAGTTTAGATCAGACCTTCAACTGCCCAACCGTTATCCTCAATCCAAAAATCCCCCAAAACGGAATGTGATTTGAGGTCGTTAGGCCGAAATAATTGCATTTGGAATCTAGACAAAGAACAACATTCTCGCTCTTCTGTCTTGTACATGGTGACTGGCCAACCCAGGATCCATCAAAAACCTATCATGTGGGGGCTTTTGCCCCCCCCCCTAACACAAACACAAACACTTTCAAAGAGGAAGAAGAAGAAGAAGAAGAAGAAGAGAAAATCGGTGTTGGAGACAATATGGAGACAGGGGATGAGCATATTCCAACACTCATGTTTCACTTTCTGCAGTACTTCTATGCAAGAACTAATTTCAAGAGCGAGGCCCGGGATGATGTGCCTAGCAGCGGTGGAGAGTGACTTCAAGATGTCCATCATTGGAAACAGTCAGCAACAGAATATGCACATCATCTTTGATGTTCGCACGCTAAAGTTTTCATTTGTACATATCCTCTTTAATGTTTGCAAGCTGAAGTTTTCATTTACGCATGTCCTCATTCATGTTTGTAAGCTGAAGTTTTCGTTTGTGCACATTCTCTTTAATGTTTGCAAGCTGAAGATTTGATTCACACCTACGCAGTATGACTACATCCTCATGTAAAGCACGCATTCATATGAGAACTATAAATTATGTATGTAATAATTTGGTTAATTCTATATGTAAATTACCAATTTGAATTTAATGTTGTCTTGTGTATCACAAGGTGACGACCAACCGCTGATCCCGTTGGGCTTGAGATGATCCTTGAATCCCATTGACCAAGCAGGAGCAAAGCTACATAGCAATTTGTGTGCAGGAATATTTAAAAACAATAATGAGACTAAATTCACTATACACACACCCCCTAACAACTCAATCATATGCAACCACAAGATCAATGCGTACCAGAACATATAGGTGCATGTGATTTGAGGTGTTGCTCATACTCACTTGTGTTCCAAGAATTAGCATAACTTACTTTTAAGAATTTTGTGTGTGCTAGAACATATAGAGCCTTTTAGTAGGAAAGCATAGATAAGAAAGTTATAATGGTTGTTGGTCCGCCATTATATCCGACAAGATTATTTGTCATGAAACTAGCTACACCCTACAAAACAAACCAATTTCCAGCATGCATAGGGAAAAACACACCTCCTTTACACGTAGTAATCAAACCATATGCAGAAGATAGTAATACAATTGTACACGCTGTGTTCGTCACATCAACACAATGATTGAAAAAAAAAACTAACTAACCTTGTTATTGTCAAGTTTTTTATACAGACTTACAGAGCTAACAATAATGAGTCCAAATAAACAGTAAAAAATAAGTAGTCGAATTCCGCAGTTGGTGAATGAGGCTTTGAGAGGTGCTAGCCTTTTCAATTAGCGGAAAACTAGCCTATCAGCATGTGCTCTCGCTCGGGCTAATTAGAATATATTAATATAAAAATAAAGCTTATAGCAAATCATTATAATTACGTATCACAGTATCACACAGACTCTTTTATATTATGCGAAAAGTAACGACGCGCCTCAAGAAACGGAGAAGTTGTAATGATACGTATTCAATTAACCCTTCTTTTTTTTACCCTCAAATAATATCCGTTCTCTATTCTATTTGACACCAAGTTCAACTTTTATTCCTTAGATGACACTCGGTTGGATTTTTCGGCTGAGGACCATTAAGTGCCTTGTGAAAAGACGGTTTTGCCTCTATGGGCCCCACCAGCCTTCTCCCTCTTCTCCCCTATGGGCTGAGATGGCAGCCAGGCATCGCTTCGGGCTGAGCACTGGCAAGTGGCACCTATGATGAGAGTGACGGGCCATGGCAAGGCCATGCCTGGTGCCGTCTATTTGGCCATATATAGTCGTCCGTGTCACCATTTGCGGGCAGCATTCCCCGAACAGACGAACACGTCGTCTCCCACCCGAGCGACAGTCCGTTTGCACTGGAAAACGTGCACGAGCACTCACGGTGAGCTGTGTGCGGCACACCCACCGCTCACGCCGTAGGGACAGGGGTTTAGGGCTTTAAAAGCATCCTTTCGAGCTTCAGCAGAATGGCCGAGCCCGCTCACGTTTACCGTGCGTCTCTCTCCCCTCCATCGGATCAGGCTCGCTTCCAAGACACGGCCCCAAAGGTCAGCACGCCACGCTATCGCCCTCTCAGCAAGCGGGCCCCACCGACTGCAAGAAACCAGGTTCCAGAAGGATCTGATCAGTCATGAGGAGCAGCGGAGCACACCGTCTTTCCGCTCATCGTACTCGCGTCCCCAGCCACCCGTGCGGCCGACAGGTGGGACCATCTGTGAACCGGGCCCACATGTCATAGGCGAGTCACAGCCAATCGGCTCGCTGCCGCGGCCGAAACGCGCCCAGGAGGAGGGAGCGGCCCGTGCGCCGACCGCCTGCCTCCCTCCCTCCCTCCCTCCCTCCCAGTCCAACTCCAACCGGACCCCACGCGCGCGCCGCAGCCGCAAAAGCGCGAGCAAACGACGCGAGGCCGTTCGCGCGTCCGCCACCCCACTCGTGAGCCGCGAGCGCCAGCCCGCGGTGGGCGTCGCGCCGCCGTGATCCCCTTTTGGCCCCACCCGCCAGCCACCGCAAACAAAGCCACGGCCGCGCCGCGCGGCGCCGTGCACTCCTCCACTCCCTCCTCAGTCCATCACTCCGCCGCTCCGCCCGCGCGCGCTGCTGCCTACGCCCGCGTGCGCCGGCGATATATCATCGATCCCCGCCGCGGCGGTGCCATGTCGTCGGCGGCCGCCTCGTCCGCATTCATCCTCGCGCTCTCCTCTGCCACCCCCGGGGCCCGCAGGCGGGCGCCGCCGTTCCCCATAGGCGGCGCTAATCTCAGTTTCCCGCTCTGGGCTCCGCCGCCGCCGCCGCGTGCGCGCCGGGACGCGGTGGTGGTGCGCGCGGAGGTCGGTCCCGGGGGCAAGGACGCGGCGCCGCCGGAGCGGAGTACCGACGCCGTCGCCGCCGATGCCGACGCCAGCAGCAGCAGGCAGCCCCGCGCGCGGCGCAAGACGGTTAGTTGGTCCACCTTGCCCCCGATGTAGGATCATTTGCTTGTTTTTCTGAAACTGGCGTGTGCTCCGCTTTGCAGGTCTACAAACGGAAGGATCCTGTTCAGCCGGTCGGCCGTTACGTCTCCAGGGACGCCGCCGCCGTGTCCAGCCAGAACGGCGCGCTGGCGGGCGGTGAGATCAAGGCCATCTTCGCCGCGCCGCCGGTGAGCATAGTGAAGTTCGAAGGTCCGGACTACACCGTCATCCTTCCCACCGAAGACACGGAATTCCGGACTCCACCAGCTTCGATTCCCAAGCCTGACACCGATGGCAACGCTGAAGTTGCAGAGAAGAAGCGTGCACAGGTTGGCGTCCAAGAAGTTCCAAATCCAATAGCACCTCCTACTCAACCTGAGCCTTCAGTACAAGAGGCCACTTGGGATTTCAAGAAATATATCGGTTTCGACGATCCTGCCGAAACGGAGGACGATGGTGCCGGTGTTCATGCGGATGCTTCTGGTTCTTTTGAACATTACGAGGACAATGATCCTCGCCCTCTGGCTGGGGAGAATGTCATGAACGTCATCGTGGTCGCTGCTGAATGTTCTCCCTGGTGCAAAACAGGCAAGGACGACATCACTGTTTGAGATTTCATCTAGACCTGCAGTTCATTGCAGGTTGCTTGAATTACTGATGTGAGCAATTGATTGAATACTGTAGGTGGTCTTGGAGATGTTGCTGGAGCTCTTCCCAAGGCTTTGGCAAGAAGAGGTCATCGTGTTATGGTAGTACTCTCAGCCTTTTGTTATTCATTTGGTTTTGCCTTTTTTTGTCTGTTTGTTTGTTTTTTTGGCATCTTCAGTATTTCATCATCTGGTACATCTACGCTTTGATACCTTGAGATGCACACAGTTGGATGCGATAAAATACAAGTAGGTTAATTGCACATGAACAACATGATCTGAAAGTGAATTCCGGTTCTTATGTTATAAGTATCTGATACCTTGATCATATATATATATGATACAGAGCACTGGCATGACTCCCTTGTGGTTTTATGATGAAATATTGTGTAGAATGATCATCTTGTTAGAAACTATTGCTTAACATAGCGATGCAAAAATGGTTATCTTATTATAAATTACTATGGTGTACAGTATTATGTAACCAAAATACCGATACAGTCTTCTCAATCACATACTTTGGTACTTTAAATCAGGTACTCTGAGTAGACTTAGATGACTTCTAACGTTTTGTGGAATGCTTGTTTCAATCTAAGGTTGTGGTACCAAGGTATGGAGATTATGCCGAAGCCTTTGACATGGGAATCACGAAGTACTACAAAGCTGCAGGACAGGTATGTGTAAACCTCCCGATCTGGAGCTTGACATAGAAAATGCCAAGGGCTCATATCACAATGTATTTGATTTAATTGGCATTTGTTCTGGCTTGTAGGACTTGGAGGTGAAATATTTCCATGCATTTATCGATGGAGTAGATTTTGTGTTCATTGATGCGCCTCTCTTCCGGCACCGACAAGGTGACATATATGGGGGAAATAGACAGGTGAATCTTCTTTTCCTTGATTATTTTCACAATTGAATTTCACTGTACGGGTTATCTAAGATCTAGCAAAAGAGCTTTCCATTGAAATACGATTTCCCATTTTTTTATTTCAGGAAATTATGAAGCGCATGATTTTGTTCTGCAAGGTTGCTGTTGAGGTATTCCCGCCAACTCCACTGTCAAGCATATTGAAAAATTCTGAATTTTGTGGATTTCAGACTTATACAATTACAAATCCAAATCCACCCAAATGTCAAATTATTGGACTGTTAGCCTCATCTTATGCACCAACAGATGATATTTATTGTCTTGATTCTCCCTAATGCTCATGATATTTTATTTACTGGCATGTTCCTTTGTACACTATATCTGAATATTGTTCTGTTATGTTATATATGTGACTAAGAACACTTAGTATCTGTTGTGTTCCTCCATAATTTTCAGGTTCCTTGGCACGTTCCATGTGGTGGTATATGCTATGGTGATGGCAATTTGGTGTTCATTGCTAACGATTGGCACACTGCACTCCTGCCTGTTTATCTGAAAGCATATTACAGAGACAATGGCGTAATGCAGTACACGCGCTCAGTTCTTGTCATACATAACATTGCTCACCAGGTTTTTCCTTCTCCTAATCAAGAACTTTTCTGTGACATTGCTGATTTTTTCTTTAAATTTAAATTGTTTGATTATGAATTTATGATCATGCTGGATGGAAGGTTACTGAACAATGGCATGCATTTTGTTTCAACTTGTCAACTCTTTGTTTCAGATTCTCAGTCAATTATTGGTTTTGGTCGGTTCTCAGCTAGACTTCTCTTTCTGGATCCTAATGAATTCCCTCTTGTGTTGCAGGGTCGTGGGCCTGTAGCTGAATACCCGTACATGGACCTGCCTGAGCACTACCTCCAGCACTTCGAGCTGTACGACCCCGTCGGCGGCGAGCACGCCAACATCTTCGCCGCGGGCCTGAAGATGGCGGACCGGGTGATCACGGTCAGCCGCGGCTACCTGTGGGAGCTGAAGACGGTGGAAGGCGGCTGGGGCCTCCACGACATCATCCGGTCCAATGACTGGAAGATCAACGGCATCGTGAACGGCATCGACCAACACGAGTGGAACCCCGAGGTGGACGTGCACCTGCGGTCGGACGGCTACACCAACTACAGCCTCCAGACGCTTGACACCGGCAAGCGTCAGTGCAAGGCGGCCCTGCAGCGTGAGCTGGGCCTGGAGGTGCGCGACGACGTGCCGCTGCTCGGGTTCATCGGGCGTCTGGACGGGCAGAAGGGCGTGGACATCATCGGCGACGCGATGCCATGGCTGGCAGGGCAAGACGTGCAGCTGGTGATGCTGGGCGCCGGGCGCGCCGACCTGGAGCGCATGCTCCAGCACCTGGAGCGGTCGCACAGCGACAAGGTGCGCGGGTGGGTCGGGTTCTCGGTGCCCATGGCGCACCGCATCACGGCGGGCGCCGACGTGCTGGTGATGCCGTCCCGGTTCGAGCCGTGCGGGCTGAACCAGCTGTACGCCATGGCGTATGGCACCGTCCCCGTGGTGCACGCCGTGGGCGGGCTGAGGGACACGGTGACGCCGTTCGACCCGTTCGGCGACGCCGGGCTCGGGTGGACGTTCGACCGCGCCGAAGCCAACAAGCTGATCGAGGCGCTCGGGCACTGCCTCGACACGTACCGGAAGTACAAGGAGAGCTGGAAGGGCATCCAGGCGCGCGGCATGTCGCAGGACCTCAGCTGGGACCATGCCGCGGAGCTCTACGAGGAGGTCCTCGTCAAGGCCAAGTACCAGTGGTGAACCGGCCTAGCTCCGCATTGATTGATTGTTCGCGCAACATCGGCCCGTGTTGTTTTAGTTTGGTTTAGTTTCTCCGGCTTTTGATCCATTGTACATTCCGCATTCAACAGTCTCGGTGAAGACTGGAGAGCTTCATATGCAACACCGCGGTGGTGTGGCCATACAGAGAGAAACATTAGAGGTAGTATGGTAGTTGGCTGAGCTGTGTGCTTTTCGACTGAGTTCGTTCTTTGTAGCGCAGTAGTGGAGGTTGTATGGAAGC
The DNA here is from genome assembly GCA_015342445.1 of Digitaria exilis. Lineage (NCBI taxonomy): Eukaryota > Viridiplantae > Streptophyta > Magnoliopsida > Poales > Poaceae > Digitaria > Digitaria exilis. Next base: position 692,916 of record JACEFO010001666.1, read on the forward strand.
ATACATTTTTACAGAATTGGAAATTGGGATGCCAACTTAATAAGTGTAGGCCTGTAGCTGCTCTGCTATGTATGTCCATCGATACAATGTTGCTTGGTGAAAGAAGACGGCTCTGCTGTTGTAATGTCTTAACAGCATGTCTTATGGAGTTACTGTACGGATGTGTATGCCATTGGGTGCCGTACTGCCATGCGGTACTTGGTACATCAACGATCAGTCACCAGTGGAACAATTACATAAAGTGGTATATACCTAGCACGGCCTATCAACTACCCTGACGAACCTGCACAAACATGTAAATCTTACAGGTTCAGTCGGGCTAGAGGTTAAACTTAAAAGGGAAAAGTTTATTCTTCACCCACCTATTATAAAAGTCTGATTTTTAATTATAACTACAAAATTAGACACCGAGATCAATCTCAAAATCGTAGAAAATTGGCCCTTTGGGTGGCTTTGAATGTGGTTTTCATTTTCCAAAAAAAAATAATTTTGTATTAAAAATCTCATTTATAATTAGGAAAATATGAATCCAGTACCAAATGTTTTTTTTCTAAAAATGTGACTGCATCATTTAAAGTTATTTGCATATTATTTATTTTTATTCTAAGTACTTTTAGAAAAAATAAAACACTAGCAATATGAACATATAATGCCTAAATAACATTAAAACACTAGCAGTATGAACATATAATGCCTAAAAATGTGACTGCATCATTTAAAGTTATTTGCATGTTATTTATTTTTATTCTAAGTACATCTTAAGAGGCACTGATTTCATATTTTTTAAAAAAATTCAAATAAATTATTTATGGTTTTTTGTTTAAATAATATTTTTATATTTTCATAAAATCATAAACCACTTTCAAAAACACTCAAAAGGGCTAAATTTATCCGGATTGGATAGTTGGATGCCCTTTAGTGTCTAGTTTTATAGTTGTGGGTTTAGAATCAGACTTTTATAAGAATTGGATGGTGAAAACGGAGTTTTCCAATTTAAAGTTAGCTCTTTGCATTGTGTTAATAATGCTCTTTACTTGCCTAATAAACTAGGCCTTACTTTGAATTGTGTTTATTGCTCCTATCTCGTCCAGTAATTACAAAATATTGCGCGTATAGAGCAGGGTTTACAAAACCGGTGGGAACCGGTCCGAACCGACCGGTTCCTGACCAAACCGGTCCGACGCGGTTGAAAAAACCTCGGTTACCGCTCCCAAACCGACACTATAAAACCGCTACCATTGGTTAGCCGGCTGGTTTTACCGGTTAGCCGGACTGGTTTTTTTTATTTAAAAAAATCGGTACCGTAGACGGTTTTGTAAACCCTGGTACAGAGAGGTAATACATATTACTAGGAGAGCATTCATGCATGTCGAACAGAGGATGGAGACGGGTGGGTGCGTTCTACCGCAAAGAATTAAGTCACATCTTGGTACGGCTGCTCTTGTTCTTACTAGACCGAAGGTATATTCTACCACAAAGAATAGTCACATCTAGGTATGGTCGCTTTTGTTCTCATTAGACAGAGACTTGGTCTACCTAATGAATGTAAGATATATACAATTTGTTAAAGACGGTGGTAATAGGGTGACCGTATATTTGTACCAACATAGTACACATTCCCAAAAATGGATTGGTTTGGTAGGAAGGCAATGGCAACATGTAGCACCTTGTCCAAATGTAGGCAGAGAACAAACTGTTTTTCCATGTCCAAAACGGCATCTTCTAGTGCGCAGAGATATTACATTTCGAAAACTTTGTTTAGAAGACCTGTTGTCACGAGAAAGTTTAGTAGATTTATGGGTTTGTCGGATGGTCTAAAACTAAAGTTTAGCATCGGCTACAATTTAAGCTGAAATTTAGACGTTTAAGGTTTAATCAGCTAAAATTAGCTCTGTGTTGTTTTGATGCTATGCTAATTTTAGCCCAATTGTTGATAAAAGACTATCCTATTCCTGGTGGAGACGTATAATGAGACAAGATTTTGGTGCAAGGGCAATTTTGCCCTCGTTAGCTAGATTTGAAGGGCCAGTGGACTGAACTTTAGATAATGAGTTAGCTAATTTATAACCCGTCTTTAACCCATTATTAAATCACAAAGAGCTAATTTTTAGCTGACTAATAAAGTTTAGCCCCACATCCAAACAGATATTATATTGGACAAATAAACATATAGAGTTATTACGTATCTATAGATTTGTAGAAATTAGTCCTATATGTTTTGCTAGATGAACAAGGAGTCAATTCCTATAGCAACAGTGTGCATCAATAATGCATATTTGTACATGTACATTTGCGGCCTACATGACTGCGCATAAACACTGCTCTCGCGCACTGCGAGTCCCATCAGATCAGATGAGCACGTTCGTCGCGCGCGCATGCCGCCGTCCACCCACGGTTGCGTCCGGCTGAACCGTGCCGCGCCCATGCATCCGTGCGCGGTCGATCCAACTACATACGATCCAAGCGGAGGTGTGGTCGATTTCGATCTCTCGGACGACCGCGTGTCCTGTAGCGGAGCACGAGAAACACGACGAGGGGGAGCATCCAAAACGCAGAGGTTCTCGTTACAAAAAGACCAAAACGGGGACAGGAAAGCTCTCTCGTGGCGGCCGGCGCGTCCACCCAACCCAACCCCAACCTTATTCGATCGTCGGATCGTGGGTGGCCGGCCGGGCGCTGTGGGCGCGGCCACGACGGCGACACTTCGGCGGGCGGCAGCCACGCCAACCGCGCAGGCGCAGGGAATCCCTTCGCGTCCACCTCCGCGACGTTCGCTTTTGGCATTTCCCTTGGGGCTCCTGGTGGTGATGGGCTAGTGTGCTCGCTGCCATGACAAGTGGGCCGTAGATAAAGGTGGGCCCACCGAACAGTACCGGTACGTGATGCCTAGTAGCCCACTGGAACCGTGATGCACGTAGTAGCTGGAAGAGAAGCTTGTGGTGTACTCCGTCCGTGCTACGCACTTGCCAACTGGTGAGTTAGCACCTGAACCTGATTACCACCTAACACTGACATGTGGGGTCTGTCGTGCGCCGTCCTACACGTCAGCGATTCAGGCTGCTGGGAAGCCAGCGCATCCGACTATTCAGCCTCAGAGCGGCTGCCCTCGTGAGCTCCGTTGGTCCACTGGCCTCATCACTGTGTTCATAAGCCAGAGTGCAAAAGCGTCCTCCCCGCGCGCACCGACGAGACCCGCGAAAAGCAACGTCTCCCTCCCAAAAGCTGCAGCCCGCACAGGGACCAGGGGAGAGGGGGACACATACAGGCGCCGCGCCACTCGGAGGCGGGCGCACGAGCGGGAATGGCCGGCGCAGCGGCGGTGGCCTCCTTAGCCGCGGTGGCGGCGGGGTGGCTCGACCTCGACGGGTCGTCATCGTCATCGACGACGACGAACCTGCTGCTCCTGCGCCGGTGGTGGACGTCGTCGTCGTCGTCGAGCCGCGTCGTGGCCGTTCCGTCCCAGCTGCTTGGCTGGTGGTGGTCGTCGGGCTCGGGCGTCGAGGCGGTGCTGCGGGAGGCGTGGGACGCGGCGCGCGCGGCGGCGGTGGCGCCGACGCTGGCCGCGGCGTCGTGGGTGTTGCTGGCGCTGTCGGCCATGCTGCTCGCCGACGCCGTGTTCCTGGCCGCCGCCAGCCTCCTCGCGCCGCGCAGGCGCATGAGGTACATGCCGGCGGGCCCCATTGCTGGCGCCGCCGCCGCCGCCGCCGAGGACGAGGAGGAGGAAGGCGACGAGGAGGCGGGCGGCCGCGACGTCGGCGGATGCTACCCCATGGTGCTCGTGCAAATCCCCATGTACAACGAGCGGGAGGTGCGCGTTCGCATTTACTACTCGCAAATAAATGATGGATTTATTTACGGTTGTTGGTACAGTTTTTTGTTTTGAACGTAAGGGTTGTTCGTACGTATAATACGTACCATTTGGTTGTTTGGGTTTATACGAAGGTGTACAAGCTTTCCATTGGAGCAGCGTGCGGGCTGGCATGGCCGTCGGATAGGGTCATCGTACAGGTTCTCGACGATTCCACTGATCCAACGATCAAGGTACGTCCTCAACTCTTAACTCTGAAGCTTCTCACCACACAAATTCATTGTTCATTGCAACTATGCCCTCTCACACTCAAAGAACATGATTATCAGAAAAGTTTGTATAGTATATTTCCTCCAACTTTGAGCTGCTCTATGACTACTAGCATTACTGAATTTTTCCGTTGGCCTCCTCGAAGTTATGTCACGTTTGTAGTATGTTCTCGACAGGATATGGTGGAGCTTGAGTGCAAGTTTTGGGCTAACAAAGGCAAAAACGTAAAATATGAGGTGAGAAACAATCGGAAAGGGTACAAGGCTGGTGCACTGAAACAAGGGATGCTGTATGACTATGTTCAGCAGTGTGATTTTGTCGCCGTGTTTGACGCTGATTTCCAACCGGAACCTGACTTCCTCCTAAGAACCGTCCCATATCTTGTGCACAATCCACGAATTGCACTTGTTCAAGCACGATGGGAATTTGGTAAGGATGCATAAAAAACACTCTGACTTACCCTGGTCTTGTGTTTCATTGTCTAGGGTCTGTTTGTTGTTGTTATGATGTGTCGAGCTAAGCTTCTTCTAAAAGCTGATTTGGAAACTTAGGGCTGGCGTATTAGATTGCAGTTTTTACTAGCTCATTCCACTCAATAATTGATTTTTCCCTATGTTCTCTCAAGTGGTCCTTTTTTAAGCAACTAGCCCCTTTTCTTCTATATGTGTAACAATATCTACTCACTTACGTTAAAAAAAATATCTACTCATGTAAAGGTTGTTATAATAGTAATCAGGACACACCTTTTTTCTACTTTTGGGTATAAAATTTAGCTGAAAGAATCCCTTTGAAGTTGCGAATTTGGTTGTTGTAATCGGAATTGCACACAGCTTTTTTCTACTTTTGGATATACTGATTAGGTGAAAGGATCCTTTTGAAGTTGCACGGCAAATATATCTTTAATGGAATTAGTTTCCCGTGGCTAACTAGATTGTATTAATTGTTTTTATCCAACGATGCTGATGATGACTTAGGAATTCATATTGTTTTGTTAATCAACATAAGTACAAAATGGCCAGTAACTTATGACGTCACTGAAAAAGTAGTGGCCAGACACTCACACAGTCACACACCTCTGGTTGCGTTACGAAAAGAAAAAACATGCTGACCACAGCACATAAATTTTGTCCCTTACCTTATATGTACTGAGTAGGATGTATCTGTCTGATGCATCTCTTGTTCCAATTGACAGGAACTTGCTGACTGGCATTTCGGGACGGTTTTGCAGTTAACCCCAATGAATTCCTGATGACAAGGATACAAAAGATGACATTAGACTATCACTTCAAAGTAGAGCAGGAAGCAGGTTCATCAGCGTTTGCCTTCTTTGGTTTTAACGGTATAACAGAAAATTCTTTCAGTCAGAATTCAATCATTCGTAATTCTGTCAGATTAACATATTTAACTTCAGGAACTGCTGGTGTCTGGAGAATTTCTTCCATCAAGGAAGCCGGGGGCTGGGAGGATCGAACCACGGTGGAAGACATGGATTTAGCGGTCAGAGCATGTCTCAAAGGATGGAAATTCATCTATGTCGGAGATGTTAAGGTAGATATTCAGAAGGCAGCATGGAAAAATGCTGGATGTGATCAACATATATAGTACATTTAAGAAATGTCAGCAATCATATTTTTACATGTGATTTGTCTTGCGAGGAACTTATTTTGGGAATTGGAATCATAGGTCAAAAGCGAGCTGCCAAGCAATCTGAAGGCATATCGCCGTCAACAACATCGGTGGACTTGCGGGGCAGCAAATTTGTTTCGGAAGACCGGAGCAGAGATAATTCTGACTAAGGTAAATTTTCTTATTATACTTGTAGCCACGTCGTGAGTTTTTAGAGAAAGGTAATTTCTTGTCTGGTAAGCATGAGTATCTTATACTCTGTTTGAGTGGGTGATCCCACCAGTCCATTTTTGTCTGTTTCACTTGTGACATTTATCTAATGTCCTCTAAATTCTGGAGCAGGAGGTGTCGTTTTGGAGGAAGCTTTATTTGATCTACAGCTTCTTTTTCATTAGGAAGGTTGTTGCTCATGTGGTACCTTTCATGCTTTACTGTGTAGTAATCCCCTTGTCCGTCCTGATTCCTGAGGTCACAGTCCCTCTATGGGGGGTGGTCTATGTCCCAACAACAATAACACTTATATATGCCATCAGAAATCCTAGGTTCGTGTCATCAAGAGCTACTTATCTCACACCAGATAGGATGCTTGTTAGTGTTTCTAACAACTCTGCTTTGCTTCCAGTTCTCTCCATTTCATACCGTTCTGGATCCTTTTTGAGAATGTTATGTCTTTTCACCGGACGAAGGCTACATTCATCGGTTTGCTCGAGCTCGGGAGCGTAAACGAGTGGGTTGTCACAGAGAAGCTTGGTAATTCAAACGGAACAAAGCCTGTGCCGCAAATACTTGAAAAGCCTCCCAGTAGGTCTTGGGACAGGTAGCATGAGCATTTTGTGTTGGTTCCTGAGAATTTTCATCGAGGATTTAGTTTTATCTTACTCTAATATTCGTGCGCCGTTTCATGCTCGTTGCAGATGGACCATGTCAGAGATTTTGGTTGCCATCTTCCTCTTCTTTTGTGCTACCTACAACTTGGTTTATGGAGGCGATTTCTATTTCGTTTACATATATCTACAGGCTATAACATTTCTTATTGTTGGCACCGGTTTCTGCGGAACGTCCAGCTCCAACTTATAGCGGTATATACAATTGTTAGGACTTATCCAACAGAAGAAATTGTTCAAGTTAGACCATGAACTCGTGGTGATTAAACCTCATTGCACTGTTAGGCATACTGTGAAAGCAAAGGGTATCTTTTTTTCTTCTTCTGGGAAGAGGTTTGTAGGAGTGTACTACGCAACATGTGATTCCACATTTCTAGTGGTTTTCCATTATCTATATAGTGTATGCTAATGTCTATTTGTTGAGTGTATGCAAATTGTCATTGTACTAGTTTTTTTGTTTTTTTTTTGGCAAGAACAGGAAGACGGGCTTGTCCCTACTGGTTATGTATAACCATAACAGCAATCATTTTGTGAGAGTGATATGGGAGTCTCTTGTTATATATGCCAACAAGAATGCATGTAGCAACATGCAAATTCACACGTTCATGTGACCACACGCTTTATCTTAATAGTTTATTTCTTTCTATTTAACCATTGATATAACCAATGGTCCTGCTACTAATTGGAGTCTCCTTTTGACCACACGCTTTATCCTAACAATTTATTTCTTTCTATTTAAGTGTTGATGCATGCAATGGTTCTGCTACTAATTGGAGTCTACTTTTGAAGGCTTCATATGAAGCCACCTAGGATCCTAGGTGGGCACTTAAAAAATAAAGAAATCCTAAAAAAATTTCAAAAAAATCAGAAACAATCAACCATCAACCAACAACTCTAATCATCATAGGCATTGGATCCGAGTAACCCCACCTATCTCATTATAAAACTAATGTTAAATAACCCTAAAACCTGCATATGAATTATTTATTTGTGTCATTATTAAAAGTTAAAGTAACCCAAATAGAAAGGAGAGAGTAGATTTCTATTAGCCATACCACTACCTGCTGTGACATTTTGAGATTTGCACAATTCTATTGGAATGTTTTACATGCAACTAGGAATTATATGTCTCAATGTGAGATTAACCTTTTTTTTTAAAAAAAATCTATTTACGATGAACTTAGATGAATCCCAATTTCCCAGCACAAAAATTTCCTAAGCTTGCAGCATTGTTTTTTGAAGTTTTTCTTAGCTTAAGTTGCATCGTTTTAGATGCCATCTCAAACGCTAATTTGATAATTGATACGATACAGATTACAGACAGATCCGTTGGCAAGCAGCAAGACAGAACGCGAAACATCTGCAACTCTGCAAGTCGCGGCTGCGGCCTCTGCGATGCGAGTGGCGCGTGTGCGGGAAGAGGCCGCGATGGCGGATGCAGTCATGCAGATCCTCTGGCCTCTAGCAGGAGTAGATGGAAACCAGCAAGCGAGCGCGAGAACCGGGGCGGATTGCATGGCGCCCCGCAGAGATCGAGGCCGGGGCCGGCCATGGCCGCTCCACGTACTCCACCTCCTCACATCCTCCCTCACCACACCGCCTTCTACACATCGCCACCCCCCTCTCCAATCCCCCGCTTTTGCACCGCGCCACCTCCCCTGCCCCCGAGACGAACGAAGACGACTACGGTGGCCGGCCGGTGGGGGGAAGAGACACAGAGATATGCGCCCGCCCGCCCCGTCGCTTGCGGCATTGTCATTCGACTGATCGTCTTCCACATAGGGAGCCGGCGAAATGGTGAGTTCCTTCTTCTCGTTGCGGATTGGTAGGATTGCGTGGCCTGCATTTGCTGCGGTGGATTGGGGGAACAATGTAAATGCTTTGCGAATGTGCTCTCAGATAAATTCAGAAACTGTTCGAGCCGGTACCTGAGATTATTGAGACACCCAAATTTCTGTTGCAGGGGACTAAAGTTAATATAATTGTGGGCTCTCATGTCTGGGCTGAGGATCCTGGTATCTGCTGGGTCGATGGAGAGGTGGTTAAGATCAAAGGCGAGGAGGCTGAGATCCTGGCAACCAATGGGAAAAAGGTAAAATGCATTCGAATTTTGTCAGCTTTCATTGACCGATTATAGCTTGGGCCTTGTAAATCACTTTGGGCTTTAGATTTTCTGTATTGCTGCTAACTAGTGTTCTGCCACATTTTTAGATCGTTGCAAATTTGTCGAAACTATATCCCAAAGATATGGAAGCAGCTGCTGGTGGAGTTGATGACATGACGAAGCTTTCCTATCTCCATGAGCCAGGAGTGCTGCAGAATTTGGCGATCAGATATGAGCTAAATGAAATCTATGTATGCTAACTATTTTTTTATGCCGTATGTTTTTTTATGCAATATGTTAACTCTTTTGTCACAGTTTGCTGTAGGGTCACCTACTGTAGACGTGTTAAACTGAGGCTGTGTTCCTTATAGCAGATATTTTCTCATGTTTGCAGACATACACTGGCAATATTCTCATTGCTGTCAATCCTTTCCAAAGATTGCCCCATTTGTACGATCCACATATGATGCAGCAGTATAAGGGAGCACCATTTGGAGAGTTAAGTCCACATGTTTTTGCAGTGGCAGATGTTGCATACAGGTAACTCTGATAACTAGAGGTCGGAGTGTTGTTCTTTGTATTGCAACCGTTAAGTGTTTTCTCCTTTTTTTTTCTAGCCTCCTACGTTTCTTTTAAGACAATTTCTTGTAGTTCTGTATATCAGTTAGAGCATTGTTCCTTACATGACAACTATTAAAGTGTTTTCTCCCCCCTTTTTTTTTATCTAGCCTCCTGTGTGTGTTTTTTAAAGGAACTTCTCTAGTTTTGTATACTGAAACCAAACCTCTAGTGAACTAAAACAAGGCTGATAACCAGAAACATTTCAGTATTTCCATAGGCTACAAGATGTCTCACTCTTGTCTTTTATTAGGGCTATGATTAATGAACATAAGAGCAACGCCATTCTTGTAAGTGGTGAGAGTGGTGCTGGAAAAACAGAAACAACAAAAATGCTTATGAGGTATCTTGCCTATTTGGGTGGTCGGGCGGCAACTGAGGGAAGAACAGTAGAGCAACAAGTTCTTGAAGTAAGACAGCCAGTACTTGCTCTTGCAAGATAATTGCAGTGTTTAGCTATTTATACGTCAATTAAACATGTATTGTTTATTCTTGTGTTTGCAGTCAAATCCAGTTCTTGAAGCTTTTGGTAATGCAAAAACTGTCAGGAATAACAATTCTAGGTAAAGGAAGTACAAACTAAGTATCCCAAATCCTGAAGTTGCATATATGTTTGGGATCTCATTTTTCTCATTCATAATGCTTGGTGCAGTCGATTTGGTAAGTTCGTCGAGATTCAGTTTGATAAGCATGGGAGGATCTCAGGTGCTGCAATCAGAACTTACCTTCTAGAAAGGTCACGTGTATGCCAAATATCTGACCCAGAGCGCAATTACCACTGCTTTTATCTCCTTTGCTCAGCACCTCAGGAGGTAATGATTTATATTTCATTGTGAAGTTATTATGAGCCTTACTGCACTTGTGGTTGGTGTCGTTTACACCAATTTTAAATTTGATTGCATTGTTTTGAAGATATTTGGTTATTAATACAAACTACATCCTTTGACATCGAACTTTTAGGAGGTTGAAAAGTACAAATTAGGAAATCCTAAGGCTTTTCACTATCTCAATCAATCAAATTGTTACGAGTTAGTTGGAGTAAGCGATGCCCATGAATATTTGGCTACAAGAAGAGCAATGGATATTGTGGGCATCAGTACTCAGGAACAGGTAACTCAATTATTTCCATACATTTTTTATATGTTTGATTGTTAATTTAACTGGATATTTTTCTCACTTGTCTACAATTTAATTTGTATCCAGGATGCTATTTTCAGGGTTGTTGCTGCTATCCTTCATATTGGCAATATTGAATTTTCTAAGGGGAAAGAAGTTGATTCCTCAGTCTTGAAAGATGAAAAATCTAAATTTCATCTTGAAACAACTGCTGAGCTTCTTATGTAATTACCCTGTCTTCGGTTTTGTTTCATAGCTCATTAGATTGATATGTGCATCCTGTATGGAGTGTTGAGGTGTACTCTGTGTCAGGTGTAATCCTGAAGCCTTGGAAGATGCTCTTTGTAAGCGTGTCATGGTAACACCAGAGGAGGTTATAAAAAGGAGTCTCGATCCTTATAATGCTACTGTTAGCAGGGATGGCCTGGCAAAGACGATATATTCTCGCTTGTTTGACTGGTAACAGAATAATGTGATTTTGTTCTTTGTTACATTTGTTACATAGTAGGAATGCTACACAGAAAAAAGAATATTGCATTCACCATCGTGACTCATCGCTATCTATCAGGCTTGTTGATAAAATCAACAGTTCCATTGGGCAAGATGCTAGCTCTAAATGTCTTATTGGTGTCCTGGACATCTATGGTTTTGAGAGCTTCAAGTCAAACAGGTAAGCTTAACTGTAGTTTAATCACGTATCTACAACTTACTGTGTTCATTTTCAAAAATTGACGAATCATAATTTCTGCAGTTTTGAACAATTCTGTATTAATTACACAAATGAGAAATTGCAACAGCATTTCAATCAGGTAATATTCATTCACAAGGAACTTTTCATATCAACTGATCCACAGGTCATTTATCAACCAAAAGAAAACAAATTAATGTGAAAGGTATTTTCTGTGTTCTTTTCAGCACGTTTTCAAGATGGAACAAGAGGAGTATACTAAAGAGCAAATTGATTGGAGCTATATTGAGTTTGTTGATAATCAAGATGTTCTTGATCTTATTGAGAAGGTATGCATAGTTGCATAAACATTTCTAAAATTTAGATAGCAGTTTAGCCTAAAGCATTTTAAGAATCAACATTACAAGCGTTGTAATATAGAATCATGCAAATTTGCATGTTGCGGAATGCAATCCCACCATTTCCAGTGAAGGATATTTGTACGAACTTAGGCTTCACCGCTGGACCTATAAGCTCAAAATTGTACATATAGCCTATTTAGAACTCGACACCTTTTTGCTAAAAGCTCCAACAAAGTTGAATACACTGGAAGGGGCATCTGGTATTCATAAACTGATGGTAATTGATTGGAGAAGCCCAAGCAAGGCAAACAGTCCTTTTTTTTTTTTGCCAGGGAAAGATGCTGCAGTCACTTTTCCTGTACTTGTTTAGATCTCATCAGAACTTAAAAAGGTGTTTAACAGCCAGTTTTCCATTGATTCTCACTTGGTTCTTTTCTCATATCACTGAGTTTACTATTAACTGAGACCGAGTTTTATTCTTTAAATTGTGTATTTGCAGAAACCTGGTGGTGTTATTGCACTTCTTGATGAAGCATGGTATGCATACCGATCATCTTTCTTGTCTTTCTTGTGTGATATAGTTGAGCATTTGAGTTAGTGACCACTGACTAGATGGTAACATGCTTCCTCTCTGTCTCTCTCCCTGACTTCATTCAGTATGTTTCCCAAGTCAACACACGAAACGTTTGCCCAGAAGCTCTACCAGACTTTTCAAAAGCACAAACGTTTTGTCAAACCAAAGCTATCTCGCACTGACTTTACAATTTGTCACTATGCTGGAGAGGTAGCTTTTGTTCACCAAATTCAGTTACATAACGGCATTATTCTATTCTGATGTTAGCTAATGCTTGTGGACTTGTGATATATTCAGGTGTTGTACCAGTCTGATCAATTCCTCGACAAAAATAAAGACTATGTTGTGGCAGAGCACCAGGAGCTACTAAGTGCTTCTAAATGCTCATTCATCTCTGGATTATTTCCACCTCTGCCAGAGGAGACATCTAAATCTTCCAAGTTCTCTTCCATTGGAGCTCGCTTCAAGGTCATACCTGCATCTACATATCACATTTCCTTTTCTTTTCAGTTTGCTATTATGCATTACTGATTTTTTTTTGGTCATCTATGCTTTCTATGTGTCAGCAACAACTTCAAGCCCTTATGGACACATTGAATTCTACAGAGCCTCATTATATTAGATGCGTGAAGCCAAATAATGTGTTAAAACCGGCAATTTTTGAGAATGTCAATGTTATGCAACAGTTGCGTTGTGGTGTAAGTAATTTTGAACATTTTTTATGCTGCCTGAATCAGAGTCTTTCTATATAGCAAAATTACTTTGACTAAATCACACTCTATCATCAGGGTGTACTTGAAGCAATCAGGATCAGTTGTGCTGGGTATCCTACACGTCGCACATTTTATGAATTCTTGCATCGTTTTGGAATACTTGCACCAGAGGCCCTTGAAGGGAAGTAAGTTCTTTGTTGGAATTGTGCAGATTTAATTTCACTTGGTACTAACTACTAAGTTCTAATAGTGTTACTTTTTTTTTAATGGCAATAGTAGCGATGAAAAGGTTGCATGCAAGAAGATTTTAGAAAAAAAGGGGCTTGCAGGTTTTCAGGTATATGAACTCAAATCCACTCATCTTATTTCATTGTTTTGTTATTCAAGGCAAAGTTTATGTACATTGTAGAGTTATTAATGATCTGTCAAAGGAATATTTCGTGCTTAAAACTTGTGTACAAATTTGTAGTGCTTGCTTGTATGTTTAAGTTGAGGACAGCTTTTTCTACAATCATAAGACTAGAAGCGAGATGAATACAAGATCTTGATGCTTATTTTCTAATTTCCATCACATTAACATTGATCTATATTCTCAGATAGGGAAAACAAAAGTTTTTCTGAGAGCCGGCCAGATGGCTGAATTAGATGCTAGGAGGACTGAGGTTCTCAGTGCTGCGGCAAAAACGATTCAGGGGAAAATGCGGACACATATCATGCGGAAGAAATTCCTTTCTTCGAGGAAGGCATCTGTATGTGTTCAGGCAATATGGAGAGGTCTGTTTTGCATATAATTAACTGTAGCCCTGAACATATTTCATGTTACTAACCAATTAACAATATTGTTGTGTTTTAGGAAGATTGGCTTGTAAACTATATGATAACATGCGAAGAGAAGCAGCTGCCATCAAAGTTCAGAAAAATCAACGTAGGCATCAGGCAAGAAGGTCCTACAAACTCCAATATACTTCTGTTCTTGTCATACAAACTGCATTGCGAGCAATGGCAGCGAGAAATGAGTTCAGATTTAAGAAGCAATCTACGGCAGCAGTCACAATTCAGGTGATTTTGAGTTACTAGTAAACAATAATACAACTCACCCGGGTGATTGTTTCTAATATGGAATGTGTACCTGCCCTGACTCTCCATGGCAGGCTCGTTATAGGTGCCATAGGGCTCATTCGTATCATAGGAAGTTGAAATGTGCAGCCATTGTTGCACAATGCAGATGGAGGGGAAGAATTGCGAGGAAAGAACTCAAGAAACTCAAAATGGTATGCATTGTATCCCAGAAAATACATTACTGTTCCCATGTCAGAGGAGAATAAATGTTCCCAAGAGAAACATTCTCTGGGAGTAGGTCATCTAGTTTGGAACTAGGAAGCACCATCATAGAATTTACATGCTTGTCACATATAATGCATTGCAATTTGCTATCTCTTTACTTCAGGAAGCAAGAGAAACAGGTGCCCTCAAAGAAGCAAAGGACAAACTTGAAAAGAAAGTGGAAGAACTTACATGGCGTGTACAGTTAGAGAAACGGCTAAGGGTAATAATTGTGAACTTATTTGTTTCTTATCATATTTTCCACTCTGTAAACGCTTTTAAGCAAGAAAAATATTATGTCATATCGTTTTAGTCATGTACTTACTACTTAGATATTAATACAATCTACTATAACAATTATTTGACACAAATTAATTTACTTGCGTGCAGACAGACTTGGAAGAAGCAAAAGCTCAGGAGTTGTCAAAAGCGCAGAGCTCTATGGAAGCATTGCAAGCTAAACTGGAAGAGGCAAACACAATGCTCGTCAAGGAACGAGAAGCTGCTAAGACTATGGTGGAAGCACCTCCTGTAGTGCAGGAAACTCAGGTTATCGTCCAAGACACTGAAAAGATTGATTGCTTGAAAACGGAGGTGCAAGAACTTAAGGTTTGTAGTCTAACAACCATTATTGTCCAGAATATCCAACCATTTGCTTGACTGATCGTTTCAGCAATAACACACTACCAGATAAACTGAAGCACCTCATACTTGAATAATATAACACTTGCAGTCATGTTGTGGCTTATCACTCTATTTTTCTGTAGACCTCATTACAATCAGAGAAACAGAGAGCTGATGATTTAGAAAAGAAACGCTCTGAAGAAGAACAAGCAAATGAAGAAAAGCAAAAGAAACTGGAAGAGACTGAAATAAAAATGCGTCAATTTCAGGACTACCTGAGAAGGTTATGCTACTCACATGCTCCTTGTTTGCTTTTATGCTATTGTCATGGATACTTTTATGTTTTATATTATGCATCAACCATGTCCAGATTCCCCTTGTGTTTAATCTTCAGAGTACTCTTATGTTGCAGAGGACATGCAAATCAATATGTATTTGTTAACTCTTCTATCTTGGGCAGGTTTAACTTGGTTAAACCTTTTAAAGACTTAAAAATGTGAAACATAAGCACTTTCGTTTTATAATCTAATTGTGTTGTTGCTTTGTTACCCAACATCAGATCCTCATCTTATGCGTATGTGTCTATGTGATCTGCGTATTCTCTCATTCAGGCTAGAAGAGAAACTTGCTAACGTAGAGTCTGAAAATAAAGTGCTTCGTCAGCAAGCTGTCTCAATGGCTCCAAGCAAAATTCTGTCTGGCCGCTCCAAGTCCAATTTGCAAGTGAGTGTTGCTATGTTTTGTATCTTCTATTTCCGAAGATACAAGTGAGTGTTTCTATTATTCAATCAATTATTTTGTAACTCTTGTCTGTTTTGCAGAGGAGTTCCGGAAACGTTCAAGTATCAAGCAACGATTCAAAAATAGCTCTAGTGAGTTCCTTTCTATAGGTTAACAACACGTATCGAATCACGTGAAAACATCATAATTAATCATTGTTTCTCTGTTTGTGTTTCAGGAGTCGAATAATACATCCTCTCCTAAAAAGGAATACGACATTGATGATAAGCCACAGAAATCTCTTAATGAGAAGCAGCAGGTGTGGTCTGCCATCTATTCATACCTTTTATGATCACTGCACAGATCTTTTAAATTCATGTTGCTCTTTCAAGTTTCAACTGATATGTTCAGAACCTTTGCAGGAAAATCAAGATCTATTAATTAGGTGCATCGCACAGCATTTAGGCTATGCTGGGAATAGACCAGTTGCTGCTTGTATTATATACAAATGCCTTCTTCATTGGAGATCATTTGAAGTTGAGAGGACAAGCGTTTTCGATCGCATCATTCAAACCATTGGACATGCAATTGAGGTTATGATCATGTGGTGCAACTTTCTTGCCATTATCTACAGTGGTAATAAAGTATCATAACATCATTTTGTTGTGTTATGCAGACACAAGATAACAACGAAGTCTTAGCATATTGGCTCTCGAATGCTTCAACACTGTTGCTATTGCTTCAAAGGACATTAAAGGCGAGTGGATCAACCGGTATGGCTCCACAGCGTCGACGGTCCTCTTCTGCTACACTTTTTGGACGAATGACACAGGTATATGTTCATATTTTTGGCCCTCCTTTTACTTTGTTCTTTAACTCAAGCTTCTCAGTTAATGAAAAAAAATGGTATTCCCTTTCTAATTTCAGAGCTTCAGAGGAACCCCACAAGGTGTAAACCTTTCTCTCATAAATGGAAGCATGGTTAGTGGAGTTGAGACACTGAGACAGGTGGAAGCCAAGTATCCTGCTTTACTGTTTAAGCAGCAACTTACAGCGTACGTGGAGAAGATATATGGAATGATCCGAGATAATTTGAAGAAAGAGATCTCTCCCTTGCTTGGCTTGTGCATTCAGGTATTCATGATTTCTGAATCCAGAGAATGATAGATATTTTAGGGGTTTTATTTTTCCTTTTTACATGTTTAGGAATGGCCAGTTGAGTGCCTTATTTTATAAACTGATAACTTAATGTGATTCACCCTTCCAACACAAAAATTACAGGCCCCAAGGACATCAAGAGCAAGCTTAATGAAAGGATCTTCACGTTCAAACACTAATACTGCTGCCCAACAAGCTTTAATTGCTCACTGGCAAGGGATTGTAAAGAGCCTAGGAAATTTCTTGAACATACTGAAAGTGAACAATGTCAGTATAAAGTTTCGTTTTTCTTTCGAACAGATTCAAGAGAATTGCTCATATATAATTGTTTGTATGGTCATTACAAACTTGATTAAAGTTGTATATCACCGCGCCCTGCTTATATATGTCACTGCTGCAGGTTCCTCCTTTCTTGGTCCGAAAAGTGTTCACTCAGATATTCTCATTTATCAATGTGCAGCTATTTAACAGGTAAAAATACATACCAAACAGAGCACGTGCTTAACTTTTGGCTTGCAAAACTCCAGAAATGTCTTATTGAGCTTTTATTTGAACATCGCCTATCTGTTTGTCTGTCTTCAGTTTGCTATTGAGAAGGGAGTGCTGTTCATTCAGTAACGGCGAGTACGTAAAAGCGGGATTAGCTGAACTTGAACATTGGTGCTATAGGGCAACTGACGAGGTATCATTAGCTTTTCTTCTTACATGTCTTGTGATGCTTGATAATATGAACATATTAATAAAGGAATAGTACAAAAATATGTTTTGAATCTATACCATGTCAGTCTTAACATTCATGTTTTTTCGTGACAACAGCAAAACGAAATAAAGATAGTTTTCATTTCAAAACATAATAAAGATAAAATAATCTGTGTTTTAGGGTTACATAATGTTTGAATGCTTGCAACTGAGCATCGATATAAGTTCTCACCTCGTGCGTTTCCTACTTACAGTATGCAGGTTCAGCCTGGGATGAGCTTAAACATATTAGACAAGCTATTGGTTTCCTGGTAATTTGTTTACCATCTTCTCCAATAATGTCCAGCATCGATTTTTTTAACAGGACAAAATAGTAAGGTTAATGCTGGCAAGAGAAGTTGTGCAATTAAAAATCGAGACATACAATTATACAAAATAATATACAAAGTGTAGATTGCAGCATAAAAATAGTCAAAAGTGAATATACAGTTTTCATGCATATCTTTGTTACAGGTAATTCATCAAAAGCCAAAGAAAACATTGGATGAAATAAGTCATGACCTTTGTCCGGTAAGGGAGAAATAGTTATTGTCTAATTTTTTTTCTCACTGTGCAAACAGAAGGTGGATTTCCTTAGAGTTTGTTAACAACCTCATGACTTCTTTCTCAGGTACTTAGCATACAACAACTATACAGGATCAGTACTATGTACTGGGATGACAAGTACGGGACACATAGTGTCTCGCCAGAGGTAAGCTTCATTCACATTGTATTTAACTGTGTATTTCATTTCACCTGGATAAGAATTGAACACACATGAATTATCGTATTAGGTTATATCAAACATGAGAGTGTTAATGACAGAAGATTCTAACAATCCTGTAAGCAATTCGTTTCTGCTGGATGATGACTCAAGGTTACTATCTCTTTGCTCCTATCAACCATTTGCCCAATGCCATCTATTTAAATTTCTTCTACTTAAGCAACTGCACTTTGTAATGCAGCATACCGTTCTCCGTCGACGACATATCTAAATCAATGGAGCAGATTGACATATCTGACATCGAGCCACCTCCATTGATCCAGGAGAACTCAGGCTTTGTATTCTTGTTGCCACCACCTGAATAGATGAGTGCCATGAAGGCCAGCTTGGTCAATGATTGCAGGAACTCAGAATGAGATTGGGCGATTTATGCGAAGCGAGGTTTCTCAACTTACTAACGCCCAATGCAACGAGGTGCAGGGCTCTCACGTTAGCAACTTCGTGGCTTT
Source organism: Digitaria exilis (assembly GCA_015342445.1). Classification (NCBI taxonomy): domain Eukaryota; kingdom Viridiplantae; phylum Streptophyta; class Magnoliopsida; order Poales; family Poaceae; genus Digitaria; species Digitaria exilis. The sequence continues at coordinate 711,454 of JACEFO010001666.1, forward strand.
ACAGATAGGAGTTGATAATCTACAACATGGCAAATGTACAATTCCACTAGTTCTTTGTGGCATGCCTGGCCTCACCTAGTGTTGATCCCCCCTCTAGTCTACGATGCACCCAGTGCTATTATTTTGCATTTCGATTCTATTCATGGCCTTTTGATAATTTCCCAAGTTCAGAGCTGCCATACCCTAGTTCAAGTCTAGTTTAGGTCCTAGTAAAGCCAGTAGAAGTTCACCTTTTCCTAGGTTATTTTTAGTTCTAGAGCACTATGAGGTGAGTTTGCAAGAGCTGGGCAATAGGGTTATTTTCCTCTTCGAGTCAATGGTTAAGTGACTTTGTTGTATTACGACAGATCTTGTGAATACAGGCCACAATGAACAACGTAATGATGTTGATGACTATTTTGAATGAAATTAACATGTGCATGCACATATTTTATTTTCTTTGCTTTTTTTAGATGTCGCCCAGATTCTTTTTTGAAGGAGAAATAAATCTAGGCTAATTTTTTTTTAGTATTTCTTATACGACGATCGTTTTTCATATATTTACAATGTTTACGGCGTACATAGTTTTTTAAAAGCCGGCATGCGATCTTGCCAAGATTGGTTGGTACTCCTTTTTTTTTTACTACCACATTTATTTTGTTCTATGTCTTATTCAATTGTAATGAAGTTTTAAATTAAAATTTTAATATCTACAATACCATGTTGTATTGTTGCTCCATCTACAATACCTGTTTCCAAAACGTTGTTCCGTAATGCATTTTTGTCATGATAGTGCTAAAATCACTTTTAAGCAATGTGGCATGTTTCTCAATCCAGGAACTTTTTTTCTTGACAAATTTGATCCGGGGACTTTTTATATGACTATGATTCGGATAGGCCAGAGCAAGCTCTGGTAATGGTAACCTAACCTTAGATAAAGCAGGTGCAACAGCAGTCAAGGGAGCTTGTTGATGCCTCCGTCGATTAGCTGAGCTCACGCCAAGGCTCCTGACTTTGTTTTGGCCCTGCTACATAGAAAATAAGGCCCCGTTTAGATTCACCTACTTTTCCCAAAAATCTACTATTCATCTTAACTTTTCTCTATTCATCACATCCCTCGTACTCACAGAACATTATTTATCTACAATGTTTTTTTAGGTGAATAATGTATTTTTGGGGAATCTTTCCCCTATCTAAACACACTAGTGAATGATGGATAAGTAAGAAATGACACGCGGACCACACCTAATCTAACGAATAGCAAATTATTGTACTAGTTGGGTCCCTATCTTCTACCTAGATTCTGTGTATGGTTTACTAGACAAGAGCATGCTCTTACCCGGAGTCAGTTCCTCTATAGTAGTTAGTTTTACATCAGTGGCAAATAATGGATTGTGTCCTACGCTACAATTGTCTGACGTAGCACTGTAGCAAACGTTCCATAACAGTGTCTCTGTTCACTGTTCACGAATGCACTGTACATCATTGTATCACACGATCTCAGCCATCTGTTTGGGATCGGACGATCCTTGTCACTTTTACCCTTCTCTCTTCTAAGGCTGTGTTCATATTGGGATAAAAAACACTGTAGCTGAAGCGTGTTTTGTGAGGGAGGTGAATAGTGAAAAGTTGATAAATAATGAAAAGTTAGAATGAATAGTATTTGTTAGGGAATCTGAATAGGCTAAGTTACTCCCTCCGCCCCATAATGTTTGTCGCTAGACAACCATTCATGTATCCACGCAAGTAAAAAGGACTCAAACACTCATATACAACCTGCCATATTTGAAGGACATGCATTAAAGCTCAGTTGAAAGCGTGTTTATGCCACACAACAATTTTTTACATTAAACAAAATCAACACCCCGAGCTCCACTTTAATCCCGTGTGGTTGCATGAGGTCCGTGATCGACGAGGATGGGGCAAGGCAGGCCACAGGTAGGCGCCATGAGATAGACTCGCTAATAGGCAACGTCAATAAATTAGGAACATTGAACTATAGCTTCAGCGACAATCAATTAGGGACGCAGGGATTACTTGAAAGTATTTCATTCCCTCTTACCCTGCCTTCTCACTTGGGGAAACGTAATTTCTAATGGGTTATTCATTTTACGTGACCGCACGGCGCACCGCGCACGCTCGTTTTGACATTTCCGTCATACAAACTAGAGAAAGATATACTGTACTCCCGAGCTCTAGTTGCTTTAGGAAGAACTAGTCACGTTGACACGCGATGCGTGTCTACACTGAACATGTTAAGAATATGTTAACTTGAAACGATAATGAAATATGGTGTCAAATGCTGTTTTATCTTCTATACTTGATCCATTATTTGGATATTTTTTATCTTAATGACCGTGGGTCCCGTTAAATTGGCCCTACAAAATGTACATGGGTCCCACCTAAAATAATGTGCAGGTTTCACAATGGTTCAAGCTAAACAATATATTGGTCCATCGTGGGTCCCAAAAAAAATAATATACGGGTTCCACGTGGGTTTGATCTAAAATAGTGTGTGGGTCTCATCTAAATCATACGTGGGACCCACCTAAATAGGACATGCGTTCTACCTAAACAATATGCGGGTCCGACATGGACCCTATCTAAAATAATGTATGGGTTTCACGTAGGTTCCACATAAACTTCACGGGTCCCACAAAAAATAGTGTACGGGTCCTACGTGGGTCCGACTCAAAATAGTACGTGGGTCCCACCTAAATCATCTTGCGGGTCCCACCTAAATAGGACGTGACCCCTAAATATATGCGGGTCCCACGTGGGTCCTACCCAAATACATGCGGGTCCCACGTGGATCCCACCCAAAATAGTACGTGGGTCCTACCTAAATATTACGTGGGTTTCATGTGACACCTAAATCACGTGCGGGTCCCACCTAAATAGGATGAGGTCCCATTCAAAATAGTATGTGGGTCCCACGTGGAACCTAAATCACGTGCGGGTCACACCTAAATATACGCGGGTCCCATGTGAGTCCTAGCTAAATATACGTGGGTCCCACCTAAAATAGTATGTGGGTCCCACGTGTGGCCACGACTCATGAGGAGGCTCCGCTAGTATATGTAGGAATGCCAACCGGGCAGCCGCACTGCCGCAGCCCGCAGGCAGACCCGGCGCCGCCTCCGTCCGAGCTCCGCAGCTCTCTTCCTCTCCGATTCGTGCTCGTCCATCTCTGGTGGGTTATGGTAGACGGTCGGCGACGAGGTGGGTCCTCCTCCTCCCCCTGCTGGTCCTCCCTCTCTCGGATCGAGGTATGGTGCTGGCTGGGTTAGGGTTAGGGTTTCGGGTTCGGTGATGAGCGTCTGGCGGCGAGGCTTAGATGAGCGTCTGGAGTCGGACGGCAACCATTGGGTAGGCCGACGACGGGGGCGAGCGGCTTCCTCAGTTAGCGACCGGCGGGGTGGAGGGCTGCCTGTGGCTTGTGGGATGCGCGTCCGGGGGCTGTGGTGGCAGCCAGAGGCTGTCCGGGTCCATTGAACCGGGGATTGTGCATGCCGTCGCCCCAAATCTTTTCATGTGGAGGCGTTTGTAAAGTCCTTTCTTGCTTCGCACCTTGTGTCTTTCGCTTTTTCCTCCTTTTTTTGCGGATTCGGTGTTGTGCGCGTGATGTTGTTATGCCTTGAGAGATCGCTTGTTTTCCTGTGGAGTTGTGATGATCTGAGGCACTGGATCTATGATCTAGGGTTTCAGTCTCATTTCTGAACTAAATATTCAATTTTTTTTTCTCATGGGGTTTTTCTGATCTGCTAGCCTGATGATTAGCATTTTTTGCACAAAGAACGGAGATCTGAATGCGCTTCCTCGTGGAAGCCCGCTTGACTGCTGTGGTGGATCATGGCAGGCAGGTGGCTTGCTCGAACTTGGCTCGGCTCGCTCGTTGACATCCCTACCTCTCCCACTCTTCTGCTATGTTTGTGCAGTTTTCCTCTCTCAGAGGACAACTGCAGGCGCCACACACACACACACACACACACACACACACACACAGAGAGAGAGAGAGAGAGAGAGAGAGAGAGAGAGAGAGAGAGAGAGAGAGAGAGAGAGAGAGAGAGAGAGAGAGAGAGAGAGAGAGAGAGAGAGAGAGAGAGAGAGAGAGAGAGAGAGAGAGAGAGAGAGAGAGAGAGAGAGAGAGAGAGAGAGAGAGAGAGAGAGAGAGAGAGATTATCCACACTGCTCTTCTGTGTTTCTAGTTCCACTAGTATGCCGAGTGGGCTCCGGGGAATGCGTCTGTAGATACAAAAGTTCCACTAGTATGCCGAGTGGGCTCCGGGGAATGCGTCTGTAGATACAAAAGTTATGAAGGCCATTGCAGGTTGGAAGAATGCCATGTCTTACAAATTCTCCATCACTTGTTCGAACCCTGTTTTGATTTCGAAGTACTGGAGTGCAGCATGTGCTACTTTTGATTTGGTTGTCTTGAATATTGATGTCGTGCTGCGACTGATTTGAGTGGCAAACTCCAGTATTTCATCCTATGGGCAACAGTTGCAAATGATGAGAAACAGAGACAATTGCATCTGCAGTGCTCCTTATTCATGGGGCTCAATAGCATGATGACTCTGTCTAGGGGAATCTCTGATGCTAGCAGCTAATTCCAGTTTTTGTATATAGCATATGGAGTGTATGAGATTGATTTTGTTAGACCATGCTAGTAATAGGTGACTTGTGTGTGCGCGCGTGCGAGTTTGTTGTGATCTGCCAGCCTGATTTATGCATTGTTTGCACCAAGAACGGAGATCTGAATGCAGTTCCTCATTGAAGCCCGCTTGACCTCTGGTGGATCATGGCAGGCAAGCAGGCTTTGCAGCTTGCTCGAGCTCGGCTCATTGATAGGCTACTGCAGGTTGGAAGAATCCCCTGCCTAAACTTATGTTATTGTTTAACGAGTTCTTCATCACTAATTCGAAGATGTTTTGATTTTGAAGTACTGCAATGCAGCCTGTACTGCTTTTGATTTGGTTGATATCATGCTAATGGTTTTCTTTGATTTGGTTGGCATCCTAATGGTTTTCCCATATCTGACTGTCACTGATATTTGAGATACAAATTAGCAATGTTCCACCCTGTGGGCAACATTGTCAGATGACGAGAAGCAGAGACAATGGCATCTGCTGTGCTCCTGATTTGTGGGGCCTCAATGGAATGATGACTCCATCTAGGGGAATTTCTGATTCTAGTAGCTAATTCCACTTTCTGTATACAACTTATGGAGTTTAAGAGGTTGAGTTGCATTAAACCATGCCAGTAAAAGGTATTTTTTTGAATCAGAGAAATGCTAGTACCCTTCTGTAACTTAATAGAATTTTCGTTTTGTTTTTTCTTATAAAATTTTCTGATTTCTCTTGTAAAATAAGATATAAGTTTGTATAATGTGGGTTTACCACGATTTGTGAACCTGTGTTTGAGAGTGGATATCTAAATCTTATCTCCTTGGAATCTTGTTTGGTTGCTGACTTGCTGTGCTATGGTCAACCTGTTACTCTAAGTTGTGTTGTAGTAACTGTTTTTGTCTTTCATGTGCGTCTCTATTGTAGCATTCCTTGCTGCTGTGGTGGAGTACGTAACCAGTCCATAAAAACTCCCTTGTGTTGCCATACATGCCTTTTTTTCCCCTTGGATCATGTTTGGCTATGGGTTTTGCTTGATCATTCCACAGTGATATGCACCTACTCTGATGGTTTTTTTATTGTTTTGTTTTTCTTTTGACCGTTATAAAAGATGTAACAGCTATAAATTGGCATGATGAAAGCCTGGAGTCTACATCTATGCCAGTTTCAGTGTTAATGAAACTTCTGATTTCCCAGCCTTATGATTACCTCTGCACTAATAATGGAGATCGAATACACTTGATCGTTGAAGCTGGCTTGACCTGGCTTGACCGCTGTGGTGCATATACTCCCCCCATTCCAAAATAAGAAATATCCATCCATCCATTCATATCTACTCTGATTTTCTTCCACCATGCTGGCCGAGCTAGCTCCGGTTAAGATGTGTGTAGATAAAAAGAGTGAAATATGAAGGCTTTGGTTCTGATTTTGGTTTTATTATGGGGGGTATTCTGATGGACCAGCCTGATGATTACATATTATTTGCATTAAGAGAGAAGGTCTGAATGCACCTATCCTGTTGAAGCCTGCTTAAGCCACTCTGGTTGATAGTCTGATTCTGCTGCTGCTGCTGCTGGTGGTGGTGGTGCAATGTCTGTCTGCCTCTGTCTCTCTCTCTGTCTCTCTCTATCTCTCTCTCTCTCTCTCTCGTGTGGTTGTGTGTGTGTGTGATTCTATCAACCAAGTTGGCTAAGTGGGCTCCGGGGAATACATATGTGGATACAATGGTAATGAAGGCTTGGCAAATACAAGAATGCCCTCTTATTGAACATTCTGTTTTATGAAGTAATTTCTTTCCATGTGGCTTTTCAAAACTGCATTGCAATTAGCAGTTTACCTCTTTTTGTGATTTTCCCGTTTTAATTAGTGATGTCCCCTTTTCTGCATGTCTCTGGTCATTGCAGTAAAAGTGACCAGAGATATGCAATGACAGCTCAGTGAGTTTCACCGAGTTGCACTAAGGTGACGAAAACTGGACCAAAAGTGAGCCTTTTTGGATGGCCATTCATGATTCATTTAGCGTGTGTTTGGTATGGAGACTAGGAGGGATGGGATGGTTCCGTCCTTGTTTTCTGGGATAGGATGATCCCATCTCTTGTTTGGTTATAGGGATGGGACGGTCCCTGTTTTTTTTTGTTTGATGGGATAAAAGTGGGATGGGATGATCCTATCTCCTGTTTGGTTTAGAGGGATGGGTTAGGACATGGGGTTTTGATCACCCCAATAATAGACATGGTGAGATTACCTTACCTCCTCATCTAATGTATGGTCTCATTTTATCTCTTTTAATCAAACTTGTACGCAAACATGGGATCCATTATAATTTCAGCTTATAATTTCGTAGAAATACAAAGAGCCTGCACGTGTACCTCTTTTTTAATAAAACACAAGACATTGATGCATTTGTTTCACATGCGACCAGCACTAAAGCAAGCCATCTTTGCAATACCAGAGTACTTAATAGCAAAGCATATATTTACAAGTACCAAGTCCAAGGCTCACAGGCCACCAAGATACAGAACATAAGTTTTAGCCTCACAGGCTACCACAATAAAGCAAAGTTCATGTCTTACACAATATATAGAAAGTTCAGGGCATAACTTTTGCATTACCATTAACCATAAGATCTAAGCATCTAGCATTACCTATGGTTAGCAAAAGGAAGGACCATCAGTTCTAACACTGTCCCTGTTAGCAAAATAACCATCTTTCCAAATCGTCCTACTACTGTCCAGGAAACTTCTCGCTAACAAACATAGCCATCCAATTTAACTTGTGCTCGAATGGCAAGTTGTAGAAAGCTTTGGCAATGAGAGGATTGGCCACCAGATGAGCATAATACATGGATATTTGGAGGGCATCAAAGCCTGAAACTGAAAGGCTATTCACTGTCTCAAATAGATCTTGTCTCAAATAGATCTTCTGGAAGTTCATTTTCTGGTTTGGCCGTTGCAACCTGAGTGATAGCCATTGCGAGCTTGTCACCTACCCCTTTGAATGCACCAATCAGCCCCTCCTCTTCATTTTCAACAATTTTGGCCCTCTTGGCCTTGCCTCCCTTTGCTGCTGCCCCTTCCTCACAAGGTTTGCTAGGACCATCACCATCTGCATTCCCCTCTTCAGTTTCACCATCTTCTTCTGTACCAAGAGCTGCACTTGAATCCTTTGCAAACTTGCCTGTAGCCATGCTATTTCCAAATACTGTTTCCATCTCAGCATAATTTTCAATAGGCTTGTTTAAGTAATCAGCATCAGCCTTGTGATCCTAGAATACAACACAATTCAGTACCCAAAATATGTTAAGACCAAAGCGTGATAGAAAACTGGACAGAAGTGTACCTGAATATGGTTATTGTAGTGCCCAGCATCAAGTGTGATGATGTTGTTATCTTCGTCAAATCCAGAAGCACTCAGGCCCTTAAGTCTAGTTATCTTTGACCACTTTCTTGACTATGTTTTCAGGTGATTTTTAATCTGCTCACCAGTGAGTCTAGTAGAGAAGTTTTCATTGACAGCCCTAGCACATGCATTCAGATATACCTTCTTGAACCCCTTTGATGTTTTAGCACCACCGGCCACCACATTTGCAAGGTGTTTTAGCATGAAAGTGGACATTGCCGATGTCCATGTAGCATGCCCATTACCTCCCCCAAGTCCTTCAACTGAATCATCCATTGCCTATATTGCAATAAAATTTCCGAAGCAAATAAAAAAAATTAGCATACATTTATAACATGAATAACCTGATTTCAGAGATACAATTGAGATACATCAAGCAACAAGTCGATACTGAAATACAACTGAGATACGGCAAGCAACAAGTCCTTACAACTGAAATACAACTGAGATACATCAAGCAACAAGTCCTTACAACTGAAATACAACTGAGATACATCAAGCAACAAGTCCTTACAACTGAAATACAACCGAGATACATCAAGCAACAGGTCCTTACAACCGAAATACATCAAGCAACAGGTCCTTACAACTGAGATACATAGAGCAATACAAGTGGATATCAGTTAACATTGTTATTTTCGCGATCTGCCCACATCTGATCAGCAATTCCTTGCCTAAAATTAACCATCTCTGTATGCTCACTTGCTTGGCCACTATATGTTGTAGCATGGGTGTAACTTGGACAGTCAATTTCATCTCCAATAAATTCATCAACCCCATCTTGTATAACCCAATTGTGAATGATGCAGCAAGCAACAACAATGTCTACTTGAGTAGGGAAAGGGAAGAAAGGGGTGGCATCATCAAGAATTTTGAATCTTCTCTTTAGAGCCCCAAATGCACGCTCTACAGTGATTCGAAGAGATGAGTGCCTAAGGTTGAATAGCTCCTTTTCATTCTGCACGGGATTATTCCCCCACTCATTCAAGTGATACCGAACACCGCGAAAAGGGGGCAAAAATCCCGGTTTTGCTCCATATCCAGCATCAACTAGGTAGAATTTACCTAACATGTGATGGAAAGTTAATCATATTTCTATACAATAAATATTTTTGTGGATAATTTGATATGCTACTTATGTATTACCTTGTGGAACACGAAGGCCGTTCTCACGCTCTAAAGCATACCGTAAAACGAGAGCATCATGTGCTGTACCCTCCCAACCAGCCAACACATAGGTGAACCGAAGATCAAAATCTACGGCTGCCATTACATTTTGACTGGCATAGGATTTTCTACCACGAAATGAAAGTTCCATATCCTTAGGAACAGAGGCTCTTACATGTGTACCATCGATAGCTCCAATACAATCCTATTTTAGATTAAATAAATCATAGTGATTAGGAACCATGCTGCCATTATAATAGACAAATGTCCAAAAGTAATATGAATATGAAACACACCTTAAAATAAGGATCCCATCTGTGGTTCCCTTGTATTTTGCTTGGAGTTTCCAATGACGCGGGCCTAATTAATTCTCCACGTAGCTCACCAACAGCACGAAGAACCTTGTTGAAATAACGGCTGACCGTTTCTCCAGATCTATCGAAATTAGTACCAACTAACCTATTCCTAAGATTATGCCCCACTGTATTCAGAAACATGGCCACTTGCTGCTCAACACAGCAGTGGATGCTATCTAGCAGCAAACCACGATCTCTAAAAAGGTTGCAAAATCTAAAGAACTTAGCTCTATCAAGTCTAAGCATGTTCACACAGACTGTGTCATCTTTCCATATTTTGTTGTCTAGGTACTCGAGTCTCATCCTATCCCTCTCATCCATAGGCCCATAGGGAATACCTTCTCTCCTGGCAGCTAGCTTACGTTTTTTATAGTCAACAATAATTGTGGCCATCATTGACAACAACATATACGCAGCAGTAGTACAAATTATAACCTTCGTCTGCTTATCCATCTATAATAGAAAAACCAAAGATATATCATTGACATGCATGAAGAAGCAATAGCCTCTCAGAATACACATCATAGAATTTCCCCGAACACCTAGATGTGTTCTGGATCCTATGCCACATAAAAAAAAAACTATTGCAAAATGATTATCAATGAGCTTCGTCAGAGCATATCAGGACACGACAATAGCAAGGAAACCAATGTTTTTTAGACAACTATTTCGAGCTCAGATCAGACAACGAGACAGGATTTCAGCCGCACAAAACCAAAGTCAAGCGATTTGAGATAAAGGAGCACGGATGGGGATTTCTTACTTTGGAAACGCTGAGAGGATCTAGTCACTATTTCATGTAGGGGAGCGACGGACACGCTGCTGGTCTGCTGCTGCCGACGCGGACGAAGACGGCCAGCGCTCAACGAGGAGCGACGCTCGGAAGGGCCGAGCAGCACCCCAGGAGGACCGACGCCGACGGGGATCAGGGGCGGCGCGAGTTGGGGATGGGCGGCGCCCCAAGAGGAGCGACGCCGGCGCCGACGAGGATCAGGGGCGGTGCGAGATCCAGATGCGCCGCTGCCTGTTTCTCGCGCCAAGGGAAGGGCGAAGTGGTGAGCGGTAGGAGTCGGAGTACGAGGCGTCGCACGCCCTTATCACGTGACGCGCAGGGATCGACTGGGATGACCCCGTCCGCTCGTTTTGGCCGGACGGGGGCGTCCCGGATCTTACAGGTATATTCCTATTTTGGGATGGACCTATCCCATATGACTCCAAACCAAACACTACCATATAGGGGACCAAACACTACCTTAATAGATTGGTGGATGCCTGTTAACCAATAACCATGGATATAGCTACTGCAAGTATAACAAAGTTATATATGGGTGTTTTATATTGCTATAGCTAATGTTTTATAGTACATGCATAACTTAAAATTTTACCCTATTTTACTTGCATATGGCACTGACCCCCTGCTGAGATTGAGCACAAGCTCTGCCCCTGAAGTTCTTGTACTGACAATGGAGATCAGAATACACTTGTTCGTTGAAGTTTGGCTTGGTCTCTGATTGATCATAGACTTGCACTAATCACATGTATAGTCCTTACATCCATCCATGGATGCCAGTCTGAATGGTCTCTGAAAAAAGTGTAAATTAAAAAGATGAGCCTTCAAGAAAGATATGTTTTCGCTACCATGAATCAGTTTGCATTCTGGTGGACGAGCCTGATGATTATGATGTTTTCCATAAACAGATATCAGAATGCACTTCCTTCGTGGCCTGAACTGAATGCAACCAAAAACTATAGAACTGAGCAAAATAATTCTTTTGCACAAAGGAAAGAAATCAATTATCAATGCTTCGTCGAATTATAGAAAACATATAAATCAGTTATCAATGCTATTCAAGGGACGTGTAATAGCTAGACGCTCCACATTCGATTCATGGAGCTGTAAGTAACGATCACGAAATAATTCACCAACTCAGAACAGACAACCCCCGGATCTCATGAACTGACATAAAGGTGAAAATCACTATGCTTCTGGAGTTGGAACGAGCTAGTTTAGTTGAAGCCTCCTGCATAGGACACATAGCCGTGACATGCCAAGGCCCATAGCAGCGCCCGTTGGAAGTCCACGGATGTAAAGAAACCATAAACTCTCCACAAAAAAGAAGCTATTGGTCTCCATGGAGCAAGTAGAGTAGGTGTCAACCGAAATGCACCTGGAAGTACTCACAGAACATACCCTGTACGTCCACCTGCTCTGGCATCAACCTGACCTAATCCATCTGGAACACCTGCAGCTCACCACGCATATATATATATATATATACGAGGAAGATGGGGCTGTTTTCTTCAAAACCAACTGATCAATTAAGTCCATCAGTGAGAGCTTCAGAACGTTCGCAATGAAAGGACCCGGTGAGCACGGTGAGACATCCAAGGCACCCCTGAGCAGGGGGGTCAGCAGAGGGCTGTCTGTGCTTGATATCATACTTCGCTTCATTGCCATCATCGGCACCCTTGCTAGTGCCATTGCCATGGGCACCACCAACGAGACACTGCCTTTCTTCACACAGTTCATCCGGTTCAAGGCGCAATACAGTGATCTCCCCACTCTCACGTAAGCCAACCTTGATAATTCTAAATAGCAACGCTTTCAAGGTAAACAAAACCTATGAGTATCTCATCCTCCAACTGTTTCAATTTCCTTCTTTGTCCGGCAGGTTCTTCGTCGTTGCAAATTCTATTGTCTGCGCCTATCTCATCCTCTCACTTCCATTATCAATTGTGCACATCATTAGGAGCAGGGCCAAATTCAGCAGGCTGCTCTTGATCTTTCTTGACGCGGTAAAATTGCCATTTTGTCTAATTGAAAGCATATTAAGAACTTCAAAATCATCCTGCATGAGAGTATGAAAGGTTACTAAGTTTTTTTTTATTGAAAAAAGAACATGAACAAATATATCAACTAGTGACATGTTTTCCTTGTGATTGTTTTGAAGGCAATGCTAGCACTGGTGACTGCGGGAGCATCTGCAGCAGCAGCTATTGTGTACTTAGCACATAAGGGCAACATCAGGGCTAATTGGCTTTCTATTTGCCAGCAGTTCGACTCATTCTGCGAGCGCATCTCTGGATCGCTCATTGGTTCATTCGGAGCCATGGTTGTGATGATACTGCTGATATTACTCTCCGCCATTGCCCTCTCGAGGCGCTAGACCGAATCGTGCATCATTTGCTTACAGCAGTGCGAAGCATATGATAATACTAGTGTGTTCATCGGACCTACTATCTTTATGTAATCATGCATGTGCCTGTTACAGCAGTGAGATAGAAGAGGACCTACGATCCTCTTCTATCTCGCGTGTTGCATTAATTCTGTACTATGGTTGACGGTGTGTACCTTCATCTATAGAAGCTATAGAAAATGAATATCCATGCACGATTGTCGATTAAATACAATAGTTTCTGAAAGAGTTGTTGGTATCTTCTTTTCCCCAAGTAGATTAAAAAAATAAAAATAAGATATACTGGTTTATAAGTCCATACCTGCTACTGGCACTGGCAGTGAAACCATGGCGGGTTTTACTTGACTGGCCTGGGATATACCAACGTTTTCCAGTCACTGGTATACAAAGAGAAATGGAAAGCTATTCATGGGCGTTTATCACCTTTTCCATTTTCCATTCAATATGTGGAACACCCATAATCACTGTCCATTCAATACGTAGAATATGTAGAACACCCATAATCACTGTCATCGTGTTGAAAGACTAGCAGTTTTATGGTCAACATGAGCACAGCCAACAACTTTTGTTAACCCTCTTTTATCCATTGATCTTCGTACTGTCTCCACCTTTGACCATTCACCATATGATGAATAAATGCCAGAGAGCAGTACATAGTCACCACTTTCATCTCCACTTAAGCTAAGAAGCCTCTCCTGAGCAATCTTGCCCAGAGCCACATTCCCATGGGTCCTGCAGGCGCCAAGCAGTGTCCTCCATACAACTGCACTTGGTCGCCTCATGCCGCTCACAATTGCAAATGCTTCATCCAGTAGACCTGCACGGCCAAGCATGTCCACTATGCAACTGTAGTGCCTTGAATTAGGCTCAATACCATACTTTTCTTTCATAAGAGAGAAATACCTCTGACCACCTTCGACCAGTCCGGCGTGGCTGCATGCGCCGAGAACACATAGGAAAGAAATCGTATTCGGGTGAATTTTCTCTCCAAGCATTTTACTGAAGAACTGAACAGATTTTTCAGCCTGTCCATGCAAGGCTAGTCCTCCAATGATCGAATTCCATGTCCAAACATCTTTCTCCTTCATGCTATTAAAGATTTCCATTGCAGTATTGACATCCCCGCATTTTGCATACATTGACACCAACGCATTTCCAGTCAAGATACTTACTGACGACCTGCCTTCCAATTGCAAAGAATGTATCATCCTTCCTGCATCAAGTGAACCTGCACTCGCACAGCATGACAACAAGCTAACAATAGTTGCATCATCAGGCACCCAGCCTGCACTCCTCATCTCGTCAAAGGCCTCCAACGCTTGGTCCAGCATCCCCTGCATTGAGTACCCAGTGATGATGGTGTTCCACGAAACCACATCCTTCTCCGGCGCACAATCAAACAGCTCCCTCGCTTTTTCCATCTCCCCATGCTTCACATATGCACCGAGCATCACGTTCCAGCACACTATATCCTTGTGCCGGCATTGATCAAACATCTGCCTCGCCACGTCCAGGTTACCCCTGGCCGCATGCCCAGCGATGACAGCCGACCACGGCACGATGTCCTGCTCGCTGGCCTCACCAAGAAGCATGCCAGCGACACCCAAGTCCCCGCACTTGGCGTGCATATTGATGAGCGCGTTCCTCACGAACGCGTCCTCCAAGAACCCAATCTTCACGACGACGGCGTGCACCTGCCACCCAGCGCTAGAACAAGCCAGCAATCCCATGCCGGCACAGCAGGCGCGAAGGAGGTAGCAGAAGGTGAACCCGTCGGGCCTCAGACCCGCTGTTTCCATGTGCCTGTACACCGCGAAGGTCGCGTGAGGCGCGCCGGCGTGCGCGTACCCGCGGAGCATGGCATTGTGCATGAAGAGGTCCGGGCCCGGGGGAGGGATTCCGTCGAACAGCCTGCGCGCGTAGTCCATGCGGCCGCGGAACGATGCTATGCACGAGAGAAGAAGGTCGCGCAACGGCTGCAGGCCGCGCGAGGTGATGCCGCTGACGACGAGGTTGGCGTGGATTTGCTTGAGCGCGCGCGGGCTCAAGCGCGCAGAGCCCTTCCGGATCATGCTGTTGCGGTGTATCGAGAGCAATATCTAATCGAAAGGCAATGTGGCCAAGATGGTAAGGAGGACCGGTTGTGGAGAAGATCGCCGGAGGCGGGTGCGGAGGCGATGTACGGCAGGAATGGGAGTCGCCGCCGGAGCGGCAGCACGGCGAACGGTGCGCATGGGCGGGTGCGGCCGTGCGGGTAAAAGACTATGGAAGGCACGGTGGCGAGCGAGAAGAGAATGATACGCTCTCGGAAAAAGGAAACACTGTCGGTCGCTGGGTTCGCAGAATCCATATAATTCAAATTTACGTAATTTGAAATCTTTTTGGATGAATTCGAGTTGCTTTTACTCTGGTGCCTCCTCTCAAGTCTCAATCTTTTTTTTAGCGTGGAGGCTTCTCGGAACATTTTTGCTTTGGCTAGAATGTGTTCTTGCCCTGACATCAACTTATATACTACCATCTATGGTTTTTTTAAAATCCAACATTAAATCATGATTGTAAGTACGTACTCTTTTAGTTGTCAACTGGTCATTAAGATTCATAATTGTTTAAAAAAACAAATTTAGAACAAATTTAATGTGTTGGCTCGAAGTTTAAACCAAACATACTAGTACTTTGGTCTATTCATATTCCAAATCCAATATTATTAGGACCTCGATCCAGATCTGTATCACCGTCCATATGCAGAACGACCGCTACAGTTTCTTTGTTTTGCGTCTGTCAGTCTGTATACCAGTCGATCCGATGTACAACGGCCCCACCTGTCATCCCACTCGAAGACCCGAGCCGTCAACCCTACAAGGCTCCAGAGTCTTCTAGACCACCAAACCAAACAGGGCGCCCTCGACTCCTCGAGTTCCAACTCATCTCGCCGCTCCTCTCCGACCGCCGCCCCCTCTCCTTCCTTATAACGAAGTCCAAAGCCCCCGCACTCCTCCTCCCCATCCAAAACCCTCGCCGAAATCTGAGATCCATCTCGAAGTCTCCGGCGCGCGGCACCAAACCCTAGCTCAGCGAATCGCCCCCCATGGCGATCATCTCCGACTTCCAGGACGACGAGGCCACGCCGCGGCAGCAGGCGGCGGCGGGCGGCGCCGAAGTCGAGGAGGCCCTCGCGGCGCTGCTGGAGCGGTGCGGCGGCGCCTTGCCGTTCCTCCAGGCGGCAATCGGCGTCGCGCACCGCCGGGCCGGCCTGTTCCGCGACCCGTCCGCGGTGAGCAAGGTCACCGCGATGGCGTCGGCCGCTAGGGCGCAGGTGGAGGTCGAGGAGAGGGCTGCCAGGGAGGCGAAGCGGAAGGCTGAGGAAGCCGAGAGGAAGAAGGCGGCCGAGGCGGAGAAGGCGGCCAAGGCGGCGGCGGCGGCAGCAGCGCCCCCTGCGGCAGAGCAGAAGCCGGAGAGCTCGTCGGGGAAGGACAGCATGGAGGTGGATAAGAAGGAGGAGGGCAACGTGAGACGTAAGTACTCTGATCTGGTGCCGTCCTGTTTTAAGTACTCTGATCTGGTGCCGTCCTGTTTTCAATTTGCTATTGCTGCTGAGCGCTAGGCCTTTGGTGCTAAACGTGGTTATGTTAGTCCTGTCAGAAGCATGCTTAATCGGAAGATCAGAGTTAGGTAGTCACGATTTCTTATTAGAATCGTTATTGGTTAATTTGATAGGTTGGGTTTGATGCTCTAATCGATATAAGTGTTCTGGGGATCTGTTGATTGCAATGGTGTTGCGATGCAGAGTGAGCAGAAGCTCCCTTTTTCATTGATGAGTTCTGCCAGTTTCAATTTGCTTGGCCTTACCTTTGCGTAATTACCTAGTTTCAAGTTGAATGGCTTTAGAGTACCTTTGTGTAATTACTAATTAACCAGTTTCAAGTTGAATGGCTTTACCCGTGTTGCTAACTCATGTGATTGTCTGATTGAGTTAACCAGGTGTAGTGATTTTGTAGAGCTTCTAGATTTCAACTAAATTACTTGATACATATGTATCCTTCTATGATTGTTACTTATATGATCTGATGTGTTTGACCTGCACCCCCATCCATGGTATAGTAATTCAGTAGGTAACAAAATGCTTAAATTTCTAGCTCAGCCTTGTTAGGAAAAGTTTGCCATGTGTTTGCTTCCGAATGGGCATATATACAGTAGATTTCGGGATCCCCATTTCTAACAGCAATAAACTCATGTAGTGTTTTGTACTACTCCGTATCACGTCATTTGCAGTGGAACTGTATAGCTTGAAATTGCTAACATGGTGTCCTTATTTCCTTTTCCCCTTCCATTACATCTCTAAGACAATTTCTTCAGGTGCCATTTGTATTGTTGCACCTTCTGGGGATCTCCTAAGTAAATCTGTTTTTTTTCCTCTGCACTGAATAACAGAACCAAATGCCGGGAATGGTCTTGATTTGGAGAAGTACTCGTGGACTCAACAGTTGCCAGAGGTTAACATCAGCGTTCCTCTTCCTGAAGGAACAAAATCAAGATTTGTGGTCTGCGATATAAAGAAGAACCATCTGAAGGCTGGCCTGAAGGGCCAGCCCCCTATCATTGATGTAAGTAGTTACAATAATAAATTCTGTTCTTATGGGAAAGCGATGCTTCTTTTGAATCAAATGTGGGTTGCACATTTTGGGTTGTAACTTATACTTTGACATACTTTCTTACCAGGGTGAGCTCTATAAGCCAGTTAAGGTTGATGACAGCTTCTGGAGCATAGGTACGTCTGCCATTTTAAGGTTGATGACCGACCATTTCCTTCACCTACAGAAGTGTGATTTTTCTTGTGATAACATCTTGCAGAGGATGGAAAATCGCTTAATATATTGCTTACAAAGCACAACCAAATGGAGTGGTGGAAATCTGTGATAAAGGGGGACCCTGAAGTTGATACCCAAAAGGTGGAACCAGAGAACAGCAAGCTTTCTGATTTGGATCCAGAGACTCGACAAACTGTGGAGAAGATGATGGTAAGATACACAAAATCCTGATGGGCATCTGAATAATTCTTGACCTTTGTTTCTTGGGTTTACCTCAACTTGCTTGGGACTAAAGGCTATTTTGTTGTTGTGCTTGTGAGTAACTAATTTTCTCCGTGACTACAGTTTGACCAACGCCAGAAGCAGATGGGCCTTCCAACAAGTGATGAGATTCAGAAGCAAGAAATTCTCAAGAAGTTCATGGCTGAGGTAAGTCTCACAAACGAGGTTGCAATTTTGCCTACTAGTCTTGCTTCACGAATTCTAGCTTCCCACTATTCCATGTATCTGATTGAGCTCTCACCTTTTTTCATGACAGCACCCGGAAATGGACTTCTCAGGGGCAAAAATAGCTTAAGGATGGTTGAAGCCAACCCACTGGAAGTAGTTGGCTGGGGAAATTGCTTCTATAAGCATCTTCATTACGTTGTCTGGATGTCTTGGTTGTGTCTGATGGATAATGGGTTCTTTTGATGTGCTTTAGAAATATATATGTTAGAACGGTGACTTGTTTCCTGGTGAACCAGTCTTAGTTCTATCAAATTTTGCACGCTGTGCTGCCCTAGCTCCTACATGCGTGTGAATGGGAACCTGGTGTGCTCTGTTACATGCGTGCGAATGCTTTAAAAACACCAAGTGTCCTCTGTTACATGCTCGCGTGAGCCACGCTACGGGTTGGACTGTCAATAGCCCACTGAAAGGGTTCTTTTGCTCATGTCGATAGTATGCTATATTTCCCATTTTCTCGTGCATTGTGGAATTTTTGTTGATGCGGAATATAGAGAGAGCGTGTTTTGTGAAAACAGTCAACTCAACTCCAAAAGACTATCCATCCTAATTGTTAGTAATAGAGACATTGATGAAAAAAATATCTTCAACTTCTCTAAGGGTTATTCAAATCTATACCTACTCCTAAAGCAGGTAAGGTTTCTGCCCTCTTTTTTCGTCCGTCGTACGGACAGGTGGGGCCCACCTGTCAGGCAAACGAGTCTGGGAAGGGGACGGAGTAGCCGATGGGCATCCGGACAGAGGGGTGGCAGCACCGGAAGAAGAGAGGCACAAATCGAATCGAAACGAAATCAACACAAATTGATGTGGAATCGAAACAAAAGATCATCATTAATCGAGCACAAATCGACGCCACAACGCAGCACCACTCCTTGGGCTCCCTAGCCGGGAGGACCTCTCGCCTGAGCGCCTCGCCTGGCCGTCTTCGTCTTCACGGGCGCGTGCTGCCACGGCGGCTTGGACGAGGCTGCCATCTCCAACCTGCCGTGGAGGGAGGCCCCTGCGCCGATGGCTCAATCCACGCCGCAAGGGAACGCTGGCTATAGGGACCAGGGAGAGCTCGCGAGAGGGTGCTAGAGTAGGCAGCAGGGAGACCTCGTGAGAGGGTGCTAGAGCAGGCAGCAGGGGGAGAGCAGGGAGCCCGACGAGGCGACCGCGCAGCGTGAGGAGATCTGCCGCCGGAGATCGAGAGGGGCAGGAGGTTGGGGAACGGGGATGCTGGAGAGATCCAGAGAGAGACGGAACGGAAAGATCTAGAGAGAGCCTAAAATATCTAGCGCCTGAACGACGGGCTCGCAGCCCAGCCAACGCACGGAAGCAGGTGCGTGCCTCTGCCTCTGGGGCCCAGCCGCATCAGCACGTAGGTTCACCAACGCGATAGGTTCAGCGCTGGGAAAAATAGGGAGGAAAAAAAAAGAGAAAGAAAAAAAGAAAAAAAGGAAAAAGATTAAAAAGAAGAAAAAAAAAATAAAGAAAAAGAATAGAGAAGATAGGTAAAAGAAAAAGGTGAGGAGAGAGAGAGGAGGTGGTAGTTAGGATGGTTAAATAAAATATAGGTTGGTTGATAAAAGAGTATGAGATATAGAGTTTGATGTGTGCGAAAGAAGTTAGGATAGAGTAGAGAATCTCGATGGTTAGAAATATTTTTAGGGATGGAAATAAAGTGCCACGAGTGTGGGTAGCCTGAGCCTTCCTCATGTACTGTTTAGACAAGTCATATTATGTATTAAATCAGGAATCATCGACTCGAATATCCTGTGATCCAGTTTAGGTTGGACTAAACAAAAACACACACTAACACATACTCCCTTCGCCCCAAAAAAGGGTAGTTTTATGAGTTGGACACGAGAATTAAGGAGAGGTGAAAAAGTAAAGAGCGCACAGAAAATGAGGATGAATAAATGAGGAGAGAGATAGAGATAGAGATACAGTTGTTAGAACTACTTTTATTTTATGACAAAACCTAGGCTATAGAACTACTCTTTTTATTGGGACAGAGTGAGTATGATATGTGATCCAATTTAGGCCAGACTAAACAAAAACACACTAACATATTTATGGATCCAAAAATATTTATCACAGTTGACTTTTGTATTTGACCATTCATCTCACTTAAAAAATTATGCAACTATTATTTATTTTATTTATAACTTACTCTATTATCAAAGGTATTTTAAACATGGGCTACCTTTTCTGCATTTGCAATAACTTTTTGAATAAGATGAATGGTAGAAGGTTATGATAAAATGTCAATAATGAGTATTTAACCAAAAAAATGTAAATAAGATATATGATCAAACTTGATGTCTGAAAGTAAAAAATGTGATCTATTTTAAGATGGGGGAGTATTTGTGTGACACTCACCCCATACTCCCGTAGCAACGCACGGGCATGTTTCCTAGTATAGCTAAACAAGACAGAAAAGCTGTTGGGTAGTTTTTTCTTTCACTCATGTCGATTGTATGTTGTGGAACTTTTGTTGATGGTGAATATAGAGAGGTTGTTTTGTGAAAGCAGTCTTCCAAGAGACTATTCATCCTAATTGTTATAGTATATAAAGATTTTAATAAAAAAATTTATTTTCAACAACTTCTCTAAGTGGTTATTCAAATATAGCTAAACAAGATAGAAAAGCTGTTGGAGAATGAAAATATATAGAGAACGGTTTTTATGTAAATGACTCTCTATAATTTAGAGAATGAAATTTGCAAAGACTTGGGTAACTTTTTGCAGAGACAACTCCACCATTATCTAAACTGTTGTTGCTATGTAACTAATAAAAAATATTTTCTGTTTATACCAGGGGATTATTATAAAGATAATGGGTGACAACATACTCCATGCGTTAGAAAATTGCAATTTGTCCTACAGGAAAAAAAGTGATTCTTGTGTTTCAACGGATCAATCTATCTCAACTTGGACTGAATGTATAGAAAAATAAATTTACCAGGAACTATATTATCAAGCAGTTGTCTCAAGATTATGTTTTAATTATATGGGCTATTAGACGGCACTAACGTACTTGCCTCAGTCTTAATTTTGGTCATAACATATTCTTGTATACTTGTTTTTAATCGCAACACTACATACATATATAGCACGTTGGATTAAAATGCTCTTCAACTAGATGGGTCAAACAAAACTAAAAGAAGCCAATGTATTTTTTTACCAATAATCTTTACACGAGCACTTCCCATCTTTGAAATGATGGAACCGGTTCCGGTCCCTGACGACGATCTCGCGCTCAAAGACACGAGACACGAACTTGGTCGCCTCATGGCAATCCCTGCAAACTCTCAGATTCTTCGTGATCCGCATCGTGTCGCCGGGCCTCGTGCGCAGGAGCCCGAAGGCGATGGCCAGCTTCTCGCTGTGGTAGAGCAGCGGCGTCTCCTTCTCCTCCTCGACAATGTCGTGCAGCACATCCCTCGTATTGGGCACGTAGCCCTCTGCCCCAATCCTCTTCATCATGTCCTTGGCCATGCCGTATACCTCCTCTGCCCGGGGATGGCACAGGCTCCCGCACTGAAACTCGCAGACCTCGCTGTCGACATCGATCACGGACCGCCCAGCTTCCTTGCTCACGTTCCGCTCGTCCATGAGCTGCCGGACCTTGGCCACGTCCTCCCACCTGCCGGCGCTGGCGAAAAGGTTGGCCAGCAGCACGTAGCGGCCGCTGTTCTGGGAATCCATTTCGATGACACGCCACCCGATCGCTTCACCTAGATCGATGTCGCCATGGATCCTGCACGCGCCGAAGAGCGCGCCGAGAACGCCGACGTCCGGCTCCATTGGCATATCGTCGATCACCTTCTTGGCTTCCTCAAGCTGTCCTGCTCTTCCATACAAGTCGACCAGGCAGCCGTAGTGCTCCATCTTGGGCTCGATACCGTATCTTCGAACGATATAATCGAAGCAGCGGCGACCCTCGCTGATCATACCGGCGTGCGAGCAGGCCGTGAGCACGTTCACCAGCGTGACGTCGTCCGGAGCCACGCCGTCCCTCTCCATCCGGCCAAACAGCTCGACGGCGTCCTCGCCCGGCCCGTGCACGGCGAGCCCGCCGATCATGCAGTTCCACGACGTGAGGCCCTTCACCGGCAGGGCCTCGAACACGCGCCGCGCCTCCTCGATGCACCCGCACTTGCAGTACATGTCGACCACCGCGGAGGCCAGCTTCTCGTCCATCCCGATCCCGCTCCTCTCCACCCAGCGGTGCACCTCCCTCCCGCGCGCCAGCGCGCCGGCGCCCGTGCACGCCACCACCGCCGTCGCCGCGACGAACCCGTTCCCCTCCACCCCGCGCGCCCGCATCTCGTCGAACACCTCCAGGGCGTCCAGGAACCGCCCGGCCTTCACGTACCCGGACATCATCGCGTTCCACGATACCAGGTTCCGCTCCGGCATCCCGTCGAACACCTCCCGCGCGTCGTCGACTAGCCCGAGCTTGCAGAGCCCGCCGACCATGGTGGTCCACGACACAACATCAAGGGCGCCGCCGCCGCCGCGGAAGACGCGGGAGGCGAGGTCGGGGCGCGCGTTGGCGAAGTACGCGGCGAGCACCGCGTTGAGCGACTGCGTGTGGGCGTGGAATCCGAGCTTGAGGAGCAGCGCGTGGAGCTGGGCGACGAGGTGGAGCGGCTGGGCGCCGGGGAGGAGACGAGGGAAGGTGAAGTGGTCGGGGGCCAGGGGCAGGGAGAGCATGAGGGCAAGGAGCCGCGCGGCGTGGCGCGGCGGGAGCTCGGAGAAGAGCGGGTTGAAGAGCGCCGGGTGCGGGTCAGGGTGGTGCGCTAGGAGGCGAGCCGCGTAGGGGAGGTGGGAGTCGGGGTCGCGCGCGAGGAAGGAGAGGAGGCGGCGCGCGTGGGATGGGTGGGAGGCGACGCCCAGGCGGACGAGCTGCGAGTGGTGCTGCCGCAGCTCGGCGATTGTGGTTAGCGGGATGGGGGTCGGGGATGGAGCGGCCGTGGACATTGCCGGAGCTTGGAGGGAGAGAGCAGAGCAGCCACCGGTGGCGGTGACCGGTGATAAGGCCTGTGCTGGGATAATTCTGTGCGAGCGGAAGGGGGT
Source organism: Digitaria exilis (assembly GCA_015342445.1). Taxonomy (NCBI): domain Eukaryota; kingdom Viridiplantae; phylum Streptophyta; class Magnoliopsida; order Poales; family Poaceae; genus Digitaria; species Digitaria exilis. The sequence continues at coordinate 734,556 of JACEFO010001666.1, forward strand.
GTTCGATCCATGCTGGCAGAGGACATGGTTCGCCATGTCAGCAAAAGACATTTGTTTAACATTAGTATTAATTTTTTAATCTATACCTACTCGCACATAAGATTTCTGCCCTTTTTTTTTTCGTCCGTCGTACGGACGGGTAGGGCCCACCTGTCAGACAGATCTCCCACGAGCGTTCCCCTCCGATACGAACTTCTCCTTTCCAACGGCGGCGACGGTCTCCCTCCCCTCCCCGATCCATCTCCGCCTCTCTCTCGCTCCCTGCTCCAGCCCCGCAGCAGCAGCCAGACGCTCGCCGCACTCCCCAACGACGCGGAAGGATGGGTCATGGGCGCACCGCTTCCACCTGCTCGCGGCCTCGCATAGCCCCTCCCAGCGGCGCACGCCCGCAGGTCGGGAATCTCGCGATTCGATGTCGTGCGGGCCCACCCACACGCGACCGCGAAGCACGGAAGAGTGAAGGCTAGATGCGGCCTCCTACGCGCGGCACAAGGAGGACCCGAGGAAGCCTGGATGGAAGGTTACGACCACCGGTGGCCAACACGGAGAGGAGCGAAGGCAAGCGCGTCTGCCTGAGCATGATGCTAGAAGAAGCTGATGGCGCGACCGCCGCGGAGATGAGCAGCGCTAGGACGCGGTCGCCACGGGCCGCTGTGGACAGGAACAGCACCGAGGACATGACCCCCGCGGGCAAGGAGAGGAGCAGCGCCGGGATGCGCGAAACGCCACCAGTTGCCGAGGAGAGGAGTCAGGCTGGGGACGCGGCCGAGCTCGAACCTCACCTGCCCCTTGCTGTTTGCTAGATATTTTCTCGTGTCTGATATAATGGGCTGGACGCAAGGAGGAAGAAGTAGCAAAGAGAAAAGAAAATGGAAGGCCCAATATAGAGACGAGAGGTTAAGGAACGTAGCGTTCCCTAAAAAAAATGTAACATAGCATATGCGTACTATTTATCTTTGAATTAACACTAAGATAATTATGGTGTTCTAAAACAAACTAAGATATGATGGATGGATAAAAAATATAATGGTTCAATAAATATTATGTGAGATAAATTAAAATTCAAGATAAGCGATGCGCTCACAAAATAGAAGATACTACGTGGAAGATAAAGAGCTATTATTCACCAATAATGTTAATTGCCCAAATAATTAGAATCACTGTGTGTTTCAGTGTAGAAACACATAGAACTTTTAAAACTTATATAGCATTTGTAGAAGAGAAAACAATTACTCCCTATGTCCTAAATTGTAGGTCGTTTGACTTTTTAAACCCCAACTTTGACTACTCGTCTTATTAAAAAAATTTATGCAAATGTCATCAAATTTAAATTATTTTTGAATTTTTTTATTAGTAAAGCTAGCCATAAAAATATAATATTTTGTAAAAAAAATTAAATAACATGAGTGATCAAAGTTGGGGTCAAAAAGTCAAATGACTTACAATTTGGGACGGAGGGGGCGCAATGCATTTATGTGGACTTCACCCGTAGCAACGCACGGGCACTTTTACTAGTTAAAAATAATTTAATTATCTAGAAAGCCCGATGGGGAGGAGCTTTGAAACGGTGACAAAGAGTTCGAGAAAATTCAGTAATTGATGGACGGCGGAAGCTCCGAGCGCTGAGTGCAGAGACTTCTGTAGTTCTGTGCTGTTGGGATTCCTTTTTCCGACAGTGCTAGTGATATGATATTTCAGCATAGCGACTGTTTGAGCTTTTCCTAGGGGTGTTTAGATCCTGTTCAGATTCTCTAAAAAAATATTATTTATTTTAACTTTTTACTATTCAACACTCAACCTACGGAGAAGAAGAGAAGCATAACCTCATGCAAAAAAAAAAAGAACACACGCCTCTGTTAGCTTCACACTTTCAGCTAAAAATAAAAGTTTGCTTCACATAGAATATTTACAGATTTTTTAATTAAAATAATTTCTATCTGAATTTAAAGTAGTACAACTGAATAAATATAAGATACTCTTAATAGGATCTCATAGACATTTTTATGAGTATTGAATTTTATGTGAATATAAATTTGTTATCTTAACAAAGTTATTAGCAGAAGAGAATTTTATCCCCCTAAAACCCAGCAGGCTCAGTTATATATAGTTGTAATTAGTCTTCATAACCATGAAAGGAGACTAGTACTCGGAAAAGCTCTACAACTCCATGGAAACAGAATGAACTGATCATTTGTGTAATAAAAGTAGGGATGCGTGAACTTATTTCTTTTTTCTTTAAAATAAATAAATTTATTCTTAAGCAAGCAGTTGATCAGCAGCCGTCCACGTGGAAATCGGACCGTGAGTGGCATTCGCGGTTGCTGCAGTCAGTTCCCCCGTCTTCCTCGTCCCTCTCCTCTTCCTCCCCCAGCCGTAGCTTCCACGCCCAGAGAAACAGAAAAGGTAGAGGGGTTGAGGAAGGGGGCGAGCAGAGGAGGAGCCAATGGAGAGCAAGAACGTCGTGGTCTGCGACAACGGCACCGGGGTAAGCCCTCCCCTATCCCTCTTCCGCTCCATTTCCTTCTTAGATCCACCTTCCGACCCGTCTATGCGCCGAATCTCGGGGCCGAGCTTCTCGCGTAGCGCCCTGGCGAAATCGCCGCCGCTTCGGGCTCCGGCTTGGTGGCCGGTTCGCGAGTCGATGGCGGCGGGGCTGGGGTCTTTGGGGATCGATGAATTCTGGGATCATGGTATCTATCCCGCCACGCGGGCAGGGTCTTACTGATTTTAAAGTGTGATGATTCCATTCTCTAATTTGATACCTTTGGCTGCAGTATGTAAAGTGTGGCTTTGCCGGAGAGAACTTCCCTACGTCTGTGTTTCCTTGTGTTGTAGGAAGACCACTGCTTCGTTATGAGGAATCGTTCCAAGAACAAGAACTGACGGTCTGAGTCTCCCTTATCAGTTATTACCTTTCTGGAACATACTTCTTGAGTACACCTTATAATTGGCGCTTGTGTTCATTACAGGATATTGTAGTTGGAGCAGCTTGTGCCGACTTGAGGCATCAACTTGATGTATCTTATCCTGTAACCAATGGGATTGTTCAAAATTGGGATGACATGGGCCATATTTGGGATCATGCCTTCTACAGTGAGCTGAAGGTATATGTATAATGATATGCTCACCTCTGTTCGTAATGTCATACCCTTTTGTTGGGAAAAAGAAGTTTCCCTATATCCTTCATTATATTTCTTAAAGTCTTGTAGCTCTAGATAAAGAAACACCTTTCTATTTTCTCCATTTAGGTTGATCCATCTGAGTGTAAAATCCTACTGACAGATCCACCACTCAATCCTGTGAAAAACCGTGAAAAAATGGTATGCCACTTCCTTTTGTCAAGTTGTCATACACTACCATGTTGCTGTTTCTCACATCAATGACCAACAAATGGAATCCCATGATGTACAGGTTGAGACAATGTTCGAGAAATATAACTTTGCTGGGGTCTTCATCCAGATTCAAGCAGTTCTTTCACTATACGCTCAAGGTCATCTCTCTCCCTCCCTACCACATGCTACTGTGTGTGTTTTCACACAAGCATGTACAAGATCGCATTGATACCCCACTTTTACATGTATGTATGCATTTCAGGCTTGCTAACCGGACTTGTGATAGACTCTGGTGATGGTGTCACTCATGTGGTATGAGAATAATGTTCTTCCCTATCTACTAGCTACTAAACTTTGAAATGGTACATTCCATTTATAATCATCTTTGTGTAACCAACTCAAATATCATAGAAATCAGCAACATACAATCCAGAACTGTATACAATGTCATTTTAAGTAGTACACCTGTCAATGAACTCAGTATGCTGTATGAAAGGATTTAGGAGATTGGCAACTATAAATTTTTAAATCTTTAAGCACTGTTGTGGACATGTAGTAGTAAAAAAGCATAAAAAAATTGTAATTGACATTGCACATTATTAGGTTTATAAAACATGTTTGAGTTTTCTGCACCTTTGGAATTTGGCCTGAGCTTGACAATATCCCATCTCCTCGCTCTAGGGCGAGCCGATGGATGAGTTCTTAGCTACAGGTCTAGGTCAAGGTCAAGCTTTTAACAAGTGAGAGAGGTTTTATGTATGAAGGGTGTGTGTGTGTGTGGTGGTGTTCAAGTCTCTAGCCCACTCCTTTATTTTTCTTAACATAATGATACGCAGCTCTCCTGCATGTTCAAGAAAAAAAGGGTTCTGTGCTCAAGATGCTCCTTTCAACAAGCCCTGTTGATGTTATGTTATTTGCTTATCATTTATTTCTACCAGAATCTGTTTTAACTATTCATTTAGGTTTCTAATCTTAATTATATAATTATCATTATGCATCAGGTGCCTGTAGTCGATGGATACTCTTATCCACATCTGACGAAAAGAATGAATGTAGCTGGAAGACATATAACATCTTATCTTGTCGACCTACTCTCAAGGAGAGGGTAATACCTACCTGCTCTGAAGATGTTTTCTTCTGCAGTTGCTGCTGCATTTTTTCCTAATTCAATTAATTCTCCACTTTAAAAGGTATGCTATGAACAAATCTGCTGATTTTGAGACGGTCAGAGAAATAAAAGAGAAGCTATGCTACATAAGGTCAGTTGTTTTATTGTTCTCAAATTAGTTATAGTTTCTACCTTGCTGTTATATATTTAGTCATGACACCTAAATGATGTACAGCTACGATTACAAACGAGAATACCAGCTTGGACTTGAGACCACAATCCTTGTGAAAAGTTACACTGTAAGTATATTGTCCTGCTTTTGTTTCTTCCATTTTCCTTTTCTTATTGTAAGCTCAGTTTTTGTGATCAGCTTCCAGATGGAAGAGTTATTAAAGTGGGCACTGAACGATTTCAAGCTCCTGAAGCTCTCTTCACTCCTGTAAGACTATTCCATTCCATCTATATTCTTTCATAGCATTGCTGGTGTTATGCAATTTGTCAGCAAAGTCAGCAATAAGTTAATACTCACCAAATGTTTATTGAATAGGAATTGATAGATGTTGAAGGTGATGGGATGGCAGATATGGCATTCCGTTGCATTCAGGAAATGGATATCGACAACCGGATGACGGTATACATATCTTACCAGTACAGTACAGTACCTGTCCAATCTTTTACTTGTTCAAATGAAACATGGATTGGGAGAAAAGATGGGACTGGGATAGTATTTAACCGATTTAGTTCATATGAGTTAGGATACTAGTGGATTCAAACTTTCTGGGACAATATATTCCTGAACACAGTCATGTATAATTATACTTGGGTGTAATTATATAGAGGCTGTGATATTCATCTTGAATATGGCAACTCAACAAACTTAGCTATTTAAATACTGTTATTAGACTTGCGGATAATTGTCGCCCTGTTGTCTTTCTTTTCAGACAGCACAACATCAAGTGGTTAACCAAACAGTAGTGTTTACATTTGTTTAGAATGTTGAATCTATTTACATTTACTTGATGTTTATGTTCCGGATTTAAGTCAAATTCTTTGAAGGGGCTCAAACTATATCAAAATATCAACTACGTTAGTTTCTTACTTGCTGTAGCTTGTATAGTTTCTTTAATAGGTTGATCATGTTCTGTATCTTTTTCTTATTAGAATATATGGTCATATTTTTGCAGCTTTATCAACATATCGTCCTGAGTGGAGGAAGTACCATGTACCCTGGTCTGCCAAGTCGGTAAGACTATAAATTTCGTATTCTGTAACTTTAAACTTTGTAAAATTCTTGTACTTTAAAGTTTGTAATATTGAGGATATGCTCGTCTTGATTTATCTATTTTATTCTACTACCAGCATGAAAAGATCATGAGTGGAAACAATATTATGCGTGTTAAGTGTTTTTGTTTTGACTCCTTGGTAGTTATCATATAGGTGTATACGGACATTGTTATGATAACGACCTGTCATGTTTCTTATAGCGATTGTTTTCCTGCTTCATTTAAGCTTCTGGCCAGGTATAGGACTCTAGGTTGCATATGCCTAACAAATTACTACTTTTTACCAGGTTAGAGAAGGAAATTCTTGATCGCTATCTTGATGTAGTTTTGAAGGGAAACAAAGATGGCCTGAAGGTAATATACAGCCAACTTTTTTTTGGGTGTACTACATAGTTGTAATCTTGTTGATGTTCTACCCTTGCATTGTTGTAATCATTGGTCAAAAGTTGCTATGTTTCTCTATTCAACTTTATGATAAATCCTTCCTGTCAAAGAGCTTGCACTTCCTTTTTTTACAAATATGAAATATAAGCACATTATTTTACTGGACTCATAGGTGGAATAATCCCAGTGCATTTTCTGAAAGCATGTGTTCATAGTTTCATCTCCATATTAGCATTTTCTCTCTGTTTCTTATGGTGATACATTCCCTCTTTTTTGAGCATAGAAATTACGCCTGCGGATAGAGGATCCTCCTAGGAGAAAGCATATGGTCTACCTGGGAGGTGCAGTGCTTGCTGGAATCATGAAGGTAACTTGTATACGCACTCGCCCGAAGAGTTGTATATGTCACTTTGGGATAGGGTAACAAGTATAGGAATGGAACACAATAAATGCTGCTATTTTTCTCATTGTTATTGCACCATCGTATTGCTGTGTTGGATTGCAAGTTATATACTTTCTGGCCTATTGTGCCGAACATGCAGGATGCACCTGAGTTTTGGATCACCAAGCAGGAGTATCAGGAAGAAGGTGTTGGCTGCCTAAGGAAGTGTGGACAGGCATAAACCACAACCCTTTAGATTTGGACATCCAATTTTGAAGAGAAGAAATGGAAGGGCTCGCCCCACTGACGGAAAGAAGGGCCAGAGCTTATCATGCCAGCCACAGGTAGACCGCAGAGCTAAGGTTACTTGCAGAAAGAAGAGGCAAGCACCGTTGTTTGTCTGTGTTACGTTGTAGTAGTTGTCGTCTAGCCGTCGTGAACATGATAAGGCCATCCTAGTCCTAGGGACGGTGGTGTCACTCGATTTGGCCTCTGTTGTTGAGCCAGCTCGTGAATTTCAGGTATGGTGGAGTATAATGTGGATTTGAGATGCGAGACTGATTACTGTTTCTTTCGAATTAAAAGGATAAAGAAGTAAACATGAAATCTTGACCGTCACAAGGAAAATGGAAAAGGGACTGTATCACAAACAGATAGGCGTGCAGCTTCATCGATTTTTTAAAGAGTAGAGTACTCCGTACTTCACCGCGCTGATTGAGCATCATGGCAGAAACCAGAAAGTACTGGTGTTGTTTTTCTTTAGTGGGGTAAGTACTCGTGTGTACAGCTTGGTATGAGCCGAAGCTTGATGCAAAGCCTACGAGGTCGTCGGTCATAGTACGTGACGGCAGCACCAACATTCTTCAGAATATATGCAATTTTCCCCATATTCACCTCTTAACGCTAAAGACACTTTTCAAGATCGATGCCACAGGAGGAACTAGGAAGGCACGACATAATTCTCAAGCCAAGACATGCAAATCACACTGAAAAAACTCATTGCATACAAACCAAACGAAAGAATTTACAAATAAACTCAAACTTCTGGCGATCACTAAAGAAAACGAAAAGCTCAAAAGCTCTGTTATTTAGTGCTCAGATCCCTCTCCCTCAATCGGACAATCGCTGCAGCACTTGCTGTGGTTACTCCCCTTCCCCTCCTTCTTCGCCTTCTTTCCCCGCCGCCGCCGGCGCTCGGCTTCCTCGGCCCGCCGCACGGCGCGTTCGAGCGCGTCCACGCGCTCCGCCAGTGCGCCGATCACCGCGCACTGCTGCGCGTTCCGCTCGCACAGCGCGGCCACCATCTCCATCACCTTCCGAGCGTCCAGGTCGCCGTCACCTGCGCCGGCACTGGCCTCCGCCGCCCTCCGGAGATCTGATCCCGCCGGATCCTGGGGCCGCGGTGCCTCGGGGCGCGATGCCGGCGGCTCTGTCGATGCCTCTGGTTCCCCCTCCTCCACCACCATCTCCCAATCGCCCTCCACGTCCGAACCTTCCGGCTTGTGGCCGTCAAGGCTCGCCCCGTCCTGCGCCTCTTCCGCCTCCTCCACCTCTTCCGGCTCGCCGTCAGCTCTGTCCTCGGCCACCGCCATTGTTTCGATCTCCCCTTTGTGATCCTCCACCGCATTGGGGAGCTGCGATGCCGCCGCGCCGTCGTCGTCGGCCATCTCGGCTGTCACCTCGGACTTGTCCTCATCCACGGTCACGGCCGCCGGCGCCGACTTGGCTTCGAGGGCGTCGACGGCGTCCTGCAGCGCGAGCACCCGCTTGGTGACCTTCCTCCGGTACTCCCGCGCGCCGCGCACTGCGTCGAGACGCAGCAGCAGCCTCATCAGCGCCTCCCCGACGGCGATCCGCGCCCTCGCGTCCCCGCGCAGCGCCTCCGCCTCGCGCGCGATCTTCTCCCCAACCTCCTCCGCCTCCCGCTCCACGTCGCGCACCGCCCGCACCGACCTCCTCGCTAGGAAACCGCGCGCCACCGCCTGCACCCTCACCGCCGCCTCCTCCGCCGACGGTGCCCGCCGCCTCCTCGGCATCCTGGCCGACCCGCGCTCGGGCTCCGGGTCGGACCCGACGAAGTGGACGGGGATTGAGACTGGCCTCGACGACTCGACCCTGGGCCGCGGAGCCACGCTCACCGCCTCCGGCGCCGCCGCGTCCGTGAAGAACTCGCCGATGCCATGGCCGTGGGATGGCGTAGGATGCTGGTACTGGTAGTACGGGTAGGGATAGTGGTATGGGGCGGCGTAGTAGTAGTCGTAGGGATCGTAGGCGAAGAATCGGCGAGACGCCATTGCTGCTGTCTGATTTTTTCTTGGAACGGATTTGTTTTCTTGGAACTGCTGTTCGAGTTGCTTTGTGATGATGAGGGCTGTCGTCGCGGTGCGGTATATATGGAATTATGGATGGAAGGGAACGGTCGAGAACGTTTTGGTGTTGTTCGGAAAGTTCGGGAGCTTCGAATGCTTGGAGAACGGGGCGGAACCGATCGTTATGGGGGTTCTGGAAGCTTCTGGAAGAACGGGGAACAAAAAGACCACAAGAGGTGTCAACTCTGACGTGTGGGGCCAAGTTTGTTTGGGTCGTCACTGGTGATCACGGACCCGGATTGGGTGCCTTACCAAGGCACCGTGAGCCTTGCGTGCTGCTAGCCGACGTCCGTTGCTGATCCAACGGCACCACTGCAATTTGAGGGCTTGTTTAGATGTATGCTAAAAAATTAGAATTTGGAGAAACATCTAAAAAAATTAGATCTTAGGTGTTTAGATCCATTTGCTTATTTTTTAACAAACGGTGTTGAGATCCATTTGCTAATTTCGAAGTGGGCCACACATATGGGTTGCAGCCATCGGCTCTCCGGGGCGAGCAGGCTCACAGATAGGCTGGTTTCAGTGGGCTCCATATGTTTGGCCCAATAATATCTCTTGGTAGGCTGATCTAATTTTTTTTTATATGTGTTTAGATAAAATTGAGTTACTTTTTTAGCTTTTTTACACTCAACTAAACAGGCCCTGAGTCCTCGCTTTGCTGCAACAGAGAAGAGAAGGGTTGGCTCATCGCCAAGATAAGGGAGGCAAGCAAGGGCCCGACGGACGCGCTGGCAAGCGGCCGACGGCGCACATTTGAGGTGACCGAGGCTGCTGCCGTCGAGCGCAGCGGAGGCGAGCGGCCGCCATTGCGACGCAGCGAAGAAGATGCTGGGCGTCGCCGCCGCCGCCGCCGCATTGGTGGTGCTCGACCTGCCGGGCAACCGACTCACCGGCAAGATGCCCGGGGCTCTCGGACCGCCGGACGGACGCATAACGCCGGACGGCCGGAGCTCAGCGATCTTTACTCGAACAGGTTTACGGGAACGCAGGCAGCTCGCCAACATCACGGTGCGCTGGAGCTCCTCGACGTGCACAGCAACAGCTTCACCGGTTTCATACCATCCCAGTTCGGGTCGACGGGGTGCTCATGAACCTGCGCCGCCACCGGTGCTCGACCTGCCTGCGCGCCCGTCGTCTTGGGGAGCGACTCCATGACTGGAGGCTGCGACGCTCCGCGGGGGCGCGACTACACGGCCGCGCGCAGGAGAGATTTTGCCGGCCCGCCCTTTCTCTCTGCTCGCGACCTCACCTGGTCCCAGGTCCCCGCGTTGACGGATGGAAGGCTGAGGTTGAGGAATTGCAGCGAGCCGTTGGTCACGGTGACTTGCTCAAGGTAAGGCACCCAATCCGGGTCCGGTGATCACACACGGTGCACGGAGCGGTTGGATGTACCGTACAGTAAAAACTAGATTTTCTAAAATCCCACGCAAAAAAAAAGATTATCTAAAAATCAGTTTTAAGCCGATGGCCATTACTCTTTTCATCTAGCTGACGTGTCGATGCGCGTCAAATATGTTAACTTAAAATAGTGATGAAAATATAAATTCATTATCTCACTATACTTAATCCAATTTTAGTTTAAGTGATTATCTGTCTTAATGATCACTTAAGCACTATATAACTTTTTTTATTAAATTTTGTTCACTTTTATGTTTTTAGTAAAGATGATGTGTTATGTTACACTAGTTCTTAATTTTGAAAAAGAAAAAAAAATTAGTAACGGTTTAAATTTATAAATTGAAAGCAAAGTAAAAAAAAAGTATTAGAGCTGCATAGATGAACGTAGTATACAAAGTTATGGTTTTTATAAGAGAATTTTTTTTTATATTTCTCCTCCAAACCATCATATACATTTTCTTAAATGATGGATGCGTTTAATAGGACTGTGGGTCCCACTAATTTGACCTCAAACAATATGTGGGTCCACCTAAAATGCTGTATGCGTCCAATGTGGGATCCCACCCAAAATAATGTATGGGTCCCACCTAAATTTGTGCGGGTCCCATGTGAATCCCACCCAAATAGTACACAGGTCCACCTTAAACCAGGATTATCGGCTGATGAGAATCTAAGTCTAAAACTTTTCCCCCTACAAAACCAGGATTTCAAGGTTTCCAAATAAATGACCTTGCATCATTTTTTAATAAAAACAGACTTTCAATTTGGATGACCATCTCCCAATAAGCATTTCTTATAACATGCTATTGGATGTCCCAATACCACTCATTAATTATTGGGAGAGATATTTTTGCAGTCTTTCAATGATCCCATCCCATCACTAACTATCATATTGGGTGATATTAACTTGCCTTTTTATTCGGTGTGAATTATCGGTTTGTCCAAATAATTTTTGAGAAAAGAGATATGTATAAAAATTCTGCTAGCCTAGAACACTAGTTCTCAATAAATTCTCCTAATACAGTAGTTGGATTGGGGAAATAGAGATGTTGAAGATGTTTATTTGAGAGCATCTCTAAGAGCCTTTCTAAATCTCCATCTCTATATTCTCATTTACCTATTCATTTAGCAAATATTCATTGTTTATATTCTGCTGTACTCCAACAAACTAGTTAAATCTTCCTCTTTATACCCACCCTTCTCTCTCCTATACACTCTCCATTTCACTTACGCGTGGGCCCCCAATGTCATCTACCCTCTTCCTCCTGGTCCCCATCCACGGCGACAGGCAGCAGCAAACGCTGGAGCGCCGCGTCGTAGAGGTAGGGATGGCAACGGGCACGAAATATCCATGTGCCCGCGGATAGTAAACCCGATGGGTGTGGATTTAGGTCTAGGTTTGTGCCCGCGGGCGTGGGTGCGGGCGTGACTCCAAAACCAATGGATATCTGTTAACGAATATTAAAAAATGATATCCGCGCCCGCAATCCGCAAACCCGATAACTGACACGTGGACCCTACCACTACCAAGTATACAACTCCCTCCGAACCCCCTTCCTCCTGGACACCGCCGCCGCAACCCCGACCTCGACTCCCCGATCTCCGTCTCGACCCTGACTCGTGCGACTCGCTTGCTCCCTCTCCCTCAAGACTCGAACCAGCAGAGCGGTGCCTGCTCCCTCTCTGCTCGCCCGGTCGCCCCCCTCCTGTCGCCTGCAGCCTGCCCCCTCTCCCTCTTGGCCTCTCCTCCCAACTGTCAAGTCTCGATCCAGGACTCTAGGTCCAGGCAGCCAGCTGCTTCGGCCTGTGGACGAAGGTCTTGTGTTGTACTAAATTTCCAGCTGCTGGCCATTCTCAAGCACCGGCCATTTTTTTTACTGAACTTCTCAACTCTCAAGTCTCGATCCAGTCCAAGCATCGGCCATTCGTCCTCTCTGAATCTCACATCCAGCAGCAACGCACGCCAGAAAGCCCCATCCATGGATCGATACTTGCTTGTATGCTTAAACGTTTGAACTAGTATGAGTTTGATAACTGTATGTATGGTTGAACTTGTTGTACATGTATGTTTTTTGCGGGTATGCTCGCGGACAATGGGTATCCGTGGATAGCGGGTGTGGGCATAATTTGGTGCCCGCAGCGGATATCGGGCGCAGGCGCGGGCACGGGGTTTAGATAGCGGATGCGGATATCTAAAACAGGTATCCTCACGGATTTTAACCGTTGCCATCTCTACGTAGAGCAGCTTCGCCAAGCCTCCGCCGGATGCGCAACCCTGCCGCCTGATGTTGTGATGCGTCACCCAGGCGTTGGATTGCGTCCCGCCGCCGAGCAGCTTCCCCGAGAGCGCCCCCCCCCCCCCCTCCCGAGCCACTGCCGGATGCGTCACCGTCCTTCCCTCAAATCTGCTACCACCGCGACGCCATCCCTCAAGCATACGTGCGAGCTACGACTGGTCCGCTGCGACGCCAGCGACTGAGCATTGGGGAACTGGGCAGCTTCTTGTGTGGGTGTCGATGGCCTGAAGGTCGATCAATCCAATGAGGATTCCATGACTTTTAGCAAGCATTCAAGCAAGCAATCCGCTAGCAAGCCACCAAGAGGACATGCTTCAACCTTGGAGCGAATGCATATCTCGTTCTCGTTCTTGTCAAATTTTTTTCCCTCGGCGCCGGCAGGCGGCAGGGGAAGTGCAGCTACCAGGGGGGCCTCGATTCGGTAGCGTGGGAGGGCGGCGCAAGGGCGAGGCGCAGCGCAGGAGGGAGGCCCGCGGGCGGGAACGGGAGCGGCGCGTGCGGGAAGCCAGGATGCCGAGCGTGGGAGGTTAGGCAAAATTGCCTACCACATTTCCCGGGATGCCGAAGGGAAAACCGAGCCGACGATTTTAGCCACAGTGTTGGAAGGAGGATTTAGCGCATAATAGCTATTTTTATCTATCCAAGATCATTTATCTAACACCCCGGCCCAGGGCTTAATAGAATTGATAAGCATACTTATACCAATAAGTTGCAACTTCTTTTCCGGAAACTCATCCCGAAAGAACTCCGAGGTTAAGCGTGCTTGGCCCGGAGCAATCTCAGGATGGGTGACCGAACGGGAAGTCATTCCCGGGTGCGCATGAGTGAGGACAAAGTGCGCAGAATGGGTGACCGAACAGGAAGTCATTCTTAGGATTCTTGAGAGCTACCAGGTAGATGGACCCGGCCCGGAGTGGCGGGACGTTACAATTTAGACGATCTGTTGTAGTTGCCCTGAGGCGGGACGTTACAATTTAGACGATCTGTTGTAGTTGCGCTGAGTTTTCATCGAAATTCTGCATCTCCTGCTGCTCCAGCACCCACCCATTGCAATCGCGGCATGGGTAAGATGACGACCTGAGGGAATTCTCAGACCCTGATCCTAGTAGCTCAAAGAAGTCATGTACTCACGTCACTCTAGGTCACTATTTAGAAAAAAAAAGGTTCAAATTATCCTTAATTGTATGCAAGGTCTATACAACCCTGGACTATTTCTTGATTCAATTGACCCTTGGTTCAGTTTACTACTTAATATAGTTTATCTTTTGGAAAAATTAGATTTGTACTATTAAAAGATCATAAAATTGGATATATATCATCAGACCCATTGACTCATGTTAGCGATGGTACATATCTTACCTTTTTGTTTCTCCACATACAAAAGTTGAATTTCCTTTCATATGCCCAAGATAAATGACAAAAACACGAACCTCACAATCTCTGATATAGCATGCATATGTTGTCAATGAAGATTTTGTGTGACGCCTTGGAGACAACGTACCCGGGGCTAGGGTGAGCTAAGGGGGGACAGCGCAAGTGAGCGAATTATGCATGGAACTATTTTTCACTATACAAAGTTACAAACAAGTGGTATGGCTTTACACTGCTACTATAATCCTTACAATATGATGCCAGCAGACACTTTACAGGACATGAGAACACGGAGCCGAACATAATCTACCTATACCTCTTGCCTACATACAGGGCATGAACCGTGGTCAACGAACCATCTGTCCACGCAAGGCTGGTGGTAAGTATGGGAACACTTCGGCAACTTCCTTACGGTCTCTCCGGCAACAATATCCTGGTCGAAGAGCAAACTGTTAGTATCCAAGAGACCAAGAAACAAATCTAAAGTATATAATCAAAATTTCCACATCAAAATGAAAACGATGCTGCCGGCAGCGCCTCGGATAAAAGCACGGACGAGCTGTTGATACAGGCACGACCCAGCCAGATGATGATGCCTGCTGGTTGGTCTCAAGAAAAAAAATGCCAGATTCATGGGCCACTTACAAAATAAAAAGTGGATAAAAAAACACAACCCAAGTTGACAGACATCCTGACGGCATTGTTGAGAAAAATGCATAACAACTTAACAAGTCCGTGTACTGCACTCAAAGTGATAGATTGAGGTCCAACAGTCTTTTTTTCGAAAGACAGTCCAACACTCCTATAATCTAAGCAGATGACCATCCGACAGTATGCTACACTTTAGAGTTAAGATAACTAGTCTATAAAGCTGGAAACTCTTTGGAAGTAAGTAAAGCAACCATTAGGTGGACACAGGTGATTTAACATCCGAGTAAACTATAATCGACGTATGAGGTACAGTGATGGACAATCCTGCTTCAATATTCATCATCTTATTTATTCTCCAAAAAAATATTCATCGTCTTATTTTCAGTCATCTAATAAGTGGCAAAACAATGTCCCTATGATTAATCAACTACCAACCTCCAAAAGAAATGGCATGTTTAGTTGGGTGAAATATACTATAACAAACTTTGTTGGGAAGCGTGTTTTGTGAGGCGAATGAATAGTAAATTTCACGAACTGTTTTAAACGAACTAAACAGACAAGCAAAACAGCTTTTAAACCTTAAAATATCACAAAACATTAAGCATGTGTTTTGGTCGTGAGACAACGTGTCATGACTCATGACAGGGTCCCGTCCCATTTTGTGTTTAATGAAGGGGACGAGTTTATCCCAAATTCTTGTTTGATTAGAGTGACTGAGAAGGATAAATTGTGGTGCAGGTTAGTTTTCCACTAAACAAATATGCAATGTGACATTAGTACCTGGAGGCATATAGCGCAAGATAAATCTTCACCAATCGATTCTTGCTTCTGATCAGTCACCACATGATGTGGTAACTTCTTTAGGGCATCGTGTGAGAGCCCCTCAGATAAAACTTCTTCAAGGACGTCGTACAGATCATAATTGTCTGCAATACCAACCTGTTGGAAAACATGTGTTGATCATCTAGAAATGTATGTGACGCTCTATGGTTAGTATTTCTGCACTGTCTGCTAGTGAGGACGCTACCAGTGGTAAAATAACTGACCTGCCAACGATATGCCATATATGCTGCTGGCTCATACTGATCTTGCAGAAATCGAGCATGTAGGAGCTGCTCTATGAAATCACCCTGGAAATGCAACAAGAATTCTCTTGAAAGCAAGCCCCACCATGAATCAATGACAATAATAGCATTGCAAAATGTAATTTCCATGGTATGTGGGCTGAAAGGAACTATCAAGAATTTCCTAAATCCAATGATATTTCTTGAGCAAACGCAAGACCATCACGGAGTACCGTGGTAATTGATTTGCGCCACAATCATGTGGGGGCAGAAGAAGCTTACGGACCATGGAGGACGTGCTCTGCGGGCTCGATCGGTCCGCGCTCCAGTACGCGCGTGAAGCCTCCAGAACCTCGATCGAGAGCACCGCCCCCGCAAACGCCCCCAGCCCGGCTCCCCGGAGGACGCCGCTGTCGGAGGCCCTCCCCGCCAATGCGCCGGTGAACGCCCCCGTCAGGCCCCCAGCTTCAGACAACACCACAAACCCGCGTCAAACAGAGCACACAAACCAAAAACACAAATAACACAAGGGCGTCGTCAGCGGCTCAGCGCGACGGGGTCGCAGGCGCGAGCGTACCGACGGCGAAGAGGCCGGTGAGGGCCCCCGAGAGCACGCCGGAGACCAGCCGGGAGAGGCACGGCCCCGTCGCGGCGCTGCGCCGCTCCTCTTCCCCCGACACCGCCGCCGCTGGCAGCGGCGGCACCTCCATGGCGCGGCGTCGTCACGGCACGGCACCAGGCCCCCTCCACCTCCCCGCCGCACGCACGCAGCAAGCAGGCTAGCCGATCGAGCCGCGTCACGGTGGCCTTCAGGCCTTGGGGTCGCGCGCTTGGTGGACTGGTGGTTGGTAGACGCGTGGAGGAGGGGCTCGCCGGGAAGAGAGGGAGGGGAAGGGGTGGAGGCGTGGGAGGCCGCGTGACGCGGCCTGAAAATGAGCTGCGGCCTCCTCGGCTTCAGGTCGCTGGTTGCTGCTGCGCTTCGTGTTTTTTTTCTTTTCCTTGTTGGGTCTGTGCTTGGAGAAAATTGCGCAGAATTGCAAGCAACATCTGCCGTGCAAGGGCTGCGATGCACGAGATCTTTGAATCTACACGCAACTGGAACGTACAAGGAGCTAAAGGATTTCTTTTTCCTGGAAAAGCACATGTAGCAGTTAGACTGTTTCTGTAGCTTAGTTAGTTTCTTTAGAAAAAAAAAAGATATTGCAATCAAAAGGGTTGTCAGTTGTCACTGCGTAACAATCTCAACAATGTCCACAAATTTACCACTAGAATTTTCAAGCAAAGATATGACCTCTAAAAATTGATTGGCTTATAGCGAAATCCCCACCTTCATAGTGGACACTGGACAGCCATTGCTCAAACTGATGATGGTGGTGCCACCATATCAACAACCGGCGTCGCATCAATGGCACCTGCCCTCATTCTGATGGCCCAGCTGGAGCGAATTTTAGGCACTAGACGTGTTGCCGGCAGCTTATCTATCGGATGATTATTTCAGCGAAAGATATCGATAGAATAGCTGGCAGAAATGGGGATATCTAACAACCGCTAGAGCAGGTCAATAGCAGAATTGTGACACGCAGGGAGCTAAACATTGAATTCTTTGTTTTGCACTTCACGTCCAGCCGGTCCAGCTCGATCGCTCCAACTGCAATGGGGGCGGAGTTCATGTCACGCCGCGGCCACATACTCGCAGACAGCGTAGCTGAATGCAACAGCGCCAGCAGGACGTGAAGGGGAAGTTCCAAGTTTCCACAGGAGACAAGAGTCATGCCTGAAGCCGAAACAAGTATCAATCACAGAAACAAACACCACAAGAACAAGTGCGAAGTATACAGCCTCAGCAGGATTGCACACCAGGTTCATCAACCATCATATACAGATGGTACTTATTTGGTCACGACTGGAACATACAAACCACACACACACAGCACACTTGGTAAGCATTACCAACTCGGAGGAACCGAAAATAGTCCAGTGCCGATAAGGCAAGCACACCCATCTTTATTTATGCAGTAACCAGAAAGAGTGGTAGTGGCGGTAGGCCGAGGGCCATGCCCAGCAGAAGGTACGCACACTGGGTGTTTAGTCATCGTAGTCATGGCGACGATGGTGGTGGTGCTTCTGATGACGCTGCTTCTTCTCCTCATCGGAATCATCATCCTACCAAGTGCCAACAAGAAACAGTTAGCATTGGAGCGAAGGTTTATTCTATTTTCGGGGCTATGGAATCATTTGTGTCGACAATGCAAATAGAATCTTCGATTTCTTAAGGAACTACCTTTTCTTCCACAAAGAGAATAATATATGCTACACAGAGAACGAATTACAAGCTTGCCAGCAATGCATGAGAAGAGATGGGGGGAAACGCCTCTTTTCAAAGAATTACAAGCTTTCCAGCAATGCATGAGAAGATATAGGGAAAAATAACCCTTTTCCACTGTAACTTTTAAGAACAAACATAACAGTTTCATGCTGCTTGTTCAAAAAACAATCAACCTGACTTGAGGCCTTCTGCTTGCCCGCCCAAATACATGTGTTACGAAATATAATACATAACAACCATGCATAAAAAATACCACAGCTGAAGAAAAGGCTGCACTTCTACAAATGTGTATTAAATATACGGCCATTATTTATTTTTTTGCTTAACTAGACTACTTTAGGGTAAAACGAGTATGTCATATACCCCAAAGTTTGTATTGGACTTAAGAGGAATACTACAGAACTCAACCAGTAAGACACTTATGTAACCCAAATATGCACATTTTCAATTGTTATGCAACCTAAATACCACACATTCAGACACTACATGAACTGACAAGCAGTTCATGCCTGGATCAGCTTCATAGAGAATGTTCTTCGCAACAAGTTTTTGGCAATGGATAATACCTATTAAATCACCTTAAACATATATTTGTATCAGCAGCATTTATCTATATAAGCTATCCACAAGGTCCATTAATTCTGCCCAAACAGTATTTTCTAAGAAAGATGTTATAAGCTAAAGTTATACATATCCCTATATCAGAAGGTCATCTGTTGCAAGGCCTAATATGGCAATTTGTACATGATTAAGTAACCTGCTTTTCATTGAACTTTCACCACATATATAATTAATAACATGCATTAGCACAACAAAGTAATAAGGTAGATGAGTAAAGGGCCTTACATCCTTCTTGCGCCCATAGCTTCCACGGTACTCATCTCCACCACCGTAGCTCGGCCTCTCATACCCACCACTCTGATACTTTGGCTTCTCCTCCCCATATCCATATCCCTGCGTCTCCTCCCCATACGGCTTCGGCCTCCCGTACCCACCGGAGCCATATGCACCTTCATCCTCAGACGCCTTCTTCCCATACCCATACCCAGAACCACCATAGCTCTGCTCCTCAGTCTTCTTGCCATAGCCATACCCCGAGGAACCATAGCTCTCCTCCTGAGTCTTCCTCCCATACCCACCACTGCCATACTCCTCCGCACCCTGCGGCCTGCCGTATACCGGCTCGACCTGAGGCTTCCTCCCGTACCCTGATCCGTACTCTGTTCCATAGCTCTCCTCCACCTGCGGCTTCGCGCCGTACCCAGACCCATACTCCGATCCGTAGCTCTGCTCAACCTGAGGCTTCCTCCCGTAGCCAGAGCCGTAGCTCTCTTCTACCTGCGGCTTCCTTCCGTAGCCAGAGTCGTAGCTCTCTTCTACCTGCGGCTTCCTCCCGTAGCCAGAGCCGTAGCTCTCAGCCGGCGGAGTGGCGCCGTATCCAGATCCAGGCACTGCTGACCCATAACTCCCCCCCGGCCGGGCCTGGCCGCCGTAACCGCCGGAGCCGTAGCTCTCCTCGGCCTGCGGCTTCCTCCCGTACCCGGATCCATACCCAGAGCCGTAGCTCTCCTCCTGATTCTTCCTACCATAGCCAGATCCGTAACCACCGGCCTCCTCCGCGGCGGGCTGGGGCCTGGATCCGTAGCCGCCGCCGCCACCGCCGTAGGACGGCTGCTGCTGCTCCTGCTGGGGGCGGAACCCGTAGTTGGGCTTGGCCTTGGCGTGGTGGCCGTACGGGGACGGCTCGGACGCGGAGTAGTGGGGCGCGTCGTAGGAGGTGGAGGGCTCCGAGCACGGGTAGCAGGTCTCCTCGGTCGGCGGCAGCGGGCGGCCGAAGGTGGCGAAGAGGTCGTAGCCGCCGCCGAACGGCGTGGGGTCGAACTCGTCGAAGTCGTCCGCCTCGTCGGCGGCGCGGCCCCGGGTCCTGTCGTACGCGGACGCCATGGCGGATCGGTCGGCTGCTTGATCGGATGGCAAGTGGGCGAGCTTGAGGGTTTGGGGGCTTTGTCTGGAGTGGTGGAAGGAAAGCTTTGTGTCGTGTGCGTCGCTCGCTGGCCTCTGGTATCGCGTCGCGCGTTAACTGTTGAGCGTTCAATCCGGTCGGAAATAAAAATATAACAGAAAATCTATGATAGGTATAATAAGGGATCGGGGTTTGTTCCGGGTCAAGAGTTAATAAATATACTTATTATAAATTTCGTTATATTTATCATTTTAGATCTGGATTGAATCTAATGAAACCGAAAGCCCTGAGGGAGCTCGGGGTGTGGATCCAGATCCGTGTGGATGGATCTTGGGAGACGTGGGGGCACGTGGTGGCGGCCTGGCGGGGGTGACGGTGGCCGGTGGGCCGGTGCGGGGTGCGTGGAGTCTGTCGGAGGTCGGGAAGACGGGACGCTGTATGCGCGGCACGTGGGAATGGATGGGGCTGCCTCGCAATCTGCCGGAGTTGCAGCCGGACGGAGGTCTGACTCTCAGACCACGCGAGACTCGTGAGCGAGTCCCGAGCCGATCCGTCCGATCTGCCGAGTGATTCGGTCATTCGGAGGAGCAAGGAGAGTCTATGCATGTCGCCGAGGAATGGGGTTTCTGTAGGGTTTATTGCTTGACCATGGGCACCGCGTGTCCTGCGTGCAGCGCCTCAAGATCTTGGTGATGGCTGTTAGCATGTTACACAGGTACAACGATCAACAAGCTACAAAATGACCTTATCAACCGGAGTACCGGACCACACCCAGCTGCACGATCATTACGAATGAGCACTCCTATTGACAACCGACAGTAGTGTATAATAACTGTTTAAAATAGGCTTGGCATCTTTCCCTCCATAAAGAATGATGATTTTAAGTACACAAAAACAATTTTCCTTTTGTAATCTAATTGTCAGTTACATCAAATTTGTTGAGATGCGATATACACAAGGGGCCTGCAAGAAAGAAAAGGGCGAAACCACCTTTCTGCCCCAAGAACATTACAATTGATGGGGCTTTAAAGATGAATACTCCATTAGGTCGTGGACTAACAAAAGTAAGGCCTGATGAGCAGATGGACCTGATTTACCTGCCATGTCAACTTCTGATTCCAGTACACCATTGTGCCAGCCACATTATTATGCAGCAACCTTAACCATTCGTTTTCCCTTTCCCTTTCTTTTCTTTTCTTTTATTTTCTTTTCTTTTCTTTTAATTCAGTCATGGAACTCGGGTTGGCTTCCAGCATATGGACAGACTCTTGCTAGCTTCAATGGAGAACCTAATGGTGCATTCAAAGGGACCAAAATTTCACGTCTTTCATCAGATACGCATTTGGCGTACTGTACAAAACAATGGTAATAGTTACAGATGGCCAGTTGACTGAAGCCGGGAAGGCAAGCCGGACAGACGCACTTTCCTTTTGGTTTTGTTGTCAGCTGATGCTGACTACTATATTCTTAATCATCTGTTTGCTGTGTCCGCTTTCTGGTAGGTTGGTTAGCAGGCATGTTTTTCAACAATGGCCTCAAAGCACACATTATATCTGAAAATGATGGACGCATCCTTGGATCTCTGCATGAAACAGTAGAAAGAAACAGAATGAGAAACTACATAGGATTGATAAAAAAAAGGAAAAGTACTGCCCTTCAATTTAAGAGAAATGTAGCTAAGTGTTTCATAGTACTTTTTTCAGTATGTCAAAAAATATTGTTCCATGTATTCAGTATGTCCAGTATGTCATGATTTTTTCTCATAAGATGTACTCCAATGAAGCACGAACTGAATGTGGGATCCTAAGAAGTTAAATTTACTTTCACAATTTCATGGTAGTATTTATGTGACAGGAAAATTACCAACTGATGATGCTATTGTTAAGTAAATAACTACATATCTAAGGCCTCAACAGTTTTGCAATACTATAAAAATTTTAAAGTTCCATTACAACCCAGAGAGAGAAAGGATACTAACGTCTGCCAGCATCTCTTGATTATCTCTGCTACAGCAGGATCCACAGTGCCCGGAATATCAAGCCGTCGTTGCTGAAAACCAACAGCTCCAACAACCTGCATGGGATTCATACCTTCCCATGGCTGTAGTAACGTACAAAGTTCCCATAATATTACCCCATAGCTGAAGACGTCACATCTGAAAACAAATCCATATGGCATTCAACAATCACGAAATCATTTCGAATCAAAGAGAATGACATGTAAAACCTACTTCTCATCTGATGGTTCATTTCGTAGTACTTCTGGTGCCATCCACTCCGCCTGCATTTGATGTAGCACAAACAGTTAGCGACCTATACAACTATTTATCCTAAACCCTAAAGCAACTTGTAAGTTACTGACTAAGAAAATCTTAATTCACATGATGGCATGAATGAAAATACACTTTGTAGCCACAGCATAAACAAAAGATAAATCGCATGTGCAAGTTTACGTTGATACCAAGATAGAGTGAATTGTGACTGTTAAAACAGGCTTCTAGACCTAGCCACAATTACCCCTCTAACTGCACGACTTAATATTTCTGTAAATGTATCATAATCCAAATATACTCTCCAATCCATTTATGCCAATGTTTTGGAATCTAAAAATACTCTCCAATACATCTCATCCTTGTACCAACGTGAATGCATATATAGCTTAGAGCAAATTCTGGCATAATCAATAGACAAATCACACATGCAAGTTTAAATTTATCTCAAGATATGAGTAACAATTGGCTTTTTTTAGTCCTAGCCAACATGATTGCATATCCCAACCCCTCTAGCTACACATAACAATCCTGCTTCTAAAAATAAAAGTCAATCGCAAGCATTTCAATCATTTTCTATTGGGAGGTATTCTAAATATATTTTGCACAACATTCGATAGAAATGTGAAGAACTAACAGGCAAGCTAAATATGCACTTGATGCTTTCAAGAATAAGTTTCTGATTATAAAAAAAATGAAAAATGTTTGATTCAACAGAATTATGCAAGCTTACTGTTCCAGCAGTGGATCTTGAGGAGAGGAAGGTATTGTGCTTTATACGTGATAAACCAAAATCGCAAACCTAAAGATATGACAAATAATACTTGTTATATATCTGGAAATGCCCAAGATCTGAAGCTTACAACTGTTAATGGACCTGTTATTACCTTCACAACCCAATTTTTGTCAACAAGTAGATTTGGAGACTTCAAATCTCGGTGAACTATGACAGGGGTGGAATTGTGTAAATAATTCATACCACGGGCCTGTGGCAGACAATGACCAAGTATTAGAAAATACTCCCTCCAACTCAGAATATTTGATGTTTCTTAGTTCATCTTTGAACTAGTGAACGTCAAATAAAATGATATGGAGGTAGTAATAAAATAGATTGAAGTTCTCAATATGAATGAAACAAGACAACAAAAGGTAACTTATCATACCACATCAAGTGCCATCCTTAAACGTCTTCTTTCATCCAACTGGTTATTGGGCCGATGGATCAACCGAAATAAACTACCTCTGCATTGCAAATAGTACAGTTACCAGCTGTGTATTTATGCATGTCAACTTGTAGAGGGGGAAAAAACAAAGAGAAAACATAATAATTCACAGCCCCAATAACCTATACTAAATAACGGTTTATGTGACGATTTACAGCCCTGACTAACATTAAGGTCCTGGAATGTGTTTAGATTTTAAACTATTATTATACATCCTCTTCTATACTTTCTAGTAAATATGGTGTAAACTTGGGAACTTGCTGACCCGGCCAACACCTACCACTTTCATAGAAGCATTTTAATGCACTGTTCTAAAACTTCTTCTATAGTTGCTGTTAACTACGGCGTAAACTTGGCAGATTGCTCGCCCCTATGGCAGCAGCCTCCAATTTTCTTAGAAGCATCTTAAAGCACTATTTAAAAACTCTACAATAATCTGTTTATAAATGTTTTTTGTATAATATGAGCAAATTCAATGCACGCAAGAGGCTGAGGTTAAATTATGGTTTCCTCCTAACTACATTCTAGGAAGAATACTTTGGTCATTTTAAAAGGACTGTCATTTGACCACGGTGGATCAGTGGAAATTCGAATGGCGATCTATTGGCGATTCCAACAAGGCAGCAAAAAGTTACCTTGGAAGAAATTCAGTCACAATGGAAAGATGAGGTACACGAGTAACAGCCCCCATGAAAAGAACAACATTAGGATGACGCAGTCTTCTCATTATTCCCACCTAAACAGAAATAAGTAGCGTTATGAACAAGCATGAACATAAAAAGAAATAAATAGTGTTATGAACAAGCATGAACATAAACAAGTAAACATAAATAAATAACCATTATAATGTAGATGTGCCAACAGATTATTCCATGTCAAACCATGCTGTTGGTATATGACAAGCACTGGCTTATTGTGAAGAAAATATTTTTGAACTTTAAAATGTATAACCAAAATCATTAAAAAAACTGTGTCCAGTCAGATAACTGTAATTTGTTAAATTTTGGAAGTCGCCATGGTCTACTTCCAAACTGCGCTGATCAACAGAGTTTGGTCTATTATCATGCTTGTTGCCTTGTTGGTTTCATACTTTCATCTCAAACCATGTGAGAGTGCCAAACAAGCTCTAGCTTAATTTTTTGTGACCCCAGATGTGCTCCTACCACCACTGTTCGTTTTTTAGCTGTTTTATAATTACCGCAGTGAATCTAGATTTCCATCTACTTCCCCCTGCTAAAATGCAGGTGAAGCATCTCTCAAGAGGTAATATGGCAATTTTCTGCAATTACTAGGATATACAGCTGAGTAATTTCAGTGCTAGCGCTTCCCTGATTTCTGCTGTCAGTTCCTGAGCCTTCTCCTGGTGCCAACAGTAGAAAGCTTAGCCAGGTAACAATTAAGGAACACCATCCACTAGTTTTACCATAATACAAGGTAACATATCTTATTGGCTGTCATCCACATTAATCCCATGTCAGACCATATAGATTGGCCTGTGGTGCAATCCACTGCTGCCATGTTGACCAACAACAGTTACAGTAACCAGCCTGTACTTGAACATAAATCACAGCGCAGCTGTGTCAAGAAGCATGTTGCAGCAGCGTTGGTCCATAGGATCTGCGTGTACAGGTTCAGCAAGGCGACAGTGTTGGCTACATATGCGCAGCTACAACGGAAAACGCCACAATCCACATGAAAACTTCCATTTACATTAGATTAAAAAGAAGTCTAAACCGCATAATATATGAACTGTTGGATTCAATTTCTACTGCTGGCTGTCTACAGGAGTAGAAGGTGCCATAAGATCTCTTGGTTTCTTGTCCTTAGAAAATCAAGTGATCTTGAATACTCCCACCGTTCCAAATTATTAGTCATCCTATCTTTTCACCAGATTCATTGAAGATAATATGAATCTAGACAAGTATATCTCTAGGTTCATAGAAGATGTCATGAATTTAGATACTCAAAATGACACCCAGAATGACTAATATTTTGGAACGGAGGGAGTACATATGTTTAACGTTACTCTTATAATTATTCATTAGTAAAAACTGCTAAGGATATAATCACATATAGTTTTAAATGTGTAATTTAGTCATTTCATTTTCATGTGCCAAAAGATAAAAAAAATATTGTGTTTGATATTTGCTGCATGCATTCTAAAACGAGATCCATTTCAGAATGAGAGCGCAATACTAAAACAACAAAAGGAATAGTTCTATGTTCAAATCAACTAATCGTATTCGTTAATTTTCCATGGTCTACTTCTAAAACTGGGCAGGTCAACACATCATTGTTTATTACAACACCATCTTGTATTGAATAAGTTAGACATGCCAATACAAATTTTAACCATTTTTTATTTAAGAATACCATTAAAATGTCTCGATAACAATGATTAGGCTGCCTGTTCTAACTGATACAGACACTGTAATTTTTAAGGTCAAATACAACACAACAATATTTAGCTCCAAATGCAACCTTTGCCAAATGGAAGGTACATAAGCTCTGCATATCTATATAACTGGATGACAAGCACAAGATTATTGGTTCAACTGTCTGATAATCTCAAGATTATTTGGCCATTCATATTAAGAAAATAAATTATTTCATTATAAAGATAACACTATTCCATTTTGTAGCTTTCAAATATTCAAAATGCGTAAATCATATACCTCAGTTCTAAATTCCTCCAAAGCATCACTGGAAATATCTTGTTGCAAGAATTTCTTGACGGCGACTTCCTACACAGTAGCAAATTGCTATGATGCAACAGAAGCAGCACAAATATGGAAATGGTCGACTTTCTTTACTATTTGGGCAAGAGTAAAACAAATGAGCTCTGTTTAGGTTATTCAAATCTATCATTTACAAGTTAGTTGCCTTAATTTTAACTTTCTTCACTTTCAAGTCCAAGCTTCTACAGTTCAGGTGGGGATACACAATAATACTACAGTTTTAGACGACTACTACAATATGTCTGAAACCATTTTTTTAGGGAGAATGTATTGCCTAAGGGATTGTTGAAAGACACCCTGATGACTATCAGACTGACGTAACGTGGATCTCATGTTTATATGTAGAAGTAATACCCCCTCAGGAAGTCAAGGTTAGTAACAAAGCTACATATGGATCTGTATACGGCTGTGGTACTTAATTGCTCCTATACAAAATTCAAGAAATATTATTTATTGCATCCATGTGCCTAGCTGTAACTTGTAGCAAGATTTAGCGCTACCTCAGTTAGATGGTGCTTAGTGTTCCTAAAAAAAAAAAAGGAGTGCTCCTACGCGGTTGCAACAAAGAACAGAATGTGATCTAAATCTTAACGAGGTGAAATAGCAGGGATCATTCTGTTCTTCATGTATTATTCTATTGGAACCTAATCTTTCATCATTATGTTAGATCTCATTCTACCATAAGTTTAGGCTTGTTATTCCAAAACTCAGTCTAACTATACTTTAGTAACATACAAATAATGTGAGACATGGTGAACTTACTGTTCCATGCCACTCGCCCCTGTACACTTCTCCAAAAGATCCTGGAGATAGAAGAAGCAAGTCAGAACAACAGCATGAAAATACAAGGGAGCATGATTTCATGTTTCAAAGTATGTTTTATGTTATTTCAAGTCAAGAAAAGCCATGTCTTAGGAATGGCCATCATTAGCCAGTAGCACTGCGGATAAATTGATACTTGAATTATACAGGCTGAATTATGAAAAAAACTGAATTTGCAAAAATCAAGAGAATTGTACCCAGTCCGACACGTTCTCCAAGGGTAAGATCCTCCCACTGGATTTCAAACTCTGCAACATCATCTAGAGCAATTTCAGATCTTGCACTCTCTGTCCCAGTTGACCTATCAGAAATTCGTTCAGCTTCCTGAGGTGCTTGAACCGAATCCTTTTCATGCTCGAGAGCATTATCCTGTCCATGATTTGTTTCCAGCTGATCACTATCCAACAAGTCATGTCTACCTTTTTCAATTGATTTGTTTGATGAACTTGGCAAGCACAGCAATTGACAACCAGGGTCAAGGTATTCATATTGCTTGTTAACAGCAGCAGTAGTAGCGACAACTGCAGCAGCAGTTGCAGCAGCTGCAACTGGCACATCTAGTTTCATATCACTGTTAGATTTAGCAGCAGCAACAACCATCGAAGATGCAACCACGGCAGCTGTTGCAACAGCAGCAGCTGTAACAGGCATTTGCTTAATAAGTTGTAATGCATTTTCCTGGGGAGGTGCAGATGGTTCGTACAGAGGCATAGAGGGATTAGCGTTATCCCGAGAATCGAACGGGTGGTGAACTCCCAATCCCTGGACAGGCTTGAGGTCAAGAGGCATCCGATAAGGAACAATCTTGAGGTCATGTCCAGGATGATGTGGCAATGAAGGACCATGGCCACCATAACACTCATGTGATGTAGATTCAAGCTCGTTCATTGTCCTTATCATTTCATCTTTTGTTTGAAACACTGATGTGTCGTAAACAATCAGGTCTTTTGGTTGTTCCTTAGATTCTTCTGAAAACAAGTCAGGTGGTGGCACAACTCCACTTTCAAGTAATACAGCATGGATCTTTTCTGCTATCTGGGGGTTCTCCTTCGCAGCACTAATCATATACTCTGAGACGTCCTTCACTTTCTTCCTCCGTACAGCTGGAGTATTGCTTGTCTCAGAAGATGGAGGCGAACTTGATGACGAATTATTTGATGTGATTGACTTATCTTTGTTTTTTGAAGTCACGGTATGATCGGCATTAGATTCATGAGTAATAGGAACATTTTCACTTGCATAAGTGCTAATTGATAGCTCCTCAAATGAACTCGATACCCCAGACCCAGATACATCATTGTCAGTTTGGAAATTTGTTGCTCCATAAGGACCAGAATGCCCAGCATTGCTAGGTGTGAATCCTTTTTCAAGTGATTCATTTTCAAATGAACCATGAATAGAACTTGAAGCTTCACTGAAAGAAGAAGCCAATTGTGTGTTACTGTCATGTTGATTATCTACAAACAAACTGTCTTCCAATTCTCTACCCAGGTCAGCGCCATCTGATGAAATAAGAGTACCAGGATCTATCATGAGATCGACAATGCATTCCCTGTAAACATGTGGTACGTTATATATAGTAGTGTATTAATGTAATGCAAAATCCATTGCTAACATAAGGAGCTGAAAACAGAAATCTAGAGAAACGTATCCTAATCCTTAATATTCAAGTACTAAAAAGAGATAGCTTCTACCATCAAGAAATCGGTAAGTGCAATACCTTCCATCACTAAATTTCACAATGTCCAAAGCTCCATCCTCTGATCCAGTGTACTGCCTTCCTTTAACTAGTCGACAAGGCACAGCAAGGCTGTCTGCCAACACCTAAATGCAAGTATGCAGAGAATAGATATTAAAATAAAATACTGAGAGACCAGAAACAAACAAACAGGCATTAACATGTGTTGAAAAGTTATGTCATGAATTGGGCTGAGTGCATAACAAAAATGAAGTCAGGTTTTATGCTACTAACTAAAAAATAGGAAAAGATAATGCACTTTAAAATGATTGTCATACATGACTGCATCTCAGGGCTTACTGTTTATGACAGATTTCGTATAACAAATGTAATGTGCCTCAGATTGCTGACAACAATGTGATTTGTTACTGACCTTAAAAAGCAGTGCACGGTGCCGAGCTAAACCAACCTTTAGCTGCCCAAGAGGTATAACTGCACTTCTTATATTAGCTCTCAATGCACTGCTCATATCCCGATACTTCAACAGCATGCTTTCAGGATCAACGACTGGCCCGCCCATGTAGTTGGAAACTAAAGTAGCGAGAGTCTGAACCAAAGTCCAGCCAACAGACTCTGCATTTTTCAAGCGAACTTCCAGAGCCATGATGAATGCCTTCTGCTCCAGTGCTACAAGCTCAGAGTCTAGTGCTCTGTTGACCAATACAGCTTCAGTTTTAGCTCCATGTGAAAAAGGCAGTGCTTGCAGTTCCATCAGAGAAGGTATGGTCGATAAGGTGGCTTCATCCCCAGTGGCACAAATGTCATAGAAACCATCCAAAATTTTGTCGTCGTAGCTAAGGGCATTGAAACTCTGTGAAGCACGAACAAATCTACCATATGAGGAAGTAAGAAAATGGTAAGAGCCACAAATACATAGGACAGTTTTACTTCTTATCAATATCTGATTAAGGAGAACATCTAATGGTGGCTAGTGGCTGCTGCTAATTCTAGGCTATTAATTGAGTCTTTCGGTGCATTGCAAATGAACCTCCTACAAAAGCATGGGTAACTTGTAGCTTCTATAACACAGGTGTTCATTATGGTGAAAAATACCTAAACCCAATTCTACATCCTAAAAAAAGAAAAGGTTGATCAGATTCTCAACAGCAGACCAATCCATGGTGAGCTATTCCTGACTAGCGTATTTCTGGGATAAACCAGAAAAGGAAATGAGCATAGATACCATAACGAGCTAGGTTATGTAATTACACTATCCAATGGTCTGAATGTCTGATACCTCATTCCATTCCAGAACAGAGCTCATCAGCTCAACGTGTATCATAAGAGCACTACCATAATTGATACATCATACAGCAGGCGGCTGGCCAAACTAACACATGAAACCCCATTTCGGCTCTGACGTCCAATTCACGTGAACATAGCACGAGTAAGATCCCATCGCAGTAAGGGAACAATCTACTTAGTACTTTAAGTAGAAGATGCTAGGACGGAGAGGTGGGGATGGAGATGCTGAGTACCCAGTATCGGAAGGCGATGACCTCCGCGGGGGAGCTCTGGAGCGGGCAGGAGCCGAGGCTGATCTGCTTGGCCACCTCGATCTGCATCGCCTCGGGGTTCTCCCGCACGCTCATCTCGAGTGCAAGCTGCATGTGGTAGTCCTCCAGCTCCGCTTTCTGCTTCTCCTTCTTCTCCATCTCCACCTCTCGCTTCCTCTCGTCCTCCGCCTCCTTCCTGGACTCCTCCTCGCGGGCAACCCTCCTCTCCTCAACCGCCGAAGCCAACGCAGTCGCCAACGCTGACTCCTCCGCCTCCACCTCCGCCGCCGTAGCCGTAGCCGCAGCCGCAGGAGCAGGCGACGGCAAGGTCGGCGGCGGAGGCGGCGCGTGTGGCCGCCCGGTCACGGAGCTGAGCCAGCCCGACAGCCCGGAGGCGTGCTTGTGCTCGCCGCCGCCCTTCTTCGTTGGCGGCGGGGGCGGTACCGACGGCGACGAGGTTCCGTCGCCGGCGGCCGAGTCGCCGATGTGCAGCTTCCTGAGGAAGTTCTTCATCCCTCCACCGCGCCGCCGCCGCCGCCGCAGCTACCGGTGGTGGGGCGGTGGATCCAACATGGCTACGGATGCGGGGGCGGGCAGGAGGAGGTGGAGTGCGAGGATTGACCTGCCCGCGTGCACCCCAAGCCGCATTAAATTATTCCAGTTTTAATTTCTTCGCCCCGCTGCAACTGGTTGCTGCTGCTCCGCTTGCTTGCGCCTGCTCCCTCCTCTTCTCCCGGCTACCGCTCCTACCACTCCCACGGCGAGCTGACGCAAGCGGCAAATCAAATTCGTCTATCACAACCAAAAAATTCGGGCCTCGAGTGCGATTGGGTGAGCAGCGACTAATAAATTAATGTGGAAAGGTGCCCGGCTGGCGGCTGGTGCATTCACACCTACTTTGGTTGACAAGTGGGGCCACGACTGGATGGCCCACGAGTCAGTGAGCGTACGCGTGGCGCCTGCGTGACGTAACCTGACCGGCCGTGGGGTACGAGCGGAAGTGATCAGTATGAAGAAAGCAAAGCAAAGCAAAAAGGGTGACACGCAGGACGTGGATGAGCCGGGAAAGCGAAGGCGAGCGAGCGAGCGGCTCGGACGCAGGACGCTCCTCCGCGGTGGGGCCCTCCGCCCTCGGCCGGCTCGGCTCGCACCTCGCGCGGTGGACAGCCCACCGACTGGAGCGTGGGGCCCGCCGCTCTCGTTCGATCCAACTTACTGGTGGGACCGCCGGTGGTCGGCCCACTTGCCGTGGTCAGGGTCGGGGTGGGCTGCAGCCTGCCGCGCTGCAAGCAAGCAGGCAGGCAAGTTGGCCAATGGGTACTGCGTGGTCTTTGCTTTGGTCGGCCCCACCTCGTAAGCCGCGCGCCCACCACCATGTGGGGCATAGGATCCCGGGAACCGCCCGTGGGACCCGCGCGTGGGCTGCTGGCTGACTCGGCGGCGTACGTAGGTGGGCTGGCTGCCTGTGGCGGGACCCACCCCGCGCAGCCACGAGCGTGTGGGCCCCTCGTCGGACGGGCGGGGCACCGGGCAGGGAAGGGCGCACGCCAAGGCTTCGCCGTGGAATTTTTCGGGTTGTAGCCTGGTTGGCACGGCTGTGCTCGCATTGGCTCGTCGTTTGCTTCAAGTGGCGCCTTTCACGCGGGTATTCTATCTATTTTTCCTATTTTTGTGTCGAGCGGTTGGTTCGTTCGTACGACGGAGTGAGACTAGTTTATGAGTACGTGCACGTGGAAAGTTCGTGAGGCCACGGTGGCATTGAAGATTCTGCGTTCTAGACTAATCCCCGTCTTTGGGTATTATAGTCGGTAAACGCCCCAGTACCAATCGAGGCGCGCGTGTGTTTCTTCAAAGTCATGCTAGCACACAAGTGCACAAGACTTCAGTTATCACGGAGATAATTGGTTCAGATTGCTGAAGTATATGTATCTATCAACAATAGAAAACTTCTCAGAAATTCACTATTTATTGGATATTCACTATTCTTTCATCTCACAGAATACGCTTTACAGAAAAGTTATTACATTGTATTTCCCTATTTCTCCTCCGACTAAACTTCTTCTTCATGATAAAGTCTCGTTAGTCGTTACTGAGTGTAGACAGGAGATACAATATCGCAGAAATAACCAAACTACAATATGGTAGGACGTGGAGACTTGTTCAAGTGGGAAGCACAGCTCGTAGTTTAGTATGAAGCTTCCTCGCAACGCCAAACGCGAGGTCTACTGCTAAATCCGACAAATGCCTAGCACTAGCAGCCTGGGAGAGATCGAAGGCGCCATTGGACAAACAAATCGCGTTATTTAAGTATAGGTTACGAGACGCACATCCACTGGTTTGAACAAATTGTTAACCTAGTGGGACAAAAATATTCTGGATCTGGATTCTACATTGTAGTAGACAAGAACGATAACGTCCTGTATCATGCTGAACAGGATGAAGCTCCAAACCGGTATCTCATCTCATAAACATAACAAGTTGTATCTTACCTTACTGTTACTAAAACTGAAACTCTATTCCATTGAAAAGAAAATTGTTTTCAGCCCAAAAAGGCCCAATTACGACAACGAATGACTGGGCTAGACAACGAGTGGTCTTATTTTCAGCACAAAATGGCCCAGCTAGGACACTGATTTATTTATTTTTTTGCTATTTTATTTTATTTTCTGAAGTTTGTCCGCCATGTACGAGTTGCTGTTACAACATCTTTAAGTGACGATTTTTTTTTCGAAATTGAAGGAGCTTATTAATAGAAGAGGACTTTACAAGCTAGTGTGACTAGGCACATTGGGAAATCCCCTAACCACACTCTAGACTCGCCAAATTGCTTCGCCCACTGAGTAAGGTCTTGTTTAGTTGGAGAAGTTAGGAAAAGTTGGAGGTATGAATAGGGCATTGGTAAATGTGTTTGTGAGAGAAGATGTAACTCGATGTGACAAGAAAGTTGATGAAAATTGGTGATCTAAACAAGACCTGAGTTCATGAGCTACCTTATTCTGCTCCCTACCTATCTTAACAAACACCAGGTTCTTGAGAGAAGTTTTCTCATGGGCCACATCACTGAGAATAGGTGCTCTCAAACACCTATTAATCGAGCTCTCCTTAAGCATCATGACCATCGTGGCATTATCGTATTCCAAGATCATCTCTTTATCCTGCCATCCCGCCCCCATGCGAACCCCCTCGAGGCAAGCCAGTGCTTCTGCTTCCTCAGCATCTCTGCAATGATATAGCCGGTTTACGACATAAAAAGATGTCAGTTTTCCGCAAAACAATCTTTGTCATGTCATGAGCGGAGCTTGAAACAGATAGCATCAAGGGCATTTCAAAATGGGAGACATTTGATTTAAGGTTTCTAAGATTTAATAAAAAAGTTAATGAAAACGCAATACTTTTTTATGAAATAACTATGATCCGAATGGCTCCAAGTGTTTCAGAGAAGGGCAGAGGACCATCAGTTGTTTTTTTCTTTACACCTCTCTAGGTATAACTGTTTCATAACAGTATTATTTTTAGCATTAAATATTTTTAAGAAAAACAATTCAAGATGAATCTACTTGTATCATTTTCAAATATCGAGAACTAGCACATATAAAAACATTTTCTAATAAAAGGGAATGAGACTTTTTTTTTTTGCTAAAGAGCATATAGCCTTTGATCCTATTTCACTTGCTACATAGGATAAAAAAACTAACCACTATTTAATTTATCAATGTATATCTATTAGAATTTAAAAAGATTGAATAATTATCGGAGAACAAAACATGTTACATATCACATTTAAAATTCATGTGCTCGAACTATTTTTTCAACATTGACCATCAGTATATAAACTGATACACATAAATAAAAAACACATGAGATAGTTGCCGTAGGTTCACCATTCACATGAGAAATGCTTTAAAAAAAGTTCATTACGTTTATTCAGAATGCCGTATTTTATAGAATTATTTTTTGTTAAGGTTTTCACTTTGTAGACCATGTTAATATATATATCCAAACATATTCTGAATGAGTGGGGATATAACTTCACATACTCCCTTCGTTCTAAAATGCAGGTCGTTTGGCTTTTTTTATCTCAACTTTGACCACTCGTGTTATTAAAAAAATTACAATATACATATATTTTTTGTTATGGCTATGATCTAAATGTGACTATACTTGCACCTTTTTTTTAAATAAGGTGAATGGTCAAATTTAAGGCTAAAAAAGGTCAAATGACGTACATTTTAAAACGGAGAGAGTATTTATAGACGTGGTACATGGAGTAAATAATTACAATAAAATCCAATGCACGGCCACTTTTATTTTCCTCCGTTTGTTCGATACGCCGCCGGCCCATCGGCATCGCACACTCGCACAATCCAGCCGAGAGCTACTCTGCTTGCCCGCGCAACAACCAAGCAGCGCTCCACTCTCCACTCGCCAGCAGCCCAGAATCCACCCGGAAGCTTGACCTTGACCACCGGCGGCTGCTCGCCCCCTCGCTTCCTCCGCCCGCTCGCCGCGGCCATACGCCTCCCCCGCCTCGTCCGGCTCCGCTCTCGCGCTCGTCTGCATCCGCCATGGCCCTCCACGCCGCGGCACCGCCATGCGCTGCGGGCCGTGGCCTCCCGTCGTCCTCCTCGGCCCCTCCCGCCGGCGGCAGGCGCTCCCTCTCCTCCGCCGCGAGGCCCCGCGGTGTCGCCTTTGCCGCGCCGCTCCGGACGCGCGCAGGTACTCGGTGCTGCGTGCGTGTGCTTTGTACGCGTGGTGTTACTCTGTTAGCGTGCTCCGTTTGCCCCAGCTTACTGCTTGCGGCTTGCTGCCACCACTACTTTTCGTTGGGGCTGCGCTTTAGGAGTCGATGCTGTTTTTGTAGCAAGTTTCCGGAACTTTGAGATGCTACCCGAAATACGAGATAGTCAGATAGGTCACAGGTGTACCGTGTATGTGTCCGGGGACTTGATCTCAATACAAACTGGAGGAATTAGCATTGGGAGGGTGTTTTGTGTTCTTTAGAGCAAGGATAATGGTTGCGGTAGCTGCTGGCTGCAAGGATCGAAACTCAATGCACGATGATGGTGGGCCTAGCTGATATTAAATGTAAAGCAAGGAGGACAGCCAATAGAAGATGACGTAGGGTGTTTGCGCTCGCTGAAGCGGGCGTCTCGCCCGTCGTTCTTCTCTCTCTTACTTTATCTCTGCCCACGTAGGATTTCGCCGACTGTGAGTTGCTTATAATACTTGCTCTTAAAGCTGGTTCCTCTAGTAGGATTGCAAATTTGCCCAGTTTTGAATGTTGAAGTCGGACTGATCCGTGTGCATTTACGTGAAACATCAATAATGTAGCAATTCAGTGCTCAAAATAGGGTGTGCTAAGTTGTTAACTAAACCACCATCCCTTTTGCTTGATACAATGAATGGGGTCACTTGTAGGGTTTTTTTTTATATATATATATATACTGGTCACTTGTAGTGATTGGTGGGCATTTGTATTCGAACTATTTTTTTGTTGTTGCAGTGATGGTTCCTGACACATATAGCAGCACAGCACTAGTATCTTGGTTGCCTGATGAGCCTTTGGTATTGCTTAATTGTTTCTGTCTACTGAACCTAGAACTCATACGTGCATTGATAAGCATCTTGTGGATTATTATGGACCCATCTCACCATCTGCGATCACTCACTTAATCACTAAACCAAACAATAGTTTGGATAAATAGAAAGGTGCTTTGTCAATTTAGAGACGATGCGGTCAAATCCAAAGAATCTGATTTCTGTTTGATTCACTTAGTGCGAGCAAAGGCGGTCGTAAGCAATGATGGTGCCCCTGGAATGAGCGATACTCCCCATGTAGTGTGCTTTGGTGAATTGCTAATTGACTTTGTTCCAACTGTCAGTGGAGTGTCATTGGCAGAAGCACCAGCCTTCAAGAAGGCTCCAGGGGGTGCACCTGCCAATGTTGCAGTTGGAATAGCTCGTCTTGGCGGGTCATCAGCTTTCATTGGAAAGGTAACATATTTGCATCTGTCCTGACTATCCAGATGTTAACAAAATGACTGTGGGTTACACGCATGTGCAATACACTTTCTGTTTGAAACCTGGGAGGAAAATACATGCCGTTTATGTCGTATTGGTTTGTATTCGTTTACATTATTGTATATATTTAATCACATAGCTCTTTTGTTGTGCTATGCGTTCATTTATACTCCTGATAATGGTGTTGCTTTCCCTTTTAATCTTCAAAATGGACCACGGTCTTGTTTATCGTCATTATTTATTTATTTATTTTCATCGACTCTTGTTTCAACTCATATATTTTTACATTCGTAGGTTGGTGATGATGAATTTGGCTATATGCTAGCTGATATATTGAAGCAGAATAACGTAAACACTCAAGGATTACTTTTTGATGCTCATGCTAAAACAGCTTTGGCTTTTGTGACACTCAGAAGTGACGGTGAACGTGAATTTATGTTCTATCGTAATCCAAGTGCTGATATGCTACTTGAAGAAAAAGAACTTGAACTTGATCTAATAAGGAAGGTATAAAAAATTATTTCAACAGTTATTTGTCACCACTGCTAGTATTTCTGTAATGACGTAACACATTCATGCAAAAATGATTGTATCTTAATCATCTAATTTATGCTAGGCAAAAATATTCCATCATGGCTCAATAAGTCTTATAACAGAGCCTTGTAAAACTGCACACATTGCAGCTGCCAAAGCAGCTAGAGATGCTGGAGTACTTGTCTCATATGATCCGAATTTGAGGCTTCCATTGTGGGCATCAGCTCAGGATGCTAGAGATGGTATCCTAAGCATATGGGAAACTGCTGATGTTATCAAGATAAGTGAAGAGGAGGTTTCCTTTCTGACGAATGGAGAGGATCCGTATGATGATGCTGTTGTGAAGAAACTTATTCACTCGAACCTGAAGTTGCTTCTAGTCACTGAAGGTCCAGATGGATGTAGGTATTATTCCAAGGTAATTTTACGCACCTTTGATTTGGAATTACTATTATATTCCTTGCCGTGGCATGTCATGTCATCTTTGTTCTTCCATGAACATAAATATACTTTGCTATCTAAAAAATCACGACTTTTGATATAACCTTTACAGAATTGTTCTTTCTTGCATTCACTTGGTAACAATATCTTATGTAATTAGGTCTGCGGAAAAAATAGTCACAGTACTTTTTGTAAATAACAGGAATTTAGTGGGAGAGTTGGTGGACAGAAGGTAACTCCTGTTGACACAACTGGCGCTGGAGATGCCTTTGTTGCTGGAATACTATCTCAATTAGCCACAGATTTTTCACTGCTCCAGGTATGACTAACCTACAGATTACATGATATGAGCCTGCACTCGAGTCATTTTCTTCTCTCAAGAAGTAGATCAAACTATTTTGTAGGTGGTCCTGTAGTTTGCTGAAGTGCATTCCTGATCTCTTTATAGGTGCATGAAATAATTTTAAAATGAAATAAAGTGGGTACATTTACTTCAGAGTCAAAGATATTCAGTTTGGATATCTATACAGAGACATGCACAATCTGCTGAAAGCTGTGCATTGAAGAGAAATTTTACCGTGTGCGTATCAAACCAAACTTTCCATATCCTGAATATTACTGAAATAGCCCAAAATCCAGATGCTATGAATTTCAAAGCTATAGCAAATTAAGGAATAAATATAAATATTTGTCGGTTACCTTTATATGGAACCTTGACCTCAAAGTTTAAGAATAAGGTCATGTGTTTCCATGATGGAAAAAAACCTTTATATGGAACTTCGACCTCAAAGTTTAAGAAGTTTCCATGATGAAAAAAAGACAGACATCTATGGTTTGTGTGCTGAATATAAATTTACATTCACCATTTGCTTTTCACATTCAATTCATCTAGCTTACATGCAAAGCAAGGAAGCACCAAAACCTAACCATGTCTAGCCGTAGCCTGTGAGGGAGACTATGAACAGCGCAATGGCAAGATTATAACAACGCATGCATATATTGCTACTGGTGACTACGTCCTCTTAAATTTCCCACCATGACAGACATGTTCTCTAGTCACATGATGCTCACTGATTTAGAGATCTCCATAGGTTATTCCACAAATATATAAAAGGACTCAGTACTTCTCTACTGAGATATGCAGTAAGCTGATGTCTGGCAATATCTTCAGTTGGCCACAGCTAGACGCCTAGATGTAGATTATGATGTTTGTTCTTGTTTAGACATTCTTGCTCTTCAGTCTAGCCTGTAATTTCTTGGTCTGCACACATGTTGAGCTACAGAGTCGTGCTTAACCGCGATTCATTATATCCTTTTCTGACTTAAAAACAGGACGAAGGGCGATTGCGAGAAGCCCTGAAGTTTGCAAACGTCTGTGGAGCTCTGACAGGGACCGAGAGAGGAGCTATTCCAGCACTTCCCACCCGACAGCAAGTGCTCGACTCCCTGACCAGCGTTGTTGCTTGAATGAGCCGCACGTTCCTACTTACCTTCGGACGGAGTATGATAATGTGCCGAGCACCATGTCAGATAAGGTGCGATTTCTTTTACCTACACATTGAGATCTTGGTGGTGTGCCCCCCAAGCCAAATAATCTGGTGCAAGAGGTTGTCTCTTGTCCATTTTTAAACGTGTAACGCTGATGTTCTGAGCCATCAGATGATTGCGCGAACATGTCTGAATACATGTACAGCAGCTACAGTATGTGCTAATGTTTTATTTTGCTGAAAACTCATACTACCGGATAACACCCAGGGGTGGAGGACCCGGTACCTTGATTTTAAGACAAGCATCCCTAGGATTCGAGTGTTTTGTCCACCGCCGGCAACGAGCAGTCCGAGTCCGACTCTCTCAACCACGCGGCGAGGCGCAGGGAACAAGAAACGCACTATTGGGCCAGATTGCTTTGAACCGTGCGCGAGCTGGGCCAACGCATTGGCTCTTTTTTTTTTATTTTATGTGCCAAATTGTCCATCTATGCCTGTCCGTTCCTAACGCGGTACCGGTACGTGAAGAGAACTGCCGAGACTTACCTGTTCACGCCTTCACGGCGGCGGCCAGCAATTGCAAGCAACGGACAGAGTCTGGCATAGTTCGAAAGGGAAAAGGCCA
The DNA here is from genome assembly GCA_015342445.1 of Digitaria exilis. Classification (NCBI taxonomy): domain Eukaryota; kingdom Viridiplantae; phylum Streptophyta; class Magnoliopsida; order Poales; family Poaceae; genus Digitaria; species Digitaria exilis. The sequence continues at coordinate 773,878 of JACEFO010001666.1, forward strand.
AGGCTAAAAACGAGAGGCTTGAAAGGTCCAGCACTACTAACCCGTTCCAACCCGATGTCTTCGCCCTCCCGTGTTCGTGGCTAACTCGTTCCAAGCCGACGTCTTCGCCCTCTCTATATTAATCCACCCACCGTCCTCCGTCTACTTCGCACCGCAACCAAATCCCTCGGCAACCAAATCCGTCGGCAATGGCCTTGCTTCAGCTGTTCTCCTACAAGCACTACAACCCCTACGCCTACGGTTTCTACAACCCCTACGGTTTCTACACCCCCACGTTTGCCTATGACAACGAGAACTTCTACCGGCCGTTTGCATCAGGCTGGGTTTGGGAGGTGGTGATGGTGATGGAGTTGCTGCCACGACTCGACACCGTCCGTGGCAAGTACTACCGGAGGAGGATGAGGAGGGAGCTCGCGTGGCAGGAACTTGTCGACGCCCTTGATGAGCCCAAGGCGCCGGCGGTCGAGGCACAAACCGAGGCGGTGGCTGTCGACGAGATTGCAGACGAGAGCACGGTGGCCCCCGTACTCACGCCGCAGGATGCCGTCGTCGAAACAACCAAGGTGGAGCCTGCGACGGCCATGGAGGAGCCGGAACCGGACGCCACTGTCGTCGAGATCGTTGGGGAGTTCGTGGAACCAACGGAGCTTTCTGACGCAGCAGCAGAGCAGGGTGACGAGATGCTGCAGGTTGATGGAGGCAGCGTGGACGGCAAGCCAGATGCTGTGGAGATCATCAAGTCCGAACTGGCATCGGACGCGGCGGCTGGTGGCGGTTCCGATCTGGAGTGGGAGATGGTAACGGAGGAGATTGACGATGCAGTGCAAGCGGTGGCTGCGGGGCCCGAGACGTCGCGCCAAGAAGCGGTGGGGCAGGCCAAGAGGTCCGCAGATGCCAGTGTTGACGACGTGGACACGGCGAAAGTGATGGAGAAGGTGGCGGCGGCGACGAGCAGCGAATGCAAATCGGCGCGCTGGTGGAGGCGGACTTAGCAGCGGATGCTGGGTTGAGGACACTAAGGCCAAGAAGCTGGGCAGAGAGAACAATTCTACAGTTTAGTTTTTGCAAATTTGATATTATTTTAGATTGTTAGTTTTTTTTATATGGATTCATCGTGAGATTGTTTCGATCTTTTAGTTCGTTTCCAATGGATTGTATATTCATCTGCGGTTTGTTTTCGCTATATTACTTGTATAAACGGTTTGTTTTCGCTATATTGTTTCATAAACGGTTTGTTTTCGGGTCATAAACGGTGTGTTTTTTTTTTGGATTTGATGTTTGTTAATTAGCAGGGATGCTGCCAAAACGGTCACAAATATATTATACTCATGTTACATATTTTTTGTATGATCCAAAACACTGCACAATTCAACTAGATATGTTTCGCCCGTGAGCATGACGCCAGGCCTCCCGGTCTGAGAGGCCACGGCAGCGCGTCCATTGGAGGAAAGGTGTCTCCGACATGGAGTCCCTCCTCAACACCGGCACATTGTAGAGATTTCTTGCCGTCACTCTAGACCTACGGAACTCACGTGGGCGTTGCAATATGTAAATTTCCCATGATTCTGTGCAGCAATGCCATCGATTGGCTATATTATGATGCGCTCTCCCATGATCGTTCTAGCTTCTGAATCTGAGTTATGCCACGAGGTATACTTATTGCAATAGACACTCAGCGTTACATTATACATTAAAATATTTATAAAAAATATTCGATTTAATCTGCAACTCATTGGGGAAGCTTCTTTATTGCTACTTCACCTTGCTTCATCATTAGTATATGATTCGTTTAATAGAATTTAGAAGGATTAAGAGATAGATTCTTGCACAACTACGATGTTTATATAATCGTTCAGGCGGGCGCAACATTCTTAAAAATCATAGTAAAAATGACCGTATAGGCATAAATCACACAAATAATAGTACAAACATGTAAAGTGGACATTTATAGATTAATAAAGATGGTATTTGCCATTAAAAATTGTTCTTAGTCAAGGGCGGGAGAAAGGGCCCGACTCGAAAAAATGACTTCAAATGCGCAAAATACTCTCTCTGTATATATAAAATGGAAGTTGTTTTGAGGTTGTCTTAAGTCAAACTTTTTAAACTTTACCTACAAATACTTTTTTATATGTTAAATTTATAAATGTGAACATTATATGAATATAATTGTATTGAAATAGCTGTTTTCTACACGGCCGTTTACACACCATCACGTCACATTGCCTAGTCGTGTCCGTTTAATGGTTGTTTAATCCGTTTACATGGCCGTGGCCGTTTAGCCCGAATAAAGAGCTAAACGATGTGTGATAATGTGACCGACTATTCAACCGTTTAGGCTAACATTGATTGAAACATAGTTTTATAAAAAAAATATTTTACAGCAAAACGTATAAGTCAAAGCTATATTTTGGAGAACGTGTCAATGTCATAAGGGCAGTCCCAACCCTCCAGGTCATCTAGTGTCCATAGAATTTATTAGGGTGCCACATAGGCAAAAATCTGATGTGGCAAAAGAATTAATGAGGAGAGAGGGGAAAATTGGAAGAAACTGGGTCGCATGCACGACACCGTTTCGGACGGAGGAAACCGGCGGATTTAGCGTTGGACTGGACGACTCGTTTCTCCCCCCCCCCCTAATTTCCTCGTCTTCTCGATCCCATGCGCCGAGCTCCTCTTCGCCATCATCTACCAAAATTAGTATCGAAACTATATTCTGTCCTATCATGTGAGACTATTTAAATTAACATGTATTTGGTATGAAAATGCTATCTATTATATATTGTAATGCTTCTAAATCAATATTTTTATTTCTTCCAATTGGATGGCCGAATGCAATTTTACATCAACCATGTATGTGTATGTGTGTACTGTGTATTGATGCGAATGTAAAAACTACACTGTGTGTGGTCACACAACATATTTGCCGTAGCTGATCCGGATACATGCACAAGGGTAAGTAATATTTCTTATGGGAGGAAATTGCTATAGACACCATGGGTTGGGGAGGTAGTGTCTACCTGCACATTAAATACTCTCTCTCCTCTAGACACCACCTATAGGCACCATGGGTTGGGACTTGGGACTACCCTAACGACTTCTTTTTCTATACGGAGGGAGTACCCAAAATTCAAGCATCTTAGTCAGAGTATCTTGCATCTCAAATAGATTGCTAAATGCTAATTAGATTATTAAAGTTGATTTTACCTCTTGATTGACTTTTGTTATGGTAAAATAGGCATTTTAGTCCCTAAACTTCGGTCTCAGGGTCAAGTTTGTCCCTCAACTTAAAAAATGGTCAATCTAGTCCCCCAACTCTTGTTTTTGGGTCAAATTGGTCCCTATGCTTACATTGAAACCAATGTGAAGTGTCCTTTTTACCCTTAGCTAGGAGCAACACTGCAGGAGAATGGCGAAGCATGTGTAGTTTGCTTAGCTATAACGGATCTAATAAAAATATATATGCAATAGCTTCATACATATTTTAAAAAAAGCAACTAAAGTTGCATTTTAATTTTTGCATTTTAGCTTTCCTCCTCCCTGCGGTGTATCGTGGCGGTTGAGCTGTTTATGGAAGAAGGGTACTGAACCTGCGGATGTCAACAAGCTATCGGGCTATAACAGTAGTGGTGTTTGCACGCTCCCAGAGAATCGCAGAGCTCCCAATGCCGTGTGCAGGTCTGAGCACACCAAACGCAACGTTACCGGTGGTGCTGCCAGAAACCGGTGGTATGCTGTCCAGGTATTTTCATCGAGGGCAAAATGGACATTCATACGGGTCTTAATGCACTGTGCAACACCACATCAAAAAAAAAAGATAGGTATGGCATCAAAACGAAAGTTGGAGGACTAATCCTTTTGAAAGTTATCGTCTTCTTGCCATTTCCAGAACCTGGCCTGCTGCTATAGGAGCATCTGTTCCTCGCCCAAACATGATGCCATCCAGCTGCCGCTCGAGTTCATTGGTGCTGCTGAAGCTCATCAGCAGGCATTGTTACAGACCCGTTGTCAGTTGGTGAACAGCTCCAGGAAGAGAATGCAGCGCCGGTCCTAGGATTTTGAGGGCCCTGTGGCGAATCCATCGCGAGGGCCCCTTTATAGTTTAAACCTTATATAAAATTTTATAATATATATACTCTTGCAAAGAAAAAACAATGTAGGCTAAAACAATAGTATCTTGATTACCTTATATTTGTATCCACAATATCCATTGCTTCTCATAAAAAGACACTTCTTCGGACGTTTCTCGATGCAAAATCATCTAGGACAATATTAAGATCAATAGTTTCCAATATAGCCCTCTCGATGGCGCACATAGCTAAGCCATTTAATCTTTCTTGTGACATAGTTGATCTCAAATAGTTCTTCAACAACTTCAATTTTGAGAAACTTCTTTCAGCCGAAGCTACAGTCACAGGTATAGTTAAGAGGATTCGATAGGCAACCGAAACATTTGGATAGCAATCTGTAGCAATAACAAACTCCTGAATCTCAAGCGCTGACATCACAGAATCTCGTAAAGACATTTGCAGCACCTTTAACTCCTGAAAAAAATCATTGATCTCAACATCGAATGAGTTCTCATGAGAAAATGTTTCAGCAAAATTCTTGCAGTTCAGCCAAAGATCAACTTCATCCAAAGATTTCAAATTTTCTGAGTTGAACAAGAACCCAAATATATTATCAAATTGTTTCAGTTGTTCAAATCTAGTAGTCAATGAAGCAATTGCAGCATCAATCATAACAATGAAGTACTCCAATCTAATGAGTCCACAGCAGACCGTTGTATTTCCTCGTCTTGGTCATCTTGTTCATCAAAATGTTTCTTTCTCTTTCCTTGACGTTTTGTACGAAATTTTGGCTCTACATCCATTTCAGATGCAATGGTTTTTGCTGTATTCATACTAGAAGTGAAACCTTCATCCCTATACTTCTTGAAATATGATATGACACCATCTATATGTTTGAGAGTAGCATCTAAGCTTACAATTTTAGATTGCAACTTCTTGCTCACCTTATTTATAGAGAACAAAATGTCGTGCCAAATAACCAAACCCACTAAAAATTCAAAATTCTCAACTGCACTCACCAATGATTGACATTCACTTACTGTCATCGAGTCACGGTCATCAGTTGCAGCCTTCTCTAGCGCTTTTAAAGCTGATCTTATTTGAGGAGTTTGGAATCTTATAGCTTGAACACTTTTTATTCTGCTTTCCCAGCGTGTATTAGACCATGACTTAACTGTCAATCCTGGGACATTGTCCACCAAAATCTTCCACCTTTTGGTAGACTTTGCAAACAATGTGTAGATCCGCTGGATGATACCAAAAAAAGAAATAGCATGCCTGCATTATTTAACAAATGGTAAGTATTATATGTTTCTGAAATCAGTGTATAATATAAATAGTAGTTTACCTGCTAGAGTTTCCCATATCAGATAGAGTAAGATTCAGACTATGAGCTGCACACGGCATGTATAGTGCTCTTGGATTAATTTCAAGCACACGGTTCTGAACACCTTTGTTTCTTCCCTTCATATTCGAACCATTATCATAGCCTTGTCCTCTCACATCATCAATATTCAAATCAAGAGAGGTCAATGCCTTCTTTAGTTCATCAAAGAGACCCAATCCTGATGTGTCATCTACCTTCAAGAACTCTAGGAAGAACTCCTCTACCTTTGGAACATTCCTCGACATATTGACACAATGAATAATTAGAGTCATTTGTTCTTCATGGCTCACATCTGGAGTACAATCTAAAATCACAGAAAAATACTTGGAATCCTTGATAATCTTTAGTATAGTTTGTTTCACACAATCTGCAAGAAGGGAAATCATCTCATTCTGAATTTTGTGCCCAAGATAATGATGATGAATCTCACTATTTTGAATCCATCTAATATGGTCTTGCGTCACAGGATCAAATTCACCCATCATTTCAACTGTGCCCAGAAAGTTACCATTGTTAATTTGATATAGCTTCTCATTTGTCCCTCGAAAAGCTAAATTCTGTTTAGCAAGAAACTTGACAGCAGAAACAATTCTTACTAAAACTTGTCTCCAACGCTCTCTCTCCTTTGCAATCTCTCGTTGCAAATCATCATCAATTGTTTTATTTTTGCTCAACCTCAGTCTAAGTTCATTCCAAGTATTCATGTTTTTTATATGCTCAACACTCTTCTCATGTTGCTTGAGTCTAAAACTGAGATGTTTCCAGTCATTCATTCCATCATTTGCTAGCAAACTACTGTTCTGACTTGATTTGAACAATTTGCAGCAAAAACAAAAGACTTTATCCACATGTTTAGAGTAAACCAACCATTTTCTATCAACCACCTCATCATTGCTTAACTTTCTAGAGTAGTAAGCATATGAAAAACGTCTATCATGAGAATCTGTAGGGAACTCAAGATCCAATTCTCTGATTGGCCCTTTTTCAATCAAAATATCTCTACCCTTATTATCAAGATTCTCCCAAGTTCTAGGATCATAGATATCATCATCATGCATAGAAGCATCTTGCACTTGCACATCATCAATTGAATTTTCAGGTTGAGAGGAAGGTTCTAAATTTTCATCATCAGGAATTGCATCTATTGGATTATCATCAACCTGTTGCTGCCCTTCTTCAGTAACAGGTCCATCTACTACATTATCATCAGGCATAGAACTACTTGATCTTGGAAAAAATTTATCTAAAGCACCTCTTTGTGATTCAATAAATTGTTCTTCTATTTTTTTCGTTTTCTTTTCTCAGCCCCAGACAAATGCTTCTTAGGCAACATTCTTAAATTCTACAACCTATAAATTAGAAAAAAAAATACAACCATATCAGCAATTGGATGCGAGAGAGAGACGACAATTGGATGTGAGAAGGAGAGTGTACTATACTGTACCGTGGATTGGAGGCTAGCCTGGAGAAGTGGAGATCGATCACTGAATTGATCAGATCGTGGACAGTGGACTGCAGTACTACACTTGCGTGAGTGCCTGATGAACTGTGGCTGTCAGCTGTGTACTGCCGCTCCCGCCTGTTGGCCTGCCGCCGGGCGCCGGCACGGCACCGCGGGACGCCGAGTCGCCGACGTGGTCGCCCAGTGTCGGTCTCGATTCGATCGAGGAGACGAGAAGACGAGCAGTCGAACCGTCGAGCGCAGGCCCCGAATCGATTGCCGATCGCAGCACCAGTCCCAAATCCCCGACGTTTTGTTTCTAGGCTCGGCTCTTGATGGGCTGCGATCAAATGATATACAGGCCGGCCAGTATACATGTACATACTTATGGGTCTGGACCCCTTCCGACCTTGGGCCCTAGACGGTCGCACATGCTGCCCTACCCCTAGGGCTGGGCCTGAGAGAATGGGCCGGCAAGGTCGCAAAGGATGAAGAAGCCAAGCCCACGAGTGTTCGGCCCATAATGGGTTTCCTCACTTGCATGTGATGCCTGGGCCTGATGGCCTTGTAATGCTTTATAAGATCGTGTAGGGAGAGGGGAGAGATCAGACAGATGTAAACAGTTAACTTCTTCCTTAATCATTCCTCCTTCTTCCTCTCCAAGCTGTTGTTCTTCCTCTCCGCCTCTCCTCTGTTACCTCCACGAGGCTAACAATTGGTATCAGATTCCATCGATCCTACGGTTCCTCCGTTGTCCCACTCAAATATCCCACCGGTTGTTCCAGCATCGGGTACGGTTGAGCTCTCCGATTGGGCTTTTCTTCACAAGCTCCGTTGGATCTCGTAATTCCCTCCCTCGCCGGAGCAATTTGTTGAGTGAGTAGGCATCCTGGATTCCAACCCCTCCCACCAGCACTTTACCCGATTCCAGCTTCGTCATCAAACCATGAACCCAGACACCAAGTTGGTGCTCGACGAATTATCTAAGCTAGGCAAGCGCTTCGACGAGGTGGAGTCCAAGTGGGATTCTCGCTTTGAGGAGCACGAGACCAAGTGGGAGACTCGTTTCGCCGAGCGCGACGACATGTGGGAGCGCAAGTTCGCTGATCTCACAGTGGTGAACGACGCGCGCGTATCCGCTCTGGAGCGTGCTGCGGCGTCGATCGACAACTGGCGCCCAGACATCAAAGGCACGGTGGATACAGTCCGGCTCGAGGTGGGCAAACTGAGCAAGCACTGGGAACGCTCGGTTCTGGATCGCAACGCCCCCATCCTCGAGACGGTGAATACGGCTGCAAGCGCCCATCTGCTGCGGGCGAAGCCGTCTGGCCACATGGGCACCGCGTCGAACAAGTTCCACGGGAGGATGTTTACGGTGCTGTTACGACCGTATAACATCCCCCGGCCAAGGGTACGTCTGAATTTCTAGATCCATCCTCCTGTACCTTGAATACCCAGTACCATCGATACTCTACTATTGATGGTCATGAGGGGCACTCTGATTCCTTTTTGGGTCGCCTACCTAAGCTCCATTTCCCCAAATTTGATGGTGATAACCCCAAGTTGTGGCTTAGTCGTACGGCTGATTTCATGAAGTTGTATCGCGTGCCTCAGGTGTCCTGGGTTAAGTTAGCTTCTATGCAAATTATTGCCCCTGCCGCACGCTGGTTACCTTCAGTTGAACATAAGTTGAAGTCCTGTTCTTGGGAGCAGTTTGTTCAGCTAGTGCTTGATAGATTCAGTCGTGAACACCATGAGTTGTTAGTTCGCCAGTTCCTTCATATTAGGCAGACCTCTAGTGTTGCAGACTACATTGACTGCTTTTCTGAACTGGCTGATCAGTTAATTGCTTATGAATCTAGGCCTGACCCTCTATATTTCACCATGCGTTTCATTGATGGTCTTTCTGCTGAATTGAGAGTTGATGTGTTAATTCATCGCCCCCCAGACCTGGATACTGCTTTTGTTCTTGCACAATTGCAGGAGGAAGTCGCGCCTCTGACTCGTGGAAAGGATGTCAGAAAGTTTGATTCATGGCCCCAACATAAGCAGTTTGGGAGCTCTCCTCTTCTACTTCTAGCACCTCCCAAGGTCGATAAACAGGCAATTCATAATGCAGATGTTATAAAAGGAGCTGACACTGCTCGTGCTCGTCAACCTGAGGACAGATGGAACGCTATTCGTGCTCAGCGTCGCGCCCAAGGTCTCTACCAATTCTGTGCTGAAAAATGGTCTCGTGGCCACACGTGTGCTGACAGGATACAGCTCCATGCTGTTCAAGAGTTGTGGGAGGCATTCCATCTAGCTGCAGAGGACTCATCTGTGCAGGGTGATTCAATTCACGATGAGCAGCAACTATTTCTGACGCTTTCCACTTCGGCTCTCACTGGACAGCAGTCTCTTAAGTCATTCTGTTTGCAGGGTTCTGTACAGGGCCAAACCGTCAATATTTTACTTGATTCAGGCAGTTCCCATACATTTATTAGCGCTGCCATTGCATCTCGTTTATCTGGCGTGGTGGAAATCCCAAGTCCTGTACGAGTGAAGGTTGCCAATGGTGAGATTCTTCAGTGTGAGTCCTTCCTTCCAGCTGCTTCTTGGAGGGTAAATGGATATGAATTCCAAGGAGATTTGAGGGTTATTTCTCTATCCTCTTATGACATGATATTGGGACTTGATAGGCTCGAGCAATTCAGTCCTATGAAAGTACATTGGCTGGATCGTTGGTTGGCTATTCCTTATAAAGGCTCCACTGTTATCCTCCATGGTGATTTGAATGGGTTTCCTCATGGCACTGTGGTTCAACTTTGTTCTGAATAGGTGTTTGTACAAGATTCAGTTCAAGTGGAGATTCCTTCGGAAGTTCAGGCTCTGCTAGAGGAATTTGCTGTAGTATTTGCAGTTCCTTCTGAGTTGCCTCCTTCCCGTTCATGTGATCATTCTATTCCATTGGTGCCGGAGGCTGCTCCTATACATGTAAGGCCTTATAGATTCGCTCCTGCTGTTAAGTCTGAAATTGAGAAACAGATAAAAGAGATGTCGGACAGTGGGTTAATTCAGAAGAGCAACAGTCATTTTTTCTCATTGGTCCTATTGGTCAAGAAGAAAGACAATACTTGGAGATTCTACGTGGATTATTCACATTTGAACGCCATTACCTTGAAGTCTAAGTTTCCAATGCCTGTGATCGATGAGTTCCTTGATGAGTTGGGTAAGGCTAGTTGGTTCTCCTGTCTTGATCTGCGCTCCGGCTTTCACCAGATCAGACTCAAGCCCGGAGAGGAATTCAAAACTGCATTTCAGACACACTTCGGCCACTTTGAATTCAGAGTCATGGCATTTGGTCTTACCGGTGCACCGGGTACTTTTCAGTCGGCAATGAACACCACATTAGCTCCATATCTGAGGAAATTTGTACTTGTCTTCTTCGATGACATCCTGATTTACAGCCAGTCCTATGAAGAGCATCTAATACATCTGAGATTGGTGTTTGAGTTATTGGTCAAGGACCAGTGGTTGGTAAAACGATCCAAATGCACTTTCGCTCAGCGTCAAATTCATTACTTGGGGCATGTGCTTAGTGAGGAAGGGGTGAGTACTGATCCTTCCAAGATCTCGGTAGTAGCTCAATGGCCTCGCCCGGTCAATGCTAAGGAGCTTCGTAGCTTTTTGGGCCTAGCTGGCTACTACCATAAATTTGTTCGCCATTTTGGTGTGATATCCAAGCCCCTCACTGAATTGCTTAAGAAACATGTGCCTTTTGTGTGGACTCCTTCTCATGAGCAGTCCTTTACTGCCTTGAAAGATGCTCTTCGTAACGCCCCTGTATTAGCATTGCCAGATTTTTCTCAGCCCTTTGCCATTGAGACCGATGCTTGCGGTACTGGTGTGGGAGCGGTGCTGCTTCAGTCTGGCCATCCCCTGGCATATATCAGCAAGGCTTTGGGTCCCCGCTCTCAAGGATTGTCGACCTATGAAAAGGAATATTTGGCTATACTATTGGCTGTCCAACAATGGCGATCCTATTTGCAACACAGTGAATTTATTATTTTTCACATATCAGCGCAGCCTCTCACAGCTTAATGAATAGCGCCTTCATACTCCTTGGCAACAGAAGATGTTCACCAAGTTGTTGGGTCTTCAATATCGGGTGGTCTACAAGAAAGGTGTTGACAATCGAGTGGCTGACGCCCTGTCCAGGAAGTCTAGCCATGACTCCCAGTGTGCTTCTATATCAGTCTGTGTACCTGTATGGCTATCCGAGATTTTGGAAGGCTATGCCTTGGATGAATTCTCTTCTCAATTGGTTTCCAAATTGTCTATAGATCCTCTGGCGGTTTCTGATTTTACTCTACAGAATGGTTTGCTTCGTTTCAAAAAGAGAATTTGGGTGGGCAATAATCCAAAATTGCAGAACAAATTATTGCAAGCCTTCCATAGTTCCCCTATTGGTGGGCATTCCGGTGTACCTGTTACTTATCGCCGTATGAAGCAGCTGTTCGCTTGGCGTGGAATGAAAAAATCAGTCCAGCTGTTTGTCTCATCCTGTTTTACCTGTCAACGTGCTAAGCCCGACCGTACTAGGCTGCCTGGTTTGCTCCAACCATTGCCGGTTCCTAATTCAGCATGGCAAGTGGTGTCCCTGGATTTCGTGGAGGGTCTTCCCCAGTCTGGTGCTGCTAACTGTGTTCTGGTGGTGGTGGATTCTCTTACCAAATATGGCCATTTCATACCTCTTCGTCACCCCTTTTCAGCGGCAGTGGTAGCCAAAGCCTTTCTGAACCATGTGTACAAGTTACATGGCATGCCTTCGGTGTTGGTGTCGGACAGAGATCGGATTTTCACCGGTGCCCTTTGGCAGGAACTTTTCAAGTTGGCAGGTGTGGAGCTGCGCATGAGCTCGAGTTACCACCCTCAATCTGATGGTCAGACCGAGCGTCTAAATCAGACCATGGAAACCTTTTTGTGATGCTTTGTTAATGCATGCCCTTCCAAGTGGGCAACTTGGCTTCCTCTCGCTGAATTCTGGTACAACTGCTGCCCCCACTCCTCAATTGGTGTGTCTCCTTTTGTTGCCCTTTACGGTCACCCTCCTCGTCAGTTTGGAATCTCTGAGGCTGATGCTGTGGTGGTACCCGAGTTGTCGGTTTGGTTGCAGGAGCGCCAAGTAATGACTGAGTTGATCAAGCAACGCATTTACCGGGCAAAATTGCGTATGAAGAAACAGGCCGATCTGGGGAGATCTGAAAGACATTTTGAAGTGGGTGATATGGTCTTCTTAAAACTCCAACCTTATGTTCAGTCATCTTTAGCTCCAAGATCCAACCAAAAATTGGCATTCAAATATTTTGGTCCATTCAAGGTGTCCAAGCGCATTGGTTCAGTGGCATACAAGTTGGATCTTCCCTCTACATCCTTGATTCAACCGGTGTTTCATGTCTCTAAGCTTGAAAAGGTTATCCATCCTGCGATTCCGGTTGTCTCTGATCTTCCTACAAGCTTGGATATTCCTCGTATTCCTAACAGGGTCTTGCAGCGCCGTATTGGCCCTCGTGGCGACCGTCAGGTCAGTCAAGTGTTGATTGGTTGGTCTGGATTACCTGATTCATTGCCTACTTGGGAAGATTTGGAGGAGATTCAGCGCCGTTTTCCGCGCGCTCCAGCTTGGGGTCAAGCTGGGTCTCAAGAAGGGGGGAATGTTACAGACCCGTTGTCAGTTGGTGAACAGCTCCAGGAAGAGAATGGGCCGGCAAGGTCGCAAAGGATGAAGAAGCCAAGCCCACGAGTGTTCGGCCCAGAATGGGTTTCCTCACTTGCATGTGATGCCCGGGCCTGATGGCCTTGTAATGCTTTATAAGATCGTGTAGGGAGAGAGGAGAGATCAGACAGATGTAAACAATTAACTTCTTCCTTAATCATTCCCCCTTCTTCCTCTCCAAGCTGCTGTTCTTCCTCTCCGCCTCTCCTCTGTTACCTCCACGAGGCTAACAGGCATGCCCCGCAGAAGCAATGCCGTGCCGAGAGCATTTGCGACATCGTTGGCGCGGCGTAGTGGCGGTGGCACACCGTGGCAGGTCGTGTACGTGCGTGCGCCGAGGGAGCAGGCCAGCAGCAGGTGTGGCCAGGCGTGTTTTTGTATTTGCCTTCGGCCTGGGCCGAACAACTAGTCCACAGCCCACAGCGCACAAAACAGCCCATTCCAGCAACAAAGCCATTGTATTATACTTTGCTGTATGGGGTCGTCCGCCATTGTATTAGAATTTAGAAACACAAAAAGTAAATATATAAACTGTAAAGTTCTGAGCATCCAAAGTCCACCATGTGAAGCATACATTTTTAGCTATTTCATAAGTAACTACGCACATTTAAAAAAAACAATTAAAGCCTAGTCTCTAACCCCTGTGTTTTGCCTTGTGACCTTTCTCCAGCGAGCTCGTTAACAAAACCAGAAAAATAGCTACTCGGCTCATTATTAAAACTCCATCGAGCCGAGCCGAGCCGTATTGCAACCGAGCAACCGAACTCCTGACATTTTGGCCGTGTTTAGTTCCAGAAGTTATTTTAGACTCTACTATTTATCTCTCTCAGAAAATACGTTTTTCAGAAAAATTCTCCTCTAATTTTCTTCAGCTTCCTAGAAAAAGTTATTTCTCTCCGGTTTGCTTGCAGATACCAGTCCTGAACTCGGGGACAGCCTCGCCCTAAAGGCGGCCAGCTTGAGTGTCCTCCAATCCACTCCGAAGAATGTCGGCCAGAATCACGCGATCCTGTCCACCTAGGCGACGACTGCTGCTGCTAGGGCTAGCCAGCCGCCCCCTATGCCTAGTAGGTCAAAGCTTTCGGATCAACCACATCTGCCCATGCATGCCATAAACTCTCTAGCATTCGCCCCATTGCGCGCGTGTGTGCTTGGTACCCATGTTTCACGTGTTGCTTCATTCTTCTAACCTACTAACAACCAAAGGATGTAGGAGTATATGTACATGTCATCCTACCAGAAATCCTTCGCTAGGCCAAAGCTCATGCGTGACGCGCCGCTACCGAGTCCCAACGGGCACTGAAACTGCAGTGGGGGTGGTTTCAGCAAACTCCCACGCCATGGCTCACGAGCAGCAGAGGGTTTGCAAGGAGGACAAAGACGACGGAGCAGCCGATGCGCCCCCGAGTCCCCAGGGATCACGCATGGTCTCCGCCCGACATGGAGATCGCGCGTGGTTCTCGCAGGCAGTCAGGCACCACCACACACCCACACACTCACACACAACTCCAACGCTGAGCACGGCACGGCAGAGGCTGCTCGGCCCCGTTCCAACAGCGCGATCTCACCGCAGATCCTGCGATTTTTGTGCGCGCGCGCGCGGTCGATGATCCACGCGAGCGAGGTAGCTAGGGGACCCGGCCGACCTCCGGCGCACGTCGTTCCATATCGAGTGCGGCTGCGCGGCTCAGCTCGGTTCATGAGTAAACAAGCATATCTGCGCCGTGGTCCGGATGAGATGAGAGCTTTGATCTGCGTTTCTCTCTTTGGTGTGCGCCATTGTTTTTCCAACCTCTAAAAATCGCTGATTGGTGAGTGGTGTCCGAGGTCTGACCAGTCAAATTTATCCACTCATTAGTCAAACCGGTCAAAACCATGGTGTGCTGATGCCACTAGCTAAGGTTGAGGAGGGAATGAGGACACCAGGAGCACATGCCTGTGCTCATGGGGAGCCATAAACAGTCCTTGGTTCAGCAGAACGACGCAAGAGGATAGCATTGCAACAAAAGGCCGGGGGCCTAGTCGGCATCCCCACGTGTGCACATACATCCAAGTTGGGGGAAGATATACTAGACGCTAGTGACGTGCACATGCATATGGAATTCTGTTTGCAAACAGACGCTGCGCTCAAATTGTCTATATACGCGAGGCGGAGAAAAGATGACATGAAGATAGTTTTGGGCAACTGTTCTTTTTCGATTACTTTTTCTAGAAATTTAGTAAGCAGTAACTAGTGAAACAAGTTATGGCCAAATGCATGTATAGGAAATCGTCAATATCCAATGCAAGTCAAAGATGAGAGAGATAATCCTACTGTTCCAACATTAACTATTATGTATCTGCATCTTCCTGGAGACATAAACGAGTGTCGTTTTAGGTATATTGATTGATACAAGCTAGTCGCCAGAACAACTAGTGTCTGCTGACACTACGTTAGCACGTTTTAGGTCAGCTCCGTTCACACAACTTCCACGTGCCATGGCCCATGGCCAAATAACCAGGAAATGATAATATCATTACTAATCCAACTTTCAAAAAGAAATGTTCCTTGCACGCGCGGCTTGTACCTTAATTCTTTTCAATTTTTCCTTTATCAAATGTATACATTTTAGATAGTAGTAGTATCTTCGCCACAGTAGACCGACTTGCACAAAGAGCTCGCCTGGTCCCTGCAAAGGATCTCATCTACCGATTGCTCAGTGGCATTGGCTTCCATAATTCTGTTCCCGACATGCGCGCCCACGCGAAGCGGAGGACCCTCTCCCCGATCACCTCTTTCGGTGCGCCCGGCGCGTCGATGGGCTCGTCACAGCTGCACCCATGGTGCGTCGCCTCTGGGCCAAGCCAAGGCTCCCTTTCCCGAGCTGGCTGGGCCTCCCTCCCCGATATGCGCGGCTGTGCCGTGTGTTGCTGCGCTTTGGGAAACCATGTGGGCCTCCCACTTTTTTTTATTTTTTCGCTAAAAAAAACGGAGCTTGTTGCGAGCGCCTAGGCAGTACGTGTCGAGCATGTACGCGTAAACAATCAGGTCACGAGGATTAAGAGAGATCTTGTGTCAACGGATACGTGTAAAGCTATGCACAGCCGCGACAAGTGCCGGAGTGAAACCTTATTTTTTTTCCTCAAGCTCTCACAAGTTGCTGGGAGGCCAAAAAATTCTTCCTTGAAGCGATGTGATCTTGGAGAGATGCCAAGTTAAAATGGGCAACACACATCTTCAGATCTTTATAATACTCCCCTGCTTGGACCCGTGTGAGTGATGGTAATGATAGTGCCAGTGGGCACCACGCCAGCCTAATCAGCTCCCCAGATACGGTACCTCTTGAGGGACTTCAATTTCTTGGCCTTTCATTTCTCAAGCTCTCACAAGCTCTTTCCCGATCCAGCCAGCTGATATCTGCAGCATTGCCAATATATTACTAACCTCTGAATCTCTGATGGACCCAGAGCATATCGTCATATTCATGCCGCTCACTCAATGCATAGAGATCCATCTTTTTTTCACAGCAGATGATGAGCAGGGAGGGAGCCAGCGGATGCATGATCGAGCAAGGCAAATCGTGGAGTCCCCGGCACCGAAAGCCCATGCCCGGGCGGGATCCCTCTCCATCCGTCTCCCGCGCCACGTAACCGGCGGGGCACCGGGATGGAAGCGGCTGGCTCCAGCACGGGCTCGTGCTCGTGTCCTTCCTATGGCACCATGCCCACCACGAACACTAGCTTCACTTGATCACTTCACTTGTTCGGGTCTCTGCAAACTGGAATCTAGCTAGACGCAGTCATGAGTCATGACAACGTCATGCGCTCGCAGAATATGCCATCATCATGTGGGCCACTATGGCGCTAGGTCTACACGTAGTATACGTTACAGTACTAGGGAAGGACCCTCCCATCCCCTATACTACACATACTAGCTGACAGCCCCACCGTACCGTACCACTGAATTCTGCTTCGGCATTTCGACAGAGAGCTGCAAACCTGCTACAGTTTAATGCCCAAATCCCACATTCTATGGGACAATTGTGTGATGCACGAAAATGTGCAATTAGGCCAGGGCGGGCCATTGCTTTGCACAAAGGGATTCTACTTAAGGCACGAAGAACATGGGCTAATGATCTGTGTTGCCATCGTAAAGCAGCGAGGCGAGGATGAGAACATTTGGAATCTTGACAAATACTAGTTTTCTGGTCATCCGGGCTCTAAAAAGGCTTAGCTAGCTAGCAAGGCAGCATAGCAAGCCTTTCTCCTCTCATCATCGTTGCTCCTCCTTTTTGCATTCGCTGCTCTGCTTTAATGATTTCTCTGGAGGACCGTCAAACGGGGCATCTTGCAAGTGCAAGGTGCACATAATAGACGCATACACATATACTAGGTGTGATGTTGCACTTAAATTCAACAGCCTGAACGTGTTATGATTTCCAATACATTACTGAAGAGTAATTTTTTTTTGTATTAGCAAGTTATTTGGATTGAATTTAGCTTTTCGGAGACCAGCATCCAAAATTGGGTTTTTATGACAGCAGCAAAGCAGACCCAAAGGTGATGTTCCAGGTTGTGATTTGTGAATCTATCAGATGGGGGAATGCCAGCGACAAGTATGCAGATAGGGATTGGATAACGTTGGAATTTTCAAATTACACTATAGAATGTTTCATTGCACGAGTACCAAAACTATAAACTAGCTAATTTTGCAAGTACAGTGTTAATAAATTTAATGTCGATGAAACTTCCCGCTGAGACTGGCCATTCGCCAAATTTAAGACTCACGGCAGAGTACGGTTGATAAGTTGTAGCAAAGGAGAGGCAAGAATCGGTGTTTGAGCTAGGAGGTAGGGGAACGAACATGGAGGAAACATTATTGATGCTTTTGCCAAGATAGAAGGTCGCGAGACATGGTTGAAAGTAAAGAGTTGACGACAATGCAATATACGTACTATGTGATAGCTGAAAAGAGAAGGGTACGGTTAGACACGACATGAGCTAGGTAGCACGATGAATGAACGAAAAATGTAAGTCACCGTTACGGAGACATACCAAGATGTTTAGGTTCAGATGGATCACGCTGATGAATTACATCCGCCCCCACCTACTACTAAGCTAACGGTACTGTCGCATCTCGCCATCTCGTATCCCTCTCCAGAGAAGTTTTTATTGCATAAATATCGCAAAGTGTTTAGACACCCAGAATTCCAAATGAACAAAGCCAATGAGGCTGCTTTAATTTGTTAAGCCTGAGTCTCATGTACGAAGATAAATTAAGAAAGGATTTGTGATGAGAACTACGGAGACATCGCACGCACAAAAGTCTGCCACACAAGTTCACACTTTTTAGGGGTGGGCAGTAGTATATTCGAGGATGCACCGCTGCTGGTAGCAATGTAGTAGCATGAACCACGGAGCATAGCAAGAGAAAAAAAGTGCAGGATGAACAACAGGAGCACGGTACGTACTCTCGGCAGGACCACCCCCATAGAAAACCTCCGAGCCCATCTGCCCAGCCCGTTTGTGTGTGTGTGTGTGTGCCGACTGCCCAGCTTTTTGAGGCGCATGGGAGCCGAGCCGAGGTGCCAAAAGGTTTTCGAACGGTGCACGCCCTGGCCATACTACCGTAGGATGTTTCCTTCCCTCTACCCCTTTTCCCGGTTCTTTCCATGCGTCGCGGCAGGCGATGATGGCCATTCTTGTTCCCCGGCCGCTCCAGAACCGTGCGGCGGTGCGGGCTTCACCGGCGCTCGCATCGCCGGCCCGCGACGCGACGGCAGCTGCGCGGAGTGCGCAGGAGCGCAGCGCCCGACGAGGGGCTGCGCCAGCCAGTGCATGGCGGGGGGCGCTTTTGATTATTCGGGGCGTCCTTGGAGTCGCGTCGCAGCTTTTTGGTTGCCTTGTCGGCGTTCCGGCGTGGGATCCGTACAAGAGTTTGTGCTTCTCCAATCTCCACTGCACATCTATTAGTATTTTTCTGGAATTGGATTATACTGCGTGAAGCTTTAACGGCTGTTTGTGGCGCTGATTTTCCACGCCATCAGCCACTGGTGGGCTGAAAGGCTACCAAACAGCCTCTACCTTATACTAGTTTCGTGGCCCTGTTTGGTTTGATGCCAATTTTTGCCGAGCGATTAAAAGATCCTTTGATACAATTTTAACGATGACTTTAGATTGGCGGCTATAGGAGAATATCGATGACGGGAAGAAAGAGCGGGATTGGCATGATGAAAAAGAAGCATCGGATGGGAGCAAGGAGCAAGACAACAAAAAACAAGCGGCGCAGCTCGAGCCTGAAGCCACGTTTCGCTCGCACAACTTTGGGGTGAGTAAGGTGCGATGGAGTGGAGGAATGAAGGAGGGGGGCCTTATTCATGTTCGTCTGGACTAATCTGGCTAGGCTGGAGTTGTTGCTGAAAAAACCCAGCCAGCCCTAGCCAGCTTTTTAGCCCAACCAAACAAGGGTAAAGTAAACAAAAAGGAAGAAAACATAATAAAAAGTGAAAAAGAGACAAATTAAAGGTGAAAAAACGAGAAGCTATTGGTTACGCTATAATAATAGTTATTAATCCTTTCCTTTTAGCATACCTTTCACACTGTAAATTGAGAGAAATTACAAAACTGACATGTCCTCTATAGCCAAGCCTGATAGTTAGGGTCGTAATAGACATTTGTTTTCTTCCATCTATTCATTAGAAAATAGATGTATCTGTTTTTGCTAAAGATTTAAAACACTTTGGCGCCTACCAAGGAAACTGTTTCACCAGAAAAAGAACACTTAGAACCACTTTAACAAGAATCGGAGGCCTCCAAAATACTTTCTTCGTTTCAAATTATAAATATTTGACTTTTTAACATAAGTTTGACCGCTCATCTTATTAAAAAGAATTTACATACGTAGTCAAACTTAAGCCATTCTTGGATAACTTTTATTAACAAAACAACCTATACCAACGTTTTGATATTTTGCAATAAATTTTAATTAACATAAGTTCGTAGTCAAATTTAACCCATTCTTGGATAGCTTTTATTAATGAAATAACCTATAATAAAAGTTTGATAGTTTATAATTTTTTTTAATAAGACGAGTCGTCAAAGTTAAGATAAAAAAAATCGAAATGAGTTATACTAATTTGAAATAGAAGGATTATGTCCTAACTACGATACATCATTGTTGTAACGAGAAGTGGAATGTGTCGTGAACACGTTTACTTTTTAATGACAAAAACCGTGCCTGTTATGAATGACATGGCTAATGTACCTTCGTTGATATCAATATATGGAGATCATCCCATAGTTGCCATGTTTAGTTCGGCAACTAATTTCATTGCTATAGTAAATTCAAATATTTGATACGAATTAGAAGTACTCATTCCTGGATGAGTTTACGAGACGAATCTGTAAAGCCTAATTAGGCCATTATTAGATAATGTTGTGGTATAGTAAACAATCTCTAATAACAAATTAATTAGGCTCAGTAGCAAGAGCGTAGCCAGGATTTCGATATAAGGGGGCCAAGATCGTGCCGTCGCAAAGAAGGTCTACTTCCACGGCTGCCCAGCCGAAAATGCCGTCGTGCTACAGTAATATGTCATTAAATATATACTAAAGACGGTAAACTAGACTTAATAGCTTCGTCTCGCGATTTATTGTCATCTATGTAATTAGTCTATGTTTACTACCCTTAATCATGTGCAAATCGTAACGCGAAAAAAGTTTTTTTTAAAAAAAATTTGATCGAACCACAACTTAGTAATAGAAAAAAAAACATAAATTAGATGTAACAAACTAACAATTGCATGGAAGCTCCTAGGCGTGTTCAGATGGAAAAAGTACTTTTTACTTCCTATTCATCCCCCTCACATAACACGCTTCCCAGAAAATTCTTTTTTCACCTTTCCTATTCATCCCCTCACATAACACGATTCCTAGGAAAAAAAGTACTTTTTTCTCCCATTTTACTGAAGACAGCCCTAATCTAGATATACATAAACAATTAGATCATTAAATCATGGCTTTATGGGCTGGTAAGTGCTAGTTATGATAGCTTTGAGGGGATTAATATAAGCTAATGTTGGTGATTATCTCATTTATTATGAGAGTAATAGTGGTACTATATGAGCATTAGGGGGGCCAGGCCCAGGCCCGCCCCCATGTGGCTATGCCCTGCTCATTAGATTCGTCTTCGATTTCACGTCTATATATGTAATTTGTTTGTAATTAAATCATGGTTATTTCTCCAAATCCTTTATTTATACTTGATAGAGTAAAGTTTCTCCAACTAAACAGCAGCCCCTTATGTATCACAGCCTACCGTGATATTAATGACCAAACCCCCGGGAACCTTGTTGCAAAACTAATTTTTCCCTCCCTCTGCAGTTGACTCCTGTGATACTGGAATCAATTGGTAGTACGTAAGGAATGAACATCAAGAACACGGGGCATAGATGGCAAGGTTGATCCTCTGGTGGGAAAATTTCGACAGAGACTGTGTTCAGATTATGGTAAAAAGTACTGTAGCTGAAGAAAAACATTGTAGCATTTGCTGGGAAACGTATCTTATGATGAAGGTGAATAGTGAAAAGTTAGAATGAAAATAGTGTTTTCTTGTGTAATCTGAACAGGGTCTCAATTAGATTGGATGATTCTGAGCGGCACCAGGGTGAAAGAAAATGCCATTTCAGTTTCCTTACCTATGAGAAGATATTTTTGTAAAACAATAATCTACAGAAACCCCCAATTTTACATTCCTTAAACCCATGGCCCATCTTCATGTCGGGGAGTGTGCAGTGCCCATCTGATGTGTATAAATAATCACACGCGCCTATGCCCACTTCCCCCTTTCTCCCTCCCTCTTCGGCCTGCCTCCCCCCGTCCATGGTGGCTCTGGCTCCAAGCCTCCTCCCCCTACAAACCACACTCTCCCACCACACCGAGCCACCCCACCACAAATCTCGCTCCTCCCAGCAGCGCGCCCACTGAGGATCAGAGCAGCTCTCTCAAGAAGCGTCTCTAGCTAATCTCTCGCCGGGCAAGATGATCACCGGCACGGACTTCTACCACGTCATGACGGCGATGGTGCCGCTGTACGTGGCCATGATCCTCGCCTACGGCTCCGTCCGGTGGTGGCGCATCTTCACCCCAGACCAGTGCTCCGGCATCAACCGCTTCGTGGCGCTCTTCGCCGTGCCGCTGCTCTCCTTCCACTTCATCTCCACCAACAACCCATACACCATGAACCTCCGCTTCATCGCCGCCGACACGCTCCAGAAGCTCATCGTCCTCGCGCTCCTCACCGCCTGGAGCTACCTCTCCCGCCGGGGCTGCCTCGAGTGGACCATCACGCTCTTCTCCCTCTCGACGCTCCCCAACACGCTCGTCATGGGCATCCCGCTCCTCAAGGGCATGTACGGCGACTTCTCCGGCAGCCTCATGGTCCAGATCGTCGTGCTCCAGTGCATCATCTGGTACACCCTCATGCTCTTCATGTTCGAGTACCGCGGCGCCAGGATCCTCATCACCGAGCAGTTCCCCGACACGGCGGGCGCCATCGCGTCCATCGTCGTCGACCCGGACGTCGTGTCGCTCGACGGCCGGAACGACGCCATCGAGACGGAGGCCGAGGTGAAGGAGGACGGCAAGATCCACGTCACCGTGCGCCGCTCCAACGCGTCGCGCTCCGACATCTACTCGCGCCGGTCCATGGGGTTCTCCAGCACCACGCCGCGGCCGAGCAACCTCACCAACGCCGAGATCTACTCGCTGCAGTCGTCGAGGAACCCCACGCCGAGGGGATCCAGCTTCAACCACACCGACTTCTACTCCATGGTTGGCCGGAGCTCCAACTTCGCCGCCGGTGACGCCTTCGGCGTGCGCACCGGCGCGACGCCGAGGCCGTCCAACTATGAGGAGGACAAGGCGGGCAACAACAAGTACGGACAGTACCCGGCGCCCAACCCGGCCATGGCGGGGCCACCGGCGACCAAGGGACACCCCAAGAAGGCGGCCAACGGGCAGCAGCCCAAGGGCGAGGACGGCAAGGACCTCCACATGTTCGTGTGGAGCTCCAGCACGTCGCCCGTGTCCGACGTCTTCGGCAACGGCAACGCCGAGTACAACGACGGCAAGGAGGTTCGCATGGCCGTCGCGTCCCCGCGCAAAGGTAGCAAGAATAGTTTGTTTCCTTCCAATTTGTGCGGCGCTGCATATATGTATATATGTATATATATGCTCAGACGGATTCCGTTTCTGTTCTTGGATGGTCAGTTGCGGCGGACGGGAGGAAGGAGAAGGGGGAGGACTTCGTGGAGCGAGACGACTTCAGCTTCGGGAACAGGGGCGCGGCGGAGAGGGACGCGGAGGCCGGCGACGAGAAATCGGCGGTGGCCGGGCAAGGCAATGCCGGCGTGGCGGGGGGTCCCACCGCGATGCCGCCGACGAGCGTGATGACTCGGCTCATCCTCATCATGGTGTGGCGCAAGCTCATCCGCAACCCCAACACCTACTCCAGCCTCATCGGCCTCATCTGGTCGCTCGTCTGCTTCCGGTAAGCTACTCACTCACACTACTCCGGCGAGGTCTCGTTCGTAAATTTCTCTTATTAAATGGACATCGTTTACTAATCTCGCTCTTCTGATGGCATGCAGGTGGAACTTCGAGATGCCTGCTATAATCATCAAGTCCATCGCGATCCTCTCCGACGCCGGCCTCGGCATGGCCATGTTCAGCCTCGGTCCGTGCGTCCGCCCTCCTCTTCTTCTCTGGATGCATGACGCCATGCCAGCGAACCTATGGAACAGTGAGCCTTTGTTTGTACCGAGTTTTACTGACACTGACGTCGCGTGCAGGGCTGTTCATGGCGCTGCAGCCGAGGATCATCGCGTGCGGGAACAAGGTGGCGACGTTCGCCATGGCCGTGCGGTTCCTGACCGGCCCGGCCGTCATGGCCGCCGCCTCCTTCGCCGTCGGCCTCCGCGGCACGCTCCTCCACGTCGCCATCGTCCAGGTAAAAACCCAAACCCAAAAGGCCTCGCTCATCACGACCAACCAACCAACCGCACAAACGTAGCACAGGCATGCCACTGACAAGAACTACCTTTTGGTTGAATTGAAAAAAAAGGGAGAGAAGAAATATGAGCAAACATCAGCTCAAGTGGCCGGCCGGGCATGCCGATCGATATGCTTTATGCTCCCTGTGCCGGAAAAGCGTGGCACAGCTCGCTTTAGGCCCGTTTAGTTTCCCAAATATTCCCCCAAAATCCATTATTTATCTAACTTTTCCCTATTCATCCCACATCTTCTATACACATATCACTATTCATCTATAGTGTTTTTTTGGTGAACAGTGTATTTTCGGGGAATCTTTCCCCAATCTAAACACACCCTTAGCTTTTAGACTTGCGCGCACAACACAAGCAGCACACACAGCACAGGGGCGCTGAAACGCCTCGCCCTTTTTTCCCCTACTCCTCGCCGGCTCTGACTGACTATGTTCGTTTTGTTTACTGGTGACGACGACACGCAGGCCGCGCTGCCGCAGGGCATTGTCCCATTCGTCTTCGCCAAGGAGTACGGCGTGCACCCTGACATCCTCAGCACGGCGTAAGCGAAAAAAAAACACAGCCTTTGTGTTCCATCCATTGCTCCGTCTCGCTCTCGCAGGCAGAGGACGCCGAGATTCTCGGCCTTGTGCTTTGCTTTGCTTTCCTTTGCATCAGGGGTTTTGTCTCACCTGCCGTTGGCTTGCCTGTGTGGTTTGCAGAGTCATCTTCGGCATGCTCATCGCGCTGCCCATCACGCTGGTGTACTACATCCTGCTGGGGCTGTGAAAAAAGCAAGACATTGCAGGGCAGTCACAGCTCAGCGATGCCGGGTAGGAGACAGAGGAGGGGACAAGGGAGCTGCAGCGACTGCGCGTGCGTGCCGGGGGGCGTGGAGGAAGGAAGGTTATTCCGTAGGAGTATTATTCTTAGGTGTAGAGATCATGCAAGACGATTAGAGAGAAGCAAAAAAAAAATGTTTAGGGACAAGAGTTCATGGCTGGTTCCAAGGGTAGTATGTGCAAAGCTCTGGGACGAGACAATTTGCAAAGCGTCTGGTTGCTCTAGCTGTGAGGTTTGCTTTGGGTGTGTTTTCCATGGATGGGTTTGGCTAGCCTTGCTTTGTAAAATGGATGCATGTCAACTTTGATGGAACCCTAGAGCTTTTGTTCATCTTAGCGTATACTACTTCTTAGAATGGCAGCGTGTTTCTACTTCAGTGCTTCATTAACAGCATCTGACATGAAAAATTGGTCTACAGTCCGTCCTGAATAAACCCTTGTTTTGCAATTGGATTAGGCTATTCCCAGGGCTTTGAGAATAGAAGCCAATGGCTTATCGAAATTTCTAAAAGTTATTTGGGAGTAATGTCTTCTTAACCTTTTCACAAATCAGAAGGTAATACATTTTTAGTGTCACCGTGCCTTAGTTTGGATCCTTGCTAGCCAGCTAATTTAGCAAGGGTGCATCCTAGAGGACCAAGTAATTCTCAATAAAACCCTTCAAACTAATTGGATAGCAACCATTCAATTAGATGGTCCAACCTAGCTAATTTCTGCTAGGTAGCTAGCCGATTAGCTGAGTTGATACAAGGGGGGCTGACTCTTTCAAATCCTATATTACCCTGTTCTTTCAATAGCACACTAACAACAATATGACAGTGCAATATGTTGGAGTGCTACTGCATATGACCTGAAATTGGATTCCACTTTGTTTAGCGCGGACCGAATAAATAGATTCCCCTTCTTTTTAATGGTAAATAAGTTCTTCTCATCGTACATAGACAATCGGTATTAAAGGTCTAAATTGCGGCTAGCGACCGGTTTGATGGTCACACGGCCAACAAACTCAAGTAGAGTGAAGCCAATTGGTTTCGAAAAGACTCGATGTGAACGCGTGTGTTGTCTGTGTTGCTGAAAATTGTTTGTGAAGTGTGAACTTAGGGATATATAATAATAGTACAACATTTTCAGTAACTGAATTAATCAATCATTCCTTTATAATAAGACAACACCAATTTGTTGAGTCACCAAAAGATTCAAGATAGTCACAATGTATGATTTAGTTATGTTTGCATATCTTTTATAAGAGTCATAGATTATATTTCACAAAGAATATCGCTTACAATGGAGGTTGCAATGTCTTTCATTAAATTTCGTGTAGATTGATGATACTCAGAAGTTATTTTTTTTATGTATTTGTGGCTCTAGAGACGCCTCCATGGCTATCCCTCTAAGTCCAACCAAGTCCTAAAAATGCCTTCTCTTGTAACTATTTTTAAGCTTCCTCGTCCACCTCATGGCCGTCACCGCATCCACACTAGGAAATGATAGTAGAATACTAGACTCGAGCACATAGAAAAACTGTACTCCCACCTTTGTATATTTATATAAAAGGAAAGATGGACTATATAGACAAACATCATTCGCTAGTGTTTTGGTTCCCTGTGGTCTATAGATTCACACGAAGAGAAATTAAACATTTAGAGTTAGACAACTATGTGGTAAAAAGATGTATGCTGTAACTAGAATCCACCATTATGCATATTAACCTATCAACTAATGCTCCCATACATGCTAATTAGAGACGAGATTAATATAAAAATAAAACTTATAGCTAACATTTATAATTATTTTCCTCACGCTTTCTTTCATCAATTAAATAATCTAATACAATAATGTGAAGATGCATATTTATTATCTAATTTTTTTTTTGAACGATTCTAGTTGTAATAAGTTTAGTTAGTAACTTTTTTTTCTCTCATTTTGCATTTGACTTTGCATCCTCGATATGTGTTTGATATGTATTTACCTAATCCTTTTATCTGACTGAGCTATATGAACAACATGAAAGTTGGTATTTATTTTATAGCTTCCTTCGTATATGTATACACGAGTACACATGTACTACTTTTCTACAAATATCAATACAAATATTCTATTAACAATGATAGGGATACTAATTATAATTTTGTACAGTTTATAATTAACGTGGAGATTAAATCGTAATAGAGTAAGACAAAGGAACAGCAGAAGCAAATCCTATCCTCTAAAAACGTCTACTCGCATCCAAATCGTGGGTGAGCTTCACAGATCAGTTTCTCCGGTGCCGGCGGCGGAACCAAGCCAGCCACTCCACGGTAACGTGGGATTCGACGTGGACCGGGCGGGCGTATCCAACGACACGCCGGGCCCTCGGTGCGTCTCGCTACGGGATCGAGTACCCCTGCTGTCGGGCTACGAGAGGACGGTTGGTACAACGAATCGATGCTCAGACTCAGAGAGAGTGCTGGCTAACCGATGCGTCCTCCTCCAGGGTACCATGCATACTACCATCCTTCCTGCAGTCCTGCTCCGTGTCAACAACTTTTTTCTGGTGGTGCTGCTGGCTGAGCGAGTTTAGGTACATACGCAGCGAGTGATTCATGGGACTCTGTCGGCCGGTACGTACGCTGGGGAGACATGTACGTACGAGACGGCGCTTTTATCAGCAACCAACCGGGCCGAATGATCATGAGTTTTTTCTCCGGAAAAGATGATGAAAAAAGAAAACTGGGGGAGCTCGCGCAATGATTCCTCATGAGAACGGGGAATGCTTTGGCGCTAGCACGTTTGGGGGGCAAACCAAAACAGATTCGTTCGCCACAGAAATGCGCCTGCTAGCCACTGATATTCAGGTTCTTGCGTTTTAGTTGAACGCTTGTACGTAGTATATGTTTTGTTATCTAAAATTCCAAAGGGATGACGGGTACACGACATGATGCATGCTCTGCTACCCAAAATGCTTGATGCTTGACGGGTACACGACATGATACGTAGTATATGTTTTGTTATCTAAAACTCCAAAGGGATGACGGGTACACGACATGATGCATGCTCTGCTACCCAAAATGCTTGATGTTTGTTCACGTGTTTTTGTTTTTGAGATGATGGCAGCTCTTTATTTAGCAGAAATAAGGCTACTGGTGATTTATTTTACGGAGCAAATTTAAACAAGGACAGTAGGTTTGCATTTTAGCAATCATAGACGCGTCAAACCGTGCTAACTCTGTACTTGCGGTTGCTCTAGGTGCTATGTCTATTTTCAGGCCTATCATTCGAGGGCTAATTGTTGCAAGTACTACCTGCTAGCTTAAACCTCCAAATGATGCATGTACTAGCATCCACTACTTGGAACCTTTTTTTTTTTTTTTTGCGTGCACACTGTGCCACATCTGCCGACCATATGCAAAATCTCGTTTTACAGCGACACAAACAGTGTTACAACGTTGGCTTCTCGTCGTTTGGGGTCCAGTTTCGCTGCGATTTGATGCTCGTACGTACTACTCCACACATCCTGCAGTTGTCAAAAGAAAAAAAGGAGCAGCAAGAAGTTGGCCACGCAGGCGTCTCGGCATTGATCGAAGCGCCTGACGGGTCTAGTCGACCAGCCGGGCCGGCCGATCGATGGATCGGGGCGCCAGCGATGATGGCCGCTTTGGAGCCCGCGTCGCGGCGGGCACGCATGGATGGCACGCAAAAGGCAACGAGCCCGCATGATGGTGCGCCCGCCCGGAGGAGCACCGCGGCATGGCCGGCCACTCATCACGGCCACCGCGAGCCAACCCAATAAACAAACGCAAAAAAGGAACGGTGCGTGCGCCCCCCTCCCCAGCTCGCGCTCGCCTCCCGATCGAACCCGGCGGCCTTCGGTTGGCACCAGCCTTTGCCTCGCCGTGCGCGCGGGAGGGGAGGTGTGCGTGCGCTGTGGTCGCGGGTGGTCCAAGGCCTGGCGCCCAAAGCCGGGCCGGGCACCTGAGCTGGCGAGCTGGCCCCTCGCCTGCCGGGCTGCCTGCCTGCTAGTGCGGCTCGTGCTCGTGCCAGTGGCGACTGGCGAGCGTGTGGGGGTGTCGCGCTCGCGCCGGCCGGCCGCTGCCACGGCACGTCGTCGCGCGGCACATCCGTGTGCCTGGCGAGCCGGCTCGGCTCCCGGCTCGCACGTAAATAGCCGTTGGCTAGCTAAGCTAGCGTAGGAGTACAGCGTTGTTACTGCTACCCATCGTCTTGTAACCGGGGATGGATATTTTGAGGTCTCCCCCTTTTTTTTCCCTATCGCGTCGCTTCCTCGTCATGGAGAGTCGAGGATAGGGTGGGCTAGCTCCACTACTACTACCACCCTGCTGCTTTTGTCTCGACACCATGAGATCGGCTTTGAAACGAGGAAGATCTTGACCTGACGCCTCGCCCTGACAACTGACGCATCAACGGCTTGCTGTCGTGCCTCGATCGATCTTTCTGCAGACAACTCAAATCCAACTTGGAACCTTGCGCGGTGTACAGCGTGACACCGTATCATACGTACTCCTACCCCGGAGGCAAAAGGGCTATAAGGTTTAGCTGCACGGTTCTAGTACTACGCTAGTAGTAGTGGCCGTCCAACTGGAAACCCTGAATCTTTATGGGCGTGTTTGGTTCTCTTTCCGTCGCAGCCTGGCTCGCATCGCTCGTGCAGGCTCACGCGGGACAGGTCCACCACATGCAGCCATCCTTTGTTCGGTTGACGTCTCGACGCAGCCAGGCTAGAATGGAACGACGTTTGGTTGCCTACACCCACTTGAATCAGAGTGCTTTTTCTCTCTGCACGGTCCCCCATGCGTGGTCGCTGTGCATCGCGCGAGCCAGGCTGGGCGAAAACGAGCGATCTTTCCGTTCCCCGGGAGCCTGGCCGCGGACTCCTGTCAGCCTCGCGAGAGCCTGTCCCAGGAGCTCATGCAGGCTATCAAACCTGGACACTTGCATCTGGCCGGCCTGGCCCAAGTCTCGTGCAGGACACCAAACAACTCCTATCAGACCAGTCACTAGTCCGAAGGGCAACGACACATTGGCACAAGACCAGTCACTAGTCCGAAGGGCAACGACACATTGGCACAAGGGTGGCACGGTTTGCCAACTATCTTAACAAATGGGAGATTATCACTGGACATTCCCTGAATCTTTATCAGATCAGTCACTAGTCCAAAGAGCAACGACACGTGACGTTCATCACTAGGAAGCCTGAGAGATCGATCGGAGCTAAAAACACACACCACTGCAGTAGGGACTAGGGAGACGGCAAAAGATGCCAGTGTTTTCTCTTCCAAGAGTTGAAGCGATGCAACGTGACCAATGCGGGCGGCGATACATGCATGGCGCCACCCTTTTCTATCGCTTGGCAAAAGTGACGCCGCTTTAC
Organism: Digitaria exilis; assembly: GCA_015342445.1. Taxonomy (NCBI): domain Eukaryota; kingdom Viridiplantae; phylum Streptophyta; class Magnoliopsida; order Poales; family Poaceae; genus Digitaria; species Digitaria exilis. Next base: position 803,765 of record JACEFO010001666.1, read on the forward strand.
CATTTCACATGCCTGCGCCGTGCTGACCTGACCGTCCAGCAATCGAGCGCCTGCCTGAATCTCTCTCCTCCACTCCACTTGCCCCAGCCCAGAATGTGAGCACTGAGCAGTATATGCGGATCGAATCAGGACCAAACGTGAGTGTGTGTGACCTGCTGCATCCTAGCTTTATTCTCGCTATGCTGGCCGGCTAAAGCACGCACGTACGTACGAGGAAAAGCTACACGGCATGGCGAGGCAAGCCGTTCTCGTGGGCACCAGGTGTCGATATTCCATCCATGTCGTTCGGAGAATCTTGGATCCGTCGCCATCGATCTGGAGAATTGACGGGCGTCCTACCCCCGGAGTCCGAGGACGGAGCACTTTGGGAGATGTTGTACTGTGGCGTTATGATCATGAGGAGATACACCGTGCTCCTTGCTTGGTGCACCCCCACCCACACGAAAGGCTGGTTTGAGCTGAAAGTGTGCTTGTTCACTCGCTGAGTTGATAAGCTGATATCCAAGAGGGGAATGCCATGAGCGTAAGTGCTGATTTTTTAATAAAAAAATGAAAGTGCAAATTCTAAAGTGGATTAGATTAGGCCATCCCCAACCCAATAACCAGGATGGTGTCTATGGCATTAAATAGGCTGCCACATAAGTAATTTGATGATGTGGCAGAGCAATTAAGGAGGGGAGAGAAGGACATGATGTCTTGCATGAGAAACCTACAAGAAACCATGTGTACACAAGAACCAAGAAAGAAAACAACATGATAGAGAGAGAGAGTAAAGGAGAGAGAAGATATATGATTGTGCGGTAATTTATTTTCATAAAACCACATCTAGTAGTTGACATGGATGTATAGACACTACTAGATGATGTCTTGGGTTAGGGATGGCCTTAGACTATGAGGTTGAATGTTGAAAGCTGGAAGGAGTCTTTCGAAGAAGAAAAAAACTCTGAGGAGGTCGACATGGTTTTCTTTTTCCTCTTCAGATTTGTTTTTTTTGAAAAGTTTTCTTCAGTTTTTGTTCCGTCGTGAATTTGGCATCTACAGGGATTGGTAATCAAGCACATTGTTGCATTTTCGACGATATAAAGAGAAGGAGAATACATACTACATTCTTAAGCAATGGATTTTGTGGGTCCAAAATTGAATTTGGATTCTGCTGGAGCGGTACTGTGGCGGGATGAACAGTTAAGCACTAGTAGATATTTGCATAAATTGAAACACAATATATTTCATTCTAAATATCGAGATCACTAATATATGCTTATATGTGAGGTCAATTCGTTGTTGTTACGTGTATGTAGTAGTACTCCCTCATGTTTTGTGTAGACACCTCACTCATGTTATCTATACGGAATTTTAGAGAACTAGGATGTTGATGCCCATATGGAACATCCCTTGAACCTTTATGAAATCGCCGCAAGGCATGAGCCTGTATGAATGAGATATGTTGAAAATGGAATGAAACCTAGACGGCGTGTGAAACTAGTGCCGACTGGTTGCCAGCCTGATCTAATAGATTCGCACATGATCTCCATAAAATTTCAGATACGACAACCACTAGGCACTGATCCTGCGATCCACCATCGATCCAAGCGTGATCTAATGATGTGCTGCGTGCAGGTCCCATGTCGATGATATATATCTGTGCCCGTTTTCTCTTGTCAGCTTCCACTCCGCCAGCGTAACCAAACTGTAGCCAGCCAGTGGGCAAACATTTAAAAGCAGCTCTGCGCGTATGGCACCTTCGTTCCCTCACCCGTGCATGAGCTGCCAAAGCATGGGGACGCCGCCCGGCCTCCTGGGCTCGGCTCTGCACCTGTCGTCAGATCGATCGCCGGCGAGCAGATCAAACACCCATCCCCCCCGAGCTACGTACCCGTGCTCCGCGCAAAGGGACGGAGCACACTGGCCGTGCAGGCGCCTACGAAGGAGGCGACCGTGCCCATGCTCCGTTATCCACGTCGCGTTGCGCGATCACGACCGTCGTCGCGCAAGAGGACGGCGGCAAGCTGGTCGACCGATGGGCATGTCGCAGGGCAGTGCCCGAACGCGACGCGCTCGGCCACGTGCGCCGCGGGGGAGTCCAGAACGTGCAGTACCCTACTAGCGGTTGACGTGGACGTGAGACGTCTCGACGCGACGGGTCCCAGCGTGCCGGAACCCGGACGGGAGCTCGCAGCAGGCTAGCCCGTGGCGGCTTCCGATCCTCCCGCGCGACAGGAGGCCATGGGCCGACGGTGCGGGAGACGACGACGCGGCCTGGGCGGGCGGAACATGGTGGGGGCGGCCTTCTACTAGTTCTATCCATCTCATCGGCGGCCCATACCACGTTGATAGCCGGAAGCGTCCGTGGCATGGAGCTGCGCCGTGCCAAGGACACTACTGGTTTGGCGTGCACGGCCTGGCAGGCCCGTAGCTAGCTCGTGGTAGAGGCGGTTTGGACGAGCGCAAGTTGGCGCGTAGTTTCCGATGAACGGTTGTCGCCGGACGGTGATCGGACGGGTACTCCCACCGTCACCATGTACGGCCAGGTGACACGCCTTCCTCTCCAACCAGCTCGGGTTCGGGGCATCTGCACGGCACGGAGACGGCTACGTCGGCTAGCCTCGTGCGACGCTATCACGTCGCGCTCTCTCTCACCCACCCGTGGGGCAGCGCATGCGACTATGCGAGCAAGCAGGGAGCATCCCGTGTCAAGATACTTCGGCGGGCGCCGCGTTTTGATGAGCTTCTCGCTGTCTCTCTTTCTGCTCCCCCTCGTTAAATGCGGTAATATGCCTGCCCGTGCGCGCGAGGTCGCCGCGATCTGTTCCGGGCTGCCCATTTGTGCCCAAGCAACAGTGGAATTCCGGCCCGGGGAACAGGAGCACGGACTCGCTGCCACTGCCAGCGATGGGAGTTTTACGACCTGGATACAGTGCCCAAGAGCGCCACCATATCCCACTCTTGACAGTGGAGAATTTCGCTAGCGACCGAGGGAGGCATCGAGACAGTTGTATCTGCCTCTCACACGGGAAAGGGACACGACGTGAACGGCCTACAGTTGTGCACAGAACAGAAGGCGCCCATGCCCATGCCGAATTGCCGACGAGCCGATCTCCGGGTCGATCGCCTGGCCGGCCTGTGCTCAGCGGAGCTTTCCTGGAAACGGATGGCGTTCCGACTTCTGACGTCCGTCCGTGGCGCGTCGCCGTCTGCCAGGCAAGCTTCCATGCAGCTCTCAGTCGCCATGAAAGCGAGCTCCGAGCCTCCTTAAATTTTCAGGCGTACGGTACCGTCACGCAAGGTGCCACTGCAACGTCGCGCCGCGGCGCCAGATGTGATGAGAGGAGATGACTCAGGTGAGGGAGCCATGGAGTGAACAGCACGGGGGCGCGACGATCAGTCAGTCTTGTTGCTGCTGTGCTGCAGTGTCCCACTCCCACTGTTAACTTCAACATGTGACCTGCACACGCCTGAAGCGCTTCAACTCCACACAGACTCTTTCCGGCATTGGGGTTTTCTGGATGGCATCATGCCGCCTATGCAATGTCAGAACGTGTTATCTGCGGCGGGTAGGGATAGTGATATCGGGAGCACAGTAAGCGTGCTCAATCAATCGGAAACCTCAGGCCTCAGCAGTAAATCAATCCAACCGCAGCGATCAATCATCTGGGCCCGCATTTTCTCCACCTGCACTAGATATACCGGCAGAAGAAAAAAAGCCGGGATGCGCGGTGATCCATAACAAACAACAGCTAAAACTGGAAGCTCCAGACACAAGATGTTCGTGCATATGCAACAACTTAACTCTATGATCACAAAGGAACGTGGCAGAACAGTTTGGCAACTCGAAATGCCGTGCTGTGCTGGCTGTCAGTGCGGTACACGATGGGACTAAATCCGTTGATCTTTTACTAGTGCCTACGTAACATGCCTAGATACGAGATAGATATATGGGGCCCATCATATGAGCCGAACCCAGCAGTGTATTCACGAAAGGGCAGGAAGGCAAGGCAGAATCATTCTATGCAACGAAAGAGGCTGTGCAGAGGAACTGACGTAAACTGTGCTTCACACCACTCGCAGAAATGCGAAGCGTCTAGTGGAGGCGCACTATCCTTGCAGAACATAATTGTGGCAACTGACCAGCGACGACTGACGCGCGTCTAACAAAGAAGAAAAGAACATAGCCACATCCTTTTGAGATATTATCTTATATGCGGGCACTCTTTTGGTCGAGCTGATTTGAAGGCCGGAGTTGAAAGAAAACGAACCTGCTTACATGGAACGCATACCCGGGGTTCCTTTGGCGTCAACTCTGGATATCTCAGGACTCAGGCTATAAGTAATAGTCAGATCACAGACATATGACAATCCACATATCAAAATTCAGCAACTATTATGATTTCAGAGTCTTACAATAAAACAAACACCACTTCCACAAGCATAAGCGTGATGGTTGGGATTTCCACGCTTCAATCATTTACGCTGAATGCAATATTCTTGTCAATCATTGCAGGATCGATGTGGAAGCCTTACAGAAACATGACGAAAGAATAGCGGCAGCTAATAGTGTGGCAGCTCAGCTTGACACACAGTGACGCTTCATTAAACGTGAACACTTGGATAAATATATTTGGAGGTTAGTAGCTTCAAATCAGCAGAAAGGTATCCCACTTTTTGTGGGACCTTGGATTAGAATAGGCCAAATGATTATAACCTTGAATCAAATGTTCAGTGTTTCTGCGATTGCATCCTTAAATCACAAGTAAGGATGCATGTGGCTATGTGGGTACCCGATGATATTTTCTGGTTCAGGTACCCGATGACGCTTGGATAATTATGGTCGCATACCATTCTAGATCATTCCTCCTCATAAATTAATCATGTCGAATAGTTTTTGGGTGGATCCACTTACCTAAAATAATTAGGACTTGAGTAATAACAAAGAACAACCATAATTATGTAATAAAATGGACAAGTCTTTGTTTTATCATTCAATATTTCAGCAAGAGGTTGGTCAGTAACACAGATCCTTGGTTCGGGGCGTTTATTTGTTAGTAAATGTTGCTATGATGCAGCAAACAACTATATAACAACTCCCTTTGTTCAACAAAAGTGCGGTTCGGCAATAGTGCTCAATTCCATGAGAGGCATCTGATTTTTATTGACATTGTCTATGTGACACAGAAAACAAAGGAAATCGGATATGGATACCTTACATGCTATGCTCTGGACAATTCCAATAAAAAACCACCACCTTTCATCAGACTAAACACATGCGGTGAACCTGTGCATCTAGATCCTCTGATAGCCATGTCTCTCCTAATAAGAAGGGAATATAACATCACATTGTTAGAGGAAATATTTTCTATATTGCCACTCTAACCCTAGAAGGGTGAGATATATACAACACTACATGGGCCTCTATATGGGCCAGGCCTTATGGGCCTCTATACACTCCAACACCCCCCCACAGTCTGAGCTACCGACGCAGCGGTGCTGAGGACTGGACAAGAAAGAGGACACAGACACAACACCCCCCCCCCCGCAGTCTCAACTAGCCACTGGTTACATTGAGACTGGACCGGAACTCAGAGAATGTCGAGGAGGGTAGTCCCTTGGTGAAGATATCGGCGAACTGGGAGGTGGTCGGGACGTGGAGGACCCGAACCTGCCCGATGGCGACCCGGTCGCGAACGAAGTGCAAGTCGATCTCCACATGCTTCGTTCGCTGGTGCTGAACCGGGTTGGTGGAGAGGTAGACGGCGCTGACGTTGTCGCAGTAGACGAGCGTGCTCTTGGTGAGCAGGCTGTGGAGCTCCGCCAAGAGCTGTCGTAGCCAGGACGCCTCAGCCACGCCGTTGGCAACCGCGCGGTACTCCGCCTCAGCACTAGAGCGGGAGACCACCGGCTGCCGCTTGGACGACCAGGAGACGAGGTTGCCGCCGAGGAAGACGGCGTAGCCTGAGGTAGACCGACGGGTGTCGGGCCAGCCGGCCCAGTCAGCGTCGGTGTAGACGACGAGCTCGGTGGAGGGGGACCGGTGAAGGGTGAGGTCGCAGTCCACCGTGCCCCGAACGTACCTCAGCAGGCGCTTCATGGCAGCAAGGTGTGCCTCGCGAGGGTCGTGCATATGAAGGCAGATCTGCTGGACTGCGTAGGCGATGTCCGGCCTGGTGAAGGTGAGGTACGAGCCCCGGCCAGACTCCGGTAGGCCGTCGGGTCAGCAACAGGAGGGCTCTCCTCAGCCGAGAGATTGCCCTGGGTGTCGACTGGAGTGGCGCAGGGCTTACAGTCAGCCATCCTTGCTCGCTCCAGGATGTCGAGAGCGTACTATCGCTGGTGGAGGAAGAGGCCGGAAGGACGGGGCTCCACGGTGACTCCTAGAAAGTGGTGGAGCACGCCCAGGTCCTTCATGGCGAACTCCTGCTGCAGAGAGTGGATGATACTCTGGAGCAGGGGCTGACTGGACGCCGTGAGAATGATGTCGTCGACGTACAACAGCAGATAGGCAGCCTCGGTGCCTCGGCGGAAGACGAACAGCGAAGTGTCCGACTTGCACTCGGTGAAGCCCAGCGAGGTCAAGAACGTGGCGAACCGAGAGTACCACGCCCGGGGAGCCTGCTTCAAGCCATAGAGTGACTTGTTGAGGTGGCACACCAGATCGGGACGACTGGTGTCAACGAACCCCGTCGGCTGGCTGCCGTAGACGGTCTCGGTGAGAGTCCCGTGAAAAAAGGCGTTCTTCACGTCCAGCTGGTGAACCGGCCACGAGCGTTGGAGAGCCAGCGAGAGAACCGTGCGCACGGTGGCCGGCTTCACCACTGGACTGAAGATCTCGTCATAGTCCACACCAGGCCGCTGGGTGAAGCCGCGAAGGACCCAGCGAGCCTTGTAGCGCTCCAGAGACCCGTCAGCCCGGCGCTTGTGGGTCCAGATCCACTTGCCGGTGATGACGTTGCCACCAGACGGACTCGGTACGAGGTCCCACGTCTGGTTGGCAAGAAGGGCCGCGTACTCCTTCTCCATCGCGCGACGCCAGTGAGGGTCAGCCAGAGCCTCGCGGACGGAGGAGGGTACCGGAGAGACCCCCGGCTCACTCTCGACGGCAGAGAGAGCCACAGGTCGCGAGACGCCCGCCGCCCGCCGTGTCACCATGGAACGGGTATGGCCAGGATCCCGATGGACAACAGGCAGGTGGTACACGTCCGGATCGACGCGGGAGCTGATCCGAGGGCGGGCTGGCGGTGGCGGGAGCGACGTCGTCGGCCCCAGCACCGACCGTTGCCGGTAGACGTGCACAGCCTGCCAGGAGCGTGTCGGGAAGCCCGGGGGCACGAGGGGGCCTGGTAGATGCTCCGGGGCCGCGCGGGTCGTGGCAGGGGATTCCGGGGCCGCGTGTGGTACGACCGGGGACTCCGGGGCCGCGCGTGGCACGATCGGGAATCTAGGGCCGCGCGTGGCGCAGCGGGGGGCTCCGAGGCCGCGCGTGGCACGGTAGGTGGCTCCGGGGCCGCGCGTGGCGCGACAGGGGACGCCGGGGCCGTGCGTGGCGCGGCGGGGGGCTCCGGCGCCGCGCGTGGCACGACGGGGGGCTCCAGGGCCACCCACGTGCCGGAAGGAGCCATCGGGAGCGGTGACACCGGACCAGGAACACCTGTAGAGGGAGGATAAATAGAAACTGGTGGTGGAACCACCAGGTCAGTCGGAAAGAGGGACTCCAGCTCAGGGTCGGGAGACGGGGTGGTAGAGTGGAGTAAGGAAAATCTGACTCGTCAAAGACGACGTGCCGGGAGATGAGGATACGACGGGAGGTAAGATCAAAACAGCGGTACTCCTTGTGATCAGGGGAGTAACCGAGAAACACACAACGAGTCGAGCGGGGCGCAAGCTTGTGAGGAGTAGTAGCAGAGGTGTTAGGGTAGCACGCGCACCCGAAGACACGAAGGTGATCGTAGCTGGGAGGAGTACCGAAGAGAGCATGGTGTGGAGTGGGGGCAGAAATGGCAGTGGAGGGGAGGTGGTTGAGCAAATAAGTAGCTGTATGGAGAGCCTCAGCCCAGAATCGGGCTGGAAGAGAGGCCTGAATGAGAAGGGTGCGAATGACATCGTTTGTGGTGCGAATCATCCGCTCAGCCCTGCCGTTCTGGGAAGAGGTGTACGGGCAGGACAGACGCAGCTAAATCCCATGAGAGAGAAAGAGGTCACGAGAGGTGTGGTTATCAAACTCACGACCATTGTCACACTGAGCAGCCTTCACAGTGCGACCAAACTGAGTAGAAACCCAAGCAAAGAAGTGGAGAAGGGTAGGAAAAGCATCAGACTTTGCTCGCAAGGGAAAAGTCCACGAGTAACGAGAAAAATCATCCACCACCACCAAGTAATCTTTATAACCAGAAATGCTGAGTACAGGAGATGTCCATAAGTCATAATGAACAAGATCAAAACCATGACTTGCATGCGAAGAAGAAGAAAAAGGAAGTCGAACATGACGACCCAACTGGCACGCATGACAAAGATGCTCATCCGGTGCCCTAGTACATGGGAGACCTGTACTACGACTAAGACGGGCCAAAAGGTCGCGGCCGGGATGACCGAGCCGACGGTGCCAAGTCGTGGAAGTAGATGTGGTGGCGAAAGCAGCGGATAAAGCAGAAGAAGTCGATGTCGGAGCAGCGGAAGACGGGAGGCGGAAGGTGTAAAGGGGTCCCGGGCTGTCACATCGGAGGAGTGGGCGCCGAGAAGCCAGATCCTTCACAGTAAGACCAGAAGAGTCAAATTCAACAGAACAAAAGTTGTCGGTAGTAAAATGACGAATAGAAAGAAGGTTGTGAACCATCTGAGGGGCAACAAGAACATTGGAAAAACGAAAAGGACCAGGAGCAGTGCCCACAGAAGTGACAGGAAGACAGGAATCATTCCCCACCATGATTGAAGAAGGACAAGAGACAGGTGGGGAGTGGACGGAAGAAAGTATACCAGGATCAGGGGTCGTATGGTACGAGGCCCCCGAATCGGCGATCCACTCGGGGTTGCTCGGCGGAGTCAGGCCCATGGTGCTGAACGACTGAGCCAACGCTGCCTGGTCCCATCCCCCAGGCCAGAAAGGAGGCAGGCTGGGCTGGGTGGGTGGAAGCCAAGACGTCGGGCCCGACGGAGCAGGTCCCGCAACCAGAGCCGCAGGCTGGTTCTGAGGTCGAGGTCCGCCGCCTGGAGCCGGAAACGGCCACATCGAGATACGCCCTGACCACGGGTTGGAGAAGGATGGCCAGGGCGTACCCCCAGGAGCGGGAGAAGAGCCGCCAGGAGCAGGCGGAGCCTGTGGGCCCCGACGTCCTCCACCAGAGCCAACACTGCGACCCCCTCCCCGGCGACGTCGGCCACCACGGTTCCCCCCACCCCCGCTCGGCCCGGGGGGAGGAGCACCGAGGAGAGAGGTGGCTGGCAGAGTCGCAGGGGTCGGCGGAGAGGCCACGAGTGCGGTGGAGGAGGACGAGGGAGTCATGGGCGCCTGGGGACGTCGTGTGAGCTCCTTCAGGACAAGGTCGTCCCGAACCTGCAGGTAGGAGGGGAAAGGCCGCTGCCTGGTGATCCAATCCCGTATGTGGTCGAAGGTGTCGTTGAGGCCACGGAGGATATGGAGCACCAGGAGCCGGTCCTCCACGGGGCAGCCAAGGTCCGCAAGAGAGTCGGCCATGCTCTTCATTCTGCGGCAGTACTCCCCGACGGAGAGGTCACCCTGCTCGAAGTTGGCGAAGGCCGCACTGAGCTGAAGGGCACGAGTCTCGGCATGCCCGAGAAACTGGTTCTCAAGGGCCAGCCAAGCAGCACGTGCGGTGCCTCCGAGAGTGTTGACGGAGTCCTGGAGATCCTGGGCGACGGTCCCAGAGATCCAGGACAAGACGACGGTGTCGAGGAGGTGCCACATCGTGTCCCGTACAGCCTCAGGAGTGTCGGTGAGGATGTGGTCGGTGAGGTGGTAGCACCGGAGAGCCATGAGCACCTGATCCCGCCAACAGTTGTAGGAGGTGGACGAAGAGTCGAGGACAATGCTAACCATCCCCCGGATGTGCTGGACACCAAGGGCCTGTAGGTGGAGCTGGGTGACCACCGGGTCCGGAAGATGGCCGCGAGAGACCTCGAGCAGAGGAAGGCGTGAAGAAGAGGCACCGACGGCGGTGGAGGGGATGACGAGCTGCGAGCTGGAGGCGGGATGGAGGTAACGCTCAGCCTCGGCAACCCGGCGAGCGAGAGCGTCTGCGGTGGCATGCTCATGCGCCCAGGTGGCAGAGGCCGCGCGAACCCGCTCCTCGGCCGCCGCCGCCTTCGCCTTGGCCGCACTGAGGGCAACAGCGAGGGCCGCTTCGGCCGACACGGCCCCGTCGGCGACCTGCTTGCCCGTGTCACGGAGAGGAGGACGGTCCGCTGAGACCGCTGGGTCGAAGACCCGCATGGCTCCGTCGAGGGGGAGGGAGCCCGCGTAGCCGCGCGGGCCCGCGGTGGACGCGAGGCGGGGGAGGCCCACCGGGTTGGCGAGACCCGCCGCGGTCGCGAGAGTGGTGAGCTCGGCGTAGTAGGAGGCCGCGAGCTCCGGGGTCAGGGGCTGGGGCTGCTCGAGGGCAGCAGCCGCGCCGGCCGCGGCAGCAGCAGCGCCGGCCGCGCCATGCGGCAGTACCAGCGGCAGGGGCGGCTGCAGCGGCTGCAGAGGCGGCTCCTGGGCTGCGCCAGCCGCGCTGGAGGCCTCTGCGCCTGCGCCGTCGATAGCCGCGGCGGCGGCTGCAGAGGCCGCGCCAACGGCGGCGGCGTCAGATCCCGCGCGCTGGCTGGCGGCGGCGGGTCGTCGGGGCGGCGGAGAGGAGGTAGGAAGGGGAGGGAAGGTGGGGATGGCGGCGCCGGCGCCGGCCTGGAGAGGTTGGGGCGGCGGCTGGGAAGGGAGAGAGGAGAGAGAAGCCTAACCCTAGCCTGATAACATGTTAGAGGAAATATTTTCTGTATTGCCACTCTAACCCTAGAAGGGTGAGATATATACAACACTACATGGGCCTCTATATGGGCCAGGCCTTATGGGCCTCTATACACTCCAACACACATGATATGCCATTTGGTATAAACAAATTAGCCAAATCAGTATGTCTCTATTAAAATAAAGTCGCACATCAGATGAAACTGATTTAAGCAAAGACTGACAGTGGATCTCTATGGCAAACAGCAGAATGGCAGATCCGCACTGTCGAACAGACATTTACCACCAGCTCAGATAGAGTATCAGCTGATGGGGTCAGTTGAGTCGTTGAGAAGGATGCAGACATAGTACTAGGGCAAGTGACGAGAGAAAATAGAAACACGTAAGGGTTATGGTTAAATGCAGACATATCTGTGCACAATCAAACCTTTCTTTAACAACTAAAACTGGAAGACGATAACAGCAAAACAATATATGATGGTCTGGCTACAACAATACTGTTCAGTGTTATCAAAGAAGCTAAACATCATGAACTTAATTGTCTTCTCCCTCCGTTCCAAAATGTAGGTCGTTTGACTTTTTTAACCTCAAGTTTAACCACTCGTCTTATTCAAAAAAATTTGTGAAAACATAGTCAAATTTAAGTCATTCTTGAATTTTTTTTATTACTAAAGCGAGTCATAAGAAAAAGATATTTTGCATCCTTTGATAACGAATAAGACCAAAGTTCAGAAAGGGAAAATCGCATGAAGTATGAACAATGAAGATATATTGATTGCTGGGCCTTGATAATGGTAGAGGCCCATCACAGTTCACAAAGGACACAGAGCTGCGACTAGCTTCTAATTATAAAATTTAGAAATTAGTAATGGCCAAGACTAAACCACCCTATAATAATTAGTCCATCATTCAAGTGGGGAACAACTGCAATTAGAGTACTATTAACCAAGAAGTTAATGATCCCTTGTACAAACAAGTGGTAGAAATGCCTGCCGTCACATGATAGACAGTTCGCTACATATGTTTGTTTAAAAAATGTATTTGTGATTCAATCACATCTGATTAAAAAATTGTTTTTGCATATACACCGTAATTGTTGGCAACAGCAACTGTCTGGCAGTTGGCTGCCACGGTGAGTTCTCAACTCACCCAAACACACACACACACACACACACACTTGGCCGGAGGTAGGAGATGACAGGGCACACACACAACACTTTGCTGGTGGGTTTTTGAACTGAGTTGAGGTGCCTTTGCTTGCTGCCCTCTTGTACAATATAAAGAGAAAATACTCTACTCTAGGTACATACTAGGTATGAGTGGAAATACCAACTCATGTACTCCTACTAGCTATAGACTAGATACTAGTACTACAAGCACTCTATGTACAAGACTACTCCAAGGCATGCTTGCCCTGTCAAAAGAGTGTCCCTGCTGCTGCCGTGCTGGGCAGTGGGAACTTTGCACCAACTCCATTGACTTTGGCTGATTGGGATGATTATCAGGGGGGCAGGACAATTATATATCAATAATTAACCAACCAAAAGCATCGTCCATATTTCTAGTTTACTACATAATTATGAACCGTCCATCATGTCATCATCATTGCAAGTTTACAACAAAAGAAAAAATAGCAAACCAAGCAAATCTAAACAAGCAAAGTTTGTTTCATCTACAACAGGAATATATATTCAGTTTACCTGATCTTATTAGTATGCTAATGTGATTTAACCCATGACTTTTGGGCGCCATCCAGCAATAACATCCTCTTGCAGAGCTCGAGTTTTGACAAAAGAATCCATTGAGAAAATTGACTGCAAAAGAAAATTCAAACGTGCCAATAAGGATAGAATGCCTGAGGCCAACTCCTTAGGAAGATGTCAAACAAAAGGAATTTATAAAAACAATGATATCGAGCAGCAAAAGGTACTATGCTTCCATGCCTTGCTAATACTTCTAAAAGGCGAATTTTCAGTGGTGTATGTATGCATTATTTATAGAATAAATTTGCTGCAGGAAATAACTAGAATAGTTTGAGTCAACAGACTTGGATTCATGAGGCATCTCTTAAGCTCCCCAATCGCCCGCAAAACACTCAGCTTAGTTTTTCACTCCCCCATAATATGTTTTTTCAATCATGATCTGTACCAAGAACATACAAACCACGGAGGACAGAAATGCCATGCAACTGGTAAAGCACTGATAAGCTGTTTGGTTCAAGGACAGCAGGTGAAAAATTAATTGAACTTGAACCTTGAACTACCTAGTTACATTGTTGGGAGATGTGCAAGCTTACTAAGTGAAAAAAGGGGGTCAGTTTCAGGTTCAGTTACAGGTCAGTCCTAAAGGAAAAACAACATACCTTCATGTATTGTTTTACATGTGAAAGCGATTCTGGAACAGACCAATTCTTGTAATGATCCAGAGCTATCTCCATGTGATATAGTTTCGGGCCCAGAGAAAGATCAGCAGCAGAAACTGCTCCACCATTAATAAACGGACCCTGCACCGAACAGGCAAACAGGATCTCAATACAAGAACATAGTGAATTTCAGACAAGCACAGAAATGACTATTAAGTTATTAGATAATAAATGCATACTATAATCATTAAGCCCACAAAAAATGGTTCTCGTGCAGTAAACAATCCTCTCATACAAACTGAATGTAATCTATGGTATTCATAACAAATTCAGCTTATCTCATAAATCTTGCTAAACTGAAATTTATTTAATCTAAATTCTTGACTCAAACTCTTATATAAGTTAAACAAAAAAGGCTGTTCTACTTCTGGTTACTGATGGTTGGCAAATGTTATTTGAAATTAACAGATCTAGATAAGAGCTGATATTATATTAAATATTTTCACATTTGCAGACTTCAAAGTCATTTTAGAAGCTCAGAAAGGTATCCATATTCTGCCAGAACTAGTGTTATTGATGAGCTGCCTTAACCATTTTAGCATGCAATGCAGCAGAATACAAAGCAAAGTTAGTGCTACCGGTCACAAATGTGAGTGTCATATGGGAAAAGGGCCAATATCATCTATAATTTGTATATTTGATACATGTGACATGGGGACTTTGGATATCAGCTGTAAAATAGCACCAGTTGTCGGGATTTGAAAGGGGTGACCATACATAAGGAAAGAAAAAACAGAAAAAAAAGAGAAGGGGCTAAGGATAGTGTATTTTTTCGATGTCTCTGACCAATTACATGGTATAATTCATGCAATACTGAACAGGAATTTGTAAAATAAGTGTGGATGTGGCAAGTAGAAGGGCCAAATACATGGTATAATTTATGCAATATTGCACAGCATTAGTTGCAAGCAATCATGTAACATAACAATTGCCACTAAGCCACTTACATTATCCTTTAGATAACTATCAAACGAAGTCAGCTCATCAAGTAGTGCCTGTTCTGTTCCATCATTTGGATCTTTGCTTTTGAGGAAACCAATGAACGTGGAAAATATTTTTGACCCTCTGCAACAAAATTTACGGACAATAATTATGATGCCAGTATTAACATTACCGCCAAGTATTATAACAAATGAACGGAAGCTAACAAAGTTGCAGACAGTCCAAGAGACCAATCAAACAGTGGGTGTGCCAATGCAGTCACTGATATAATAATGCATAAATACCAGGTCAATCATTTACAAGGCTACTTATGACAATAAAGAAGCATGACTACCAGCACAGTTACATTAAGTGACAAATAAACATGAAATGTAACATTCTGTATGCTTAGTCATATATACATATTATGCATAGAAAAAGACTGAAACAGATAAGGGCATAAGAGAAAATTAACTGAACAAAGAGCCCTTACAAGAAGGCAAAACAGGGTAATATATTAGGGCACTGGAAACATCACATACATCAAAGCTTTGTCTGGTGGAGTTGCCAAGGGTGGTTCAGGGTACTTCTCCTCTAATGCTTGTGTTATAACATCAGAATCAGCGATCCATTTGTCCTCAAGCTTCACGATAGGAACCTTACCTTCTGGATTGATTTCAAATAACCTGACAAAGCAAGACAAGAATGACAATTCAGGGCCGTTGAACAATGAAGCCGAGAATATCCACTAAAAACTAAATTCAGAAAGATTAGTCTCGCCGTGCAGATAGGTACCAATCAGGTTTATTAGCTAGATCAACTAGCTTTAGATCATATGGCAGATGCTTCTCCTCTATTGTCAACAAAACCCTCTGTGTGAAAGGACCTGTGGTCAACATGTGAAATAAATGACAGTGTAAGGTGTCTCAACAGTCAGAGCATAAAAAATCGCAATGCAGGTAATCAAAAAACCATAACTTATGATGTTACACTTCCGACATCAATGAGACTATGGTTCACTCTCTTCCATTTTGGGAATACCAATGCTGCCCACCTTTTTTAATCAGACCTTGCAAATATCTACTTATATTAATATGATAAAATGGTGATGCCTAAAATTAAAATAATTTCCCCACGTGAGCTAAACATGTACTGCAGAGCAACTTTTGCTGTAGCAGGCAAATATAAAAATAGGTATCTGAATTCCGAACGCAGGTAATTCTATCAAAGGAACAGGTATCTACAGAAGCCAGTACTCCCAGTATAAACAGTTTTATTACACACAAATAAGGAGCTCTTTCACTCTTAGTGGACCAACACTCTTATCATATTTCATCAATGTTTATAGATGGCATAAACTGACAACAAAAATTGAAACAGATCCCAATGCTAAGTTATTAAAGCTTAACAGCTTAAGCATAGAGACCCAAGCATCTATAAGATCCAAGCCCAAAATTCACGGAGGCTTAAACACATTGTAAATCCTGAGAAACTTAAAATAAGGCAGTGAACTAAAATTTATCTTCGGTAAAAAAACTAAAAGGAATCGAAAACAGATCCTGATGCTAAGCTGTTAAAGCTTAACTGCTTAAAACATAACGAGACTAAAACATCTATCGAATCCAAAATTCATAAAAGGCTTAAATACATTGTAATTCCTGAAAAACTAAAAGAAGAGCAGGGAATAAGGCAGCAATTCAATTGATCAAGAAACTGAACTCCAAAGACCACCTTCACATATCCATCTCCCAAAATACTACAACAATATTAGCATCCACTGTCTCCACACTGAGAAACAAATAAATCAAGTTCTCCAAATGAAAATGGATCATAATAGCACACCTTGCGATTTTCCAATGCTATGGTTGGCTACATGATTAAGAAAACTTGCATGGTTTAAGTTCTCCTCTCGATGATGGCTCGGACAAGGACACCATGTGAAATTTTTTCACAAATTGCGTAAGTGCAGATTGTTGGACGAAAATTAGATAGCCAACCTGTCTACTGTAAGTAGTGAGATAAAACCTATCAGGCTACCAAAAAATTTATTCCACGCCATCCTAGATTTTTTTCCTTTTTTAGATTGCCATCCTAGATTTTTTTTGGTACAAATTAGGAGTACACACCTATTTATAGACAACTCATGACTCATACTCGCAACCTACCAGGCTACCATCACTCTAAACGTGAAATGTTCCCGAGCAGGCTACCTGGCACTGCAGCTCGAGCCTCAAGCAGAAAACTAAACTCAGAAAGATCTTCCCGAATCCCAAATAGCGGCCAGCACAACCTGCATTGTCATCACAGCTACCTCGCATCCTATTGCTACCAGGAGCCGCGCGCGCGCACACAAAATCAGAGATAGGGAGGAGAGCTTACAGTCGCCTAGGCGGCCAGGGACGGTGGTGGACTCCTTCGCACAGACTTCGACCGGCTGTGCCGAAGCGCGGGCCGCGAACGTGCGGCGGAGCCGGGGCGCGGCAGGCAGGAGGCGCCCGCAGCCGCGGGCGCGGCGGAAGGTGGTGGCGAGGAGCGACGAGGAGGGGCCCGCGGTCGTGACGGCGGCGGCGGCGGACGTGCCGCGGAGGAGGACGGCCATGCCTAGCCTAGCTCGCCGGAGCCCGTCGGCGCGGGGGGAGGATGCGGCTCGGTCACACACGAAGTTGGGGGGAAAAGCGCGCGGCGAGCGGCTGTGACCCGGGGGCAGAGAGAGCTTATCTTCGTGGACCCTGGACGTCCTGGTGCTGCGGTGTCGTGCGCGCTTCCAGAGGCTTCGTGTCGCGGCCCTTCTATGGACGGAAGTCTCGGACTGCCAGATGCGGGAACTTGGGCCTTGGGTCAAGGATAGTGCTTTTTTCACATTAGTGTTTTGTTCGGTTTCTCGGGCATCATTTCTAAGCGGGCCAGTTTTATATATGGATCGAGTGAATCTATACATGTCCCTCTATCTATCTAGACCTTATGGAATAGGATGTGTTCTATGAGGTCCGACTCGTGAAATGGTGCTAGGTCTTTGAGGCATGGAACGAGCCAAATCACGTTGGAGTTCAAACCTTTAAGGCCGAACCGAACACACAATTTTCCTTGGGTTGGAATTGGCTCCAGCCCGAGATGTTTCATGTGGTTTGGAACTCATTCAATGGCCTTCCAAGTCGAAACGAACAAGCCCTTAACAGGCTACAGCCTATGGGGAGCATCATCATCATCTCAACCTATGGGGAGCATCATCATCTCTCTTAGTAATAGTCCAACTGTTTCTCAAAAGTTTCTTAAAAAAAATGCTTCCCAAAAAAGAAAAAGTAGTAGTTCAAGTGAAACCATAAAACATCTAAAAACAACTATTATAATAAATTGAATCAACTATAATGTTGGCTAGAGATCGCATAAAAGTTCCTCGTAGCACGCAACCTCGTCGACTATAAGGGCTTTGCGAAGGGGTTGTGAAGTTTGACCCACTCCTCCCTAGAGCCGACGATATCCTCGCCATCGCCAACATCCTCCTCGCCTCACAGTCGGCCCTCCTCTCAGCCAGCCCGAGCCAATTGCCGCCCTGCAACTCCCGCCCGGGGCCGACCCCGATCAAGTGAGTAGGTCGTCGTCTCCGATGCCTTATGGCGCCTCGCGCTCCTTCTCGGCCTATGCAATCCACACCCAGGCGCCGAGGTGGTGCTCCGCCTCGTCAATGACGCCTTTTGGCATCCTCTAGGGATATTTAACTTTTTACCATTATAACCAATCACCACTCCTCAGTAGCACTATTAGAAATGTTCTATATCTATACCAGTGGAGAGAGAAAACCTATAAGTTTTTACCACTTTCGCTGACGTGGAGTGCCAACTAAGGGTCCAGCATGGATCCGAGCCACACAACGTTGGGGAAATGACCTTCTTGCCCCTTGGCTTTCTATTTCCCCACACACCCTAGAGAGGGGGCGTTGACCTCGACTTCCCTCCCGATCCCATCGGGTCTTGGCACCGACGACCGACACCACCACCCGCCACCACCCGTCGCCGCGCACCTCCTCCACCTGGCACGACCTGCTGCTGCCTCTTACCACCACCTGTCGCGCGCCTCCTCCGCCTGCTGCCACCTCCGCCTCCCACCACCCGTCGCCGCCGCCATCTCCGCCTGCCACCACCTGCCGCTACCACCGCCTGCCACCGCCTGCTGGGAATAGGGCTCCAAGGGCAAGAGAGTCATTTCCATACTATTTGGTGACCGGGATCACCAATGGATTGGGCTGTTGGCACGCCACGTCAACTAAAGTGGTAAAAACATATAGGTTTTCTCTCTTCACTGGTATAGATGTAGCGACATTTCTAAAAGTGCTATCTGAGGAGTGGTGATTGGTTATAATGGTAAAAAGTTAAATATCCCCATCCTCTGCGATCCATCCTCTGGTTGTTTTCCCGTAAAGCTAACTGTAGTCCATTAAATAAGTTGATATCTTAGGCACCCCAATAGCTATCCCCCGGTGATGAAAGATGAAGGCCAGCGAGGCACTGTTACCTCATGAAGGGGAGGCGCGACGCACGAAGATGAGGAGACACTATGGTGTCAGCGTCCAAAATGATTTTGGGTGTTTCATTTGTTGACTTTATGATGTAGCGTGGGTTGTTGCAAAAATGATTTTGAGATATATCAATAGCTGAGTCTTTGGTATTTCATTTGTTGATTGGTAGCATTAGTGTGTTTCCTTTGCTAATTTTCTGATGCAGCGTGGGATGTTTCACAAATGATTTTGAGATGTTGCAATCGCCGAGTCTTGATGTGTTGAAATGGTCCCTTTTATGTGGTTGCAATAACGTTTTCTTAATGTTTCAGCACATTTCTTCGTATTTTTCAAGAATGAATGAGTTCTTTTGTTCTAGATGTTATAATGGTCCTTTCTTGTTGTTACAATATGTTTCCTTAATGTTTCAGCATATTTATTTGTACTGAATTTATGACTCATTTAAATAGATTGTTTTACCCTTTTCACGGATTCGAGACAATATCCTTCAACGAGTTCTCTTGTAAAGTACAACGGACTAGGACTAGACCCGTTCAACATAGATGTCTAGCGCCCGAATCGGACGTGTGGATGCTACCAGCTCCGTAAAATAAGTGTTGCTTTAGCATTCAAATTCTGTCTTACAAAGATCAAACGAAAGCAACACTCTCTAGTGAAATAAAACGTGTGGCTTGGGTCCCATTTAGCGAAGAAAACGAGCGGACTCCAGACCTACTGGAAGTACATGTACAAACAAACCGTGAAACCGATCAAGTTTACCGATGTTCAGTACAAAGATTTATTGACTGTACAAACAGGGAATGAGGTACACAAAGCTAGCTTCTGCTAGCCGGATATACTGAATGCGTGAATCATCCATCGATAAGTGAAAAACATTGCTAGTAGTATTTGACCTTAAGCACGCGAAAGATCGTCGTCATTATTGGCTACCACCGTGAACGGGTGGGCACCTGACGCAGGACGCACCATCTCCATGTCGCCAAGGCCCTTCTTCTCCTTGTTCATCTCCTGGTAACGCTCCTCGGCCTCCGGCATGCCCCCCATGATCGCCTTGAGCCGCAGGTTCATGTCGTCGAGGCGGTCGTAGACGGCGTCGTTGGTGAACATCCCCTGGCACACCTTGCAGATGGTGTCCCAGCTCTCCACCAGCGGCATGAAGATGATGACCGCCGACCCCACCGTGCCCCACGCGATGGCGATCGCCGCCCACAGCGTGAAGTACCCGGTGCTGTACTTCCCCGCCGGGAGCGACAGCACCGGCCACAGCACCACGATCACGGCCGTGAACGCCACCCCCCACTTGACGATCCACCGCTTCGCGTGCACCAGCCGCTCCTCCTTGAGCTCCTCGGCCAGCTCGTCGTCGGCCGCGACGGACTCCACCGTGGTGATCTGCCGGCTGCTCTCCCAGTCGTAGCCCTGCGGCCACGCCACGCTGCACGCCGCGTGCACCGCCCCACCCAGCAAGATGGACACCAGGTTGCCAGCCAGCATGGGCGCGTTCCGTCCCGTGCTGTCGAGGTCGACACGCCCGTACTGAACTTTGGCGACCGTGAGCCACACGGTGATGCCGAGGACGCAGCCGGTGATGCTGCCGAGGATGGCGCCGATGGCGTTGGCTTTGCTCCACAGCAGCAGCAGCGCGATGGGGATGACGGCCGAGCCTATGATGACGCCCATGGCGAGGTACATCCATCCGAGTGAGACGCCGACGAGGTTGAGGATGACGGCAAGGACGCCCATGAGGCAGCCGAACACGAGCACGACGGCCCTCGACACACGGAGGATCTGCTTGCCGGTTGCGTCCGGGTTGATGTATGTTCTGTAGATGTCGTAGGTGCAGAGGGTGGACACGGCCACGAGCTCGGCCGAGCCTGCAGAGGTGACAGCCATGAAGAGCATGGTGAGGAGGAGGACGGAGCCGAACTTGCCCATCAGCGCCGTGGCCGTGGCCGGTGGGACCAGGCCCTTGGCCGCCTCCTCTGCCGTTATGGGGAGGTCGAGGGCCAGCGCGCCAAGCCCCAGCGAGGTTGCCAGCGAGAATGGCACTGCAAACCACACCAGCCCGCCCAGCAAGTACCCCTTGTGCGTCGACGATGGCCGCGCCGCGATCGCGCTCATCCAGTAACCCTGCACCGTTGCATAATAAACGAAGTTGATGCATACCATCTTGAATGCAGATGATCAAACTGAAGAAGTAAACGTGACTAAATCCGTGGCTGCTTACATTGTCGACGAAGACCGTGCCGAAGTTACCAACGATATTGATGATGCCGAAGACGAGGCCACCAGAGCTGAGCATGGTGAGGTAGGAACCCTTGAAGTTACCATGGACAGGTCCACAAGCCTGGTCGGAGTGCGAGAGAGGAGCCGAGCAGTCCCGCGCCGCGCTCGCCACGGCGCTGAGGTGGTCGTGCACGATCCGCGGGCTCCCGAGGCGGTGGCTGGAGGTGTACACGAGGAAGACGAAGACGACGAGGACGACGTGGACGACGACGGAGTGGATGTAGCTGGCGAGGAAGGTGGCCTTGAGCCCACCGGCGAGCGTGTACACCACGACGCCGAGCGGGATGAGGAAGCTGGCGGCGTACACGTTGATGCCGGTGAGCGCGTTGGCCACGGCCGAGCCGCCCAGCAGCAGCATGGCGGTGACGATCACGTTGGTGGTGAGGCAGAACACGAGGAACACGGCGTGCGCCGCGCGGCCCCACCGGGCGCGCACGATCTCGCACACCGTGTGCGCGTTGGGCGCCTTGCGCTTGATCTCGATGGCCATCACGCCGAACAGGAGCACCTGGATCGTGGCGCCGCTCGCGTACCAGAACGGCCCGCTCACGCCGTACTGCCACGCCACGTTCGAGCTCTGAAGGATCGTTGCCGCCCATGTCCACTGCTCGATTCCACACTCTCATTAGCTACATTTCCAGCTGCTGGTAGCAAGTGACCGAGGAGCGAGGAAGATGACAGACAAATGAAGCTGGGGAAATCACAAGTGTTAGTAAAGTCAGTATGCACCTGGGAGACGATGACGCTGGCGATGAGGCCGGTCTTGACACTGCGTCCAGCCGTGTTGAACCACTCCGAGGTGTGCTGCGATCCCACATATCGCTTCTCTAGCCAAACCTGCAGGAGGACTCCAAGTTCTCATTATTGCCTTTCGTATAGATATTTCCTTTGAATTCAAACAACTTGGATATTTTTTTCCCTTTGTTCTAGAGAAGCCCTTAAATGGAACACGTTAGCTACAAAAGAGATACACGCACAGAGTCGGAGGAATTCTTCGAGTTTTCCCCCCTTGTTTTAGAAATCTTGTAGAAATTCATATGGAACAAGCTTTTCCTCGAGAATTCCATAGGATTATGTATAAAGTCAAACACCTCTTAAAACTGCATGACTGGACTGTTTGTGGCCTATTTGGCTAGCATGAACGAGGACAGGGGACTATAAACATAGGGAAAACGTAAGCAATATTTGTTTGCTGGAAACAGGAACTTCTCCTAAAACACATAAAGTACTTAAGCTGGAGCTTGACTTACTATTACTGAGAGAAATTCTTTCCTCCTTTGGAACATAGGATGGTAGGAATGTGAAAACATGAATAGAAAAAACATGATAGCTGTAAAACAGAGGATGGGTGCATGTTGGAATCCACAAACAAAAAAGTAAGACACTCTTTTCTGATTTTCTCTTAAAGCAATTTCACATCGATAGGCGTCGCTATTCTGAAAAACTATGTTAATATTTTGCCATGATCAATGTATATATTTACAAATATAAAGGAGTGTTAAATCCAGAATGGAATTCAACTAATGTATCAACTTGAACCGGAAAAGGTACTCCCTCCATTTTAAAGTATAAGGTGTATTAGGATTTGAAAAAGTCAAACTTTGTAAATTTCAACCAACAATTTTTGACGGAATAATTATGACCAACAAACTAAAGTTGTATCAATAGATTAGCACATCCCACGTATTTTCAATAAGAGCCCTTTTACAATGATTGGCCGGTACTTTTAACTAGAATTCTGAAAAAATAAATAAATAATTAGTTGGGCCCATTTTTCTAGAACTTGGTCCCACAATTTTGGTACATTTTTATGGGTACTTTTAGGTACTAACATATTTTCCACAGTTAGATTCTATATCATGGTAGTATCATGGTACTTGCCAATCATTATAAAAGAGCCAATAAGAACAATGAAATGTTGTAGAGTAACTTTTGGTCAAAATGTAATTCTAAAAATTTTCTCAAATTTTAATAAATCTTACAAAAAAATGAAGTGAGTGGCAAATATATTTCCTTAGCAAAAGAAAACACCCTCGAGCCATAAAAGAGTGTTGTGTTTGGGTTGTGTGCAGTCCACGCCATTTAATTCTGAATACCAATATGCTTTTCAATAGTTCTGTGGTATAGTTAGTTTTATTGTAAAATATAGTTCAAAGTATTCCAAATTTGCTACAATCTATACTGGTATTTACTTCTAAATTAATGCTTCGGTGTTTTTGTATTGATGTAAAAACTTCACCCTGCTATAAATTGGAGTGAGTATATTTTACAACGTCATCATTGTTTGGTTAGTGCAATTAATTCTTTGACCAATTAATCATAGAGATGGTGGTTAGAGATAATCATAATAAGCTGGAAACAACTCAACATGGCTATGTTGAGTAGGGAAAATACGTACATATAAAAAAATGAATTAACATGTATCTAACTTGTAAAACCAATTACGGCCAACTGTTTGTTTTTAGGACCTTCGACCTATAATGTCCCACCAACTAAATGACTTTGGGCCCTATCTCCTGATTGTGAAATACAGCTGCAGGTCCTATTATTGTGGTTTTTTTTTGTGTGTCTAGGCAAAAAGGAAGGCCTATTGTTTTATTTTGGCATATACTCCCTCTGTTCGCGAGTATATGACGTTTAGGATAAGTAAACAATTTATTTTTCAACTAACTTGCTTGTCCTAAATGGCATATATTTACGAACGGAGGGAGTAGCAATTATATGCAATAGTAATGATGATGGCACATGAGAACAAGTTTGTGCAATTAGCAAAGCATATAGTTGCTACTGTTTTGCCGTACAATAGACTGCGGCAACTAGGGCCTAAACTTAATTTGTTACACAGCTTTAGTATCTAATACTAAATTGTCAAAATGAGCTAACTGCTATTGACTTTTTTTCTTCTCAGTTCATAATGATTAACATTGCCCGTAAGATGGAGACAATCCAAGGATACGGGCACTCAAGTGGTCCTATTGTTTTATACTAGTATAGATATAATTATATATATATGTTCCCAATTGTTAGTCATGGACTTTGACACATAAATTAACCTTAACTACACCAATAAAAGGAACCACATGCGTCAATGATGTTTTGCTGTAGCTTTCAAAAGGGAAGCACAAAGACAAACACAAATTTAGTACGAAAGCTTAGCTTTCACTTTCACAATGCAAAGTCAATTATCAGTAAAAATCTTATATATATGGATGGTGGCATAGTGCTTATGCATATTATCATGGTGACTGTTGCATAAAGAAAACCAATTGCGACTTAAAAAAAACAATACAAAGTCAAATCCAGCTGCACATGCGGCTCGTTCAACTCGGCACGCAAGAACAGGCCCATATTTAGTAAAATGGAATCAAGCCACACAGAATCATTCTATTTCCTGCAAGTCAATTATTCATTTTCTAAGTCCAGATATCAAAAGCACCTTAGATTAATGTCGATGTGGAGTCTGATTCTATGTTTGCAAGAATCTCCACTGCATCTCCCAATATTGTGTCATGTCTGGAAAACACCATCTAACTAACTCTGCAACTTGTTTCTCATTCAGATTCCTGAGTACCACGGCGATTTCCATAGTTTTATTTTTGCAAATTCATGTCTTATCTAATCTCTTGTTGGATCATAAAAAAATGTACCATCAATCATATGCATGCTAGCAGAGTAGCAGTGGCCATTTGCGTGCGCAATGTGCATACTAGGTGCTAAGTGGGAATTCTGCAACCAGTATGTTCAGATTTCAGTCTCAAAAAATCACTGGAGGAAGAAGAACCAAAGCGGGAGTCACGGCTGAGATGGAGACGTTGATGAGTACTGGTAGTGTAGGATAAGGTAGACAGGTAGTACCAGGAAGGAGGTGAAGAGCGCGAAGAAGGCGCCGAAGCCGAGGACGACGGCGTACCCGACGGCCTCCGCCAGCACCGGCTTGCCGCCGAAGAAGCTCCCGTCACGGCTGCACACGCCGTTCACCACCGAGTAGTACTCCCCGCCGAAAGCCAGCCCCGGCGGAGGGCACGCGCCGCCAGCCATCGTCGTTCTCTGTATAGCAGGAAATTATAAGGGAATCTAAAGATCGAGCAGCTAGTCTGCAACCAACCAACGACGCAGGAAATTAGAGCTGCAACTGATGATACAACGATAGTAACAGGACAAAGGATACCTCGCTTGGTCAGTCAGGTCCGTGGCAACGAGGAGGAGGAAGATACAGCGGCGGAGGCACCAAGCGACGGGACCCAGCGCCACGGAAGAGCCGCCGTACATAGGCTCGGAAGAGGATGGCCGCGCGCGATCGCTGTCGGGAGCACTCGCCAACAACTCCCCAGTTGGGAGAATCTTTGACTCGGCTGATACTGAGCTGTTATTTCAGCGGAGAGAAAAACGGGAAGCGAGATCCCGATTCCCGCTGTTCAGGGAATTAACCGTGGCACGAATCTTTAATCCTGGCCGGGATTAAAAATATAAAATTTATGATAGATACAATAAGAGATCGGGATTCATTCTGGGTCAAGAGCTAATTTACTAACAATAGTGACACCAAAAGACAAGGAATCAATCCAATAGTCAAGAGGTGGGGAATTATTCCGGCTCTCTTGATGCATCCATCACGAATAAATTAGTTTATGACCCGTAAATTTCTTGTTATATCTATCATTCCGGACCCGGATTGAATCCGATGGAACCGAACAAGCCCTAAAGCGCCTTCGTTCCCACCAGACCGCGTCTCTCTCCCAAGTCTCGCCGGACCGCGGAGAGAGTACCGCGCGCGGCGCGGCGATTACCGGAGAGCTCTGCTCTGCTGGAGCTTTATTTTTTTTAGCCGTAGCACGTTTTTCATTTAGAAGAAGAGAAACAGTTACAAGGCTCGATATTGGTCATAGGAAATGACCCATATAGAGCAGCCACAGGTTTATTACACAATAACAGATTCACGACCAAAACGGTAGCCAAATTGTTGAGCAAACACCTGTAAAGAAAAATAGGTCGCCCTGGCCCAAACGGCTGCTTCTTCAACAATCTTTGTGCACTAACTGTTGCGATGTTTAGACCGGTTGCTCTGCTGGAGCTCGTCGATGAGGGCCGTGGCGCGCTGCCATTCCATGTTGCTATGCGGTCTGAGGTCCCAGGCTCCCAGCAGCTTCCCACTCGTATCCGCTACGAAGTACTACCTCCGTTCTTGAATATACGACACCATTGGAGAAGCATGAAGACAAGGGGCATGGCACATGCTGTCCGCGAAGCCGGACGTCGGGGCCTCGAGGGAGCACGGCGAGGGTGGTGTGGGAATGTCGTCGTGACGAGTTTTTTTTCATGACTTTGGTGGAGTCAGTCCTTATGGCACAGGCCATCTACGCGCTGTCGGTGCTCCTCTTCACTCAGAACACGCTAGATAGGATTGACCGCCACCGCAAAGGGCTATTCTGGTCCGGCACCGCAAAGTGCAGCGGAGGAGCATGTCAGGTGGCGTGGGAGCTCGCCTGCCGGTCCAAGGATGACGGAGGGCTGGCGATCAAGGACCTCGTGGTCCTCAACAAAAGCAAGGGTGAGGACTACCTGTTCGCGACATGCCCTCGGCTTGCCCCCCTCTGGGACCTCCTCCTCCCGGGCAGGACAACGCGGAGTGGCAACAACCGTCTTAGGAATCTTACCCCCCATGGCCACTGGCGCGACTCATACCGCTGCCCTGGCCACCCTATGGACTCTCTGGAAAGCCAGGAATGCGAGGGTCTTCAACGCTGAGACTCAGGACTGCTACACCATCGTTCCCAAGATACATGAGCGCATCAACGTCTAGGTCTGTCGGGCCCCTCGCCGACTGGACGTCGAACCCCTCAAGCTATGGTGCCAAACTGTTGTGAATGTAAATTGAATTAGAGGATCTCCGACCCTCCCCCTATCTCCCTCTCCTTGGGCATAGTACCCAGCCCAAATTGTAACCCTCCTTGCCCCCGTTGATTCCTCAAAAAAATATTTTATAAATCATTGGTAGCATAAGAACAGGGGGTAAGTATAACAACACATGCCGGCTTTTCCCCTAAGAACAAGCTACCTTAGCTAAATTACAATGGGTTCTACATTAGAATCCCTACCTTCGTGCACAAATTACACAATCAAAATTACAAGCGAGTTTGTTTTATCACGCATGGGGGCTCGATATCTAAAATTGATGAATGTATTTGGAAAAGTAGACTACGAATGAAAATCAAAGTGTTCTTGTGGCAAATTCACCACGGAAAATAGCAGGCTGCGAATATGCTTAAGAGAAGAGCAGGGAAGGGCGACCATCTTTGCTCTCTGTGTGGAGCCATAGAAACAATTGACTATATCTTTTTTCTTGTCCATTGGGAAGCGCTCTGTGGGGTGCTGCATAAGGGATACCTGGAGTTGGGATGGTTTCCCCACGTGGCCACGTCGGTCTCTGATCTCATCGAGAGTTGGCTCTCCAATAAATTTGATGTCCATAAAATTTCTTGGCTTATTCATCTTTGCATGTTTTTGTGGGCAATTTGGAGAACTAGAAACAAAATGACGATTGAGAGAAAGTTTCCCAGATCTCCCTATGAAGCGCTTTTGTATGGTGCCTCCTTTTGCAGAAGTGGGAGATCCTGCTCAAAGAAGGAGATCGAGACAAGCTCGGAACTCGGAAGGGTGATGCGTCAGGTGCTGTCCTCGCTACATAACCTCTCAATGACATGCGCGGCGGCGCCCCACCCACAGATGAGGCTGAAATTTTACCATGCCTGGTGTCATGAAGAAACTCTCAATGCTGTAATAGCTTCTGCCGCTCCATGGCTTAGTTTTCGGTCTTCAGCTTAAGTGCTTAATTGTACGCTGGTTTTCCCAGTGGCGCAGCAGCAACGAGGGATGTTTTCTTGAAATCTGTCAGCCCATTTCCAGCCCAGCAACCCATCAAATACGGCGAGAAAAATCATGTATGGCGAGCTGTTTGCAAAGGCAGCACTTGGGCTACCGTTCTTAAAAAAAAACACTCGGGCTACCTACTAGCACAAACATACAAGACAGTAGTAGTCATCCAAGATTTCTATTCCTTTTGGAATTTTTCATTCACTCCTTTGTTGGCGAACAGGGTAGATCCAGATCTACCTACTAGCACAAACATACAAGACATTAGTAGGATCTTTTCGTTCATCTTTTCTCAAGATGTACCTGGCGATGTTGGCAAAGCAAATTGTAGAAATGAAGTTACAAGCCGAAAAGACAAACTTACAAATTAAGAAGATTTAGCTACAAATCAAGAAATTGTTCTAGAGAATTTTTTTTGTAAAAATAGATTTTTTATCATAAGAAGAAAAAATATCTATATTATATATCTATAAAAAGAACGAGTAGAATTGAAAACGTTTCTCACCTAATTTGGGCTCACCTTACCCCTCACGCTGGACCCACCTGTAAGGGTTAACAGAGGTGGAAAGAGGATCAAACCTACAAAACTAATATTTAGAAAATGTTTCTGCCAAAATCTAAGTTACTTTCTACACCGTACCTTGTCCTACCCACGTTGATTTGTATCAGGAGTTCCTAAACGTGCCGTCTGTCGGAAATCCGGATTTACACGGTGTTTTAACCGGTCAAGCCATGGGCTTCTCGCCACCCACGTACGACAGACTCATCCTCACTTTATGGGCCAACGTGAATCCAGGCCGTGAGCTAGCTGTTGTTTTAGTCAAGATCTGAATGCATTCAGTTGGGCTTGAAGCTATTCCGAATGATTGTTTTAAGATACATATAGTTTTTTGCCACACAACGTAACTCCACCTTCCAATGTTAGTTATTTTACTACTATTTTCACGGATTTACATTGGAATTTTTCTAAATCAAACATATTAAATTTTAACTAAGGTAATATAAAACTATAACAATAATTATTATACTACTAATTATAAAGAACAAGTAGAATTAAATAGGTTTCACCTAAAATTTTAACGCCCCTTCGGTTTTTACCCGTCGACTATATCTTTCATATCATGTGCGTGTTGCACGTGCGCATTTGCTAGTACTATATAAAGAACGAGATAAATTGAAAACAATTCTCACCCAATTCGGGTCCACCTTACCTCTCACGCTAAACCACCTATAAGGGTCAACAAATGTGGAGAAGAGTTAAACCCACCAAAACTACTATTTAAAAAATGTTTCTGCTAAAAACAAAATTATTTTCTCACATACGGACTTACCAACCCGCCGCAGTACCCACAACCACGGACCCCATGCGGCCACGCCAAAAACTCCTGCTCCACGTTGCCGTGTGCATGGATATCCTTTTACTTCTCCGCAATGTCCCAGCTGCTGCTTAGCCATGGCGTGCAAGAAGACATGGCAGGTGGCCACGAGCTGGGAGGCTAAATTTGATCCATGAAGATAAGTACGATCGTGCCTTCGAATATTATCACCTCAAAACATATCTGCAATTTTCTACAATTCTGTTTGATGGTTGGGTGGGAGGTAAAAAGGAATGTTTATTGTGGTAGTGAATTCTGTTCGAGCCACCTGCATGTAAACACAGTCACATGCTTACGATTTAATTTGATATCTCCGCCTGATGTATTTAGTTCGTATTAATTAACACCATGGTGCCACGACTACAGACAACTATTCCATCCGTTCTAAATTATTAGCCTTTCTGGGCGTCATTTTAAGTTTATAAATTCATGACATCTTCTATGAATCTAGACATATAGTTATCTAAATTCATATCATCTTCAATTAATCTAGTAAAATATCAGGATGACTAATAATTTAGAACGGCGGGAGCACAGCCGGTTGGAGGAAGCGTTTATCAAGGGGGATTAAATGCAATAGGAATCATGATCAATTGTTTTGTTTCGAATGAAAGATACATATTACAAGATCATGCTTTCAGCAGCTTTAGATACACATAAATTTATTGCCTACTATCTTCTGCGTCTTCTATTTTTTTTGCCACCTTTTATTTGCCTTATATTATAGTGACACGCATGAAGACGACAGAAAAGATACCTGCAACAAAACAGTTTTCATCAATTTATTAAATTAGGAGCATTTGCATGCTTTGTAAGAGGAGTATGTAATGTGGCAGGAAATTAATGAATACTAACTCTATACCTTATGCGCAGAGCTCTTGTAGATTCCTGATCCTATCCCTACTGAAGGATCTCTTTTCATTGTCTGTAAGAAGTGCGACAATAACATCCATGTTTCGGTTGGGCACCTTTCTGACACACTTGCAACATTTACTGTCTTTCTCTACAGTGGGTCTTGGATCCGAATACCTTATATATGAGCTACAGTAGTAAAGGATCTTTCTCTTCTGTGTGCCTGTAGTTGTTGGATATTTCCCAGCCACAGGCTGAGGACCAATTACTTCACACACTAAAAAGAGAAGAATTGCTACTTTGACAACCTTCATGCTAATGCTATTGCTATTGCTCAACAGCCAGTAGTATTGGGTTGGACGGAGGACCAATGGTACATACAGCCACAGTTGCTGTTATATATGTACCACAGGCCCTCCCTTAATTTCTAGATTTCTTGTCTAATGCACTAGAATAGGTAAGCATTACGTTTCACGGCTTACTTGAACAGGCAGGATTTAATTGCTTCATTATGGCATCCCACACTTCAATAGGCAGGACTCTATTGCTACTTCCACTTGAAAATGGCAAGGCTTCATGGCACAATTTTCTAGAGTGACATGTCATAGCACAATTTTCACTTATATATGGCATTGGTTACCTAATATAAATAGGCAAGATTAAATTGCATTAGTGCAATCTAGGTTCTTGATTGAGGGGCATGCATCTATTATTTCCATTTCTTATGAGGATCGATGCATGTTAAGTTAATTGCTTGAAACCTAAGTACTAGTTAAGAAAACAAAAAAAATTATTCCTAGAAGAAAAAATAGTTCTAAAGCAACCAAAATATTGCTATGGAGCAACAAAAGATATTCCATAAATAATAAATTTATTATAAGAACAAAACAAAATTGTTTTGGAAGATAACAGGCAGCGGGGCCTTAAGACTTTTGGGCCGTCAACGCATCATTCACCGTGACTAATTTTAGAAAAAGTCCCATTTGCCCTCCTAAACTATGGGCTGAATTCGCGTTTTCACCATGTACTCCAAAACTATGTATTTGGTACCTTCAACTTCTAAAACCGGGCAGCCGACCTCCCTGACGCGAATCTAGCCCGGTTTCGTCCGACGTGGCGACATGTCATCGACATGACGTTAGTACAACATGTCACGGGTCCACCTGTCATTGACATGGCACTAGTTCGCTCCCTTTCTTTCTCCTCCAGCGCGCCGCCACGACCTCGCCGCCTCTTCCCGACGCTCCGGCGAGTCCTCTCATCCGTGCGTGCCCATGCCTTTCCCCGGTTCTGCCAGCTTCGGTCTGTCGTCGCCGTTCCTCTGCTCCGCACGCGCCACCTATCCTCCACCTCTCACGACCTCCTCCTTCCCTCCTCTCTCTCTCACAGCGGCATCAGGTCTCACAGACCATGAGGAGGAGCACGAAGTTGTGCCTCCTCGCGCATCTCCTTGTGGTCGCCGCGCGGATCGAAGGAAGCGGTGGCGGCGGTGAATCGAGGCAGGGGCGGTCGAAGCAGAGGTTCGATTTGGTGGTGCCTTCACCACACATCTGCCTCCTCGCCACGTCTCTACCCCCCAAATCCGAGCAGAGGCGAGCAGGATTCGAGCATGAGACGAGGAAATGCAAGGGGCTCGAGAGGCCATTGGCGGCAATGACTGCAGGTTGTGCCTTTTCCCGTCGCGAGCTCCGCCTCATCGTTGTACTCCACTAGCGCCAGCGCCTCCGCCTTCATGGGATCCTCTTCGCCCTACGGGCGCCGTCTCTCCACTGCTCCCCCTGTCCGTCTGCTAGAGCAACGCCATCCGGGACACCCGCTCCCCCTGCTCCACCTCACCCTCCTCCTCTCCCGCTGCCGCCGAGGGTGTTTGGCTCGCTGGCCGCGGAGGTGGAAGAGCGGGTGGACCAGGAGGAGAAGGATGACAGGTGAGTCAGCCGTTGAAGATGAGGAGTGGAGCGGATGACAGGTGGGCCATGTAGCATGTCGGACTGGTGGGCCATCGATGACATGTCGCCACGTCGGACGAAACCGGGCTGGGTTCGCATCAAGGAGGTCGGCTGCCCAGTTTTAAAGGTTGAAGGTACCAAATACAAGGTTTTAGAGTACAAGGGAAAACGCACACTCAGCCCATAGTTCAGGGGGTAAATGAGACTTTACCTAATTTTAATACGGATAACCAGCGCCCATGGCCAAGGCTGGAGCGCTGGCCATGCGAGTTTCAACACTGGAGTCCTTTGCTAAGGCCCCGTTTAGATTCAAAAAGATTCCAAAAAAACCACTATTCATCCAACTTTTCCCTATTCATCCCACCTCCTCCACTCACATAACACTATTCATCTACAGTGTTTTTTTTGGTGAACAGTGTATTTTCGGAGAATCTTTCCTCAGTCTAAACACACCGTGTGATGCTGACTGGCCACTGCTTGAGCACTATTTGTGCCTTTGTGGTGGTACACTGGAACAGTACCGCTGCACGCCAGGAAGAAGACAACATATCACGAATTGTCACAAATAAATGTATGATTAAACCAGATGGAAAGCAACGCCTACGGGCTCGGCTGGCATTTTCAGCCGCCGCCACCGAGACTGGATTTTTTTTCCCGCTTCCATAATTTTTAATGCCGTTGTGAAAAAAAAAATCAGATTTGGACTGTGACTACAGTAAGACATTGTCATAAATCATGTTGGCAACAAAATGTTCCAAGGTATCAAAAAAGGTGGATGCGCACAAAGTACGGTATCCAACTCTATCATTCCACCAGGATTGCTTAGAAGCAATCAACGATACTGACCTATGCACATACATTTTGAAGTCACAATCTCTATTGCCATTCCCTATATGTGTGACAGGTGGGATCCTAGAAAAGTTGGAGCTCCATGTTAAAGGGGCTCCAATTTCTTCTAGTTTTATGGAACGGTGTCTATAAATTAGACAAATTAACTCAAGATGTAAATTTCTAGCTAAATATATTTCAGTTCAGAATGAATGAAGTTTGTATGGGGGACGTGAGTTCTAAATATTTAAGAAAATAAACTAGACTTGCGCATCATGGTAATTATTTGTTTGATCTAGAAGAGTATTATTAAGTACCCTGTTATATAAAACACGATTTGTCACACAAATGATGAAATACAAATGTTTTTCTTGGTATTGCAACGCAACAAACCTCAATATTAAGGAAAAAGTTTAATTTACACCATGCAACTATGATAAAAATCAGGATTTTAACTATGAACTACAAAAATCGAACATTCGTATATTAAAGCCGAGCAAATTCAGACCTTTGGGTGGGTTGCGAGTGTGGTTTGTCCTTTTTGAGAAAGTTAAATTGTTTAGTTAAATAAAACAATCATGGATAATTATTTCAAATCAGAAAATATAAACTCAGTACCATTTTTCCTTCTAAAAATGTAACCTGTTTGGGGTTATTTGGATCTATATTTGCTCTTGTTTGTAGGTCTCTATTGTTTCTAGTTCTAGCCATACTTGTCATTCATCTATATTTGAATGATTCATATGTATTAGACCACGAGATATATCTAACGAAATAGATTCGTATACTTCTTTCACGATGAATTGCTCTGTTTCACACGCATCGCCCATCGGCAGGGCGCGGCGCCATCTCGCTCATCCCCAAAATGTCGCCGTCGGGCCAACCTGGCACCCCATGGCCCCCACTCAACGGGCAACAGCGTTGACTGCTGACCTCAGCACTCCCTCTCAATGCTGACAAGTAGGCTCCACACGGGCGTACCCCACACGACAGAGGCAGGAATCCGAGGAGAACACCCTCGCGACCTACTGACAGGACGGCCCACGGGCCCCGCATGTCGGTGGGGCGCGCACCTCATGGGTCATGGCCGCCCCCCGTCACAGGCAAGTGGGGTCGCGCCCGCCCGCCTCGCCGGAAACCGCCTCCCCAATAAAAAGCCGCGCGCCTTTCGCCCCCGCGCCCGCCTCCCCAATCCCCACACCACCACACCACTCGCCACCGCGCCTAATCGCCATGGACGGAGGCGGAGGCGCCGTCGTGGCGGGCGGCATCGACGAAGCGGACGCCGCCTTCTTCTCCCGCCGGGGGCACCGCTGCTGCGGCTGCTTCTGGGCGCCGCCGTGGGCAGCGTCCTCATCGTCCCCGTCCCCGCGTTCGCGCCGCGCGGGGGAAGTTCCGGGGACGGGCGGCGAGGAGTGGTGGCACCACGTCGGGGACGGCGGCGGCGGGGCGGTGCCGAGCAGGCGCCGGTGGTGGCGCCGCGGGGTGGACGCGCTGATGAAGGTGCGGGAGTGGTCGGAGCTGGTGGCCGGCCCGCGTTGGAAGACCTTCATCCGCCGGTTCCGCCGCAGCAGCCCACGCCACGGCGCCGGCGCCGGCGGCGGCGCCGGCGGCGGGAAGCTGAACTACGACCCGCTCAGCTACGCGCTCAACTTCGACGAGGGCCACAACGCCGGCGGCGGGAGCCCCGAGGGAGGAGGCGACTACGCGGGGTACCCCGACTTCTCCGCGCGCTTCGTCGCGCCGCTGCCGGGCTCCGCCAGGTCGTCCATGGACCTCGGCGGCCGCGACGCGCCGCCGCTGTTCCTCCACCACCAGGCGCACTCCCCGCGCCCACATCCGGCCGCGGCGAGGGGCTGACGTCGACGCGGCGCCGGCGTAACCGCCGGCTTGGCTGTGTGTCATTAATGGGGGCGGTGGATGCGATAAGGGCGAGGAAGCCGTCGCTTTCGTCCTCTTGGTCGCCCGGCTGTTCTTTGCTTTTTGCTTGTTGGATTGGGATGGTGTCCATAGGGAGGTCTTTGTTTGATTTCTTTTTTTATTGTCCTTTTTGCGTGTCATTTTTGTAAATTAGATTGTTACTCCATGGGGAGGTCTTTGTTTGATTTCTTTTTTTATTGTCCTTTTTGCGTGTCATTTTTGTAAATTAGATTGTTACTCCATGTCGTCCAAAATTGTCACTATAGGAATAGAAATTGTTCATTCTTGGAAGAAGAGATGAGACATGCAGTGTCATGGTCTATGATCATCCGAGGAATTTAGATATAGTTTAAAATGTCATCAGAACTCGGTAAATGCGTTAATTTTGCTACCATCTCGATATGCTTTTGTAACGGCAACTCTTAGGACCCATCCGCATCTGAAAGGTCATTTTAATCGAAATATCTGAACCATGCCACAATTGACCGGCTGCACGCAGAATTCCCCGCTGCATTTTCTTTTGTCGACACAGGGAGGCTGCAGCTGCGGCGTCCGACGGTGTGACGACTGCATCTGATATTTTGATACCCACACACCGTTCTGAATCTGGTCATTGGCGCTGCCGACACGGTCCGTGCAAATGTGCAATCACGTCTCCCATGTCGCCACGATCCCATGATCTCTCTCGCACCTCGGATTCTTGGAATGTGCAGGTTGGTCTTGGTCGATCCGATCAGGAGTCAGGACCGGCCACTACTCGATAAAATGCAAGTGCCGACCTCGCCGCCGGTCGGGCATCTCAAATGATCTGATGAGTCTTCGTCCTAAACTGCTGGCTGCTGCTACTGTGCATGCTTATTTGTGGCGAGACCGGCGGCCACCGTCGTCGCCTCCGGCGTCACCACGGCCACCGGCCGCCTGCGGGCGCCCCGCCGCAAAGTAGTCCGACCGATATGGGATTCGTGCGTCAGCAGCGTCACCTTCAGCGCCATGTCTGCAAGTAAAGACGGAACGAAACAAACGGGTAACGTACTGACGTGTCCGTGTAGTCGAGGGATCACCAGCTTTGCACGCACGGCTGAATCATTGGCGGACAATTTCAAGGAGCGACGCAACTGAAGAATCGAATCGGAGACGGGTAATATTCCAGCCCTGATGTTTACATCCGATCAATGTGGTCCGCTTGCTTTATTTCATGCAGATGTTAAGCTCTGTTTACTGAATACTGATAGTGTGTTACATACTACACATACTGAGCTCTGTTTACTGATGAATATGTTGACGTTTTAAGCTGAAGTTACCAAGACTGCAAGAATATGTTGACAGCGTCTATTGGCAGTAACACTGAATGTTTCACCGTGAGTTTTGTCTGAATAGTTTGTGGTGCGGGGCGGGCTCAAAAAAAAAGTTTGTGGGACGGGGCCCCGGATCCAAAACGCTCTTCAAAGTGGAAACGGATAACCAGCCAATTATTTGCTCTCACCAGAATTTCTTGCTCTTGGTTGACCAATTGCAGTTGTTTGCAATGCCAGCCAAAGCCTGAAGCTGCTAGCAAATGTGCCAGTGATTAAAGTACTGTACCGGTAACATCACAGTATTTGCTCTCACCAGAATTTCTTGTTCTTGGTTGACCAATTGCCAATTTGCAATGCCAGCCAAAGCCTGAAGGTGCTGGCAAATGCGCCAGTGATTATACCGGTAACATCACAGTACTATCACACTGAGATCGAAGCAAGTTCGCCAAGGTCACATTGACTTTGCTGACAGCTCTGAGGCGAAAGCTGCCGAGTCAAACCAGAACACGTACGACAAAGATCATGACAATTGACAACACGGCCATGCATTCAGTAGGCGGTGGCGTCGCCAGCCTCCAGTGTTTGTTCATATGCTCTTGTCCGTTTCAATCATGCCCAAGCCTGGCCTTTTACTCGTGAGCAACTGCTTCTCGCTTGCATGGACGAAGAGGCCAAGTGCTCACCAAGTTTCGCGTCGATAACACAGAACAGTACAGCGAGTTTGACAAGCAGAACCAGCCTAAACATTTGATCATGGAGCTGAATCAAGTTTTGTGGAGCCTGGAGCCTGCAAAACATTTGAAATGGATCGAACCTTTGAGGCTTGTCAATTGTCATGAACACGGAAGTGGAGATCTGAAAAGCCCATCACAAAGCAGCAGTTTCAGATGTCAGTAACAAACACACAATAGCTATTTCAGAATTCACATGGTTATTAACAGTAACTATTGGATTAATAAATGAAGTTAGATCTGGGTACATAGCAAGAGCCACCTGCTCACTGATTTAGTGGATTCATTAGGTGAGGGCACTTCGCATTGCTTTCTGATTCAAAACTAACCAAAGGAAAAAATATGAGTGAACACGTTACATGACACTGAATTCCACTTCACCAAGTACAGTTCCTTTCTATATCTCATCAGCATACTGTACACTGAAAACACCTCGATTCCACTCAGCCTGGTCACCGTTTAGTCCACCACCACGAGGTGCATTAATAAGCTGAAGGGAGATAGTTTTCAGTTGGATACCGATGCAGAAAAGAGGGTTGACAGAGACCGAATGGTCACCCCTTACATAGAGATGGAGCACCAGCACAAAAGGTGTTAGCTCCACCTTACCAAATTGCCAGCTAATATCTCAATTCTGAACACCTTTGTGGATCTTAAATTTGACAGACAAGGAAACCAATGATGAAATTTATAATTGGAAGTCAGGAAGTGAGCAACAAAGAAACCAAAGCACATGAGGAACACTGATACCAAATTAAAATGGTACATATACAGACATGTGTTATCCGTATAGATGGTACACATAAAGATAACGAGTGTTGATATATATATACTGAGCATTATGGGTTTCTGGCTGCCCAAGAATTTAGTTATGCTCATTCTAACCCTTCTCCTTTGTTTAAGATTCTTGAAACAGAGGGTGTAAAATGCACAAAGTAGTCATTACAGGGGAGGAAAAGTCATTGAGAAAAGGTAACAGACAACTGACAGGCTAAAAGCAAAGGAATATGCTTACTCTGAATGCAGACTCAATCATTAGAACTTCCTGTAGATGTCAATCCCTATGCTCACCAGAAGGATGAAGGCGGGAATATCATGACTCCATCGCCTAGTTGCATGAATTCAAAATATATGATGCTCCTACCTGAGTCTCAAAACTAAGGCAAAACCATTGAATGGGCTATGCAATACACTCTTCAAATACTCACAAAATATACAGAAACTTAGGACCGTAAATTGGCAACGGTAACTTCTAACTTCACTAGAGCGTCCATGGCTGAAAATGGGTCAGAAAAACACAAGAATTTTTTTGTCCAATATCTGAAAACATCATCTATTACCATATAAGGCAAAAGACATTATTTTATGGAAAAATAAGGTGAATACAGAACCTTGGCTTCAGTGGTTGAAAAATATTTTAGTAGCAATACATAGTAGTAGTTTCCATGGGACAAATAACAGATTCCCCGATCGGATGCAAGTACAAGAAGTAGAACTGGAATGCCGGAGATAAGGTAAAGAATCTAATTGCTTTTTATGCACGAACAGTTAATGATGGATGTAAAAGTAGCTCATATTAGTGATAATTATGTCTTCCCATGTATTTACTATTTAGGCCAAAGAATGCCAAGACTGGAAAAGGTACAGGTTAATGTCAACTAGACTAAGGTCAGCAAATAAGAGATTACAGAGATACATTTTGTATGACATAAATTGTAGCATCAGACCAACACAAAATGTAAGGCGGACCAGAATAACATCATTCTAAATCATCACAATCTACATGGTGCAACATACTATGCTGGCATGACTACCAAAAGTTAATCCCCCAATGAGATTGACACTCCAACAAAATCAGCACATGAAAATTAGACGAGAGAAATGGCTACAGGTGAGAATTTAAGTGAGCACTGCTAGTAAAAAGAAACATTAGCTACTATCAAAGTACACTAGTGCAGAGTCATATGTTTGATGTAACCGCAGCAGCACCTCCTCTCTTCATCCATGGAAGGCTCCCAGCATCTGAACATTCATCCGAACCAGCAGGTAGCTTGCCCTTCAGATTAGACCATTGCCAAATCTTCGACACGGAGAAACTTTCGCCTTTGTTCCTCGCACAGATCTTCTTCCCCTCCATAATATCAGCATTGATCGAACTTAAACCAGCAGGTCTTCCCCGCATTGCACCGGCAGCGCCATTCCTGATCCGGCCAGGCTGCAGAGCTACCCTGAGCTCAGAAGTGCCAAGAACATACTGATATGTGCCCATGGAGAAGCATCTCCTTCCATCAAGGCTACTGCTGCTGCTCTCCCCTTGATCCCTACTCAGCACACTGGCATTAGCATCGGCATTGCCACCTTGCACGGCACCCTGCGTTCCGACATTCTTGAACTTCCCCAGCCTCACAGGGAACACCCTCTTCTCAGCCACCGGCATCTGCGCCAACCCTGAAGCCTTCTGCCCAGGCAATCCAA
Source organism: Digitaria exilis (assembly GCA_015342445.1). Taxonomy (NCBI): domain Eukaryota; kingdom Viridiplantae; phylum Streptophyta; class Magnoliopsida; order Poales; family Poaceae; genus Digitaria; species Digitaria exilis. Next base: position 843,145 of record JACEFO010001666.1, read on the forward strand.
ATCCATCGTCGCAATCCTCCGAGATCCTCCCTTCCTCCAGCCTCTCCTCGAAGTCGAACATGGGGTTGTCCTCGCCCATGAGCCCCGGGACGAAGAGCACCCCGCGGCAGAGCGGGCAGGTGGAGTTGGAGAGCAGCCACGTGTCGATGCAATTGAGGTGGAAGGCGTGGCCGCACAGCGGCAGCAGCCGGAGGCGGTCCTCGGCGTCGAACTCGCACAGGCACACCGCGCAGTCGAACGGCTCCTTGTCCCCGTCGCCGCCGCCGCCCACGACGATCTCACGGTAGGCGAAGACGGGCAGCGCGTCGATGAAGGCCTGGTCCAGCCCGGAGTCGTGGAGGTGGAACAGCTGCTGCAGCTGGCGCTGCAGCGCCGCGTCCGCCCCGCCGCCGGCCTCCGCACCCGAGCCCCGCGCCGCCGCCGCCGACGCAGCACCCCCTCGGCCGCCGCGGCGGTGCTGCTTCTTCATGAGGACCCGCACGAGGAGGTGGAGCAGGCCGGAGATGAAGAACACCACGGCGAGAATCACGATGATGAAGAGCACCGCGGGGCTAATCTTCCCACCACCGCCGCCGCCGCCTCCGCCGCCCCCTCCCCCACCCGCGCCCTGCGTCTGCTGCACGGCCGGCGGAAACTGCTGCGCCGGCGGCGGCGGGGCGGCGGCGAAGGTACCGTACGGGAGCGCGTCCCTGACGACGCCGGCGCCATGGAGGCGGCGCGGGGCGAAGGATCCGGGCGAAGACGAAGAGGCCGCCGCTTCAGCCATGCCTGCTAGGAGCTCGGATTGCGAGTCCGCCCCCGCATCTCATCGGATCCCGCGGGCCAGAGATGCGATCTTCGTGGGGCGAAGAAAGAAACCAGCCAGCGATCCCCGTCTGGACTGGATGCGGAAGTCGCACCTAAAAGCGGCGGCCCGGGGAAGCGGACGAGCAGCTAGGGTCCAAGCCAAGCAGAGGCCTGAAACCCTCGGGACGGGAGCTTTCGGATGGAAGCGGGCGGGCGAGCGCAGGCGCGGCCGGAGATGGGGAGATGAGATGGGTGGGAAGGGTTCGGTGGCCACCGTGGGAAGTGGCGGAGACGGGTGGGGAGCGGGGAGTGGTGGTGGGTGGGAGCGCACACGAGTTGGGGGTGGAGGCGAAAGCGACGGCAGCCAGAAGGAGTGGTGCGGTGGCGGCTCGGTGGCTTTTGGGTTTGGGGCGTTTTCGCGGTGCGTGCGCGGCGGTTGTGCGCGGTCGCTTTCGGCCGCGACCGCTCGCTAGCTCGCTCGCTCGTGCACAGGGCCGCTCTTGGCCTCGCTCGCGGACGCGGGGCGCGAGGTGAGGTCACGCCGTGTCGCCGTCACAGGCTTACAGGAGTCACACGGCGAGGGCGGTAGAGCACGGGCACGTCTGAGCGTGTGACCGACCGATATTAGGGTAAGGGTTAGTGAAATGGCTATTTTAGCGAGCTCGATGACCATTCAATATGGATTTAATGAACTTCGGTGTTGGTTTCTTCTCTTTTTAGATGGTTATTTTAGCGAGCTCGATGACCATTCGATATGGATTTTATGAACTTCGGTGTTGTTTATTCTCTCTTTATGGATTTTATGAACTTCTATGTTAGTTTTCACTCTCTTTATTTTTTGAGATATGCTAGCCGAATAAAATAGCCCATGAAATGGTGGTAGATACGATAACGCATGGCATGTGATGGAGATGTGAGGTGGTAAGGCAACCACTTTTTAGCAGGATGCCATGGTGACAATTGATAATTTGACGGAGCATAGTCAAAATGACGGCAATGACAAAAAAAAAACAATGCCGAAGTTACAACTAGGAGAAGAAGCTAGGATCGTCACTAAATGATGGCTAGTGAATGAGGACGTGTTGGGAGGAAAAAGACGACATAAAGACGAGTGAGAGAAAACACGTCTAACTTTAACCCATATTTCTATGTTCTAGGTATTTCGAAGACCTACATCTTATAATATTTTTCTTAATAGAAACTAAGCTAAGTGGTAAACTGATATCTAAGATAAAAACAAAGACGTGTGAATATAAGAGTCAATGTTAAGGAATAAGATGTTATTCGACATTCTTTATATACATAACAGAATAAGATTTTCTCGGCTGTTGCATCAATCAATAGAATGCACAATTCATACACTAACTTATATCCAAATCTGAGGCACAAAATATTATTGTGAAGTCTGGAATCTAAATTTACTTTCTCCTTATGCATTATGCTCGAAGGTCTTGAGTTTGAAGTAGCGCCCAGAGCCCCAGACATAGTATTCCGGTAGCACTGCCTGTACTCAATCAGACGGTGGCGCATGGCTACCTTGGCGGAATGTGTTTAAAGAAATCGATCAACCAGATTCATTGGCACATGCGTTTCAAAAGGCCTGCTTTTCGAAGGAACCGGAGAAGGCTGACTTTTCGCTCGACGTCTACATATCAAAAGCAGACCTGAATTTCACCGGGAAATTTCTGAAAGGCTGAAAGCAAAACCCTATGCTCAGACTTCTGCAAAAGCCTATCTGTCCAAGAGTCCATAGCGATGGTTGGTAATGGCAGCCGGTAGGGGCATATATGGTTAAGGCAGCCACAATTGTATTGCCACTTGGTGATGTAGCCTCATCCAACAGAACCGGTCCAGTCATGAACGCAGATCCGCGGCAGGTCAGCAGTTGCTGTGCAACAAAAAAAAAGTTGTCCCTTGAATCTCACCGACCGGCCGGGTAGCACGGACAAGGACAAGGCCAGGCCGGCCGAGCCCGTCCATCTAAGGGCCACGCCATGTGATACCCAGTTAAAACTAAGCGCAAGGCGGCATGGTTCGCACATACGACGACGCCGTTTGCACATCGCATGTTTGAACCAATGACATAAGGGATTGACCACGCGAGTATATCACCAATCAACAAGACAAAACAGTTAAACAAGATGTGAATGGTTGCAGCGAGACTAGAGAATGCAGACACGATGAATGGTATGATTTATAAGTGACAGGAGCACATCCGGAGCAGCTCATATGGTTAACCAGAGTCCCATATACTCTCGATTGCATTTTCCACGAGTTCACGGTAGCAGGCTCGGAGCAACCACTTCCCAGGCTAGGTTATGTTTTTCTCCACGTTTAACAGCAATTTCAGTCATGCAATGATATGCCAACAGTTCGGCGAATGGATTGAGCAGGGGTGCCAACATCAGATCCTGGGCATCGCATCGACCGAGATGAATCATGTTTGTACAGCCCAACCATTGTTTGGTGGAGAACAAAGCCTCCCCATCGCCTTCACTTTTTACGCTGAACAACTCCATTCTCCATCAGGTATTCCACAAATTCATCTATGAGGTAGGGCCAAGCACCTTCATCATCGTAGTTGGATAGCTGTGGGTCAATTGTCTGCAAAAACACAACACATTAATAATTTGCAAAAAAAAAAAAAGGAAATCCCTTAAACTTAAAACGAGACGCACTGAGAAGGAACAAGACTACTGGTTGCTCTTAAGCAATTTAAAGCTTGTCTTGACTAGTTAGATCTCAGAAATGCAGATTGAAAACCTACATATCAGCTCTATGGTTAATACACTGCTAACCACCTCAACTGGATGGATTTACCTCAATCATTTCAATCAAGTTTATCTGCCAGAATGCTGTTATAAACTGTTCATCTAAATGCACTATATTTACATCCACACTAAGAATCTGTGTTTAACCACAAAACACAACAAGAACTCCATATACAAGGAAATGGACAAGAAAAGGGCAGAAGTACCTTTACAAATTCCAGCAGCTGGGCCCATGTGTCTCTAGATATGGCTTTTTTGTGCCTGACCTGAAATTTGAAGAGTTCGGCATGAGCAAAAATAATGCTGGATGCCATTAAGTTTGAGAATGAAATTAGTGGAACTGCTTTTGGATTCCGTTGTACCTGTAAAAACTGACACCAATGATCAAGAAGCGGCCAGTTCCTTTCAGCAAATAGTAACTGCCACATTCCAATAGCAGTCTCCAGTGAGAGAGACTTTTGACCCTGTCAAATAACAGAATATGTTAACAAAAGTTTATGAATGAAGGAAAAAAATTGCCAAACACTAACAGATATAAATAGCAACTGGGAATATTGGATAAAATATTCTGCAGTTAAGGCTAACCTTTTCCCTTGCCCAAGCGAACGCGAAGTTGTATATCTCACGGAACTTATCTGGGTGAGAAAGGTGTAAACACACAGATTGGAGATGGAAAACAAAAGGAAATCATTTCACTGTGGACATCTAATTCTAATGAATATTAAATCCTTAGCTATGAATGCAGATTTTCTATACATTGCAGAATAACTTTCGGAACTAACATGAGGCCACATCTAAACTCTAACAACTAAAACAAGATTAGTTTAGAAAAAAAAAAGGAAACTCACTGTCATCTTTTAGCTCAGCTCGCAATGATGGTAACTTTCCACGAAATTTCTCAATTGAATCAACCCTGCAAATAACAACTAAACTTACTAAAATGAACTTTATGAATGAACGATTCAGGATCTTGATCAACTTCATAAGGGAATATGGCAATTGCAAACAGCACCCACCCAATTGACTGCAGTCCGCCAATGAACTCCTGGCGAGTAAATTCACACATTGTGGCAGCTTTCATGTGCCATGATATGACAAGCTGTCAACAGAACACAGGACTATATGATTAGGAACAATAATGATCCAAAGATGGTAGTGTTGAATTAAATAGATGGAATAAGCATTAAAAGATCGCATTGGTGGGGGAAACCCCCTTAGCTTTGTCTTTAAGAGAAGGTGAGTACCAGACCCTTTTGAGAGGTACTCACACGACTTGAGAGCACCATGTTTGAGCCTGGATCGGCAGCCTCTCAAGCCTCAACTGGAGGCTTTAGCAACCAACTTAACATATGGTTTTCAACTTTTCATAGATAAAATAATTATATCATCGTAACCTTAACTTTTTTCTGTGCAAACACTACATCAACATAAATAGAATCAAACTCCAGTGAATCAGTTCATACTACTAAATCTGCCACAGAACTAATTCGCAATCAAATTTTCACTACATACAACATAAATATAACTGAATCTAACTCCAGTGGACCAGTCCACACTACTACATCTGCCACAGAACTAATTCACGATCAAACTTTAATAAAGAAATAACAAGTCATGGGCAGAAGTAAAAAAAAATAACAGGTCAGCTACAGCTTACCATGACAATATCCTGAGGATCCACCTGTGAAATAAAGATGAAATAAACGCATCAGACATGTATAAAAAGTTAATACCACTATTAGGTAATATAAGGAACTAGCAAAAGGATTCTATCACAAGCATCTTTGCTGCAACAGAATAAACGGCAAGCCATATAAATAACAGCAATTTGTTTTTAGAACCTTATGAGATATAGACATCAGTAAATGGCAGTTCCAAATCAAAAGGAACAGGTCATAATCCATCCTAGATTATTGCAGGAGACAAGCACAATGCGATCAACCAATAAGCCAACATAAACAAAATATAAAGCCAATATAATCTAAGTCTGATAAGATGTTATCCCTAGGGACAAAGAAAACAATACTATGCCAGTAAGATCTATCAAATTCACAACATCCACTAATGAAAAAAAAAATGAAGTATTATAAGATACATAAATGTAAGCTAAATTGCTGAATTAAGTGACTGTGGATGCGCAAATAGATATAGTTTCACAATACTATTCTGTCTTTAAATTTTATGACAGCAATGAACAGTCAAAATGCTACCTCCAAGACTATTTGCAATAAAATCATATGCCTACAAGCGGAAAATCAAGTGAGTAGAAGTGAATGTGTATTCACAGATGAAAATAATTTCTCCTACCTGCAGATCATTGCAAAGTTGAGATACCCCCTCCACCATGATCATATCAGAATCAGGTTCTGACGATTAAAAAAAAAAAGCACCATGAAATTTGATTAAAAAAATCACAACAAGCAAAAGAACCATCCTCAAAGGAAAAAAGGACTAATGCATGTGTTTTGGACTTTATAGTATTTTCCATATCCTACTTATAAGTGTGGGAACATCCAATATCAGGTTAAAAAGAAGGGAATTGAGATTGAAAGCTTAATTGAGGCAATGTATTGATACCTTTGTATCTATTGAAAATGTCTTCAAGATGCCGGGTATTGACTGCAGAAACCTGAGGTTGGCTATAGAAGAAGTCAAAAGCTCCTTCCAAGTGCCAATCACTCGCTTTCAGTGCCTGAAGGGCAACCCTCTCACTGCATAAGGTGACAAATCTTGCTTACTAAAAGTGTAACAAATGAACTTCAAACTACATTATTTTCAATTTTCAAATGATTGAAGTAAGTGGAACCATGAGGCCACGTTATAGGGGAACCACAAAATTCATCTACTACACTTCAAATTTGCATTCCAGAGCTAGTAAGATTTCTAAACAAGTATATGCCTACGAGAGATGGAGATGGAATGCAGCTATGCACAGACAGCAACATGAGCTTCTGTATGATTACTAGATACAACATTTTGAACAGCTACCATATTCAGAACAAAGATATTATGACAAGCATTAAATTCCATCTTAGACCATAACAACCATATGGATCTGCAGCACGTTTATTGCAATTTGAGCATTAGGATGCGCAATCTCATTAAGACTTCGACCAACACACCAACCACTGAACCACCACCGAAGATGCCATGTAAATAAGGTAATAGCTACCTTGCAAATGATTACAATAATTCGAACCCCTAGGATCCACAGATAAACTTAAATTCAACAGGAGCTGCACATATAAAATGAAATTCAACAGCAATTATATAACCGCACCTGGCGCCGGTTATGGTCATGAATTGCTGCACCTTGTCGCGGTTTCCTCTCCCCAGCTTATACTGCACAGTGACACATAGCACCCAATTATCAACATTATCTTCCGAAAAAACAAATCCAACAGCTCACACATCAGACACGTTAACCCACGAATCGAAACCGCGAAGGTACAAGAGAACATCAACAGCAGCGATTCCCGCACACACCGATTCAGATACCCAAAAATCTAACATAAAGTGCGGACGAGATCGGGGGGAATAGCGCGAGCGGAAGAGGGGCGAGCGGTAGAGAGTAGAGACTCACCATCTTGGATCGGAGCGCGAGGAGGACGCCGGGGAGGGGAGGGAGGGGGGCGGCGCGAGGTCTGGGGTTTCGCGGAGAAGCTAGAGCTCTTGCGGCGTTGCGCTCTCTCGCCGCCTCGCCCTTCCTTTTATTCGTCTCTCTCTCTCTCTCTCTCTCTCTCTCTCTGTCTGTGGCTCGCGGAATGAATGCCAAGAGCTGACTCCAATCCAGCGTGGCGTGTTTGTACGCAAACGACGACCCGGCCCGAGACAAGGAACGGAATGACTGAAATGCCCTCCCGTCCAGGGCGAGGCCTTCTCTTCTCGTGCACAACTGCACATTTCGAACACGCCATCAAACTTGGCTTCTTGTTTCGCCATCATAGGTACTGAACTCTCGCCGAACGTGTTCGTTAAAAGTAATTCTCCGATAGAAAAGATCACGCAGCTGAAAATGATCCAATATCTCCAAGAGAAAAGATCATGCAGGATGCATATGAAGATTATCCATCTTTAGAGCCTATTTTAGTTGTGCAAATTTGCACAAAAATTTTCACAGCACGTTTTTCAGTTTAAAATTCTGTTACCAAAATTAACCAACTAAACAAGCCCTCAATCGCCTTAGAAATATATACATCCATCTTCTTGGCACGAGCTACTCCACCACCGGTGACTACCGTATCATCTCATCGACGACAAAAAAACATAGATATCATTCTCTCATTATTTTCTAGAGTCATTTTATCTTCTGACATTTGACCCACTCTTGATTCTTCTACGCAGCACCATAAGAGAAGGGCCTTTGGGAGAAAGAAGAATATATAGGAGGGTAACAAAAGGACCACGAGGCAGGAGATGACACTCGGAAACTTGTACTGCCCTTTGTTCAGGATTATATAATAACCTACCTTTGATATGTTTGACTGTCTACATAATGCACGTATCCCCACTCGAATAATACAAAAGAGCACTCCATTTTGGCTCCCTATAAATGGGTTTGAGTTTCATTCCCCCTAACACACATCCTGCTCACTTTGCTGGATCGCCTCAATAATTATGCCCTTTGCTTGCTTCAACCATCAGCATCAAAGCATCGCCAACAAGTGACTTAGAAAAGCACATCCACCATGGACTCTAGCCGCCTTCACGACCTTTCCATTGCCATCAATATGAGCTTGCTCTTTGACCAATCCATCGTCATCTCCATGCCCACCTTCTTTTTTCAGGCCCCTTGCCATGGAACCACCTGTCGTCGACCATGCAAAGGTGCATGTGATGGTCGATCTCGTCTGAGGTTGGGTGATGCAACTCTACAAGTCCCCATGGAGCTGTTCGTGGAGAGCCTAATCCATGAAAGAAGATATCAATTCGGATGTGTAGGGTGAGTCGAAATGGATTTGACGTGGGACGGAGATGGCACCCTTTTTGTTCCAAATTGTACGTGTGAAAATGACAGCAAAAAAAGAAGCACGTGGACTTGATTTTAATTGTCTCTTGGTTTCATTCACCGTATGAGAATTGGATTTTTATGATATAAGCACTTCGAATGGATTTTTATGATCAGCGCTTCGATTTTGAAGTCCCCATGGTCCATTTTACAATCCTTGTTGTCCTTTGACATGGCATGGACTCTACTTGAGCATATGTTTCTTGCCACATATTGGTCATAATGTCCTCGGTCTATGCTTTGTATTGATGATCAAAATTGGTAACCTAGAAAAACATGCCTAATTGGTTTCTTAAACATGGCTTAACTGGTTTCTTGCATTGTAAAATTTTAAACTGGGTCTTTCATTGCATGGCTAGTCCAAATAGGTTGCATCGTGGGAAAAAAAATAGGTGCCACGTGACTTTCTTTGTCATGTCATGTCATGTAATTGAAGAAGAAAGAGGTAGAAGCATTATCTCCACAAAGATACAACTTGGAAGCAAATATAAATTTTGCAGAAGCACATATATGTTTTATACCCAATGTACCATAATTAATATACCAATAAATTGATTTATCATTTATAGGAACAATACCATGATACTATACTTTGTAAAGATTTTATCGTTCTTTCGTGACATATTATCATTCTACAATGTGACATGATACAATAAATTAGTCTATACATTGATAGGTAACATTCAAATTTTTACCACATGACAATTGCATGTCTACAAGTTCTAACATATAGGAAGTGTTTGGTTCAGAAATGGGCAACGCAAACGTAAATGTAATCCAATTACAGAGGAATCATCATTGGAATGGACAATTACAGTCTTTGTTTGGTTCGTCAGTCAGGTAACGGTATCGCTCAGGAGATACGCTTCTAGTCACGAACTGACACAGAGCGGTGTTGTTCTTGTCGATTGCAAAATTGAACTCTACCTACCTCCAAATCGAGATGCTGACCATAAAAATCGAGCTCTTGTACTTCGGATTGGTCTTGCGAGGCTGCAATCTTCCACGGGCAGGCTGGTATGCGCCCGCAATCGCATGTGCATCTGCCAGCGCGCCAGCGCGCGGAGACATCGTCGCTCCTCGCCCTGACGGCGGCAAACCCGGTGCTGCACAGCAGCCAGCGAGAAGGGGACAACGGTGCGGCTCTCCCTCGACGACGGTCCCCGCCGCAGCGCCCTTCTTCCTCGTCGGGCCCCGGATGGCTACGCATCTGCTTCACCCCGGCGCCGCCCTTCTTGTTACCCAACCCATGGTCGGCCCCCTCCGCCGTCGGCTCGGCGGCGATGCCGCGCTGTTTGTGCCTGGCCGCGGCCGCAGCTGCAGAGCAGATGAGGTCGTCAATGTTGTCCGAGCTCCTGCAAGTGCAGGAACGCCGCGCCGCCTTGTCGAATGGGAGAGAGGCAGAAAGCAGAGAATCGTGCGTTGATGGGAAACAGAGCTGTGTGAGGGGGGAACGATGCGATTACAGAGTAGCACGAGCGGAATCGGATTTGAATAGCCCGGCATCCGATTACATGATAACAGATTACGGACCAAGTTGAAACAAACGACCGTAACGCCATCGTTTACAGCTCTGTAACGTGTTTATGTTACATTTGGTGAACCAAACACTTCCATATTTCAAGATCATTCCTAGCGCTTTATATGTGTATTTATAATCACGTGTTCACATTTTTTCTCACTGCAATATCTCTGACTTCCCTAATCGCAAAGTTCTGTAAAATGTAAGTCAATTCATCAACAAAGCATATGGCTACTCCTAAACATTAGTCGCATTTTACTTGAGACGCTAATGCAAATATCAAATGTTGGGACTGTCACCATACTGAAAATGTTTCATTGCTTGTAAGGTGTAACTAGGAGCAGAGGATATATGCTACCTAGAAACAAAACGTATAAAAGTTTAGAATTTTTCTGAGGATCGACACACATAAATTTTAGGAAAATGAGAAGAATGGCACATGGAATTCCTTGAAAATCCTCCACAGATTTTGTTTTTTAGAACTGATTACATAAATACAACTATAATAATATTAACATTACACACCATTACTCTTTGTCAAACACCATCGATGGGCCGTCTACCACGGTGTCCTTAAAAACCTTATGCCTAACGGTGAATCTTACAAATGTGAGATTAATATGTATTACCGGTCACCACCTTGGCACCTTCGGATCATACTCGCCTTTACCATGGCTGGCCACATTGTTTTGACCACAGCTAGGTGCCTCCACCATCTCTTACTCGGGTGTGGATATGGGGATGCAAGTAGAGGTGGTTGGGTTAGTACTATATACAGTATAGACAACTGGCTAGTAGATACTAGATATGCGATGAACCCAACGACACATATGTGACAGGGCTATTCGTGACTACTCATCATGGTGGTGAGGTAAAACAAGAAAAAATGGGGTTAGCATACAAGTTGGTGGATGCGGATCCTATAACTCTCAGGATGTAGCTATTTGTTTTGGTTGCTTGTCATGGTGGCAACGGTGGCTTGAATCTAAATATTGACAAAGTCATGGGATATATGAGTGTTGAAGTCCGACTTCCATTATAATGCGAATGGATTTACGAAAATATGATAACGATGAGAGTTGCATACAATGAAAGAAGTCTCATATCTCAAAGAGCACAAATAGACGAAAAGCATACAATCAACTAGATGCAATCGCTTGACTTATTATCCGGCGGTTTTGGCTAATATTCGCTTATATTTTAATTTCTAGATAGACAATGCTTCCAAATGGTGATTTTGGAGGGCTTCTATCCAGTGCCCGAATGTCTACGCCATTGGGATTGGAACATCTTGTATTGACCTTGTGGTGTAATAGGGCCGTCTACACCATTTGGACTGGAACATCTTGTATTGACCTTATGGCGTAATACTACACCATTTGGATTGGAATATCTTGTATTGACCTTGTGGTGTAATAGGGGCCAGAGGCTAGAGTAGCCCCCTGCATCACCTGAATTTAACCAGGCCGGAACCTTGTGGCGTAATGACATCCTTAATCTCCTCATATACATCTATCACCTACATGCTTTAAATAAAAATCTGATATGACATAGTAATTAACCAAAACCCTCATATAAGACTGCTTAACGTAAACTTCATAATTGTTGGATTTGTTGGACACATGCTCTACCCATAAACATTCTAAAACTTAAGTTGTATTCGAGCCCTATAATGTTTTGTTTCGAATCTATCTCAATTATTACAATCTGACCTCCCATGGATGAGATACCGTTCATTACTTTCTTCTTTATAAAGAATTAACAATGCAATTTATAGGCCTAAAGAGCCAAGGAATTATAGGCATACATCTTACATTGAGTTTTATTTAAGTGTTTCCTTTTAAATATATGGATTATTTTTGTAGACACGGTGTTAGACCATCACATTATGATTGAATCCAACACTCATAGAGACTAATGAGTAGGAAAGCTATTCGCGACTGACTTTATTTATATCTTCAGTTGTCTTTCCCTTCTTTCTATCACGTGCAAGTATTTTTTTACTAACAGCTGAGTTTCTCAATTCGTTTGTCAATTTACAATGCTTTGTATATACTAGTAGGGTGCACGTGCGGCACGCACGTGATACAAAGGGTCATAGTGATATCAGCGAGACAAATATGCAAAAAAAAGAAGAGTTATTAAAATTACTAATATAATTGCGTGCAACAAAATATTGAAATAAATATGAATAATAAGGATGTAATAGTCTAGTTTTTTTTATCAAAGCAACACATATATCACCCAACAAATGACGCAATCAAACTTACATGGCTTATTCAAAACCGGGCTAAAAACTGTATAGTTTTGCCTTGCACATTAACGGAGCTTTTGTAGGGGTGAATATGATGCACCATATCAATCCTCAATATCTTTTTCGGACTAATGGATCTATCATATTTGTCAACGAAATTGTGAACACCAAGTATAGTTGTTATCTATCTTCAAGAGGGCCTATACCTGATGCTAAAATATAGAGTTCTTCTTTGGTGGCCTTTTCCACATCTTTAAGGTACTTTTGTACATAATAACTTGGATAATGTATTTTGAATCCATGAGATGCGCACAAAAAGTTAATGGCAATCTGCATAACATTTAGGAGTACTTCACATCTACCAGAAACCACACAACTTATTCATACTATGTATGGTGGAATTATCAGCATAAAGGAACTCAAATTACAATGGGGAATACATAAGAAGTAGTAATAGTAAGTAATGAAATGGTATTGCTAACCACACGGAGCAATAGATGGAATAGTTGATTATCCCACATGTTCATGAGTTCTTATGTATATCTGATCACAAGAGATCCTATTCCAAATCCATGCATATCTGATCCGATTGCACTCTTATGTATACAACACATTTTCACTGGAGCAAAGAAAAACAAATATCACATTGGGTTAGTGTGGCATCATAAGCAATGCAGGTATCGGGACATTACCGAGGACATTTCATTTCTTATAGTGACCTAATGTTTTCTATTCCATATCACACAAATACTCAACTTGTGAGCAACTGACATAGGTGGAAAACAACATACGTTGGCCAAATAAACACAAAAAATTCAATTAATCATGGTGATAAAATAAACAATAGAGGCGCACTTTCATCATGTCTGGAACAGGAAGCACCTGAGGATCCAACCCTTATTTATATTCAGGTTTAGTAATTTTTCCGAAGGAAAGTAAATGTATCAGTGCCGCAAGTTGTTAGCTATTACAAAGATTTGAGAGCAAGCTGAAGCAAATAGAAATCTACACTATAAAAAAAATGATCACTCAGTTTTCTATCTTAAAACAATGTTCGGTTTATGATTGTTTTCCTTTATCAATGTAATCTATTAAGATATTGGTAGGTTAGACTGATTCTGTAGGTACAACCAAAAGTTCTTAAACAACCAATATGTAAATCAATAGTACCTACCAAGATTTTTCTCTGGAAGTTCACCAGTTCAGAACCAATGGTGCAGAACTTACTAATCAACAAAATATCTTGAATCAAAAAAAACATTTGAACCTTGTCGTTGCTGGAAACAAATAATAAAAAATATCACAATATAGTACTCCATAGCAGCTAGATCTGTGGCTGAAATCTAGAAAGCATGGCCTGCAATATGTATGATGGAAAATATATTTTATAATATCCAAAGCATTTTTATGGATAAAGAAAAAAAATTATAAACATGGCCTCCATAACATAGACAAGACATAATTCGTAAGTCATGGTGAACATTATTTATTTCTGTATGCAATGTGCAACTTGTGTCAAATTGAATTTATTCATATATGCCAAACATAATGATGAGAAGACCATACCATTGACATCACCACTTGTTACTGGACCGGGCATCACTTCTGTTACTGCAGAATGTCACGATCGCTGCAATACTAACTTAGGCGAATCTTGCTAGCTATATTAAAAAAATTAGAAGCATCATCCATCACCCACTAAATGCAAAGTACAAGTCTACATTTCAAATAAAAACAGATGTACAAGATTGATAATTCATGAAGAAAACATTGACAGCTCAAAACTCTCTCCAATTGCATATTTTTCAAATTCTAAACTACCCTTATATCCAATTGCACAATTCTCAAATCAGAGGAGAACATACCTGTGCAACAACATCAGACTCATGCATCAAGATCATATGCCAGTAACCTCAAAAAAACAAGTGGCACCTTATCAATAGTCAATATTTGAGAAATCAATGTGCCATTGTGTCATGGTCTGGATGAAGAAAGAAAGGCAACCGATACATTCAAAGGCTTGTACTAAGGTGCATACTGCTCCTTAAAAGAAAGCTGAAAGTCTTTTAAGTAGGTAATTTAAATTTAGTTGCTACTACAGGAAACACTACCAGAAAGCATCTAAGCATAAAGTTTGCCTGTTTAATACAAAATTGAATGCAAATGAGAAAATAATGATTTATGTTAGTTTACATTAACAGAGTAATCTCACTTCATGATCTAGTCATGTGTGTGCCACCACCAGTCCTGTCAAGTTGATGGTCTCGATATTTAACTGCTGCCTTATTGAAGTGACAAAACATAAATCCAACAGCAATTGCAAAAACATGAAAAAAAGAATCATGCACTCCAAATGAAAAATTACAGTGCAATGAGCAACAATAGTGTAAGAACTCCAAAGTTATTTATCTCAACCAGCAAAACAAGTATTTATCTCACCCTGCAAGTTATTTTATCATATACATTTTCCTTGCAGGTTCCTCTGATATCCCTTTCTGGTTTCAAACTCAATTAGCGTGTCTCTAATTTTTCTGCAGTAAAAAATAAAGTTTAGATGCATACTCTAAATGGATCCAATACTCTTTATGATCATGAGGATGATACGATCTTTGAACTGTATGCTCAAGTAATAGTACTTCCTAAGAACATTGCACAGTGGATGACTGAGATATCATCAATGCTTAGAGGGATCCTAGAACCACCAGAAAATAAAATAAAGAGGCATGCTAATTAAACAATTCAATATGAACTATACATGAGGCAGAGATGGGACATGGTGGTCGTTGGCTGGATGCCGGTCTTGTGGGGCATGGAACGACGACGGTGGCTGGGAACTGGTGGTCGGCAGGGACATTGACAGCGAGGAAGCGTCTGGCCGGTGTCGCATGCGGTAGAACGATAGTGGCGGCGGGGAACTTGTGCTCGGCTGGGACGTCACCGGAGATGGTGACCGTTGGCCGGTGTCGTGGGCGAGGGAACCATGGCGGTGACGGGGAATCTCCAAAGAGGATGCAATGAGGGCATCATGGAAGGGTGGCTGTGTGAAGAATGGAAAGAAATATTTGGGGCACGATGGACGACATGCTCACAATGGATCAAGAGATCTTTCCTTTTTTTTGCCGTCTGAATCAAGGTGTGATCAGAGATTTCCTTTTTTTTGGCCATGGAGATATGATGGCAACGTGATCAGGGGGGTCTTTCCTGTTTTTTTTTTGCTGTGATTCTATTCTAAAAGGAAACCTTGGTGCCGTGATTGGTTGGGCATGAAAATATGAAATAAGGAATAAGATGCATGATTGACGGCTAATAATTTGGAAAGGAAGCCAAGAGAGATAGGGGGTGTGGCATAGAAAGGAAGACAATTCAGTAGGAAATCATGACCTTCCTTTGATGATTAGCTAAATCATGGGGAAGAAATCATTGATTTGAAAGGAAGGCACAAAGAGGGACAAGATTTGATGATTGGCTATTGATATATTAGAATGGTGAGTGGGATCGGTGGGTAGAGAATGCCTTGGTCACAAAAATAAAGGTTGCGGTGGGCGTTTTCAACAGCAGAAGGACGACAAATCAATCTCCCCTCCCCCCCCTCTGGTCGTCCTTGGTAGTCCATTTGGCAATCACCGGTGGGTCCACTGTGAGGGGTAAATGGGTGTGTTTGTGGGTGAGAAGTGTCCTCAATTTGTTCAATCCTTTATAGTATAGATGTGACATCCCAGATTTTTTAAAGGAACGAAGTTTGACCAAAGTCAAAATTTGGTCAAAATTCGACATAAATTTGAAGTAAAAATTTCAAATAGACCAAAGAGATCTATGGACAATGTTTGAAATAAAGTTGGGATAAAAAATAGTATGGAAATAGCTCAATTAAATGGAGAAAGAAAATGAGAAGGGTTACTATTCCTAATCTGAAAATAGGAGTTAAAGTTTCAGCTTTTGGCCATGCTGAGCAGCGATGTTTGAGCGACTATACAAATTTCTTGGTTGATCTTTTGACCATGGTACAAAAACGAAAGTTGTACAGTAAGGTATATCGAACAACTTTGTTGTTTGGATCAGACCATGATATGGTTTGGATCTAGGAGCAAAATTGCGCCAAAAATCGAAACAGATATATATTCAGAAAAATTCAGAGTTTTAAGGCTGAGTTGAAAGTTCTCAAATTGAGTTCAAACCGTTGAGAATTTGCCAGAGGTCCAAACATAAGAAATGAATTTCAAGTCAAACCAGAGAACTTCTGTGTCTTGAGGAATGACATGTTCTATTCAAAATTTGGGAGTAATTTGAGTTTGAATTTCTGAAACAAGTTAGGGGTTCAGAGGCGAATAGGACACTTGAAACCGACCGGTGATCGAGGCTCAAATTCGAGCGTTTGATCGAGAATTTCAATATGGTGCCAAAAGGGAAAATGGAATTGAAGGTGTTTCGAACAAGTTTCATTTGGGAATCGAGGAGAGTTTAAATGGAAATTCAAAAGTAATTTGAGAAATTCAATTTCGGAGTCTGAAATGCGGACAAGAATCGGCCTACATTGGAGCTTCGTTTCCTCTCAAAATATTGATCGGATCAGCAAAGTGTAAAAAGGGAAGTTGTAGTGCTACGAATCCTTTACAAGTTCTATATTTGGAGTTTGGCAAGCTTAGAAGAAGTTTTGGGAGAAATCTTGGCCGTAATCTCTTGGTTCAGAGCTCGGTTGAAAGTCATGGCGGCCGACGTCGGTTGGAAGGCGGTAACTCCGGCCACGTGCTGACGTGCATGCTAATCGCCGTGTCAATACGAGCAGCAGGAGGTGGTGATCGTCCAGGGTCTGTTCTCGTCGATATATACCCGTCCTTTGCCTGCTTTCTTCTTCTTTTCTTCCTCCTCATCGTTTCCGGTCATCTCGGTCGCCGGCGAAGCTCACCGTCGCGCGCCCTTGTCCAGCCACCTCCGTCAAATTCCTCTCGCTCACAGTTGCGCCTTGACCTCCTATACCTTCCAGACCAACTCTCTTTCACCCTCGTCACCTCCAAAGCTGTCGCGCCGTCTTCTTCCTCATTGTCTTCGTCGAGCTCGGCCGGGTAAGGCCGACCACCGTCGAGAGAGGTTCGGCAGTGATGTTTGTGGAGTTTGGAGAGCACGGTGAGATCGAGCATGGGCTGGGGCTCGTGTGGGTCTTGTTGGTGGATCGTTTGGGGGCTTGTGTCAGCCGGTTGCGCTGCTCGCCACCGCGTTCGCCGCCGTGCGCACTCTCGCCCTGGCAAGCGCACGTGAGCAGGCGGTCAGGGGGCATCACAGCTCGCGTTAGGGGTTGCGTTGTGTTCGCCTCGGGCTGCTGGTGCTCTCAGGTGTGTTCTCCTCGTGCGAGTCGCCGGGGTTTGGCCGGACGGCGTGTCGCCGCCGTGCGCCGCCGCCTGAGTCGTCGCGGAGGCGAGGTTGCGTGGGTAGCTGTTGAGTTTTGGGGCTAGGCGTGTGCGCGAAGGCGAGACGGTGTTGTAGGGCAAGGTGTCGGGGTCGGGGGACCTCGCCGCCGGCGAGCCTACGCCGGTCAGCGCCGCTCCTCTGTTTAAAACAGAGGGGGGAGGCGTCGGGGGAGAAGGAGGGGTTCTCTAGGGGGTTTCTGCAAATGTTCCTTTTAGGTTTTTGAAATAGATTTAATTTTTGGGTTTTCACCTTTTAATTCATAGAAAATTATAGGAAAGTCCAAAAATGCTGAAATCAATTTTGTTAATCTTGTTTTAAAGTTTGTCATCCATTAAAAATGTTAAGTAATCAACTGTGGATAATTAATTTAATTCCTCTGTTTAGATTAAGTAAATAAATGTTTTATAATTACTAAAAATGGTAAAATTCTGAATAATCTTTTGATAATTAGAAATTATTTATAAAATTAGTTTTTTTATTTAAATGCTTTATCCATGTATAAAATCATTTTAAATCATTAAAAATCAACTAAAAATGATTTAGGGCAAGTTTTATTATAAGAAATTTTAGGCTTGTCTTTAAAAATCTTAGGGTAGCTTGATTTGGCTTGCAACTTTATCGAGAAGGGAAAGTTGCATAGCTTCTTTGAAAATCGTGGCATATCATATCTCACTAACTTGCATTACATTTTAGTATCTCAAGCTTCGGAGTACGGGCTCGTTGGACTCTCGGAGGAGCAGCGACAATTCAAGGAAGTGATCGTCGTCGCTCCGGAATCTCATATCGCAGAAGGATCTAACTTGCTTGTGATTCAAGGCAAGCCCCGGAGCATCCTTGAATCACCTATTTATTTCATAATATTCATAAGTCCAAATATTATGCTTTAATGTTGCATTAGGTTAGGGATTGAATGAAACCCTTTGATGCATAGAATAATTCTTGTTAGAACTATCCTTGTCTAGTGAAGAAAACTTGATTAGCGATGTCTACATTGGCTATGCTTAGTAAGGTTAAGTTAAAAGATGATGATCTAGGCTATCACCAATCTTATTTGAATCACGAAAGGCTTGGTGTTGAAAGATAGTGGGCAGAAGTTGGTAGGAGGGATTGAGGTAAGCTCGATCCTTAGTTCTGCCTACTTGCTTAAGTGACTAAGGACCAATCCGTTGTTTAATTGATTGATCAAGTGATTCTACCTGGTTTCTTACTGGGTTATGGGACCAGTAAAGCCAATTAGATTAGTTGGTTCAATGATTGGAAATATCGCTTACCCGTGCTTACTGGGTCGGAGAAAGGCGGGGCCGTAGCCTGTAACTCACGGGGTGGTCGCCAGACGTGGGGCCCACGTGGGGGTGCGTTCCCAGGTTCGAGTAAGGATATTTCCGGTCTTTGGCCCAGCTGATTGAAAGGTTGTTGCGTACAGTATGATCGGCTGTGCGTGACTGGAGGCTAGGTATCTCCTGCAGGATGTACATTGATGCGGATCGACACAACTCTTGGTTATGAGTGCACTTGATCAGGTGTTAAACATCGTAGAGGAAACAATTTGAACAAGATAAGTTTAATTCATAAATGCTGGTTGAGCTTAGTACCACCTGTATGCAAAATATTTTATAACCTAGATGGATAAGTAACAACTCAACGGATCTAAAATAAAGAAAATATAAGGATCAAGCTTTAGTAATGCTTTTTGGCAAAAGAGTCGAGTCAGCCAAATCCACATAAAGTCCAATCATATTCCTTGAGAGTCTTTTCTTTGATAAGGCGGGTAAGTCTTGCTGAGTACCGTCGTACTCAGGGGATCTTCCTTGATGTTTTTCAGAAGCAGCACCCGAAGTCGTCGAGAAGGAGGACCCGAAGGCCTAGATCACCATGGTCCCGTTGATTCTAGGGATGAGCCGAAGGTTGTAGATATTTGTGCAATAGAACTACCTAGACTGATTTGTATTAAACTCCTAGTAATGGCTTGACTTTGCATTCGAATCCTACTTGGGGAGATTTGATTCATTCTTTAATGTAAGAATAAAGAATTGAATTAAAAGTTCTCTTCAAGTAAGAATCTTGGTATGTTATGTAAAAATGGTAATGCTCGTTGTGTTCTCCTTACCAAAAACGATCCTGTCGTATGGTAAAGATAAAAGTTAACGTGGTTTATCGAGGAGTCCTAGGGACACTCGATAAATCACCAGTTTAAACTGTTTGAAGCGCGTCCAATGACCGTAAAAGGTCGTTATGGTGCACTTGAGCCAGTTTAAATTGGGCGGTTCTGCCACAATAGATATCACTCAAGTATTTTTAACGTCTCTCATTTTGTTGGTGATATGATAAAACGCTGACTGATTTACCATTCGAGAAATTTAGCCGGCCGTAATAACAGTGTAGTGATACGAAAAGAAACAACCTCGAGTTTTCTTGCGCTAGACTGGGCTGACCCGAGTTTGCCATTGGGCCTCTATCAGTATCTGTGACATTTTCATGGGCTTTCCTGACCCATCTGCTTTTCTTCTTCTTGTTAATCCCGACGGAAAACAATCTTATATATCCGTAAGCTCACAAACATTTTCACGGTTTCTCCTTGAAGAAGCAGATTGTGTAATAATTAGGACGGAAAAAAAAAACTTTACGTTAGTGTTCCGCTTGCGGTCAAGCTTTTAGCACTGCGCAACCACTAAAACACCACTCACGAAACCCTGCCGAGCACCCCTGGCGGCTGGCCGCCTGTTCCTTCGTCGCCATGTTAGCTTTACCGTCACCAATCGTTCTCCCGCAGTCCCGCCGACCACAGTCCAACCGCCGCAGGCCGCACTGCTCCGTCGTCCCGTTCCTCTGGCCACCCATCAGCACCGCACCGCGACCGACCGCCAACAAAACAAACAGCTCGGGCAAACCCAAATGATCACCACAAGTCCACCTGCAGGATCACGGCGAAATCCTGCCCCCGGGCGCCAACAAACCCGTCGGCCGTCGCCGCCCCCACTCGATCATCTCCCGGCGTCCGCGAGGCATGAACCCGGAACCCCCCGTGTAATGATTGCTTGGCGCCGACGGCCGACGCCCTCGCCGCGTGCGCGCCGGTGCGACGTTGCCGTGCTCGCCTCGCTCGCTCTCCCCATCCGCTACCGTGGCCATGCCGCGGTGCACCGGCAGCGCCACGTGCCGTATCGCTCTCGCCGGCTCTGTAGCTACACAAAAGTTACAAACGGAGGATGGGACCATGGGAGGGAAGGATGCACATGTACCCCGTACCCGTACGGTACGTCGTCCGCGCGGCGGGATAGCCACAAACGCAACGCAAGTTGCCGCGCCGCCCGGCAGGACGCAGACGCAATGCGGAGTACCTGTGCGAAAAAAGTCATGGGCACGCCCGACGGCGGACGGCCCCTGGGCAGCCGGCGCAGCCGCGCAGGCACGTGGTAGCCTCGCGTGAAAACGGGGGGCGCACGGCACCGGCGCACGCGCGGGGCGTTGGGGGATCGATCATTGGATGATGAGTCCTCCAAGCAACGTGACCCCTCTCCGCGGTGGAACGTGCGCTCGCGATATCGCCGGGATCTTTCCTCGTACATGTCGGGGCCGCCGGGTGGAGGGGTCAACTCTCTGTCCTCTGAGACGAGGCTTCGAGGTTCGAGCGAGACACAAGTCAACGCACCCACGAGCGAGCAGCGAGCGTACACGCGTGCGTGCACGGCGCGCCTGGCGAGCGCGTCGTGAACGCCGCCGCACGCGCTCTGCTCCTCCCGGCACGTACGCCACTTGGCACGCTTCGGCATCGGCAGGATGCGGCGGGCTTCCACCAACGAAACGAAACCCACTTCGCCGCGGTCGCAGCCCATCATGAGCATGGGCCCGAAGGTTTCCCCTGTGGCCCTGCGGGGTGGTGTGTGTGGGCAAGGAAGGGGGACCAGAGAGACACCACCGACCGACCGACCGCTTGGATCATTGCGATTGACTGAATCGCTCTCGCTGAACCTGAAAGTTCCTACGTACGCGTGCCATGGCGCGGCCCCCGCCGGGCTGTACAGTTTCAGCGCCGGACCTGCCTGCCCAGAGGCGCTCCTGGCCGTCGACAGCGCCGCGCGATCCGTTAACGGCAGGCGTGGAAGTGGCAGTGGGCACACTGGGTCATCTCCCTCGCTCTCAGGGTCCCGCCGTTTCAGGCAAGCAGTTCATTGGCCGGCCTGCCACGAAATGTTTCGCTCTCGTGTGCTACGTCCTCTGCTGGTGTTGAGGAGTGATCATGGCTGGCTGCGGCGCCGGAGAACTACTGTTGCGCTGGGGCACGTACTACGCAGCCTCAGGTTGAATGCCGCCGCTGCGCCCGGCAATGATCTGCAGTGCTGCTATAGCCTACACGGACCTATACGGCCGTTAGCAGCAGTTAACACTTAACAGGCGACCGGCCGGTCATCTGGAGTTCCGGGCTCGCTCCTGTGCCCTGGCCGAGCCTAGACACGCCTTCTTCCCCAGCGTGGCTCCTGTTGCATAAACCTCGAGATCGACGACTGCCTCCAAACACTGTGGAAAGCAAGCAGCCTAGGTGTTCACTCGTTTCAATCACATGTATCACGAGCGCCGGGCCGGCGTCTCGATCGCTCGCTCGCCCGGCGGGTTACTGTTGGCCAATGGCCATGCATGCAGGTGTGGCACTGGTTAGAATCATCACGTCGTCCAGGCGGGCTAAAGCTAAAAGCTCCAGATCTCTCGCTGTGCCCGGCCGATCGGACTCGAGAGCAGGTCAAGGAATCATTGGGCGCTGGGCGCATGATTGGGGAGAGCGCACTTGCATTGGGTTGGGTCTCGGGGCCCCAAAGAGATGGGGCGGTCAAATGCTTGGTCGAAAGCGCATCGAGCGGAGGACGGGCGAGTGCGTACGCAGAAAATGGAGGATGGGGCCACGCCATTGCCGTGCCCCTCCATCTGGTGTCATCTCGCAATACGCACGTACGTACGTACACGTCGATGTCGCGCGAAAGCGATCGTGTCTAGTAGTTCTAACTCTCATTCGTAGCTTTTACACCGTATAGAGACTATCTTTGGAATTTTTGATGATCTAATTGCCATTGGCTGATTGGCCAGCCGGCTGGGTCGTCGTCGATCAAATGGCGACATGACCAGTAGACGAGAGGAAGAAGACAAACAATGGCAAATGATAGGGGTTAACTGGTGCTATTAGCATATAGTGACAACGATTAATGAAATGATTGACTGATGATCTTGGCACTAGCTAGAGACAGAAGATTAGCACAACCACCACGCTGCCATTGCTTGCCATATGCCGGCTTACAGACGCGGGGTTGAGATTGAGTTGAGAGAGCCAAAAGGGCTAGCTAGCTCGAGCTAAAACCCCTCGCCGGGGTTACTACTGCTGCCGACGTTGACGAAGTAGGAAGACACCGGAGCGGTGGCCGCCGCCGCCGCGCTCGCGCTCGTGCTCTCGCCTCCGGCGCCGTTGCTCGCCACGTCATCCATGCCGTGGCACGCCACGTACTCATCGCCCGTCTCCTCCTTGTTGGCCGCCGGCGGCGCCACGGATGATCCGCCAGCTGTTGGCAGCTGCGTCGTCGTCTGCTGAGGTGGCGGCACGACGGAGGGGAGCTTGGAGAGCAGCGCCTCGAGGCTGCTCATCGACGGCATGATGTGCATAGACGCGGCGGGCCCGGCAGCGGCGCCGTAGGGGTCGTAGAGATCCAGCGGTGGCCCCACCGGCGGCGATGGCACCAGGCCCGGCGGCCATGCCGCGGCGGCGATGTCCGGCGGGCACCCGACGCCGGCCGGGAAGACGACGCCGGCGGAGGACGGGTGAGGAAGGAGCACACCCGGGATGCTCTCCAGGTACCCGAACTTGCGGCGCAGCATCACGACGTAGCTCAGGTCCTCCGCCACCTGCATGCGCGAGAGCTTCCCATCGTCAAAGCGAAGTTCATCCCAAACACAAGCTAGACGCCGTGTGTCAGCGTCGTATCGTATAGCCAGGAGCGTGCAACGCGGCTGCATGCATGCCGCAACGGTGAAACACACCGCTAGTAAGCTAGTATATGCCTATACTATAACATCACAGATCACACACGCGACGCGACACGACACGACACGATACAAGGCGCTACAGTTACGCACATGCTGCCTCAGTTTTCTTGCGAGGAAATCGAAGGCGAAGCGGGGGAGGAAAACGACCGGTGGTGAGCAGTGGTGAGCGCGCCTATACCTTTTTCATGGAGCCGAGCTGCACGACGCCCTCCCTGACAGCGATCAGCGCGATGGTCTGCAGCCAGAGAGCAAGCGAAGTCAAGTATATGAGCGAGTAGGAAAAAAAAACGAAAAGCGCACGAAGGCCAAAGGTCCATGGCATGGCGGCATCAAGCTAGCTGGCCATGGCTTGGCGAGCTAGCGACGCCATGCAGAGAGACGGAGAGAGCAGCAGTAGGGCGCAGAGGTAGCTGCTGCCGCCTCTGATCAACAAGATGGACCGGATTGCGTTGTCAAGGCCTGAAAGTGTGCACCTGGATTCCGGACTGGAACTGCGCCTCCCACGTCCTCGGATGCTGCAAAAAAAAAAAGGGGGGGTCAGGGACATGCATGGCTCACAGATCAGCACCAGTCGCTAGCTCAACGATAGCATAGCTGCTTCAGTTGTTATTACCAGCTTGCTCGACAGGTAATTTGCATGCTCGGCTAAAGACATTATTCGTTGAGGTTAAAAGTAACGGCGGTGCTTAGTAGTGCTTACAGAGTCGGCAGGGTTGCTCCAGGATGAGATGAGGTTGATCTCGTGCTCATGGGGCTCCTTGAACACCCACTTGTGGCTGTGGTCTGCCGCCACTTTCCCTATCAGCCTGCAGAACCGCACCAAGAAACAGGAGGCCCAAGAAAAGGGCCCGGGCCATCATTAGCACGGAGGGTTAACTTTAACCAGCAGCTCACTAGTAGAACTAATCGCGGTGGACTGTGGACTAGTCAGCCAGGCAGCGGCCACACCTACCCTTCGCCGTAGTTGTAGATGTCGTGGGACATCTTGAAGAAGAGCTCAGGTTGCAGCCCCTGCGGCTGCTGCTGGTGCTGCTGCTTCACCACCGCCTCCTGCGCGGCTGCTTCGCAGTCCCCGGCATACGCAACCGCCTCCTGCCCGGACGCCGCAGGGGTGGCCGCCGCCGCCGCCGCGAAGTTGCAGAACCCGTCCTCCCACGCCAGGATCCTAGATAGCCGAATTGAAACCACGCGTAAGAACACACCAGAAGCATTTCATCAAAAAAAAAAAAAAGAGCGTGCAGGTAGCAGGTCGTACCAGTTCCTCCTGTTGCCTCGGGTCCGGTCGTACGCGGCGCCAGGGAGATCCCATCTGGTCATTCACAGAAGGCCATCAACCAAGCAGACAGTCAGTCAGTGAGCGAAGGAACCGCCGTGTGCACACGGCCGGACGACAGCCGCGGCTGCTGCCTGGAACGCGCATTAGCGGCTGGGCATAGCAGCAGCCAGGAAGACAAGAGGGAGAGCGAGAGCGAGAGGAGGAAGACGAGACGAGACGCACTTGGGGGGCGGGTAGTTCCGGGGAAGGATGCGCCAGAAGACGGCGTAGACCCACTGCGGCGAGTCGCCGCCGGTGCAGAGGCTCCGCAGCGTGTGCTGAAGCAGGTGGGTCACCGCCACGGGGCCCAGCTGCTCCTCCATCGCCGCGCCGCCGCTCCTCGACGGCCGGCCGGCGTGCCGCGGCGATCGGTCGAGCCGGGAGAGCTTGACGATCGCTCGCTCGCTCACCGGCCGGTTGCTTCGCTTGCACGCGCAGCAGCCGCTCTAGCTAAGCTCTGACCTGAAGCTCGCAAGCGAGGAGCTGAATGAAGCCTAGCCAAGAATATTGGAGTAGCCCAAGCCGCTGCTGCTGCTACTAGGTAGTAGGAGCTTCTCTACTCGCTTGGGCACTTGGCTCGCCTGCTTTGTGATTGTGAGTGTGTGTGATCTCTGTATGGCTGTGACTTGTGAGGCCAGGCCACCACCGAATGGGGAAGCCACACCTGCCCAAAATTTATACTACTTCCGCCCTCCACCTCCTCTCTCTCTCTCTCTTGGTTCCTACTAGTATCACACTATCAGTATTTTAAAGAGCTAATAATGACTCTCTCTCTCTCTCTCTCATTCTGATGATTGTGGCCCATGGGCGGCCGTGGTCCACGATTTCGCTCGCGCCAGTGCTAATCCCGGAGACGGTAGCGTCCAATCCTCCTCCTCCGGTCCGCGCGCGGATCGATTTGATCCCAACTGTCTCCTTCATGCCCGCACACAGACTCGGCTCTACCAGCACGCAGGAGACTGTACGTTTCTCTCCTTCGCAATTTGGCATGGTACGGCCCCCCTTTGCTCCAGCCTCCAGAGCAAACAAACCCCGCGATCGCGCCGCAACGCAACGCAAACTTTCGGAGCCGAGTAGCCGACGGCACACTGCGGCGGGTGTCAATGTGATGAACAGGATCACAGTTCCAGCAGATCTGCGCTATGAAGCGTGGAGATTCTCTGTACGTGCGTGGGTAGATGCTCTGATAGTTAGTACACCGGGGACGACGAGCGATGGAGCGAGACAGCGCGAGGAGAGGATCGGTGGTGTACGTAGGGCCCTAGCAGGGGATCGGTTTTGAACAGTCTATCAACCAACAAGCTACGGTTCACATCAAGCGCCAAGGGAATAAGCAATCATGTTTTTTTTCCTTATGATTTCTTCCTCTCAGTTTATTATTCTTTTGTTCTGTATATATTTAGGCTCGTTTGAAACGCGGAAGTTCTAGTAGCTATCGTCTATCGAGATTCAGCGTATTACGATTAGATCTCTGCTAGAATCGTACAAAACCATTTACGTTAGCCAAGCTCCTGTTCTGAGTTTCTGAAACATCCTCTGGCCAGCCAGCAGGGACCAGGGTTAACAGCTGTAGCAGCAGTGTTTATTTCACGCTAGATCCCGCATTAACCCGGCTCCGATACGCACGATCAATGCCAAGATTAAGCTGCGATCTGTAGGATGGAATCCCAGCGTCCGAGACGACGTGGTGCTTGGAGAGGAGACTATGGAGTCCTACTGGTACTAGGAACTGGGCAAGAATATGTAGGATAGGATACTAGGAGGAATAACTTTTCCCTGACCGTGAACTCGACGTCCTGCAAGCAAAAATCCATGCAGCTTGGCTTGTAGTCAGGCTCGGAGTCTCGGACAAGCTGTGAAGGACCAGCCAGGTAATGGCCCCCCTCAACTGTCATTTTCGCTCCACGGGCCAGGAGCGTGGGGGTCCAATTTTCCTTTAAATTCCAGATGGGTACAAAAGAAATCATCTGAAAATGTGACCTTATTGATTGGAATTGGAGGTAAGTTCAGAGGGTGATTTCTTGGGTTGCAGTTGGAAGGATTCTTGCCACAGAAAGATGCGCGCTTGGAACCGGGGCCCCCTTGTACCATGTCCCCTGGAGATCGCGTGATGACCAAAAGAGGGAGTGGTATGCTGTCAAAACACAAACACGCAGCTTTTTTTTCGCATCCCTGATCCCTTTGCAGTCCCTGACGCTGAGAGGAAAATACAGTGGTACCTCAGCGATGTTTGGCCCTCATAGTCTCTTTTTTGACTCTCGGCCTCAGTCTTTGCTCACACATGACACACCCATCATATTTGGCATTTCACACTTCTCACGCCCTTGAAGAAAAAAAGGTTGGATGATTTGATCTCGATGAACAGGATGCAAGTTCCAAAAAAAAAGAGGGTTATGGCAGATAGCTATACTTTACTGGCATTATTATCCTTTGCCAAAGATCCCCTTCAAGCCTTCATCCCCCAAAAGCATGGCCGACTTTGGCCTTGACAAGGACATCCATCTTGATAATTGATCCCTTGCTTCCTTTGTTAGCATGTGTCAACGTATGCGTCAGTGAGAGTGATAGATGCACAGGTAGAAAAGAAGGCAGTCGACATACGTGTTGGATAATCTAGAGACAGAATACAGAAAGGCTTCCTTTCAATTCCAGGGGGGTGTGAGTCGATGAAGTTTCACAGCAGTAGCAGCAAGTGATGCACCTAACATGGAAGTGGCTCCGGTGGTGGGCAATGCTGCATTTTCCACATGCATCGTGCATTGGTAGCAGAGGCCGTCTGCTTCTGTGCGAGAGGGACTAGAGCTTGAAGTGGAAGCAGCTTGCTTATTTTGGGGCAGCCAGCATGGGTGGCTTGGGCTAGAAATGTGGTGACTGGGTGCCAAACAGTTCACCCACATGGACCTATTTTCCCTCGTGTTTCTTTTGGCAGACAACCTGTCATTTGATCTAACACAACAAGATTATGCAAGCTCATATTATGCTGTCATACTTTTACATAGCTATTACTCCTATATGTTTAAGAGAAATAATGGACAAGTTGATACAAAAAAAATCACATCCCAGCCATATTTTAGAGGATCATGTATGCTACTGTCAGTTTGGGAGAACCTCAGTCTGTTAAAACTGGCATGCAGGGGTTTTTGGTCTAGGACTGCGTCTGTCACAAACTTTTGCCCGATTTTACGGATTGCTGCTTGGAACGGCGAGAACAAGCAAGCAGCATTCATTCTTCATGAGAAACTGTATTGAAGTTCTTTTTTTTCTCTCCTAATAATATAATTTCTTAGTTTTGGGTTGAATAATAGTTCTCACGATTGTCGATATCTTTTGCACTATCTCTACAGTGGCATAATTCTGCAATGAGAAAAACGGCACCCCAACATGTTCTAGTCTAGCATCACGTTAGAAAAAGAATGGCAGCAATAATACAGTAGTGGTCTTTTCAGTCTGTCTATTCTACAGCATGCCAAGTTTGACATGCTTGGGTGTAGGTGAGTTTTTTTTAGATTATCAATGGATAAGCACCTTTCAATATTCCACGGTGCTTTCACGTGCTTTATCCTTATTGCCTTGGGAATATACGGGCGTGGCATCTAGAGCTAGAGTTGTTTAAATAACTTTTTTAAGAAAAAAAATGCAATGATCCTCCTGCAAAATCAGGGTTCCCCAAAAACTCACCCGCACTGAACGTGTTACAGACTTACTACTACAATCAACACATGCAACCTTTATAGGTTTTCATATTCTTCCTCGCAACTTTGAGGACGATCATGCATGCCAATGTGCGATACTTTCCTCTTATTTATTGTCATCTCCCTCCTAGGATTGGCACTACATCGCATTTATTTTCATAGTTTTCACTATGAATTAAAATTATAATGGCCCGCATTGAATTTAAATCAAACCTTCCAAGAAACTAACAGGAGCCAAATTGTATGGTGAATACTGTTAGGGTGTTAAACTGTAACAAATTGAGGTATTGGTTGGCTTTATTTTGAACTCCTGGGTCTGCATTTCTTTTCTGGGATGCAATGTGTACTTTTTTAAAAGTCAAAGATATGCCAAAAATTGTTTTCAACACTGCACTGTGCTCTTTGTACTTCTGATTAATTTTTAGCATATCAATTTCCTAGGACTCGCTTTCTTCTATAGTACAACAGTTGGGTCATCTTGTCGGCGCCATTTTTTTTAAGAAAATCCGTTTGACACCATTGATGAGATAATCTACATGATTGCCTTGTACGGAATTCTTTAAATAAACTATATTATATTTGCTACTCCAACCAAATGCCTTTTATTTGAGCTGGGACGACGTTACATAATGCAGATACATACTCCCTCAGTCCCAAAAGAGATACATTTTTTATTTTTAGACATCATGTTTGACCATTCATCTTATTTAAAAAAATTTAAGCAAATATTATTTATTTGTTTATAATTGTTTTATCATTAAATGTACTTTCATCATGATATGTTTGTTTTAATATTTATCCAAAAGATTTGAATAAGACAGATGGTCAAACATGATGTCCGAAAGTTAAAAAAACGTCATCTATTCTGTGATGGAGGGAGTAAGCTATATATCCTCCATGTTAATTGTTAACTTTATAAATGACTAGCTAGGATGGTCTAGGGACAATGGCTTTGAGTGTCACGTTAATATACAATATAACACCCCACGGCCTATAGCTGCATGCGTATGCAAATGGTATGTTTATACCATATATTTCACTACCATTTGTAATCAATGCTTGGCTAGTGTTCCTTTGTCATTGTCCCCAGAGGAGGATATGGTTCCACATGGATTCTGCCTCCCGTGCAGCACCACCTGGATAAGCGCCACGTGTCTACCTTTGCTAATCTCCCCATGATCTCATCACATGTGAGATAACTGCTGTTGGTGGTTTCTCTTTTCTCAAAGAGATGGTTCCTACCAGACGTGGGGAGATTGGCCAAATTGGACACGTGGCGTTTATCCAGATGGTGCTGGATGGGAGATAGTATATGCATCGTGCATGCAAAGAATTTGCTCCCGCTCCACATGACTATACACCATCAGCATACATGCTATATGTTGGTCTTCTATCTATCTGACTCCATGATCTCGAACTCTAGGGCATAATTAAGTTTGGTGCTCTCCAATGTTCTAAATTGTAGATCGGTTTGGCATATTTAGATACATAGTTAGCAGTATGTACTTAGGTATACATTATGTCTACATACACACTGATAACTATGTATTTAATTATATAAAAACGATCTACAATTTCAAATGCAGGGAGTATAGTAGTATTTTGAGTTAATTTATAATTAGGCATAGGGTCCGGTATGGTTTAAGATTTTTAACAATAGCAGTGGGCAACTTCGTTTATATTTTTTAATTAGCATCTGTAATCCCTAGAATTTGAGACCAAATATGGAGGCTTGTTTTGTTGGTGGCCAAATACTAAAATAAAGCAAGTTGAAACATGCAAATATTGTGACTAAATTCGCTTCAACATCTTTCGTCAGAACCATTTAATTCAACAAGATATGCATCATTTGACTATTATGAGAACTGGAAAAGTGTTTTTTAATATCTTATTGGGGTCTTACAGCTTATTAGTAAAAGAAAGAAAAAAAAAGGAAAGAGATCACAAGGAAAAAGGTTTTCTAATGTTATTTTAGGGCCATGAAAATAAAGGAAAGATGTCACAAGAAAGACAAAAAAAAGCTTATTTGTCATAACATTTTATTTTCACAATTTGCTTTAAGGCCATGAAAATTCAGCATGTTATATGTAACTGAAACTTATATTACCTAATGAGGGTGTTTCATCACATTAGGTTTTCTAATGTGAAAAAAATGAGGGAGCTCGTGTGAAATATATTTGTTTTTTTATACTAACATGAGCACTATCATATCATTTAAGGAGAGAAGAACCAAGATGGTTCTACATAAGTTTGTTTACATAAGAAAGTACTTACTGCCTCCATATAGGAAATAGATGGTGTTTAGGACATGAGTTAGCATACCAAGGAGTTATTAACTAGGGTAGAGTTTTCCATGTTTACCCTTAATAAATAGATCTACGGGTGTGTAGAAAATGAGAACTCCTAAAAGTTATACCGGTTATCGCAGGTAGGGTAGTGAGTTCCTAGGCTATCCACCTGAGTTTGAGACCTCACCTATGCAGATTTTTTTACTTTTTGTATGGCATTTAAGGAAAGGTAATCTCGTCCAAAATAGCTCACGCGGGGTAAAACATCATTCTTTTGTGCAATCGCGTGAAACCCAGAACATCATCTATTTCCTATATGGAGGGTTAAGAAACAACACCGTCGTACTTCCACACATGCTATATTTGCTCAAATATGCTACACTTCACAATGCTAAATGCTGATGTTCTTTCTCTGTTTTGTATGCTATATTTGCTCAAATATGCTACACTTCACAATGCTAAATGTTGATGTTCTTTCGCTGTTTTGTATGTGTTTGGTTTAGTTCCGGAATTTTGGATCTTACATGTCCAATATTTTAGGGTTGGTTACCGGATTTGGGACAACGATTATTTGGTTTTGTTGTTCAGCCGGGCTCTGTTCATCCAGAGCATGGACCTGTGGTCACCCGGGGAAGAAGATCATGGAAAACGGATAATTTAGCGTGCAAATTCACTAATTCGATGCTCCTCCTAGGAAAAAGCCACTCAATTTCATATATATATATATATAGACACACACATAAATATAATAAAGAAAAGGGAGATAATGACCATTTTCTCATCCTGGTCACAAAAGTAGCCATATATTAGAAGTTTATTAGAACACGTCCTGAAAGACTACACGTGAGCACCGAAAAGGCACTGGCGATCCAGTCCCATGCATCAGCATGCGCCTTTGCTCTTGTTGGTCAAAAATGGCCGGTAGCTGGACTGGATAGGCCATGCCGGAAGCCAGATTGTCAGTGCATGCGCTGCTCGCCGAGCATTTTCGGTGCCAGTTCCCAGCAGATCGTCGTCAGCCAGCTCGAGTAGAAAGAAAATGATCCCCAAAGACGATCACGTGACACCAGCTAGTGCCGTTGTGTCGCCTTTTCCATCCCTGCCGCCGGGCCCCTCCTTCCTCCCGGAGCCGGCCGGACGCGGCAGCCAGCCATCCCCTCCCTTTTGGTATGGACGCCATGCACGCCCCTCCGGCTCTCGCCCATACCCGTGCTGATGTGTTGGGTTTATCACGTAAAACAAAGATATGACGTAAAGTATATATTTATTTTTATCAACTTTATTTATTTGCAATTCGGGCAGTAGCCAGGGAACTTCACGAGAAACACATAAGAAAAAATCACCCAGCAGGTACGACGTGCACGGTTTGCACATGAACTATTTATCCATCACGTCTGGTCGTTTTTGTTCTTTTTCTTCACTTATCTAGCTATCGCCGGTGTCCGGTCCGGGCGAAGCCAGTGGGGCGCTACCTAGCTAGCTCCATCACACAGCGGCGGCCATTAACCTTTGCCGGGACAGGTTTTCGACACCGCGATTAGGGCAAACAGTGGCTGAGAACTACGTACGGGTCTCCTATACTATACACAGCTCGATCGATCGGTGGATCGATCCCGTAGGCCATAACCCCGCTAGAGCACGAACAAAGGGCCAGGCGTACGTACGATAGATCGATCGATCGGGACGCCGGGGACGGGGAGGAGCAGTGTCCTAGTTCCGTAGTTGGAGCTCTCCTGGCCACTGTCTCGCTCGACCGATCGCCTCGCCTCGCCAGAGGAAGAGACAAACCTGCCGCTGCCATGGGACGTGTAAGTAAGCATGGAAAGGGATCGAGCGTGTCGCGACGGCGTCGCCGTCGCCGTCGACCAGTAGCGGTATGCGGCATGCAGTGAGTAGTAGCCCATGCATGATTGGCAGCATGTCGTAGTAGGGCGCCTGTGACATGAGGAGGTGCATGAACGAACGCGCGCGCACGTCTTTATGAGAGAGATCGATCGACGCTGGGACCGGCGGCCAAAAGAATCGTGGATGATCATGATCCTCCGTGACTTTGATGCGGGTTGCTATATATAATATATATGTATATATGCAAGTAAGCAGAACAAAAGAAAGAGAATGCGCTCCTCGAATATTTAGGCGT
Source organism: Digitaria exilis (assembly GCA_015342445.1). Classification (NCBI taxonomy): domain Eukaryota; kingdom Viridiplantae; phylum Streptophyta; class Magnoliopsida; order Poales; family Poaceae; genus Digitaria; species Digitaria exilis. Next base: position 876,348 of record JACEFO010001666.1, read on the forward strand.
GCTAGTAGCGAAATGTGAAACAAAATTCTAGTCCACACGAGGACTTGGCCGCCAGAGACAGTGGCACGTATGTTTCATATGGGCAAACCGAGGGACCAACGTTTCATGTTTGACGATGATCATAAAGAATCATTCCTGAAAGATGTACTGGAACTTTTCAGAAAACAAAAAGAGAAAGATGTACTAGATGTCTAGATATATTCACCATGCCCGTGTATTTCCAGCATCACATTTTTATAACTAATCACGAGAAAAGCCGGTACATATCACGCTCCTGTTTACCATTTTACCAACACAAGCACATCTGGTCACTGAAAAGCCTGGGAGAAAGTCGAAAGGCACACGGGCCATGGCCATGCACTTTCCCCATTTAACTGAACCACGCATACTGCGGGTGCCAGTCCCCGAGAATTGCAAGTCCTCGCGAGCTGAAGGCGCGCGCAGCTTTTCTCTGCTCCCCCTTCTCACTCACTCACTCACCGCTAGCTTTGCTCTGCTCAGCATGGCCGGCTCGGCTGCCCTCTGCTGCCGCTGGCGCTGCAGCTGCGGATGAGCTGCGCGCCTGCGCCACTGAACAGTGGTTGTCAACAGATTCGATCTCCTTTGGACTGTAACTGTCAAGCAGAGCAAGCGTTGCCAAAAAATACTTTTTTTCACTATTTATTCTTGTTCATGCTCCTCACAAAACACGCTTACCAAAAGTACTTCGCACCGCCCGCTTCTACAGCGAGACGGCGACTGTTTTGCATGCATTTAAACAGCATGGGATGGAGGTGGTGGATGGAGATGGAGGAGGGCAGGGCACTGCACTGCACTGAAGGGAACTGTGTTTATCTGCGTGCACAATGCATGAAATGGATATATCCAGCCTTTGAGATAAAATTCAGTCGACAGATTTTTCCCTTTTTACTGTAGAAAACCCACTGTGTGAGAAGGCCTCTCGTGCCGTGCAATTTCAGCGGGTGGGAAGGCTGGGGGTCAAGCAATGCTCACATCGATCCGTGCCGTCCCTTTGCCACGGCTCGTCAGACTTTCCCAACCCCATGTCACGAACCAGGGAGCTGTAGAGAAAAACCATCCCGGTTCAATTCCTGCACCTACCCTCCTGGAGACGGCGCAATGTATCCCACTAATTTCGTGCCCCTGCCTGAGGACACTGGACACGACAACAGTAGCTCATAAGCATACGAGACGTATGAGGCAGCCGTATACATAGGCATTTGACATAAAGAAGCATGTGTACACGTACCTGTGGTAACAGTCCGCCTTTTGTTTTACACACGGACGATCGAGCACGACTGCACGAGATCCTGAGCATATGTTGCCATTGCATGCACACACATCTGACTTCCTGAGAATGATGAGATGTAAAGCCTTTCCTCATCTAACAGAATCATCTGCTTTAGCAATTAAAAAATACACTAAAGAAAGATTGATGGAGATGGCAAGAGTCACTATCAAACTAAATTTAATGATTGCCACTGAGTAATCAGCTTTACCTTCTGACTCTCAAGTCTCAACTCAAGACCTCTGAGGTAAGCTCTGAGAACTTGGAGTTTTATATTTTCAACATCAAACTCTAAACTTTCAGGTACTACTTCAGCATGGAACCATACTCTTCATGATTGATAGAGATACACCAACGTAATGTGCTGCCGCCAACGACGCGGCGCCTGGTCCATCCTTACCAGATAATCTCCAAAGATTTTTGAGCCCAGGCCCCCCGCGCAGAAGGATCGACACCGCATCGCCAAGGGGATCGAGCGACAAGGACGCGATCGGACGACACACAGCACACAAAGACCCTAACCACACTGTATCGCAGTCCAACGCGATGGGTGGCAACGATCGATCGAGCTGCTGCTGATGATCGATCGAGGTACACACAGGACGATCATGCATGGCCCTTCGATGTTGTTCATGAACAGTCGTGGCAAATTGTTCTTGGGATGCTTCTTTCCAGGTGTAAATGGACAGCTGAATGCCAACCACGAGCAGGGCATGAGCACCAAACAGCTTCCTACAACAGCGACGTACTGCCCGGACGGCTGCTGTTCTCGTCACCAACGTTTTTATCGCAGGCATGTCCGTGGCATCTAACATCTAACGGCGACGTAGGTCCATGCTCGCACAGGCATGATCATGGCGGCGAACAGGGCGGGCCGTTGTATGCTTGCTAGGGCTCACTGCAGCTACACAGGTGTGTTGTGCACTGGTAACCTTTGGGGGTATAAATGATTATCGGATCCCTATAATTATTGGCTGAACCCTTTGGTGTAACCCCACTCATGATTAAAGCGGGAATTTCCGCAGTACGGCTTTGGATGAACCGCATCGCGTCGCATAATTGGACGGATCCCCCATGTACTTTGCGTTCGGTGCAAGTTCATTTTTTTAATCTTTTTGTAAGCGAGAGCAAACGTAAGCATACACGAACATATAGTTCAGAAGTAAAGAGGCTGATGCTCATCTGTTCAATATCTATGGCAATTTCCAAAGTTCCATTGTTGCCATACCCAAAGAGAGAAAGGTTGGGTGGTGAGGTGATCCATCCATTCCATCACACAACAGGGCAAAAGTTAACAGCAAAAACCGTGCACAAGGGCATGAGGGCATCAACTCAACTCAAATCAAGTGCTCAGGTCATGGCCATTGTTGGACCGAGGGACCTGCCACTGAACTGGACACCAACACCTGCTAGTCTGCTACTACAAGTATGCTCCCTGAAAAAAAAATGATGGCCAGGGGGACACAAGTGTCACCTCACCAACTCACAGATCCTGCTACCGCTAGGCTTCTCTTCATCCCCTTCATCTTTACAGAGGGGAATGCACATGGAAAAGTGAGAATTATTGGGGCTCCAGGGTTCCTTCTCGCCATTGGGTCTCTGACCGGCTGACTGATGGATTCCTCACCAAGCAGCAACGATGCCGGCATCAGTCCATGGGGCTTGGCTGGTCACGGCGGCAGGAGACGAAAGAGATCTCCCGGCCCTGGGAAAATAACAGCCGTCAGGTCAGGAAAGGCGATGCCTCAGCTTGTTGGGCAATTATTCGAAGGATGCTCGAGAAAGAGCTCGCCTCATAGGTGGTGTGCGTGCACAGTTTGGGAGATGGCTCTACACCCACATGATGCACTTGGGAAAACCTAGGGCTGTAGGCTTTTCCTGCTTTGTGCAAAAATGCATGTTTTGCTGGTGCACAGCTGGCAATGAAATGCCGTTATCCGAATCTTGTTCTTATGGCAAAAGAAGGACCTCCAGCTATTTCCGTGTTCTTTATGCTATTGGAAAACCAAAACCATTTCCATGTCAACTGTTAAAGGTGTACCTTAACCTTAAAGCGTGGATAATTGAGTCCAGACCTCACCCGTTTCCATCATCAGCACTAACAATTGAGGGCGCCTTTCCTTAGAATACCGACCAACTCCAAGAATGATAAATTGCTAATACATTTTATGATTACATGTTTGGTATAATATATGATGCTTCAATGGTGGCATATTCTTTAGTCTCTACCATGTTTCTTGGGGGCATGAGCTTCGGTTACAAGTGCAATACTGAGGAAGTTTTCAATTTTGAAAGAATGGATCGTATGTGGTGACAAGTGTCCTCTCATCGAAGAAGGTCAAGAGTGAGGGATATATAATTTTGAAGGGAGTGGATGAAGCTAATTTCGAAATAGAACTATAGAGTGAGAGCATCAGAAGAGAAAAATTAAGTGACGGAAGCATATGTAGTCAAAGTATTATTGAAATGCACAAGCCGAATGTATGCGGCATTAATCTAAATAGAAGATCACCAATGACGGGCACAATTAACTCTACTAGCCATGACTGAACCTTTTGGCGTTGTGAGCCATATACAACGGGTTTGGATAGTTGGAGGGCCTTTAGTATCCGGTTTTGTAGTTTGAGGTTGAAAATCAGACTTTTATAACAGTTGAAGGGTGAAAAATAGACTTTTCCCTTTTTTATAGGGAAAAGTCTATACAACACTCAAAAAAAATTACTGGTGTGAGCTCGGACAGTAATTCCAGCTTTACTCTGCATAGGCGACATCTTCTTCATCCAACCAGAGTTACCCCAAGACAGAACTCTGCTGCCTTGTTATTAATGGGCCGAAGGACTAGGACGTAGTACAAGCTGTTCCGAAGATTCAGGAACAGTTTGAACCATTGCATATCAGTATCCTAATGATGATCAAAGCACACAGCACAAACAGTTAAGTAGTTAAGTGGCACTTGATGCTTCTCGCGCCATCTCATTCAATTTTAATTGTGAAAGCAATGGAACTAAGATGCAGTTGAAATTGTGCTCAGATAGCACTGTTTGTACTTTGTAGTTATGGACAAGTTAAAAGTGACATCACTTTCAGGAAGCTTGCTATTCCAGCTGTCCGGAGTCTGCACTCAATTGTCGTGACACAAACAAGGTAGTAGAGCGACATCACAACTTCATACATATATTTTCTTCAAAAGAAAAGCTTTCAGTTACCTTTTCTGAGAGGAGCAATCAGTAGAATCGTTAAGAAGTCCGCCGAACAGATGAATCCTCAAATCTTATTCAAGTATCCTAGACGCAGGAGCAGTGTCGTCTCTACAGGAAAGTTTTTGCACAGGAAATTTTCTCCAATCTCCACCAACTAAACAATATTGGATTTCAAAGCCTTCATAAGTTATCAGGTGGCAAATTAGCATTTCCCACAAGGTTCCTAACGACACAATCCCCATCCCAGCTAGTACATCATGTGAGATCACTCGTATGCAGAATCATCTTCAGCGACGAACTGATCATCGGGCAAAGCCACCGGTGGGGCCTGACCGGCCGGAACACCAATGCTACGGCCGGCGAGCCCGCACACCGAAGCATCAGACAGCACCTCTGCAGTGGAATTGACCGGCGATCAGTACAGACAGCACGTCTGCAGTTGATTTGACCAACACGAAGCTTGCCGCTCGCAATTCGGGGCGGACAGAGGGTACGAACGAGAGGAAAAGGACCGGCACAGGAATTGGCACCGCAGCAGTGGACCGGGCCGGACCGGCGATGACCCACAAGAGGCAAGTACTAGCGCCGGGAGAAGCATCTACGGCTGCTGTGCTCATGGATCCTACCGTGCCACTGCAATCAAAGCGGTGGAGATCGACTGAAAGGGCTGGCTCTTGGTTCCTCAAGATTTTTCTTTGCTGAACTTGCTGCTTACTGAATCTTGCTCCTGGTAGGACTTCATCTGAAAAGGATCTTGGTACGAAGAGGAGCAAAATCCACCTGCAGATTATCTGATCTCTTCTCTTCACTCGGACGAGAGGCAATCCTGTATGCAACCAAGTCTAGAATCTGAACGGTGATTGCTTCGTCAGGATGGAAAAAAACTAGACGCGACCGCGAGGACGATCATGAATGATGGAACGAGAGAGACTGGGGAATTTGGGATGTGGACCTAAACTAAAAGAAATCAGTGGCGGCCCACTTTGGCCCAATGCAAATTCAGCCCATCCCATTCGTGGTCGCAGACGCTTCCGCTTTCATCGTAGAAAAGCGTAAACTAAATGAGCCGCACCCGACCCGACACAACAAGCCGTGCCCGGCTGCCCGCTTCGGGCTCGAACGCGTCGAACCCGAGCGCACCAGACGGAGCGCACCGACCAAACCAGCCGGTCTCCGTCTCGCTCCTTCTAGCACCTCCGCCACCGGCCCGGCGAGGCGAAACCCTAGCTCGCATCCATGGACGGTCACGGCAACGCCTCCGGCGGCAAGCGCAAGCGCGGCCGCAAGCCCAAGCCGCGGGCGCCCGACTCCCTCGACAACAACCACAACCACCACCACGCCGCACCGTCCTCCTCGCCCCTCGCCACCGCCGCCGCCGCCGCGGCATCGGGCTCCCCCGACCCCGAGCCGGTGTCGTCGTCCCCCGCGCCCCGCCGCAGGGTCCGCAAGTCCCGGCGCGTCCGCAACGAGCCGCCCTCCGAGGCCGATGCCGCGCACTCGCCCTCGCCCCCGCCGCGGCGGGGCGGGCCCAAGGGGGCGCCCAACGGCGGGGCGGAGGCTTCGGAGCCGTCGCGGCGGGAGCTGGCGGTCAAGATGATGGACGTGCCCGCGCCGGTGGAGCCCCTGCGGTGGGATGAGGTGGTGAAGGTGGTGCCGTCGATGGACGCCGTGGTGAAGGTGTTCTGCGTCCACACGGAGCCCAATTTCTCGCTGCCGTGGCAGCGGAAGCGCCAGTACAGCTCGAGCAGTAGCGGGTTCATCATTGGGGGCCGCAGGGTGCTCACGAACGCCCATTCTGTTGAGCATCATACCCAGGTCAAGGTCAAGAAGCGTGGTTCCGACACCAAGTACCTTGCTACTGTCCTTGCCATAGGAACCGAGTGCGACATTGGTATGGATGACTAAACTCGCTTCCTTGTCACAATGCCATCATTTTATCTGTCAATATTGTAAATGGTCATACCTTTTAATGTGATTTGACCTAGTTGTAGTTGTACTTTCGATAGTCGAAGCTTGATGTTTGCAGTGTTTGAAGAATGGCAGTGTTCTGCAGATGTAGGCCTGAAAGGTAGCAGCTCTTTTGTTGCTATCCAACATTAAGTACATTTTGAATTAAAGATCTGTCAATGACTTCTACCTTTTCATATTTGGATAAGATTGGCTTCTTCGTTCTTTAGAAATATCAATAGAGTATTCCTGCTACAATCTGAGAGCTGTACAGGCTACATTTATGTGTTTGGCCATATAGAATTGCTTGATAATAGTGACGGAACTTAAGTAGAAAAGAGCTCATGGCAATCTTGTGTTAAGTCTTGAAGAAAAACATATTAGAATCGTGTATTTGTTCTGGCATGATAAAAAGATTATAGGAAAATTTTTTACTAATGCTTGTTTGTATGAGATCTTAGTGCACTGTTATGGATCGGATCGGATCAAATATTCAGATAATGCATTGCCAAAATCAGCAGCAGCTTCTAACAAAATTAGTCCCAAGAATTTAACTATCTTGTTTCATATTTAGTTTATTAACCACAATTGATCTTTCCATCACAGCGATGTTAACTGTCGAGGATGATGAATTCTGGAAAGGGGTTTCGCCTGTGGAATTCGGGTCACTCCCAGCACTCCAGGATGCCGTCACTGTTGTTGGCTACCCAATTGGAGGAGATACTATCTCGGTGACTAGTGGTGTAGTATCAAGGATTGAAATACTGTCCTATGTACATGGTTCTACAGAGCTTGTTGGATTACAGGTATTCATTTCATTTCTTCTCAATTATAGCTTTGCCTTTTTATACATGGAACTATAAATTACCTCCCTTTTGAAAAATCCTGTTTCCTGTAACTCATGAACAGATAGATGCAGCTATAAATTCTGGAAATTCAGGGGGACCTGCTTTTAATGACAAAGGCAAATGTGTTGGTATAGCTTTTCAATCTCTTAAGCATGAAGATGCAGAGAATATAGGCTATGTTATACCCACCCCAGTTATCAACCACTTCATCAAAGACTACCAAAAATCTGGAGAATACACAGGTACCTTCCTGTTCTGCCATTTGTACACAATCTATTTTCTTGAGACATACATCAGTGATCTGTGTGATGGGACACAAATCCAATTAATGTTTGTTTGCTTAGGGACATCTTATTCCTGTCTAAGTTTTCTATCAGGTTATGGTTACAGATGTTATACTCAATATCAAACTCTAGAATTCTTTGGCTCTGCACAGATTATAGAGAGATAGAACTACTCTCTTGAGGAAAAATGTAACTTAACTCTGTTTACCATCTTGGGAAAAAAAGGTGTTAGTGTTGTCAACTCTATTGTGCACCATATCTTCTGAGGCTTGAAAAAGTGAAAAACTAATTTGAGCTTCATTAGTAGACTAAAGTGTCATATACTCATATATTCATTTTGTTGGGAGTTCTGAGATGCTTCCCAGTGCTAATGAATAAGGGCCAGCGAGCCTGTGAATGGGTTCAGTCCATGCTGCACCCCTGTTCTGAAGAAAAAGAGGGATCACCCCTGCTGGCTGTGCTTAGCTCTAATTGTATCAAGAAATATTTACCTCATTTGGTGCTTAACATGAAGAATGCAACGTTTCAACTATATGAGTTGGTTGTTCTTCCGTTGTCCTAGTTATCCTCTTTTTTTCACGAATCCTTTGTCCAAGTTATACTTCAGATTGTACTGTTTACTCTGATGTGTACTCCTTTTACACCTTGTTCTTCTAGATCAAGTTATATGTCATGCGCTAATTTTATTTTGCAGGTTTCCCTATACTTGGTATAGAATGGCAGAAAATGGAAAATCCTGATCTCCGCAAGGCAATGGGAATGAAATCTGACCAAAAGGGTGTCCGTGTACGAAGGGTTGAGCCAACTGCTCCTGAATCTGGATGCCTTCAACCTTCTGATATTATCCTTAGCTTTGATGGTATTGATATTGCCAATGATGGTACAGGTTAGTCCTTGCTTCACCGACTGCATATATAATTTTCACTATTTTTGTGATTTAACTTGTCTGCAATGGTGAAGAAATTTTGCATTACAACTCTTCTTGATGTTTGAGCTGTTATTGCATACTCGCAAATAATCAAGCATTGGCGTTGTCACTGTTTTCATTTTAACTTAGATAGCCGATTAGAAGTTGTATCCCATTTTTTATATGGTGCCCTTGTAGTTAGAGAACCTGATTATGGTGATTACAATTCAGATTCAGTTTGTTTCTACTCAAATAAGCTCTTTCTCTATGTCTGTTGGAGTCTCAAATACCCTTACAGATATGGGATAACTCAACAATCTTGGACCTTGTATATTTTATATCTTCCCATTCAGTTACTGTTCCATACTTCCCATTTAAAATGTGATGAGGAGATCATTTATTCTTGCTCTTTTTAATTCCTTGGCCATCCAGTCCCTTTTAGGCATGGCGAGCGCATTGGATTCAGCTACCTTGTTTCTCAGAAGTACACTGGTGAGAAGGCACGCGTGAAAGTACTGCGCAACTCAAAAATCCATGAATTTAACATAAAGTTAGCAACCCACAAAAGACTCATTCCAGCGCATATCAAGGGAAGGCCTCCATCATATTACATTGTTGCTGGCTTTGTTTTTACTGTTGTGTCTGTTCCATATCTTCGATCTGAGGTATGCTATATTTCTTCTCGCATGTCTTTTAGTCCTAGTTGTTATGAAATGATCAAGATAGTAGATCTTTTTTTTTTGTTTGTTATATTTTCTGTTCACTACTGCATGTGCATTTTTTTTTTTGGTCTCAATATCTCATTGTTCTTTAATAGACAACTCAATAAGTGCTAGAGAAGCCATCTATAGCTGTTCATTTTGTGGGACAGTTGTTTTTTTCTTTATTGGCTTAAGTTCTATTCTGCTCTGCTAGAGATTCTCTATTTGTGGAGTGGTAATCTGCATCTTACAAACTTAATACTCATTTGTATTGAGTAGCAACCCCTCACCCCTTTGCACTTTGATATGCATAAATGTGTTTGGAATCATGTTTTGGCAATATCTCACTGTGTGAATTGCTGCGGTTTTATCTTCCACTAGAGATCTATGTTACTATGTGGTAGACAATTTGATCCTATTGACTAACTATAGTGCTATCTTTCAGTACGGAAAAGACTATGAATATGACGCCCCTGTCAAGTTGTTGGACAAGCACATGCATGCAATGGCGCAGTCACCTGATGAACAGCTTGTGGTGGTGTCACAGGTATTTTCGTTTCCATATGAATTGGTCATGAAAACTTGCATTTACAAAGGCATAGCTAATTCATCTCTGTTTGATCTGGAGCTCATTGTACGGTTGTACTAATTTTGTTTTCTGATTAATGTTCAGGTGCTTGTGTCAGATATAAATATTGGTTATGAAGATATTGTCAATATTCAGGTGATGATTGCTATTGCTTCCATAACACGAACATTGGCTGTTTTTAGGATTTTTGCTCATAAGTCACTACTAGTAAATCAAGAGACTATGTAATAGCTCATGTTTGCGACCCCATTATTATGCTCACACTGGATGACTAGCACTCCCTTTGGTCGTTTTTTATGCACGCTAGTCTAATATTTGAAAATTTATTTATTTCTTTGTATTAAGACATGACAAGAACAGACTCCATAAGCATGCACCGAACAGTATGTTCTCAATAATATATAGTCTCGTGTAAGAGCAAAATCAGTGATAGAAGTTTATTATGGCTATTTAAACTTAGTGCAGTTTGTGATTGTTAATGGCAGAATTCATTTTTGGTGTTTTTGGAGAGTGCACTTGCTCTTTTCAGGTCTAATTATTTGGTATTTTGTTATGTATAGGTTCTTGCCTTCAATGGCACACCAGTTAAAAACTTGAAGCACCTAGCAACAATGGTGGAAGAGTGCGATGAGGCATTCTTGAAATTTGATCTGGACTATGATCAGGTATGTGGTGCACAAACAAAAGCTTAGTTACCCTTGTTCTTGTCTGCTGATTTCGTTGTGAGATTTGTTTCTTTTTGTTTAATGCTTATTGTGATCTGGCAGCTCGTTGTCCTGGAGACGAAAACCGCAAAGGCTGCAACTCAGGACATTCTGACAACACATTGTATACCTTCGGCTATGTCAGAAGACCTGAAGAGCTAAGGAAAGCGAGATCCTGACCTGTACAGCCAAATGATCCTGCAATCCCAGAAAGGGACTGGAACATTCTTCACACTGTTGGTCAATACAGCTCCCTGTCCCACGAGAAGCACTTTAAGGATATCGATTGCAGGTGAGGTTCTGCATGTCGAAGAGCGGAAACAGGAATGTATCATGTTGTTTGTGCCAAAGAAAGCATAGCAAGCATAACATACTCTAAAAATTCGGATCGATTAGACTGAATGGCGCATCCAGTCATTCAAGAGCAGTAGTTGGATAGATAAAGAAAACAAAATTTTGGTCATGTTCCATTTATTGCGTCAACATGAGGAGAAGCATACCCCCATTTGCCATGGTTGTTCTGACGATACTTTTGCTTTAGACCTGTGTGGTCCGGTTGTCAAGAGCATACTTTGATGTATCACCTTTTTTCTCTGTTGTGTGGAGTACTCAAAGCCCTTCCCGGCAAAATCGTATCTTGGATGGCCTTTGCGCTAGTTTTGTGTGTACTTGATTTACCTCGGTTGTTGTGATGTCAACTGCAACCAAAGGCGGCCCTGTCTTCGAACTCAAGGAAGAGGGATTTGCTTGGGCCCTGACCCCTGGGCGAGCGTCTCGATTGCTGAGCTTTTACTCGCTTGGCGTTGTTGGTGTATCCCTTCGTTTGGAAGCAAATCCTCCATGCCTCGGTGTCCCCCTGTTTGGCGCGATCCTGGTTGGTCGCTCGTGTGATTCTCGTCCCTCTCGCTCCACTCACGTTCATCCAAATTGTACGAGCGTTGACAGGTCAGGAAATGCTTGGTCTCTACGTAGCCTTTTCCGTCTGCTGTATCATTGGTAATGGCCGCCACTCGCGGTCGGACCTGACAATTTTGTGATGGCGATAGCACGCGAGCTCCGTTGCTTGGAAACGGCAAGCCCGTGAATTGGGAGCACGATAGCATGTGTAGTGTCAGCCAACACATTTCATCGGTTTGTTCATGGCAGGGCTAACCCCCCATAGTTTGATAAAGGATGGATTTACTTTTCATTTCCTCCAAATTTTTTGGTTGCTACACGTATGATCTGGCCTTGGAGCAAGTCTTACTTGAAGTTACCCACCAAAGAAGTTAAAGATCAAAATGATGGGTGATTACTCAGGTTTACCCACTCGAACTACTACTTTTTACTGGTGTTTACCCACCCAGGACCAGGAGGGCTGCAACAGCCGGCAGGTTCTGCCGAGAGCTGTAACAGTCCGCGTTACAGACCACCAGGCTGTGTTCAGATTCAGAAAAAAGTACTTCTTCAGTAAGTTTTTTCTATTTATTTCACTCACAGAATACGTTTTGCAGTGTACTATTTATCTAGAAAAAATACTTTTAAAGTACTTCTTCAGTAAGTTTTTTCTATTTATTTCACTCACAGAATACGTTTTGCAGTGTACTATTTATCTAGAAAAAATACATTTAACTTTCAATCTGAACACGGCCCAGGACAACGATCTCCTTGGCGTGAGCGCCGGCAGGGCGAGCAGAGCAGTGACTGACGCCAGAGCTCCAGCGATGCAGGCGCACGCGCTGTGCACTGGCAGCGCCACGCCAGTCGAGAGGTGATGGGCAGCGGACGCCCCGGCCCGACACCACACACACACACGACGTGCTGCATCGCCTTTGCCATGCCACGCGCTGCGCAAGGCGCTTGCTCCGCCCGTGCCGGTGCCTTCGCCATGTGAGCACGCGTAGTTGCGTCGTGACCCTGCCGCCGCGCTCGCACCGCCGACGCCCTGCCGGTGCCATGCATGCGGCCGCTGCGAAAAAGTTATGCCGCTGGCCGGCCACGCCGCGGCCGCGGTCGCAGCCAGCCGCGCCAGTATTAACGCCAGGGGACACCGCTCCCGTGTCCTGGCAGTTGCACAGAGCAGATGCTGTTTCAGAAATCACAAGTTGTTTTTTTACGAGTAGTAAAAATATTGGGGGTCCGAAAACATTTTGTCTCCAATTTGGCAAACTATGCATGGTATGAAATGGTGTGGTGGTCCTATAGAAGATCTTTCGCATGCGTATCGCCGCCCGGTTTCGAGTATGGCAATTATACGCGTGCACACCGGCTTTTTGTAAATGATCTGTTCCCTTTCATCCACGTTTGGTTCGCTGTACCACTGTGACATATGGCAATTATACGCATGTAGCACCAGCTTTTTGTAAATGAAATCAATGTCTAGGATAGTTTTTCCTCAAACCACCAGCCGCTCGTTCGCTCCTCAATTGTATGCATTTTTTTAGAAGTTGTGTGGCAGCGGGTTAGAAATATTGCGATGACTTTGAACTGAAGTGACCTAAAACAATATTTGCTTATAGACCTGGTGTCTGACAACCCCAAATCATGTTATCCACCACCCTTACAGTATGCCTTTCTTCCAATCATGTGTTGAGAGTAAGGACAATCAATTTATATCTATAATTGACTATACCTAAGAAAAAAGACCCATTTGTGAATGGAGAGGAGGTAGGCACAAAAGAGATGAGATATGACCAAAGTAGATAGCCAAGAAAAAGAGCTTTTTGGCACGACATTGTAACTACCAAAATTTGTTAACTTGATAGTTTCATTGTAGTACCTATTTTTATAAGTTCAAATTAGAGGCTGAATAATCCAACTCCTACCTTTAGTGCATAGAAGAAAAAAAAAGGATTTCTTCTTAATCCATTTATACATTCTGCATCTGTGCCCACACCCTCCTCATGTGCTATCTTTATGGGCACCAATTATTTCTTAATTACATGAATATTTTCATTAGAAAAATGGAATTTTCCATGCAAACTTAATATTACAAGATAAAAAAGTGAAACTTTTATCCCAGGTTTATGAATCCTGATGCAATTCCTATATCGAAACGGATAGAGACAACGAAGTAGAAGGCAGTTTGCACTAAGTATTTGAAAAAGTCCCGCATTTTTTTATATGTTTTATAATTCATGATAACGAAGGTTTTTGCTGTAATGAGATATATCTCAATTGAACGCTCTCCATCACCAGACGCTATGAATTTCAGAACTTTAGACCAAACAGCATTGGACCTCAGAGTTAAATAACTCATACCATTCTCAGTCCAAGGATGGTAGACCCCACTCTGAGAAGACTGGAGAGGATCCAGATCCCAGTAGGCCATTGTCTGAAACAGAAGCAGCACCAGGACAGCGAGATAAAAGAGGAGAGGTGAGCATTGTGACCTGTGAGAACGGTCGCAGGGACCTCGAGTTCAGACAAGAGGCGAGAAGGAGAAAAAGCATGTGACCCCTCTCTGTTTCTCCTCCCTCCTCTCATCTCCTCGAACACCAAACAGCAGGAGGACACGCTCCTAGCCTCAGCTCTCGTTCTCTGCGTTCCTCTGCTTGTTTCTCTCTTCCACCTTGGGCCTTGGTCATGGCATCCAACGCATCCCGGTTCATCAAATGTGTGACGGTAGGAGACGGCGCCGTGGGGAAAACCTGCATGCTCATCTGCTACACCAGCAACAAGTTCCCAACTGTAATGCTAATGCATCATCATTTTTCATGTCTACTTCTCGCTAATCATTCAGGATTTTCTGAATTCTTACGGATTTGTTTTTTGGGATTTCCCATTTTTTGCTTGTACGTGTGATTTTCTTCGAGTTTCTTTTTTGCGTTCTTGATTTCGTAGGATTGTCCTTTGCTAGTGCGGAAACATGAACATGTTCTCGGTATCTTTTGGAGTCAATGGTCTCTCTGAAACTCATTTCCATAAATAGCTAAGTTATTCCAAAACTTCCAACTTCCTTTTCCCTTGTGGTTTGCATTTTGCAGGATTACATACCCACTGTCTTCGATAATTTCAGCGCAAACGTGGTGGTCGACGGCACAACGGTGAATTTGGGCCTTTGGGACACTGCAGGTGGTTTCAGACTATTTGCTTGTAAAGAGTTTCATCCTTCTTGTTTCATCTTTGTTTCCCTTTGGTGATTTTGGTAATGTGAACACCAATGTCTTTTCAGGACAGGAAGACTACAACAGATTGAGGCCACTGAGCTACCGCGGGGCCGATGTATTCGTGCTGGCCTTCTCTCTCGTCAGCCGAGCTAGCTACGAGAATGTTATGAAGAAGGTTCATTTCTTTATCAGTTTTGATTACACTTGTTGCCATCAAAACAGTTCAAAAATTAGTTTCATATTGTTGTAGTAATGCCGTGGTTTCCCCCCAGTTTGTTGTTTAATGTTCTTTCCCCCCATTTCAGTGGTTACCAGAGCTTCAGCATTATGCACCGGGTGTCCCCATTGTTTTGGCTGGAACTAAATTGGGTGAGTTGTGTGACAACGAAATATTTTCATTTAATTTCTTATTGGTGTGTGAGATAATGACACTACTGTGATGTGATGTACATTCTGCCTTGTAGAGTACATGGACACCTTGTTGGTGTCCCTAGTGGTGGTTAGGACATACGTTTCATTGCTTTGCTGTTTATTTTAGCTTTTAGTTTGCCATAACCAGTCCTTGTGATTTGGGGGTTACTTCGAATAGAGTTTTCGAATGTTCAACAAAGATATACATTCTCAATCCATCATTGCAAAGCAAAGCCACCACAACTTGTAAAAAAAGAGTATTTTTCTTAAATGCCAATGTATTGATTGGTACCTATCATTTTGTCCCTGCATTATTTCCTCAAGATAATTGGTTGGCATATCATTTTCTTCCCATCATATAGTTGAAATGCTTTTAATTTAGGAAAAGTCCATTTTTGGCTATCCAACTCTTGCCTCAGTTTGGTTTTGGCCATCGAACTCCAAAACCGGGTATCTTTGGCCATCCAACTATCAAAACCGTTCAAATTTGGCCATCGGGCTGTTTTGATGAGTGGTTCTAACTTTTTTATTTATAATTTAGTCCTTAGATCTTAAAATAATTATTACTTTTTGCTCGTACCTCCGATTTAGGTGATTCTTGTGGTCACATGTTACTAACGGTGAGCTCTATATTTTAAAGTGATCTTTATACTATTTTATCACTATTTGTTATATTATTTTTTTGGTCTTTGTGTAGAAAAAATAATATAAGAAAATTAAACAAACAATTATAAAATAACACAATCAATATTTTAAAATGTAAAGCCCATCGTTACAAACGCATTACCATTAGAATCACTTAAAACGGAGATGCAAGAAAAAATAGTAATCATTTTAAAATCCAAGGACTAAAAAGCACTAAATTAGTCCATTTTAATCGTTGGATCTTAAAATGATTATTATTTTTTTTCTCCTATCTCTGATTTAAGTGATTCTAGTGGTCATGCATTTATAACGATGAACTTTATCTTTGAAAATGTTGATTATATTATTTTATAATTGTTTGTTTTACTTTTCTTATATTGTTATTTGTACACAATGACAAAAAGATAATATAACAAATAGTGATAAAATAGTATAAAGATCACTTTAAAATATAGTGCTCACCGTTAGTAGCAGGTGACCACAAGAATCACCTAAATCGAAGGTACGAGCAAAAAGTACTAATCATTTTAAGATTTAAGGACTAAATTATAAATAAAAAAGTTAAAACCACTCATCAAAACAGCCCGATGGCCAAATTTGAACGGTTTTGATAGTTGCATGGTCAAAGATACCCGGTTTTGGAGTTCGATGGCCAAAACCAAACTGAGGTAAGAGTTGGATGGCCAAAAATAGAATTTTTCCTTTAATTTATTGGATTATAGAAGTTTAAAGTTTAACATTTCTCATTAAATTAAATACTGAAAAGAAAGCTTTATAGGGTTTATAAAGAGTCCACCTAATACCTTTTTTTTTCTATTAAGTAATCTTGAACTGTATTAGTTATGTTTATAAATTCAAACTTTCCTCACTTAGAAAGAACAATATTTTTAAGGAATTATTTTAAATTGAAAGTTGGAAACATTCTTCCGGCCTCTACGATTTCATATAATACCTGGGAATACTTTAGAATCATTTTTCATCTAATTGAAAGTTCCTCATGTTTGCTAGAAGTATCCAATCGAGTTGTAATACTTCTGAGTTGAGAGTCCTTAGAAGCTTTGGTCGAGTGTTGGTTTTGCTCTTAAGCTTGTTGTTCTAGTTTTTTTTTTTCTGGCTGCCTGTGCCTGTAATCCTAAGCTGGAAAACCTAGAAGATCGGCCAAAATCAATGCTTTGTTACACTTAGTGAAGCTGGGTGATTTTGCTTTTTGGTTGAAAAAAAAGTTCACTAGAAGTATGATTTCTGATTCTTCATCATGTTGTTGGTATGCACTTTGCTGTGCTATAACATTTTCAAGTTTCTTATATTTCAACTAGTACTCAAATAAGTTAATATCTTTCCACAGTTGTACTAATTATAAAAATAAGTTTCCTGATTGAAAAAGATGAGTTGTGTCTGAGTGGATTATAACTTTTGTAATCATAACATCTGGTGTAGATCTTCGTGAAGACAAGCATTACTTACTTGATCATCCTGGTGCAGTGCCTGTTACTACGGCACAGGTTTTATTTCCAATGCTGAAAGTTTAAAATTATAGTAGCTATTGCCCATATTTTCATACTAATTTGAAATATAAATGATTTTCAATATCTCATAGTTTTGTGCTTTCCTTTATGTCTCATATTGAAGGGGGAGGAGCTTCGCAAGCACATTGGCGCAACATGCTACACTGAGTGCAGCTCAAAAACTCAGCAGGTCGATTTCGCTTATGCTCGTTCCCTGTTGATGTTTTCTTTGGTGCTGGATTTGTCTATGCATCTTTTAACTTCAGAATTTTTTATAATACGCAGAATGTCAAAGCTGTGTTTGATGCTGCCATCAAGGTAGTAATAAGGCCTCCAACAAAGCAGAGGGAAAGGAAGAAAAAGAAAGCACGGCGAGGATGTTCAATGTTGTGAGTGTAACTTCTTGCTATGGACTTTTTTAGCCATTATGACCTTGTGGGCATTGTGTTGAGCACTCATTTGTTTCTTTTATGTCTTTTCTCACAAATGATAATTTGAGCTTCAAATGTGCGAAGTAATAATCTCATGTTCTCTGAACTATCCAGAGCATGAATAGTGTACTAACCATTTAGTTTAATTTCAGTTTATATTGTAAACTTAGATTAAACTTATTTTTTGTTGTTGTTGCAGTTGCAGCCGTATCATGCACACAAGAAAACTAGGGTGCTTCAAGTGATCGAGGGTCTTATTCTATGATCACATAGGTTTCCAAGACGAAATAAAATCACTTGTAGTAGTTTGTATTTAAGTTTCAAAGTGCTTGTTGCGCTTCAGCACTTGTGCTAGTACTGTGTATATTTACATCTTTAGCAATTGACTTCTAGGAGAGATATTAAGTATTTTGTTGATTTACTGCCTTACCGGTGCCTCATAATGAGCAAGGAAGTTCAATACATCCTGAGAAAATTGTTCCAGTGAGCCTGAAAGTTCTTATAATTTATCGGAAAGTTTTAGGATTCTTTTTCGTCAACAATGGACTTTTTGGCCAAGAGGTATGGCTTATTTTGGGTTTTGTCATCCCGTGTTCAGACTGCCCGTCACCTAATACTGATTGGAAGATTCTTTCAGAGCCTCCGCGTTTACTCTTATTAGACCGTTTGTATCAGACGACACGTTCTAAAAAAAATTAAAAAATACTAATAAATTTCATTGCAGAGCCTCCTTGTTTACTTTTGGATTGTCTACATCAGGCATGCTAGAAAAAGTTAAGAAACCCTAAATTATTATATAGAGAAAAACATCTAACCAAGATTTGTTGGACTATTGTCAGAAAAGTCAAAGCATCCCAAATACAATCTTCTAGGAAAAAATTTACGCACTATTTCTGTTAAGAGAAAAACCTAATCTGAAGCATCGTGTAACACGTGTCTAAGTTACTCACTTATGCTGACATGGAAAAACTAAATAAAATAGTTTAAGTATCTGCTTCTAAGTTCTAGCTTACCCAAATCTACATTGTGACAAAACTAACCGAAGATGAACTTCATTGCCTCATTCCATGTACTTTTCACCTAAACATTAATTTATATTGCTCTATCCTGTAAATAGAACTAGAAAAATAAGAAAACATTATCGTGGTGGGCCATATAAATAACAACGTCATGAATGTGAGAGCATAATTAACCCTGCACAAAACTTTGATTCAGAATGGAATTGTAAGATGGAGAAATAGGTATCGAGCGTATATCGTTAACCTCTAAGTACCAAATACATTTGACGAAGTTTTACTAGATGGAATTCATTTTTGGCTTTTATGATGCCTTACAAAAATGTGAATAGCCTCGCTTTCTTTGGCCATGTGTGAGGGTTCCGGTTCCAAGATAATTGCTTTCAGAAATTTAAGCTAATTGCTAAGTAAGCATGTTTTCCAATTGTGAGATCAAGAATCCATAAACCTCCTTGGTCTTTGCATTTGCATAAAGAACATAATGACATCACCCAAAAGGACAAAATGAAAAATAATATGATCTTTCTAAACACTCTTTCAGGTATTTCGAAGACTGGCATGTAAAACCCTAAATTTTGTTCATCACAAAGAAATCAATATAAGCAACCTTTAATCCTAGTTTTATTGTTTTAAGGCTATATTTAAATTGACAATATAAATATTGTCCATAAATAATTGAACATCACTCTAATTATAGTCCTATCAAGTTTATATTGCATTCATGCTGCTGCATATATTTTTGTGTGAAGTTTTGAAGTTTAAACATAAGGTTGCAACAGTTTAAACAAATCCCTTTTATAGGTTTAAACATTTCAAACTTTCTAATTCTCCTTTTTCTCTCTTTCTAGCCCAGCCCGTTTTTTCCTCGCAGCTGGCCCACTTTCCCCGCTCGGCCCGTGAACCAGCCGCCGGCCCAGCTTCTCCCTCTCCACCTTTCCTTTCTCTCTCTCGCTGCCAGTGGGCCCCACATGTCGGGGTCGTCACCTTCCTTTCCCCGGTCTCGAATCCGAGCCGAGCGCCGCCCTTCTCGTGCCTCGCGTCCGTGCTGGTCGGGCCCGCAGGCTAGAGCTGCCCTAGCCGCCTATTTAAGCCGCCTCCACGCCGCCTTTTGCACCGAAGACAACCCTAGGCCCCACCGCAGCCGCCACCCGAGCTCGCCGCCGCCATTGACGACGGAGCTTCGATGCCGCCGCCGTTCCGTCCCTCCGCAGCCTCCCTGTCGCCACGCTTCGTCTCCGAGCTTCGCCGGGAGGTGAGGAACGCGCCATGCCCCTCCTTTTCCCCTATGCGCACCTAGAGCACCCGGTCGACACCTCACCGTGGCTTCCGGCCGCCATGGCTCGCCGCGAGCCGCGTTCGTCGCCTAATCCCTCTAGTTTAGCCCGTAGGTGGATTCGTCGAGTTTCAATATAGATCTAGGGCTTGGATTTACTCATTTTGGTCAACCCTAGCGACAGTTTCCCTCACTGCGCCGCCGCGCGCCGCCGCCAGCCGTCGTCTCCGGCGACCCATAGAGCCCCTTTTAACCCTAGCCGTCCGATCGGGATCCGACGGCTCGCAGCAGATCTGACCCGAGTCAGCTGGGGTCCATACCAACGCTTTTGCAGAAAACCCCCTGTGTTTCCATAGATTCAACCCGCGATCCAATGTAGTTCAAAAGTAATTAGATTTAGGTCCTGTTTTATTCAGTTCGGCCCCTGCACTTCCGTAGAATAGAACCCGCCATCCTAGGATGTCCTTTTTACACGTTAGACCTTCTGTTTATATAGGAAATTAGGTTTAGAGCCTTCGGAATCTTCTGGTTAGGTCCCTGGAAGTCGATTTTCATCGCAGAATAGCCCCTGAGTCCTATTTTTAAGCCTGTTTTCACCGTTTTAAATCCGTTTTGAGAGATCTTTGCGTCCGTAGGTTCATAATTTCATGAACAGTAGTGTCTCATACATGTTTACGTTATTTTAAAGTTGGATGGTGTGTTGTTTATTTATTTATTGTATGTTTGTGATGTGTGTGCGTGTAGAGAACGTTCCGTACGAGGAGGACGACCATGAGCAATACTACAAAGAAGAGCCAATCTTCATAGCTGAGGAAGGCAAGTGGATTTCCCCCCTACATTCTCTTTTGATGCCTATTCACATGTCATTACATTATAGTTTATTATTATTTATGTCTTGTATTAATTTTGACGGGAACCTATTTAAGGATGCCTAGCTTTTACTCTCATGCCTTGACACACTTGGGTTTACATTCATGTCGGGTAGCCACGCTAGATGCAAAACTTTGGGCTTATGGTGGGTCGCTACTTGAACAATTATTGAACATGATATGCTTATGATGAACTTGTTAAACAAGATCACTATTATTAATTGGAATATGGAGCGGCCACCTGGGATTAATACGTACAACCATACTATCATATGGCTCTGATCTTGGCTAAGTAATATAGATGAACTCTATGCAATGTTAGGCTTGCTTGCTCTGTTGGATAATGGGTTACGAGTGGGAGGAACAGAGAAGGATGGCTGGGCCTCCGATGTTCTGCACGGCGGGGACCGACATCTGCATAGAGGGAGTCTTTGGAAAGGCCTCGTAGTGAATCCTACGCCACTCACCTAGGAAGTGTTTAAGGGCCTTGCAAACCCGGGCGAGAAGGAAACACAAAGTATGGTAAAAGTGTACAACCTCTGCAGAGTGTTAAAATCTATTGCAATAGCCGTGTTCGCGGTTATGAACGGCCCGGATCCTTGCATGATTAATATATCGAAACCTTGAATCAAATTGTGGTTACTTGGACATGATGATGATGGTATTTATGATGTTACTGTTTAATTGGGTTGGTATATACTTATGCTTAGTAATTAGGTGCTTGCTTAATAAAACTTGACCAACTAAAATGCTGACAGCTTAAACCAAGCCTCTCCTTGGTAGCTTGCATCTTTCTCCCCACTGCTGAGTACCAACCATAAGTGTACTCATCCTTACTTACTTGGGATCAGAAGGAGGGAACGGTGCAGAGTACATTAGTGATCTGGATGATATCTAGGCGAGTGCTCCACCAGTCAGCTACCTGTGGATGAAGTGTACATCGCCGCTGCCATTTATCGTTTATTTGTTTAAGACTATCCTGTTGAACCATTTAGGCCTTCGTGCCTCTTCGAGAGTGTAATAAATACTTTATTTGTTCTTACGTTAAAGCATTGTGTTACTGTTATTCACTTAATGTCTATCATATGTGTGTAAATCTTGATCCTGGTGCACATATAAGATGTATTCGGTTTTCTCTCTAAAACCGGGTATGACATGGCATAATAACTATATTAGAAGGTTACTAAGAATTGCATAATTTCTTCCGAAAACACTTTTTATATATACTCCCTTGCAATCAATGTTCCACAAATTTCTACGATGACCCATAGGCATTAGTTACCAGCTTCATAACCACTGCTCTACTCTATTGCAACCAATGTTTCTCAATTTTCTCATCAGCATATAAATGGATATGACGAACCTGCACGTTAATCCTCACAAGACGCGTTTAGGCAAAATATAATCTTTTTTACAAATTTTCACAAGAAATTGCCTCAATCCATGGATTATTCGATTTGGTATGCTCCCGTGGTCCGATCCGCCGAGCGTGACATGTTGGTGCTTGTCAATTCTAATTCTAAAGCAAGCTAGCTTTAGCTCTCAACACAACACCACAGGACTATCACGGCAGCGTCTCCACCCCACACGCTCTATCAAGTCCAGCCAGCAGCAGCCACCGAGACCAACTCCTCTGCCCCCAAAATCAAATATCCCTCCGCCGGTGACCACCGCCTTCCGCGCGACAGCTAATATCTCTCGCCGAGATATTATATTTCCCCAGGTGGATATATATGTATATATATATATATATATATATATATAAATATATATATATATATAAATATGTATATATATATGTATATGTATGTATATATATGTATATGTATGTATATATATATGTATATGTATGTATATGTATATAAATATGTATATATATATAAATATGTGTATATATATGTATATGTATGTATATATATGTATATGTATGTATATATATATGTATATGTATGTATATATGTATATATGTATATATATATGTATATGTATATATATATGTATATATGTATATATATATGTATGTATATATACATATGTATATATATATATGTATATATATATGTATATACATATACGTATATATATATACGTGTATATATATACGTATATATATATATACGTATATATATACGTATATATATATATACGTATATATATATATGTATGTATATATATATATGTATGTATATATATATGTATGTATGTATCTATATATATATGTATATATATGTATGTATATGTATATATATGTATATATATATATATATGTATGTATATGTATATATATGTATATATATATATATATGTATATATATGTATATATATATATGTATATATATGTATATATATATATATATGTATATATATCTCGGCATTGTATGCCGCTGTTTCTTCCCGTTCTTCGTGACTAACCAGCTGCTATGGTCACTGTCACCACCTCTTCGCCGGCAATTCTGCAGCCATGCAACAAGCACGCGAGCCGTGGCGCGGTAGTGCGCTACTTCCCTCCTCTTCTCTGGGGAAAGAGGACAAGCTACGGGCATTCCGTGAGGACGACGAGTGATGAAACGGCGAGGAGCTCCCGTGGGCTGCAGCCCTCGCCGGCGACCGGTGGCCGTGTTGAGGCGCCAGTCAGCGGCGGCGCCGCGGCAGCGGGGGAACAAGGCGACACTATCCGGAGGCTACAGAATGGGCCGGACGTGCGTGGCGTGGCGCTGGATGGGGAGATGGGCCGGCCCGTGGACCTCACGCCGCTGGCCGTCGAGGTCATCGCGGAGAGCTTCGGGGAGTGGCTGCGTGAGCAGCAGCAGCTGGGGAGCGACGACAAGGAGGAGTTGAGGGTGTCCGTGGGCCGGGACCCACGGCTGTCGGGCCCGCGGCTCAGCGCGGCGCTCTTCGCGGGGCTCGCCAGGGCGGGGTGCGCCGTGTTCGACATGGGGCTCGCCACCACGCCCGCGTGCTTCATGAGCACCATCCTGCCTGGGTTCAACTATGACGCGTCTATAATGGTAACGATTTTTTTTTGCGGGTATATAATGGTAACGCTTGATATGATATTTGTCGACATGTTTCGTTTATTATTTACTATACGTTTTGCGTCCATTGAAATTATTCTCGACTGACTGCGGTACGTACTGCCTACATGATCGGTGGAATTTCTGACATGTGGAGTTGCTTGAAGATTCACGAGTCTCTTTTCGACGATGATTCAGCAATCAACGATTCATGAAAATTTTATGACGTATATTTTAAAATAAATCCTTGGGCATGGATTGAAAATCTTCTTTTCCGAACGAGCTTAGTAGAACGAGACTAGAAGGGGCAATATTTTTTTCTTTGTTTGGAGAGAGGACAATAATGATACTATATTTTTTTTTAGAAATTTGATTGAATTCGAATATTTTTAGAATAAATAATGGCAACAATCTCTTTGCTCTTGAGCTAGACCTTTTGTTTTTTTTCTTACTTTTTGAGTGAAGACCTTTAGATCGGATGAGTGTACTATAAGAGAATACAATGATTGAGCCAACATTATTATAGGGAAAAATTCTTCAGATGACGGGCTGATCTCAGGTAAATGATTCTAATTCCTAACGGTCAGCCGCGTTTACTTTTGCAGATGACGGCATCACACCTACCCTACACCCACAACGGCCTCAAATTCTTCACCAAGCGCGGTGGCTTAACCTCTGCCAACGTCGAGAACATCTGCGACCGCGCGGCGCACAAGTACGTGGCTCGCAAGATGGGCCTCGGCCGTAGTGCATCAGGCATGCCCCCGCCCGTGGTGATGCGCGTCGACCTCATGAGCGCCTACGCGCAGCACCTCCGCGACACCATCAAGCAGCGCGTCGCCCACCCGACGCACCACGACACCCCACTACACGGCTTCAAGATCGTCGTGAACGCCGGCAATGGCTGCGGCGGCTTCTTCGCGTGGGACGTCCTCGAGAGGCTCGGCGCCGACACGACGGGCAGCCTTCAGCTGCAGCCAGACGGCACGTTCCCCAACCACATGCCCAACCCGGAGGACCCCACGGCCATGTCGCTCACCCGCGACGCCGTGCTGGCCCACGGCGCCGACCTCGGCGTCGTCTTCGACACCGACGTCGACCGCAGCGGCGTGGTGTAGGGGTGTTCATGGGTTGGTAGATCCACCCAATCCAACCTGTCCCAGCCCACCCAGAACCATGAAACAAGCTTACGCATGGGTTGGGTTCAAATGGTTTACGACCCATTATACCCATGGGTCTCCTCTGCAGCTTCCCATCGCCGCCGACGGAGCACGGCAGGCGGAGCAGCCTTCTCCAGCATGCCGCCTCCTCCATCTCCCCCTGCGGGCACCACTACGTCGCCAAACCCTCGTCGCCGCGGAGGATCTCGGATCCATGGCCGAGTTTGCCCGCACAGGCAAGCACCGTTTCTCGCCGGCGGAGCTCGCTCTGGCTGGACCTCCCCGAGCTAGTGTTCTGCGGCATCGACGCCGACACACTCGCCGCCCTGCCCGCCATGGCCAGCCACCCCAACCTCACCCGACCAAGCTGCTGGGCTCCTGGCGACGGCCACGCAGATCTCGCCGCTACTCCACCACGCCGACGTGCACGGGTCGGAAGAGCTCGGCTTCGTCGTGGACGGGCGTGGCGACGGCAGCGTCGTCCCCTTCAAGCTTCCCTGCTTCGCAAGGGCCAGGCCACCTCCATGGACCTCCAGATCCGGGCCGGAGATCGTCCCTCCCCTGGCGGCCAACGAGTTCTCCAGGCTCGAGTTCATTCCATTCTTCAGCTCCCACAAAACCGAAAAATCCACCCAATCCAATCCTACCCAACCCATCTAAGATGAAAAATAAATGGATGGATAAAAAATCCACCCAAATCCATGTAAACCCACCCATGCACACCCCTAGCGTGGTGGATGATACGGGCGAGGCCATCAATGGCGACCGGCTCATCGCGCTCATGTCGGCCATCGTGCTCGGCGAGCACCCGGGCACCATGGTCGTCACCGACGCGCGAGGCAGCGATGGGCTCACGAGGTTCATCGAGTCCAGGGGAGGTGGCCACTGCCTCTACCGCGTGGGGTACAGGAACGTCATCGACAAGGGCGTGCAGCTCAACGAGGAGGGCGTCGAGACGCACCTCATGATGGAGACCACTGGCCATGGCGCGCTCAAGGAGAACTACTTCCTCGATGATGGTGCGTGATGACCTCGATCTCTGACAAACCCTTGAGCTCTCATTGTTGACGCGGCAGATTATGATGACTTGATCTTATTGCCATTGTATTGTCTCCCTGATCTTCTTATTACCGTGTGAAGGCGCGTACATGGTGGTGAAGATCATTATTGAGATGGTCAGGATGAAGCCGGCAGGGTCTGAAGGAGGTGTAGGGAGCCTCATCGCGGATCTCGAGGAGCCTGTCGAGTCAGTGTTGTTGAGGATGAACATACTGGGTGAAACCAAGTACGCGAAACAAAATGGTATAACAGTCGTTGAAGCTTTCAAGAAATACATCGAGGTAAATCTACAAGTTTGTTACCTTAATTTAAAAAATTTTTAGAGCTCGTTTCGTAGGGCTTCGGCTCCTCCTAAAAGTAGACCGTAGGGCTAGGAGTTGAGCGGCGAAGTCAAGCAGGGAAGCAGAGTGACTGCTAAACAAATGAATTCTAGAGGCCTCTTTGGATGTCTAGATTCATAGCATCTTTCATGAACTTAGACATATGTTTGTTTAGGTTCATAGCATTTTCAATGTATCTAGTAGAAACCTAAAACGACATGTATTTTTTGGGACGGAGGGTATGCTCTGTGACTCTGTGTAATATGGTTGAGCCTTCTTTCCTAGGTCAAATATGGGCCTTAATACTACACTGGGGCTTTTTAAGTGTTGCTTGGGCCAGGCCCGAGCTGCAGCCTCCCCCAGCCTACTCAGGGGGCTTTAAAATTTGGACCTGGTGTGGACTAACGCCATGGATGAATTCTTAGTTTTTCAATAGTTTCAATAATCTGGTACTTCTACTTCTATACAAGATTATTGAATTCTTTCGTGTCTCGTTCTGGTGGATGAATATTAGGGGGACAAACTTTCCGGATGGATGCTCGATGATTGCGGGGATTGCTCGGTTGGGGAAGGATGCCTCGTGGACACCAATGATCAACCGATCGATGTTGATGCATATATGTACAGGTATGTACGACTTTCCTCTTACCTAAGCTTCCTTTCACAATGAGCTCATATGTCTCCAGCAGTTTTGAAAAAAAAAACACTGTGGCGAATTCAAAAAAATTACTTACTATCAATTTGGCAATAGGCCAGGTATTAGAAAACATTATATTATGCCCGAATTAAGTCCATGGAGTAAGAGCTTAATTAAATAGCTACGCACTGGCCACCACAATGGCTGTCAGCAAGGATCCTGGTTATATTTGGCTGATCATCGGGTCAACCTAAAAATTTCATGAAATAAACTAGAATGATATTGTGTATATTTAGTTTAGGAGGATAAATATATTAGAGTGGAATGTCAATATAATTATTTAGTTGAAAAAAAGCATTATTGGATACCCACTTGCATCCCCTACCTGTCTGGCAGCCCCGGAGCTTACTTATTAATTTGTGAAAGCAGAGCAAAACTTTACGACGAGAATAAGAGACAAGTGGGCATGGTCCACATTCGTCAAAGCGTTCATAATCCCAATATAGCACTGAATATGCAATCCTATGTTCCTGGTGGGTGCAAATCAATGGCAAGGGATCTTTACAAAAGGTACATATATAATTTTTAGCAGATCCTAATTTTTTCTTAACTTCTTGAGAATTATTTCACCTATGTTTCTTAATTCCAGGTTTTTTTTGGCAACTGGAGTAAAGGACTTTGTTGACGTTAGCGAAGTAGAGAAATTTGTGAAGTAGAGATTTGTGATGAATTGATTTGTATAATGTACTTGTATATACAATCTAGGTGAAAGAGTTCACAATAGTTGGGAGAATATCTCCAACAATTACATTAGAGAGTAAATTGCTGCTACCATATAACAGCTTACTTAGATCCAACTAGTGGCAAAATGTGCAAATGGATGCATTCAGCATAAACTTATGAAATATGTGCACATATGGTCATATGTATGCTAAGTAGATGTATTTTGGTACCATATCATGGATGGTTTTCTGCATGTAATCCTATCTTTCATACTGCTTCTTATAAATCTTAACTATTTTGTACGCTTAACACCTTATCTTTGACCCTCTTTCTCATAAGTCTTAACCGTATGGGCTTTTTACATCAATGAACAGGTCACTCAAAAGGTAAAAAAAAAAAACCTTTGATGATAGAGGTGAACATGTTGGTGAATATAGCCTTAATGATACAATAAAGATATTTCCACTTTTATAATAGATTGTAACATCAACAAATAGATCACATGAATTTCTTTTAGAAGCACAAATATAGGCTAAATTACTTGCTTCTAACAAACTAGCAAAAACTAACACTCATCACCGCGCCAGCGGCGTCGTCGATATCTGAGCCAGCCTCTGGAGCAGCACGTCGTTCCACATGTCGACTGGTCCAGGCAGGCACCAGTGCAGGCAGTCGCTGGCGTTCCTCACCCACCTCTTGTCGTAGTGCCCACCCGGGTGGCCATCGGCGCGCAGCATCATGGCCTTGGTCACGTCGAGCACCCCAAACCGCTTGCTCCCGGTCCTCTCCCTCACCCTCGCCACCTCCTCGCTCTGCACCCTCCTCAGCTCCCACCCGATGCTCTGCAAGCTGATGTCGCCTTCCTCCAGCGGCTGCGTCCTGTTGCAGTATCCCCCACTGAACCACGAGCCGTGCTCGAAGTGATCCGGCGTGTACGTGCGCAGGAACGTGACGAGATTGTTGCCACTGCATTCATGGCACTTCGCGATGGCCTCGAGCGCCGCCCTGACCACGCGGCGCACGGCGTAGGCGATGCCGAAGTCGGTGAGGTTGGCCTCGCGGCAGTTGACGCAGCCGATGCGGCGGCCGTCTTCCCAGAGGTAGTTGACGCGGAAGAACCAGTTGCCACCGGAGATGACGGCGTAGTCGAGGCCGGGCAGGCGGCTTGTCCAGTTGGCGTTGAGCCTGTCGAGGTGGATGTCGAAGGAGGCCGTCGGTTTGCCATCGGCGTCGAGGACCGGCATGGCGTGCGCGTAGAACTCCGTCCACATCGCCATGAGCGTGAAGTTGTGCGTCGGGAAGTGCCATGTCCGGAACTTGTCGTACGCGTCGCGGTAAACTTCCGTTGGCGTCTCGGCCTGCATGGACGTTTGTTTAGCTATGAAGGAATGGCCTTTTCCATGCTGGATGTAACTGACATTACTTGAACGGCAACCGTTTAGAGAGGGGACCTGGGACAGGAGGCAGAGGAGGGACTCCATCTGGTTGCGTGCCAGCGAGTCGCCGATGAAGGCCAGACGCTTGCCGCGGACGACGTCGAGGAAACGCTCCGGCGAAAACCGCGGCAGGTCGCACCCATCGGGCTGCCACCGCCAGAATAAGTGACCGGGGTCCTTGCCGTACTTCTGGCAGTTCTTGAAGTCCGGGAGCGTCGGGCACGTCAGGTTTGTGTAGATTGGGCCCTTGGGCTCCCTCACCCATTTACCCATTGACATGTCGCATCGCTCCACTACTTGTACCCCAACGACACCTATGTGCATGCAGTGACCAAACAATTTAACAGATGTTTTAGGCATAGCCCGGCAATGTGAAAAAATCACTGTCAAATCTGAGATGGAACTTACTTTGATCTTCTGTTCGTTCAGCTGTGCTTGCAGTGGGAGCCGACGATGAATTTGCAGACGGCAAGGAGATTTCTGCAGGTGAGCTCTGTTCTGATGCGACATTGTTCTCGGCAGGGACGATCGGTTCGTCGGCATCCTCCTCTACTGGCACCAGGCGGCCGCTCACAACCAAGGTACTCTGCTGCGTGAGCCCCTCTTCGGCTGCCGTTGAGCCGAAGCTGTGCGACGTGTACAGGACAGAGATGACGAAGATGGTGGAGAGCACCAGGAGCAGCAGCAGTGAGGACTTGATGTTCCTCTGCACCACGGCGTTCCACTCGCTGCTGTTGCTGTGCAGCAGCCTCGGACTCGCACTGCTGCTGCTTGAGGAAGGAGAGGTAGGAACAGGCGCCATGCTGCTCTCTTCAGAGTCTGGAACTGAATCTTTCGAAGACTACCCCTACTTTCAGTTTTGAAGAATGTGTCGTGTCATGTGTTGGACTGTTGGTGTTTTCAGTTCTCCTAATTTAGTCGTTTCAGGAACATTTGGTCACTTCTGGTAAGCCAAACTCTCGCGAATTTGGTGTGGTAGTCGTGCTAGTAGCTCACCAAACTGCACACTTGGCTAGTTTCCGGTAATTGCTTGTTGCTTGGGGCCTTTGTTTGTAATAAACCTTTCTTGATGCTTTTGGGTTGTTGGAACTTTAACGCATGAAACTTGCCACGAGCCCACGATTCGTGTCCCAGTATATGCAAGAGGTGTGATGATCGCGTTTTGGATCGTGACTTCATCAGCTAGCTGGACGCTGGTGGCAATTTGGAAGGATGAACAAACATACTGTAGTACGAGATGCGATGCACTGAGAAAACAGAGAGGCTGGATGGAACTTGGAGAGGGTTTGGATGGTTGAGGTCAGTTGGCCTACGCATGGGATACAAACGGCAGGTGTCGGTGTCTGGGTGACAGGGCTTTGTTGACTCGATGGCGATGACCTCATGGGCAAAAGGTCTCACCTGTCAGATTATCTATTGGATGCACGGGGGAAATGGCTCGCCTAACTTGTACGATCAGACGTTTGCATGCTAACGACAAAGCATAAGCTGGCAAAAATAGTTCTGGACACTAGCCGCGCCTTTTCGTGGTTTTGGCTAGGGTTACGTATTAGAGGTGCTATAACTATTTAAATATATTTTATGCAGCAAAGAGAGCAGCAGCATTTATTACAGATAATATATTGATAGTGTTCAGTTTTGATACTTGTTATAGATCATAGATGTCATCAAGAAGCTAGTGATTGAAGCAATGCGAGTCATGAAGAAGCTTCTGATCGTAGAGGAAACGATGGTTTTCCTAACCTTGTGATCGTAGGAAATGATGGGTTTTCCTTGATGTGGGTATATTTGTTTGTTGATTAATAAGTACTTATTTTTGTTGTCCAATTATGGCCGTGTTCATGTCACTGTGTAATTAGCACATTTATTAAATATCAAGCAGTGGCATATATTCTAGTATTCCACGCGTACGGCATACATTGACTGAGTACGTTTTAGATTTATTATCACCTCTACTCCTCTAGACCCATTTCAGACATGCTCAATGGTGATATGTTACTCTGAACTATTTACCATAACCGTTAGGCGCACTTTGCAAACCTATTTTTTTTTCTGTCCCAATCCTGTAAGTATGCTCAATGGTGATATGTTGGTATGCACCATATCACTTTGCAAACCGTTTAGAACAGCAACTTTGCAACAGAAGTTGGCAACTTCAGGCTTGCATTCTGGGTGGTGGTCAATACGCATAGCCTAGACGGGCGTGTTAGTGTTTACAATTGTTCAGTTCCTTCGGTTGTTGCTTTCTAGTAAGTAGAAACAAATCGGTAATACCGTGTGCGTTTGCCCGGCTATAGGCCCGCGTGTAATCTTCATTGTTGTTAGCTTTCTTCTTAATACAATGATATGGAGCTCTCCTGCGTATTCTCAAAAAAAGAAAAAAAAACAGAAGTTGGCAACTTTTAAGCATAGGAAAGCGTGTCTTTGAGAGATAATGAGAGGGAACACACTTCTCAATGTTCGAAAGTTGGCAACTTTTTTTTTGCAAAGTTACCGATCTAAACAGGAAAATTATGTGAAAATGGCAACAAAAGGAACACCATGCACATTCTCCCCTTTCTCTTTCCATTGCTACATCTTCATATACTCAAATGTGGTTTGCACATGCTAAAGTTGCTCATCTTGATGCCCCATGATCAAAATTAGAAGAAAAAAATATATTTGTTCAAAAGTTCAATATTCTCTCAAGAGGTTGGTAGATAATGGATGAGTTTCGGTGGTTAGCCTACAACCAAGATCTTGTAGTGTCGATATGCAATATGTATGATGAAAAATTGATTTGTATTGAAATTGACATTGCAAAGTGATTATTATAATTGCGATAGTGTAATTTTCTTGTGTGTTCTAATGTGTTGTGCTCATGGTAGCGTGTTTGGATGTGCTCTTGGTAGCATGTTGTTTTGGTACACTCGTGGTAGTGTAGTTGTTTTGGGATGGATGTGACATAATCATGGGAGTGGTGTTGCATGGACCGATCTTGAGTCAAGTCGTGGCCATGTGCTCGTACGCGATTGCTTGTTGTTCATGTGCAGGTATTGCTTGAGGCAAAGTGTGGTCAATGACGGATTGGAACTACTTCAAGAGGAACTGAGGTTTCGGGACTAAGTTCATAGAGGGACAGAAGTCATATTGGTCAAGGATGTCACGCGGGACGTTCAGGCTAGAAAACGTGCATGTGAAGGCTTGTCAATGTGCGAGTATAACGCTCCCTAACTGTCTGTAACTTTTGCAGAACCCCTCAGCAGTTTGCCAATTTCAGTCCATGAACCTGTAAGTCATTATTTTTTTTAAAAAAAACACCTGTAAGTTATGGGCAAAATTCCAACCCAGACAGTTGCAGCCGCTGCTCGCTGCATGCAGATGCATTGATTTGCCCACTTGCATTGCAAAGCACACAGCGTAGAGGGTACCATCATAGAAGAATAGAAGATCGATCGATTGGCTAGCAACACAGTACAATACGTAGGCCGTTTAAAGAAATGCACCTAGTCCCCATAGCTTCTTTTTTTTTGTTTTGTTCTTTTGTTGTTGTTGTTGTTGTTACTTGTGAATCGGCTAAAGGGGAGAGGTCGTGAGGGCCTGTTTGTTGGTTATTCTGAGTCCTTCGCTGTTGTTTTGGTCCAAATTTTTATTATATATTATGACAAAGCAAAAAATAAAAAAAACAAGTATAAAAATAATAATTTAACACATGCATGAGGCGTCCAGTTTTATTGTATCTTAATAAAATAACTAGTTTAAACTTTCAAAAAAAACTAGTTTTTCCTTATATTTTCTAAACAATTAATAAACACATGAGTAACGATATGTAAGCATATCTATACAATATTTTTATTGACAGCCTATACCGCTACATGGTAAGATTCCGATCAATTTTACTTGGCCCCCTGATGATAATTTCCTGGCTCCGCCACTGTGCTAGAATGAGACTCTATGTTGATGGACGGATTGGGCTAACTGCGACTGTCAGTGGTTGGACGAAAGGCGTTACGATGAAGCGTGGTGTGGAGATAGACATGTGTATGCGTTGTATACATACATGTGTTTTAGCTTAGTTAATTAGCCTGTTTGGTAAATTTAATTGGCAACTAAAGTTCTCTTTGGTTTACATCTTGTATGTATGGTTTTATTTATTAGACTGAATTCTTGTTTCAATGTTTAGAATTGATCTAATTCATCTAGAATATTGTTGAGACATTAAGTAAGAGGTCTGCACAGTTTGGTTACTTAATTCCATACGCATTGTGCTTAATCATGAGGTTAGGGCTAAATCAATTATAGTCACTATCTGTTACAGCTGCCTTTTTTCGTTAATATCTCAAGATCTATAAATCCGTTTGACTTGATTCCAATTGGGTTAGTTACATATTTTTGTCTAATTAATTCTGACAAAGTTCATGTCAATCAGAGTTATGAGATTTTATCTACATCAGTTTTAGTAATGAAATCTAGTTTGGAAATGAGGTTAATTTGTATTTGTTCTTAAGGGGAAGTGTTCAAAATTTAGTTTTAGTTTCCGCACCCCCCTCCAATCTAAGTGTGAATTGATCCTACAAAGCACTCAAAATTCTCACAGATCATTTTTAGTCCTAGTAACTTCAATGTTTGCATTCAATTCATTTGGCAGAATTTTGAAGTTGAAAACATATTCAACCATATATCTAAATCGAACTAAAGACAAGTGTGAAGGGTACATCCGTAATTCCATGTGCAAGAACTATCAATGCTTGTACTTGGGAACTAAAAAATTCCATAAATGTTTAAAAGTGTGAAAATAATATTAATGGTAAAATAATATTATGATGACAGTAATCTGGTAGCAAGACCACTTCTGAAGAAAAAATAGAAAAAAAGGAAGAACATGAACGGTTAATTTAGTAGAGAAGGGAATAACTTATCTAAGTGGACCCCAAATTTAGCAACGAGATTCACTATTGAGATAATATTTTGGACTGATTAGCATGTTTTTATTGCCGCCTGAAGAAAAATGGTAGTTAAAGAAATATCTTATAGTCAACGTTTTCAAATTGTATTGTCGAACCTAGTCATAAGAGCACCGATAAGATGATTATTCGTGATTAATCATCACTAAGGTTGATTAGTGGTGGCTAGTTGGTCCTAGTTGGTAGTCTAGTCATTTAGTATATACCAAAACTTATATAATACTTTCAAGAAGTGTTGAATTGTTTGCGCAATTTAGCAAGGGATAATATAAAGCCAAGAGATACTGATTTCTATGATGAGCATGAAAGAGTAAAAGAGGACCGTTTCTGGCCTCATTTCAAAGGGGCTATTGGAGCTTGTCGGGTCCCTGTAAAAGGGGTACCCCAACTTAGGCCCAGAACTACTCAATAACAAAGCCCACCAACGAAGTTGGCCTGGCTCCGTAGCCCAGCAAAGGCCCATCGCGACAAACGCCACCGCGGCGCTCGCCCCGCTTGAAGACCCTCGAGCGGGGAGATCCGCGACGATCGAGCCCAGCCAAGCTCGAGGGGGACGTTCACCCTCGAGCTGGCGCTTTCCGTCACGTTCGAGGCTCGGCCGCGAGGCTCGAGGGAGACGTTCACCCTCGAGCCGGCGTTTCCGTCACGTTCGAGGCCCAGTAAGCTTGAGCTTGCGGACCAAGCTCAAGCCTGCTACGCCGGGAACGGCGCCCGAGACTCTGCGACCATCAACACCAATCATAAATGACCCCCCTGCGGCCAAAAAGAAGGATTCACTGTGCCACGCCACCGCCCATGCTGCAGAAAGGACATCGGTAAAATCCACCATGCGTGGTGGATTCGGATCTGACACTGCATAGGCCGGTCCTGGCAACAGCACTGTGCCAACCACTCCTTTGACTTTGCTTGCCTCGGATGCGCTATCATCCTCGATGGCAACCCTCGAAGGAAACTACGGAGCTTCGATCCGGGCGCCGTACTCAAGTTGCCACCCTCGAAGTCCTGATCTGTCGCAAGAAGAACATCACATCAACCACTGCCATGTCGTCAGCCGGAGTTGAAAGGCGCGATTCCCGATCGCATCGTGCGCGGCATGGGCAGCACAGTACACTTAGCACGTCTGCGCCACGAATGAATGTACTCTCACGCCCTCCCCCTTATGCCTATAAAAGGGGAAGGGAAGCCCATGCAAAAGGGCAAGTGACAGCAGGTTGACACCACAGAATACATACAAACGCACTTAGCCACCAAAAAGCTCAGGGACTTAGGAGCTCACCTCCTTCTCCCTTCTTGCTTGTAAACCCCTACTACGAGCAATACGAAACTGGTGCTCGGCACCACTGCTGGACGTACGGCCCCGTGGCCGGAACCAGGATAAAACCCCCCGTCTATTCACCCGCCATCGGGGCAACGAGTGGATTAGCACCGCAATCACTTGTTTGTGCCGGTGTGACCAAATCAGGCACCGACAGTTGGCGCGCCAGGTAGGGGCCAGCGCTGCGCAACTCTCGTTCCTGATGGTGAACTTCGACCAAGGACGGCCCCCGCTGGGCGAGAGCAATCTGCTCCCACTGGGGCAGGAGATCTGGTTCGGGAGCTTACGGTTCCAGGCATGTGGTGATGGTTACCGCATGCGCATCCTCCAGGAGGAACCAAGCAACCAACTGGAGCCTCCTCATCTGCCACTGGCAGCACCGCGACGACGGAGTCGTCCCAGACCTCGCGCACAATGAGCGCGAGCTGCGAGGCACGACGCCGACGCCAGCATCCCTCCTCCCGCGAGGGAAGGGGAGATCCTGCGATCAGGGTCATGGGGAAGGGCTGCTCCTTTCCTCCCGGGACCCATTTCTGCACCGCGTGCTGCGACGGCACGTCCCTATCCCTACGGGCTACGCGGCCCCACGGCCACGTAAGCCTCGTTCGTCCGCACCGCCATGAGTGCGTATGATGGCCAGCCAGGCTGTCGTCCGGTCTCGGAGCGCAACTTCACTGCTCTGACGCCCGACGATTCCCGCACGGAATCGGAAGATGGATATGCCTTTGAGCATGAGCGCCCTGGTTGGGACTACTCGGGTCTCCGCGACCCAGAGGCCTTTCTGGCCTTCCAAACAACGGCGGATTATTGCTTCGGCTGTTCCGATGATGAGTATGATCCGACCAGGGAGTGTTTCGTCATCAGCGACGGGCGGGTCAGCGAAGGATCAACGTCGGACCACGATGGCGAGGATGACGACCAGGGAGGCAACGATGGCGCGGATCCAGTGGGCGCACAGCCACCGGATCCGTCGGACCGCTTGCCTTCCGAGGACGAGCGACATCCACGCCGCCGGCCACGAGTTGTTCGCCCCCACGACTTGGGAAGTGGTGACGTCTCACCACCGGCACGCTCCGACCACGAGCCGCCCAAACAAGGCCATGAACACAGCACGGACGCATGGCGCGCAGGGCGAGTAGCTCAGGCCCGCATCCTCGCCGAAGGCAAAGATGACGACCTCGCTCCTAGAACGAGCCAAAAGCTCATCGCGGCGGCCGCGCTGCTCCGAGCCATGCCGGAAGCAGCTACCCCTGAGGGGCGGAAGCTGCATCTCGAGGCCCAAAAGTTGGTTGAGAACGCTGCCCGACAGCAGGCCGAGAGCTCAGCCTCCCGCCTTCGACGCTCATCAGCCTCGAAGGGCGAACGAGGAGGGGAGTCATCGGTGCGCTCACCCCGGCCTAACGGCAGGGCACGAGCACAGTCCTAGGGCGACTCCCACTGGGACATGGCGCGACGCCACGCCGGCGAACCACGTGCACCCGAAGCAGGAACACTTCCCGCGAGGGTGCCCGCGAGATCACGCCTTCGGGACACCCGAGGCGCGATCAATGATGGCGACGCCCGCAACACGCTGAACCAAATGAGGCAGCGAGAGGGAGCCTGGTCCCACCAACGCAGGCGCACCGACGTTGGGTGGAACCGGGATACGGCCCCGGAGCCAGCGGGAACGCGGGTGTTTAGTCGCAACATCCGCACCGCTCCGATTCCGCCCCCGCTTCCGACAGCCTACTACCATCACCAAATACTCTGGGGAAACGGACCCCAGGGTATGGTTGAACGACTACCGCCTAGCGTGCCAGCTCGACGGCGCTACAGATGACGACATGATCATCCGCAATCTGCCACTCCACCTAGCAGATTCCGCGCGGACATGGCTCGAGCATCTGCTCCACAACCGGATCCGCGACTGAAACGACCTGGTCGAGACCTTCGTGGGGAATTTCCAGGGCACCTACGTGCGCCCCGGGAACACGTGGGACCTTCGAGGGTGCAAACAAAAACCCGGCAAATCCTTGAGGGACTTCATCCGGCGTTTCTCCAAGCGCTGCACCGAGCTTCCCAACATCACCGACCATCAGATCATCCACTCCTTGCTCGAGAGCACCACATGCTATAGCTTGGTGTGCAAGTTGGGGAGGAGCCCACCGCCCGATGCAAACCGGCTATTCGAGGTGGCCTCGAAGTACGCCTCAGGGGAGGAGGCGGCCAACGCCATTTTTAATGATAAGAAGGGAAAGCGTCCCGAGGAAGCGTCCGCGGAGGACGACAAGACAAAGGGCCCCTCGAAAAAGCGGAAGCACGGCAAGAAGGGAAAGAAGCTCCGGGCGCCCCGCGAAGCGGGCGACGTCGAAGATGAGGCCCTCGCGGTCGACCCTAACCACAAGGGGCCTCGGGGTCCCCCGCGTGGTGGGGGCATTTTCGACGACCTCCTCAAGAAGCCATGCCCGTACCACAAGACCGCGGTCGCTCACACTCTCGAGCAGTGTGAGATGCTGCGGAAGTTTTACAACTGCATCCCTCGAAAGGATGGCGGTCAGCCCAAGGATGGTGGCGGCAAGGACGACGACGGATACCCCAAGGTGGAACTTGTGTTCTTCATCATGGGAGGCCCCGCAGCCAACCTAAAACCTCTACAGCGGAGGAGGGAACGCAGGGAGGTCCTGCTGGCCCGGCCAGCGACCCCCTCATACCTCGACTGGTCTTCAGAGACCATCTCGTTCGGTCGCGAAGACCATCCCGACCATATCCCGAACCCCGGACAGTATCCCCTCGTCGTCGACCCCGTCATCGGCAACACACGCTTCTCCAAGGTGCTCATGGACGGCGGCAGCAGCCTCAACATCCTATATGCTCCAACTTTGGAGCTCATGGGAATCAGCACCAGTGAGTTGCGGCCCAACAAGTCCTCCTTCCATGGAGTTGCGCCCGGAAAACGCGTCCAAACTCTTGGGCAGATCGACCTGCCCGTCTGCTTCGGAACCCCGGCAAACTTCCGCAAGAAAGTGCTCACCTTCGAGGTAGTGGGTTTTAAAGGAGCCTACCACGCCATCTTGGGAAGGCCGTGCTACACCAAGTTCATGGCCATCCCCAACTATACCTACCTCAAGCTGAAGATGTCAGGGCCTTACGGAGTCATCACGGTCGGCCCAACGGTCGAACACGCCTATGAGTGCGACGTCGAGAGCATTGAGCTCGCGGAGGCTCTCGCCCTCGACGAGACCCACGTAGTTGATCTGGAGGCGATCGTCAACACGCCCCCTGACGCCAACGAACGGCAACCGGGGAGCTTCGCGCCCGCTGAGGACACCAAGACTGTCCCCCTCAACCCCGACAGCCACGACGGCAGGGTGTTGAGGATCAGCTCTTCCCTCAGTCACAAATAGGAAGTGGTGCTCGTCGACTGTCTCCGCGCCCACGCTGACATCTTTGCGTGGAGCCCCTCCGACATGCCAGGCATTCCGAGGGAGGTCGCCGAGCACTCTCTTGATATCAGCCCCCACTCCAAGCCGGTCAAACAGCGCCTCCGCCGTACTACATCAGCGAGGTCCTGACCGAGACCAAGACAAGGCGAAATCATCCAGAACCGCGAGGTCTCTGGACGAATCTCGAAATGGTCAACGGAGCTGATGGGGGAGACCCTCGCTTATGCGCCAAGGAAAGCCATCAAGTCTCAGACCTTGGCTGACTTCGTAGCCGAATGGACCGACACCCAGCTCCCCCCCTCGAAGTCCAGCCTCGACTGCTGGGAAATGTACTTCGATGGGTCGGTGATGAAGACCAACGCAGGCGCCGACCTGCTTTTCATTTCACCCGCGGGGAGCACCTTCGATACGT
Source organism: Digitaria exilis (assembly GCA_015342445.1). Taxonomy (NCBI): domain Eukaryota; kingdom Viridiplantae; phylum Streptophyta; class Magnoliopsida; order Poales; family Poaceae; genus Digitaria; species Digitaria exilis. Next base: position 915,495 of record JACEFO010001666.1, read on the forward strand.
CGTGCGACTCAACTTCCCCGCGTCCAACAACATGGCGGAGTATGAAGCGCTCCTTGCCGGCTTGAAAATCGCGCTCGAGCTCGGCATTAAGCGCCTCGACATCCGCGGCGACTCGCAACTAGTCGTTGATCAGGTGATGAAGGAATCCAGCTGCCACGACGAAAAGATGGCGGCATACTGCCAGGCGGTACGTAACCTCGAAGACAAGTTTGACGGCCTCGACCTCCACCACATCGCACGAAGATATAATGAGGAGGCTGACGAATTGGCAAAGGTCGCGTCAGGGCGAGCCACCGTTCTCCCGAACGTGTTCGCCAAGGACATCGACGGACCCTCGATTACCGTCGCCACCTCGGCCCGAGCCTCGACCGCACCCGACACTCGAGCGGCCGCCCTCGACCCCACGAGCGAGGAGCTCTTGGTGGATGAGGACGAGCCCATGGGGTACGAGGCTTGCTCGGAAGAGGAAGACAAAGTGGAGGCGATGGAAATCGACGAGGCCCCGGCGCCTCGAGATTGGCCGAGCCCGTACCTCGACTGGCTCGATCAAGGCGTTTTGCCTAACGATCGAACGGAGGCAAGGCGCGTTGCGAGGAAAGCTAAACGGTTCCTCATCATCGAAGGGGAACTATACCGACGGGGAACCTCGGGGGTCTTGCAACGCTGCATCCCGATACCCGAGGGAAAGAGCTCATCCTCGACATCCATGCGGGCGTGTGCGGACATCACGCCGCCCCACGCACGCTCATAGGCAACGCCTTTCGACAGGGCTTCTACTGGCCCACTGCCGTGGCGGACGCCACGGAAGTGGTACGAACCTGCGAAGGGTGCCAGTTCTACGCACGCAAGATACACCTTCCTGCCCAGGCGCTGCAAACTATCCCCATCACGTGGCCTTTTGCCGTATGGGGCCTCGACCTTGTCGGGCCAATGGCAAAAGCGCCCGGGGGCTTCACGCACCTATTGGTGGCGGTCGACAAATTCTCCAAATGGATCAAAGCTCGACCCATCAATAGAATCAAGTCTGAGCAGGCGGTGCTTTTCTTTACCGACATAATCCATCGGTTTGGGGTTCCCAACTCCATCATCACCGACAACGGCACCAAATTTACGGGAAATAAGTTCTTAAAATTCTGCGATGATTTCCACATCCGAGTGGATTGGTCGGCGGTGGCCCACCCACAAACGAACGGTCAAGTAGAACGTGCCAATGGCATGATTCTACAAGGCCTAAAGCCTAGAATTCACAACAAGCTGAAGAAGTTTGGGCACAGGTGGGTGCAAGAACTACCATCGGTGATCTGGAGTCTAAGAACGACCCCAAGCAGAGCGACAGGGTTCTTCCCGTACTTCCTCGTCTATGGGGCAGAGGCCATCCTCCCCACGGATCTGGAATATGGGTCCACTAGGCTCCGAGCGTACCAGGAACAGCGAAACTGCCAGGCTCGAGAGGACTCGCTCGACCAGGTCGACGAAGCTCGAGACGTGGCCCTACTCCACTCATCAAGGTACCAGTAAAGCCTACGTCGACAACAGCTCGAAAGATCCGGCACCGAGATCTCTGCAAAGGAGACCTCGTGTTAAGGCTGCGGCAGGACAACCGAGGACGGCACAAGCTTACACCCCCATGGGAGGGGCCATACATCGTCACCGAAGTCCTCAAACCCGGGACATACAAGCTAGCTGACAAGGACGGGCAGATCCTCATGAACGCCTGGAACATCCAACAGCTACGTCGTTTCTATCCCTAGAGTGGCCCGTGGCCCTCGAAGCTTTTGTACATACCCTAGACTTGTACAAATTTCTTGATTAAAGTGTCGGCTCTTAACCCCCACAGTTTGGGAATGAATAAAACGAACTTTTGTTCTATCACGTTTCGAGGGAGGAATGGCTCTACCCTTGGTAGAACCATCCCTCCCTCGGGGGCTAAGTGGGGAAGGACCCCCGAAAAAATCGTCATTTTTTTCAAAAAACTTCTTTGCAAACCCTCGAAGGAAACACACTAGGCGTGAAACGGACAAGGGCAGGGTCGCCTGAGCCAAGTGTTCGCCCACGCCTCGAGGCTACGGCAACACCTCACTTCCCTCCGCCTAAGTCATTCACGTACGATCGATCCTAGTGACGTTTTCCTTTCGAGGCACATGCATCGGACACGGTGCGCGTCGCGAAGATACCACATGAAAATAACATCCCGTTTAAGCGAAATAAACGATGTTTAGTAAGATGTAAACGAATTAATCTTACACCAAAAAAGCTCGAATTCCTAAACTACTTTTTACACTCGGGCTCGATGGCCCGAGACTTTTAGGGATTGCCCCCGCCGCCAAGGTCGTCCCAGCCGTCACCATCCTCGCCAGGGAAGAGGACGCCCTCGAAGTGGCCAGCAAGCACCCGCGCCGTCTCGTCAGCAGCAGCATCCGCCTCCTCGATCGCCGCCAGTGCCTCCTCATCGTTAAGGTTGTCGGCGACGACGTACCCGGCGGCGAGCTTTGAGAGGTCCGCTTGGTAGTGGGTCGTGACCACTCCAAGCGCCTTCCGAATCCCGAGTAGGAGGGCTTCCTTCACACGTGAGGTGAAATGCCCCCCAAGCGCTCGAAGGCGACTGGCGAGGGAGCTGCCGGATTGCACGTCGGCACCAGCAATTTCGTTGCAGGCCGCCGAAGCAGCGTGTACCAGCTCATCGAGCTCACGCTGGGTCGCCGAGTGTGCCACCAGCAGAGCCCCCTTTGACTCCGTCTCGGCCTGGAGCGCTTGCTTCAGCGCTGCACCAACAAGGCTGTCAGAAACGAAAAAGCAACAAAGCAAAAAGATCGAGACTCGAGCAAGATCGGCTTACCCTCGACTTGACCCTGGGCAGCCTCGTGGGCTTTCTCCGCCGTGGCCCGAGCCGCTTGCTTTAGCTCGAGCTGGTCTCAAGCCTCTACCGCGAGACGCCGTTCCTCCCCAAGCGCCAACTCCGCCGCACGGCGCGCGACTCGCTCGTTGTCCAGCCAAGTGCTGCTGTTTGCGAGCTGCTCGCGCAGGGCGCCGACCGTGTCATCTAGGCGGGTGATGACTTCACCCTTCTCCCGACACTCGGCAGCGACCCGGTCTCGAGCGTCTTGGAGGTCGGCCAGTTGGCGGTCTCGAGCCTCCACCACCCCCGACAATCGGCGGAGCTCCAACAACAGCGCCGCAATTTGGTCGTTCTTTGCGAACGCCTCCTTGCGAAGTTCCTGCGAAAAACGAGCTAAGCATCTCTTGAAAAACGATTACGACAGAACACCGGCTGCAACGAAACGCACCTGGTGGACTGTGCCGGCCTCTTCGTGAAAACGAAGAGCGTCTCGCAGCGCCCGGACGACACCCTGACCATGCTCCAACTGAACGTCCCATAGACGCTCCTCCACTGCGGCTTCACGAACGAACTGCTCGGGAAGCTCGCTGCGGGATTGCCACATCACGGGGGACCCACGCTCGTCGACGCGAGCAGATACTCTGCTCAGCACGGCCGACGCTGGTCCCGTTGGAAGCACGACGAGGGTCGACGGCGCGGCCCCGCCACTCTCATGCCCCTGCGGCACGGAGGCTCGCATCTCCAGAGCCTCGGCCAGCTCCGACCGATGGGGAAACCCGCCGCCAAGGGGCCGTCCCTCTCCCCCCTCATGCGGGGGGACCACCGCGATGTCCGTCTCCACGGGCTCCGCAGACGGCTCCTCAACACGAGAGACCCCCTCAGGCGCGGGGGTGGCATCCTCGGTCCGAGCAACCTCGGCGCGGGGCTCGACGATGCCCTCGAGAAGTTGAGGCTGCCTTGGCTCCTCAAGGACCCGAGGCGCCTCCCCGCACGATTGCCGCTCGACCTGCAGCCCCGCCTGAGCATCGAAAAAGGTGACGAAGTCCTGCACGGCCTCATTCGCCGGGCCCAGGAGTTGCAAGGATGGGTGAGGCGACGAGCTTGGCCCGACCTTGAGGGCCTTGGTCAGCACAAGGGAAGGCACGGTCCGCCCACCAGACCGACTGCGCCACGAAAAAAGCTCAGTCAGAAATAAAAATGAAGTATCGATGAACAAGTGAGCAACGAAGAAAACTTACCGAACGATGGGGAGCTTCCGCTTCAGCCTCGAGGCTGAGACAGGAGCCACCCTTGAGACCTCGCCTCCCGTGGAGGCGTCGGCCTCCCCTTGAGGAGTCACCCTTGAAGCCTCCTCGCCCCCCGTAGAGAAGCCGGGACTCTATTTGGGGGGCCTCTATTCTTGGCCCACGGGCTGGGGCCTCCTCGACAGCGCCCAGCCGCTCGGGTGCCTCTCCCCGATCTTGGGGTACCTCGAGGGTAGCCGCCGCTACCCCCGATGGGCTCCCGAGAGCAGGCACCGTGGTCGACGGCGGAGCTTCGAGGTTGATGGGCTCTCCGCTGCCGCCCTCAGACGCTGCAGCAAGGGCGTCCCCACCGGGGGAGGCCCGAGAAGAGATGGGAAGCTCGAGAGGAGATGGGCTCCTCGCCCCACCGTCTTCCTCGGATCCCTCACCAGCAGGATCAGGGGAAGTCTCCGGCGTCGGGAGCGGTGAGAGCCCCTGCCTCTCCCGCTCGCGGTTCTCCGCCAAGTGCTTCCTTTTCTTCCGCTCCTTTCGCTTCCGCCGCGCCTCCTTCCGATCCTTTTCTTGTTTCGCCTTCTCCGCGAGGGTGCAGTTGACGACCCTGTCTTCGGGGACAGGGGGCTTGGAGGTGTGGCCACAGGACAGACCCTGCGAAGCACCAGCCGCGAGGTCAAAGACACGAAATCGAAACGAGAAGTAAATGCGAGAATCGGAAGGCACTTACGAAACTGAAGTGGCCATCCTCGGGCCGCATGGGCACTACCCACGGGTCGTCCAACCGGTCGACGGCACACCGCGCCCACTGAACGGTGATGGCAACGGGCAATGGCTCCGCCGCCATCGCTGTGCCGGTGACGTCGGCGCCTGGCGTCATCCCAAATAGCGGGAGCTTCCTCTGCATGAGGGGAAGCACCCGCCGCCGATGGAAGTTCACGATGACACCACCAGCAGTGAGGCCGTGCCTCGACAGGCTTTGGAGCGCCTCGATCAGAGGGGCGAGCTTGTCCTTCTGCTCCGGCGGCGACACCCCGTAGACCCAGCGGTCCTGCTTCTGTGTCAGCAACCTACCGGTGTAGGGCGGCAGACGCCCCCCGTCGTTGCGCAGGTAGAACCACCCCTTGTCCCAATCTTGGTTGTTGGAAACCATGGAACAAGGGATGTAGAGCTCCCTGCGGCTCCTCCGGACTTGGAGCACGAAGCCACCAGCGTGAGCTGGGCGACGGACCCCCTTGGTGACGCCCTCTAAATAGAGCTCGCCGAAGAAGAGGTGCCGCCACAGGTCCCAGTGGGCTTCGATGCCCAAGTACCCCTCGCAAACGGCGACGAATACCGCCGCCTGCGAGATGGCGTTGGGTGAGAAGTTGTGCAACTCCACCTTTTAGTGGAAGCACAACGCTCGCAAGAACCGTCCTGCCGGAACATCGAAGCCCCGCTCGTGGAGGCGAACGAGGCTGACCACGTAGCCCGCCGGCGGGGCGGGTTCTGTGGCAGCCCCCGGAGGGATCCAAACCGGCGGTTCGCCGTCGACGTTTGGCTGCAACACTCCGACCTCCACGAGCCCCTCTAGACAAGTCTTGGTGGCCGTCGATGGCTTCCACGGCGCGGGGTCGACGAGTTGAACCATGGCGGCAAGTGGAAGCTTAGGCGAAGGAGAAAGACGGCGCAAAGACTAGAGGGCGAAGACTGGAAGGCAAAGGGCTGGAAGGCAAGAGAGTCGCACCCTTGGCAGGAGCCCCAGCCGCGCTATTTATACTCTCCTGTGGAGCGAGGCGCGGCAGGACACCGGCCTTGATACGACAGTCCCATAGGACTGACAGTCAGGCCCGCCCCGGGAGACGTAACGGCGCCGCCCGGGTCTACCGCGCTAGCCTCGTTAGCTGCGCCGGGAGGATCGCGGAGTCCGGCGCAGTAAATGTGCGGTCATGCGAACCGCGCCCGCACGCCTCGCCTGAAAAGGCGCGCCCACTTCTCCCACGAAACCACGAAATCTTCCTCGGTGGTCATCATGACCCGCGCGAAACAAGGAAGGGCGCAATCAAGGCGCCAACCCTCGAAAGGAAAGCCTCGAAGCTCGAATGCTCGAGGAAGACCCATCGAGGGACAGAGGCCTCGAAAGCCTCGACAGATACCAGCCCCCGTAGGGTTGCACCCCACCCCTGCGGAGGCTCGAGGGCTACTGTCGGGTCCCTGTAAAAGGGGTACCCCAACTTAGGCCTAGAACTACTCAATAACAAAGCCCACCAACGAAGTTGGCCTGGCTCCGTAGCCCAGCAAAGGCCCATCGCGACAAACGCCACCGCGGCGCTCGCCCCGCTTGAAGACCCTCGAGCGGGGAGATCCACGACGATCGAGCCCAGCCAAGCTCGAGGGGGACGTTCACCCTCGAGCTGGCGCTTTCCATCACGTTCGAGGCTCGGCCGCGAGGCTCGAGGGAGACGTTCACCCTCGAGCCGGCGTTTCCGTCACGTTCGAGGTCCAGTAAGCTTGAGCTTGCGGACCAAGCTCGAGCCTGCTACGCCGGGAACGGCGCCCGAGACTCTGCGACCATCAACACCAATCATAAATGACCCCCCTGCGGCCAAAAAGAAGGATTCATTGTGCCACGCCACCGCCCATGCTGCAGAAAGGACATCGGTCAAATCCACCAGGCGTGGTGGATTCGGATCTGACACTGCATAGGCCGGTCCTGGCAACGGCACTGTGCCAACCACTCCTTTGACTTTGCTTGCCTCGGATGCGCTATCATCCTCGATGGCAACCCTCGAAGGAAACTACGGAGCTTCGATCCGGGTGCCGTACTCAAGTTGCCACCCTCGAAGTCCTGATCTGTCGCAAGAAGAACATCACATCAACCACTGCCATGTCGTCAGCCGGAGTTGGAAGGCGCGATTCCTGATCGCATCGTGCGCGGCATGGGCAGCACAGTACACTTAGCACGTCTGCGCCACGAATGCATATACTCTCACGCCCTCCCCCTTATGCCTATAAAAGGGGAAGGGAAGCCCATGCAAAAGGGCAAGTGACAGCAGGTTGACACCACAGAATACATACAAACGCACTTAGCCACCAAAAAGCTCAGGGACTTAGGAGCTCACCTCCTTCTCCCATCTTGCTTGTAAACCCCTACTACGAGCAATACGAAACTGGTGCTCGGCACCACTGCTGGACGTACTGCCCCGTGGCCGGAACCAGGATAAAAACCCCCGTCTGTTCACCCGCCATCGGGGCAACGAGTGGATTAGCACCGCAATCACTTGTTTGTGCCGGTGTGACCAAATCAGGCACCAACAGAGCTATTGATGGTTCAATGTTCCTATTGTAGTCCCATAGGATGAAGTGGTCAGCTATACATGTCTTCGTGGATATACATCTCAGAACATGCTTGCTATTTACGCCTTTGACATGAGGTTCATCTTTGTGGTTGTTGGTTGGTTCAGATCTACACATGACCCACGGATCCTGAATCATATGCTTTAGCAAATTTTCCTTCATTTCTCGCGCCTCCTAAAGGTGTATATGTTTCATTACTAGTTGCTAATATATCTATTGTTGTATGTCTTTGTTGATTTGGTTTTATAGGTAAATATTATCTCGTCGACTCTAGTTATCCAAACCGGATAGGATATCTTGCCCCTTTTAGAGGAAGCACATACCATATACTAGAGTTTCGACTTTGTAATGGGCGTGCTCCTAAAGGGAAGTATGAGGTCTTCAATTTCTTGCATTTGTCTCTTTGAAACATTATTGAGCGGCTGTTGGAGTCTTGAAGCAGAAGTACTCAAAAGCATATAATTATTGCTTGTGTGTCATTGCATATTTTTATTCATGACATCCATTTGCTAGATAAGGAGTTTGATATATGTGATACTGATGTGGAGTACCTGCTACAACATCCATCTGTCATGGCACAAACACAAGGAGGAGATGACAATGAAGACGAAGACAATAAGGTAACCAGGAATACCACTTGCAGTAGGATAGTTGATGCTTTAGTTAGTGTGAGAGGAAGATAGTTTTAGACATCGTGCTATGGACCATATGCCATTTTGTAGACTTGCTAGTTGTATTTATGTGGACCATATGTTATGTGGTGAATCTAAAAACTTAAAAAAAAATAAGATCCTCTTTCCACACAAGTAATTTGCATGTGAATTAATGAACAAAACAATAACTTACAATGAATTTGAATATCAACGTGTCCTCAACACTTCAGGGGCATTGTAGACATTTCCCAACAAACAACAGTTTTGTCACAGCTCAAAGTTATTCCATCCAATCGGCTTAAATCGAGTAAGAGTAGTGTTGTGGAAAAAGTTCGAAGGCTTCACTCCGGTCACGGGGAATACAAAGAGGAGGGAGAGAAGAAACTAAGAGAAAAGAGAGAAGAGAGGAAAATGGGCTGACATGTGGGCCCCACTCCTGTGTGTCATCCACATTAGCGAAACCACCTTTCAAAAAAAAGTCAGATGACCAATTATGAACGATTTTAATAGTTCGACGCTCATGAATACATGGTTTTGTAGTTTTATGGATAAAATCAAACTCAGACGATAGTTGGATAGCTAAAAATAGACTTTTTCCTTTTTTTCAAAGAAAACTTTAGTCAGATCTAGCCTTGTGAGCACTATATATAGATTACGTGAGTCTGAGATAGTGCATGCTCAACAAAGTATGCCAATGCCTCAATATTATGCACTCGATGTTGAAATCCCAATTTTTTTTCTTTGATCCCCTTAAGAATGTTTATCTCAGAAGTCGAGTTCAGACCCATATAACTAAATCTAACAGGTGGCCCTAGTGGGATGTGATTGAGTTGGGAATGCATTCCAAACAACATATCATTAAAGTATTGTAAGATAAGTTCCCAAAAATATTACTAATTATTAATTGATGTTCTTATTATATGTTTAAAGGAGAATGAAATGCATCAAATACAAGATCCTGGAATTATTGACTTGACTATTGAGCAGGATCTCAATGATGTTCTTATTATATGTTCTAACAATAAGCAGAACAAGTAGATAGATGAAAGAACTCACAGTTGTGCTTTGCATTGACAGAGCTCACAAATGAATGTATATAATTTGTCCAACACGATAGCTTTCAAAACATGAATCGAGGTGCATTAGAATGACTGGTTGAGAACATAAAAAATTTATTTCCCCACATTTAATTCAACAATCATGGAAGGTCAAACCAATGGATATGATTGTGGTGTGTATGTAATTTCTCTCTCATTTCAGATAGTTAGGTAGTATAAGAAAGTAAAAATGGATAAAATACCGGGGGAGATTGGATTGAGAAAGTATCGAAAGTTACTTCTGAGATGTTTAGTGACAGAAGAAAAGCTTTTTGAAAAAATTAACAAAATATCTGCCTAACCTTGTAATTAATTTTGTACATGTTTCATATATTATTTTTCAAACTAAATGTATGCTCTTGTTGTCTTTTATACTCATTGTTATTTTTTAATCTACTAACCAGTAGCTAGCTATCACTATCCTAACATGTGCTTCATTGCTTTTGCAATTTGGTTGTTCTTGTATTTAGTGCATTTGATTTGGCTTCTTGGTCATATATATATACTAAATTTTATAGTAGGGTGGAAACATCAAGAAAGTTGATAAACGCAACCAAGATTCTAGGATTGGATATTTTACATAGAAACTAACCAGTAGCTAGCTATCACTATCCTGACATGTGCTTGTCCATTGCTTTTGCAATTTGCTTGTTCTTGTATTTAGTGCATTTGATTTGGCTTCTTGGTCATATATATATATATACTAAATTTTATAGTAGGGTGGAAACATCAAGAAAGTTGATAAACGCGACCAAGATTCTAGGATTGGATATTTTACATAGAAGTGTGTAGACGATAAACACATGGCAAAACCAAATGAGCCATGAAGTACTATAAATAGGGTTGCTCTCCTCCTGGCTGGCTAATGACTCAATTTTAGCAACTTTTATCAAGATTTATATAGTTTCCAAGGTATCTAGTTCCCAAGCCCTTAAATGCGAATGTTAAACCAAAATGAAATAAATCTAGCTTCACATTCCTTAAAACTTGTTTAACTAAATACACTCATATCTAATTCCCAAATAGTAAGCCCTCAGCTGGGAAAGAAGATATACGGGGTTGGCTTCCTATCAGTTGATACCATCTTTGTAGCCTCTTAAAAGGTTTTAAGAAACTTACAAACTGAGTAGTTTTGCTCTACTCTTGTTCATTTGGAAAAGTTTCAGCATTCTAATTTGCGTAGGCGTTGAGGACAACATTGTATTTGATTTCTTCTCCAATCATTTTGAAGGTGGAATTCCAATGGTTGGTTATGTCAAGAACAATAATATTTTTCAGTAAGACCATTAACTATTGCAATCTCATTAAAAGCTTGAATTCGTGAAGATAAAGAGTCGGCTCCCGAATCTTCTTTATCCCCTCATGAATAATTTTCATTCCATCCTGAACAAGAATATTCAGAATGTGTGCACAACATCTGACATGCAAATGTGCACCCTAAAACAAGTCATACTTGTGAGCATCCCACATTCATTATTGTTGTTACTAGCATTGTCCACTGTTTAGAGTAAACAACTTATTTTGTATGCCTCATTCCGTTAGAAAACCCATGCGTGTTTCTTCAATGGCAAAGCATGTGTGTGGATACTTCACCTACTTAAAACTTATTATCTTCTTCTTTATCTTAAAGTCAGGAGTGATATAATGAGCTATTACAACCATGTAGCCTAACTTTTGGATTGAAGTCCACATGTCTGATGTAAGACACACTCGAGAGTTTAGGTTCTGACGTTCGTTATTAAGATATTTCTTTATTATCGAATACATTTTTAGACAATCATTGAGATACTTTGACACCCAACACAAGTAAGAGTTGGCTGCATGGTCTGAATTCATAGCTCAACATATGGATCCTCAAACTTGTTGAACAAGATTTTATCATTATGATAAACGCAATCATACGCTCACGACAAAGTTGATCTAGGGAGGGCCCTACTTTTTCCTTCCTGGCCCTTCTCCCATGAGTGAGTAGGGAGGCCCCTATGCGCTTGTTGCGCCTCCCTTGCTGGTTGGGCCGGCAGAGCTCTCCGCTCTCGAGCTCATCGTGCTCGAGCTCTACGTGCCCGTGCTCACCGCGCTACCCAGAGCTCGCCGCTCCCACGCTGGTCGGGCTTTCTGCTTTGCACTTACCACGTCGCCCAAGCTCGTTGTTCTGCCCACACTCATTGCGTCGCTCGATCTTGTCGCGCCTCCCCTACTGGCTGGGCCGCCAAAGCTCTCCGCTCTCGTTCTTGCCGCATCTGTGCTCTCCGTGCCTGTGCTCGCAACGCCACCCAGAGCTCGCTGCTCCGACGTTGGATGAGCTCACTGCTCTGCACTCACCACGCCGCCCGAGCTCATTGTTCCGCCCACATTCGCCGTGGTGCCAAAGCTTGTTGCGTCGAGTTCGCCTATCCCGCACTAGCTGGGCCGCTAGATCTTGCCACGCCGAGCTCACCGCTCCTGCCATGGTCGGGCTAGTAGAGCTCCTCGACCCCCTCCTGCACCGTGCCGAGCTCATTGCTCCCGCAGTGGCATGCCGCAAGAGCCTCTGCTCCCGTGCTCAACACGCTGACTGAGCTTGACGTTCCCATGCTTGCTGGCTGCCCGAGCTCGCCGACCGGTCTAAGATTGGATCAAGAGAGACAAAGAGGGGAGAGATAAGGAAGAAAGGGGTGAGAGAGAAAGAAAGGAAATAGACACTGACGTATGGGTCCTACTTGTCATAAAAAAAAGGGGCTGCAAGCAGGGGCTATTGTTGGTGTTGAATGCAAAATCGAAGCCCCAGAAAGTTGGGGCCACCCCGGTCCCTACTAGGCCTGAAGTAGGGGCTATTGTTGGAGATGCTCTAACAGGAGTTAAAGAGTCTATGGGACCATCCTATGGAAATACAAAACGGAGTCGCCATAAATTAAAGTACAGATTATAGCAATGCTTACTTCACAATTAACACAAACACATGTACTTTAAGGGCTTGTAAAACAAAGAATATTGAGCATGAACTATGAACAGCAACTATTCTGTGATTTTTTTTTCAATCTCAGAGCTATTAACTGGCAACGATATCATTTTTGTTGAATCAAACAGAAATTGCTGAAACAAATAACAACCAACAGGAGCAAAAATCGTTAAGTTTGCCGTAACAGAGCTTCTTCGACTCAAGCATCAAAGACGAGAATCTTACCGAGGGAAGAACTTCCATAGGAGAGCGTGGCACGCTAAGTCGCCGCTGCCGGGGGAGAGTTCAGAGTGTCGAGTTGCCATTGCTGGAGGGGAGTACGATGTGCAGAGTGACCACCACTGCCTGCTCGCTCGGCTCTGGCAGACTCTTCTAGCCCGCTCAAATCCTAGCAACAAGGCAAGGGATTAGCGAAGAAAGAGAACAGGGAAAAGAAGGGGGTGGAGATGGGATGAGGCGCACCTGGATCCCGGGCTCCCGGCATGGTCAGGCTTGAGACGGCTACGCTTCTTGGGGGTGCTCGGTGGAGTCCAAGATGACCGTGGCGGTGCAGAGATGAGGTAGCAGGCGATGCGGCCAGCGGTGGATGAGGCGGTGCCACGACGGGCGAGGCAAGGTGGAGAGCAAGCCGGAGGCGAGGTGGTGGTGGAAGGAAGAAGGGTTCATCCCTGTCCCTCACTTGAAGGTGGCGAGATGGACGGCCGGAGCGGCTCAGCCTGAACCTGCTGGACTTGCGAGAGGAGCCGTTACCACCCGTGGGTGGAACCTGTTAACAAACCGATTAAACGAACTTGCTCCAAGGATTAACCAACTTCAGTATAATTGACAGGCCAATCCACACTGGCCCGATACGTTTTCAATCCATAAGCTACCAAACCAAGTATGAAAACCGATCCACTAAAACAATTTGACACCAACCCAATTAGCAGGCCTACCCTCAACTCTGTCACCTCGATCTTGTTACCAAACGGAGCTGAACACACACTCAGGATTTCACCCACGCATCTACATGTATCAACCACTGTCGTCACCATACATCGTCTCGAAGCACGTATGCCGCAACAGACGCAGGCGCGATGCATTCTCAACCGCCGGCAACAATCATCTTGGTCAGTATGTCATTGAACGTGTCGACGATCCCCGGCGCGCACCAGTGCAGGCAGTCGTTGGCGACGGTCTCCGGCACGGGGCGCAAATCATACGAATGTGCGAAGAGGTAGGGCCCGGGATGCCCGTCAGGCCGCATGGTCGCCATCCTCGTCACGTCGAGCACCTCGAACCGCACCCCCCACCGCTTCCTCCTCTTCGCCGCCGCGGTCGCCACCTCCTCCAACACCACGTTCCTCAGCTCGGCGTCCGTGGCCGCCACCTCGGCCTCCCCTTCCTCGAACGGCTTCGTGCGCGAGCACGCGTCGCGGTGGTTCCATCCATGCGTGGCGTCGAAGTGCGCCGGCGCGATGGTGGCCACCACCACGAGCTTGTCACGAGTCGAGTTGGCGTCGACGTACTCGAGCGTCCTCCGTAACACCTTGCGGTACACGCCGAGGTAGCCGATGTCGGTCTTGTTGGTGATGTCCGGACGGGAGTACACGCCGACGACCTCCCCGTCCTCGTAGTACATTGCCGGGCGTGGGAACCAGTGGCCCACCGAGATCACCATCACGTCCATGGCGTCGACGTCTTTCGTCCACGGCTCGGTGAGCGCGTCGAGGATCACCGTTTCCTGCGTCATGGCGTAGTCCTCCGAGTGCCCCTCGGCACGCACCAGCAGTGGCGACCAGTAGGTGGAGACATTGACGCTGTGTGGCGCCGGGAAGAACCATTGCCAGAACTTGCGCCCGAGCCGCTCCTCGTATCGGTGCACCGTCACCGGCCGCGCCACCGTGGAGAGGTAGCAGACGAGGGCCTCGGCCTGGTTCCGTGCCGTGGAGTCGCCGACGAAGGCTAGGTGCTTGCCGCGGACCAGCCGGAGGAAGCTGGTCGGGTCAAGCGCCGAGATGTTGCATCCGGTAGGTTGCCAGCGCCAGTGCAGGTAGCCTTTGTCCGGCTTGCCGTTGATGACGCATTTCTCCGTGCTCTTCATGTCGCAGTTCTCGCTGTCGTACCGTGGGCCGGTGACGCTTTCGTCCCACACCCACTTCCCGTCGCTGTAGTCACATTGCAACCATGCTGAAATCGATCATGAATGCAGTTAAAGGTTAGATTTCCTTCTGAAATGAAATGATCAACCTGTATTTAGACAAGAACAATTTCTGAAAAAGAAGAAGAATAATTACCTTGAGGATGAGGAGGTGGGAGAGAAGTGTTCTTGGTTGTTCGTTGTGTTTTGAATTGGTCGAACAGATCTGAGTAGGAGGCGAAGGAAGATGGAGGGGAGTAGAAGATGAAATAGATGAGAGACAAGGCCAAGACAGCAAACAGAGAACAAATGAGAAGCTTTCTGGGATGGGAACAAGGTCCATGATCTGCTAGTTCTTGTGTGTTTTCTCCCATGTCTGATGCTGCAGCAACAAACCAGCCTTCTTGGTAATCGACAGATCGGTATATGTGAACGAAATACTGTATTTATTTATATATATAAGTGGAGATTTAGGTGGGTAACGGACAGACTGCGAACGATAGATTAGTCGTTGTACTGCAGGTCGTCAGAAAACTCGGGTCATCAGAAAGGCTTTTACTCAATACGTGTGGCGCATTACTGGGCCACCACAACGGCACAATGAAAGAAGCTGGGGCCACTTTGTCCTCAATTCATTGCTGTCAACAGTCTGGACCTAGTGTGGTGCGCCACAAATCTTCTATGCTTTTCTATTTTAAAAACCAAAGATAAAGAATTAAGATATAAAGTTATTTTCCATTGTTCAAACTGTAATTTAAATCATAATGAATCATGGATATATATATACACCTTCAAACTTAAGACTCAAGTTTTGAATAAATGGTGGAAGTTGAACTCTCAAAATCCACTTTCAGCATCCCCCAGGAAACGAAGCAGAGAATTGTAAAGATCCTTCAGAAACGCCCCGGAATTCAGGGTTAAACAATGTCTCTTAAACAATATGTGTACAACTAACGAATGATAATATATAAGGAGAATACAGCTAAATAAAAGCGCCACAAAAATGGCCGTACTTGGTTACAATCGATCAAAGTTAACATAACCCATACTATCTTTTATTTTATTTTGTCTGGATATATATTGGTACATAATATAAACTTAAGAAATCATATCCTAATAAGTTTAAGTTGGTTCTAAACTACAGATACCTACTAAGCAAGGATTGTCCCATATAGGCTCTGCCGCTCTGGCTCTAAAAGAAGTTGGATTTTACCACTAGAGCATATATACATACTTCAGAAACGTCCCTGAGTTTCAGATTTTTGGCAGGGCGTCACCCGTTAGATGTGCCTCCTCATCGTTGTGGGCAGGCTGCACACGCATCCGGTTCTCAAATGTAGCAATTGTGTTAGCCTGGGATTCCCTATGCATTGTTTGAATCTTGACCACTTGCCCAATGGGTCAATCAAATCTAGAAGTGCACGGGTTGGACTTCGTACCCGCGCTAACGCTAGAGCATGTGTTATCGATTCAGGCAACAAATCAGCTTTTCTTAATTCTAACAAAACAGCTGTTTGAATCAGCCGATCTGCGATTCTATCAGACATGGGCAATATATACTAGTACTCCACTATATGTTTATTGGCACCTCTTAATTGAATGCGGCCGCGAGTATAGGGTTTAGAAAGGACGGGAGACGCTGACCTGCTGGAATCTGCTGCGCGAGAACCGCCGGCGGTGGCGTCGCTGTCCCTCTTTTCCTGGCGGAGGTGCAGCCCTTCTGCACTTGCGGCGCGGTGGTGGGGCTACCCTGTGGGTTTCTCCCAGGAGCTGCGACGTGCGCGTTAAGGGTTCCAAGCGAGATGTGGTGATCCACTGAGATCGTGATCGAGCGCGAGGGTAGGCATGAGTGAATCTGGCTCAGTGGCTCGCTCGGTCATCCGACCGAGTTTATTCGGACTTCGGAGAAGTTTAGTCTACGGAGAAGTGCAGGGAAGTACTGTAGCAACTGTATTGGAAAACATGTTTTGTGAGATGAAAGAATAGTAAATATCCAATTAATAGTGAATATCCGGAGAAGTTACCTGGGAACTAAACTAGCCCTTCACGTAAATTTGATTGTTAGGCGCGTATCATTATGCAAATATGCCTGCAGGAATGCTTAGCCAAGCCCAAGCAAAATGAAGTAGTATAGCAACATGCTATGAGACGCGCGCTATATAATAAATAGGAAGAAATCTATTTTTTGCCATTCAACTATCACCTTTGTTTGGTTTTGACCATCAAACTACAAATCTAGAAATCTCTGACTATTTAACTCTTAAAACCATTCATATTTCGCCATCGAATGGTATTAATAGACGTTTTTGCTAAAGTTCACCACACATAACGGTGAGGCCCACCTGCCAGCCCTCCTCTCTCTTTCTAAACTCTTCTCTCTTCTCTCCATCGGCCAGCCCCATGCACCGTCTCCACCGCACTGGCTCCATCGCACCACCCTCCTCCATTCCTCCCCGTTGGTGGCTCTCTCTTATCTCCACGCCCACAAGCCTCCCCTCAGCTATCGAGGACGAGGGCATGGGGAGGTCCCCGCAGGGGAAGGAAGCCACATGTGGGAAGTTTGACTCTTGGGTGCTGCCACTGTTCGGCTGGCGGAGATCCACGCTTGCGTCTCCAAGAACAACGACGACAAGCAGGGTAGGCCAACACTAGGATAGCGGTGACAATGAAAGTTGTGGGGTCGAGGCGGGTGCACGAGAGAAACCGACTGTGGTGGTAGCAAGCTTAGAGCCGGTCCTTAATTTTGGGAGTAGGGCGAGCGAGGAGGGTGGGGGGGGGGGGTTGACATGTGGGTTCATCGCCATGTGTCGTTCAAGTGAGCAAAACCGCCTGTCAAAACTACCCAATGACCAAATATTAATGGTTTTGAGAGTTTGATGGCCAAAGATTCCTGATTATGTAGTTTGATGGTTAAAATCTAACTGAGATGATAGTTGGTTGGCAAAAAATGGACCTAACTTATAATAAATTCCAAGTCAACACGAAACATATGCTACAAAAATTGTTTGAAAAATATCCAAAAAGAAGTGTTTGAAAAAAGCAAACTGTAACTATGGATCAGTATCCACCATGAACACACGAATGAGACAAAAGTTAGTGCCCCACATCACGACATCACGTTCAGCTTGCTGCACCCTCACTCTAATTTTAACGCCTCTTCATCACAATCTGCTGCAATATCTCGTTGAACGTGTCGACCGGCCCGGGCAGGCAGAAGTGGAGGCAGTCCGTCGACAACTTCTCCGGCACGCCGTTCGCAAACGGGTTGCGGTGCATGTACGGGCCAGGGTGCCCGTCCGGCCGCATCGCCGCGAGCTTCGTCACGTCCAGCACCTCGATCCTCACCGCACCGTTTGGGCCGTTCCTCTCCACCGCAGCCTCTGCCTCCTCTACAACGATTCTCCTCAGCTCCTTCTCCATATCGTTGAGCTCCTTCTCCCCCTCCCTGTACGGTTGCTTCTTCGCGCACGCCATAGGGTCATCCATCCGGTGGTTCTCAAAGTGGCTCGGCGAGAGCGTGGCTACCACCACAGTTCTCGACCGGCCACCGGAGCTAAGCCGCTCCAGCGACATCCGGTACACCTCCCTCAATGGCGTGGCGTAGCCGATCTCGGTGTGGTTGAGGTCCGGGTTGCCGTGCACGCCGACCACCTTGCCCCCTTTGTGGTAGACGGCCGGGTTGATCAGCCAGTGGCCAGCGGCGAGCACCACCACGTCCATCGTGTCAGCGTGGGAAGCCCACCGGTGTCCGGGCTCGTCGAGGTGTACAAAGGTGTAGGGCATGTCGTAGTTGTCGCACCTGCCCGTGGCGTTGGCGAGGAACGGCGCCCAGTACACGGACACCGTCACGTTGTGCGTCGGGAACTCCCAGCGCACGAAACGGCGCCGGTAGTTCATGGGGTCCTGATCTACCAAACGGTGTGGGGCCGCGGCGGTGAGGAGGCAGATCAGGGACTCCCCCTGGTTGCGCGCCATGGAGTCGCCGACGAACGCGACGTGCTTTCCGCGCGCCGCCGTGAGGAACGCCGCGGCGTCGAACGCCGGGAGGTGGCACCCCGCCGGCTGCCATCGCCAGTCAAGGTAGCCCGTGTCGGGGCGCCCGTTGCGGAGGCAGTCCTGTTCTTCCTTCACGTCGCACACCGTGGCGTTGTACCGCCGCGCGTGGCCCGGCGCCCACACCCAGCGCCCATCCGAGTAGTCGCAGCGCAGGCTGCCTCCCCTGCAACAGGTCACGGTGAACCGCGCGTGTAAACAACGAACGCAATATATACAATTGTGTTGTGCTTGCACAAAAGTGAAAAATGCAAATTCCTTGATCTGAAGGAGAAAGCGTGGTGTTTTCGTACCCGGAAGATGTGAGCTTTAAGTAAGCGTCGTTGGCGTATTGGAGCACTCGAGTGAACGCCGCTTCTTGAGCGCCGCGAGGAGAGCAGCAGATGAGGTGGAGGAGTGCAAGGGAGATGGAGCCGAACGCGAGCCAGTGGACGACGGTCTTGGGCAGGAAATAGCCAGGATTTGTGCTGCGTGCCGGCGGCGGCTTCTGGCTGGACGAATGCAATGGCTGGCACGCTGCCATCTCTAGTTTGCTAGTGCGTGTTAGCTACAGTGGCCACGGCTGCCTTTAACTTTGAAGAGGTTATAGCTGCTGCTAGGTCAACGCATGTGTAAGTCATCTTCTCCATAGTTCCATAACTATGCAGATACCATTTCTAGATCAATAATCAATACTAGCCAGGTCCACTGCAGATTCTAGTTTAGGTAACAAAATGCAGAATTACACGTTGACTGCAAGTTTAAGTAACAAAATGCAGAAATTACACGTTGACTGCAGCCCATGAACAATACAAATCTGCTGAAATCAAATCTAGCAATATGATAATATGTGACTAGCCATCAATGATGTGATTAATCACTAACAAAAATTATTAATGAAGGGAAAAGTTCAAATTACTCTCCTTAAGTTTACCCAAAGTCCACATAACACTCCAAACTAGTATTTAGTTTAATTTACCGCCTAAAGTATGCTATTTGGTTCAATTTACCCCTTGCTGGTAATATTTGTTCTTTTTCTCTCCATAGATAAGCTGAATTTCAATGTAAAATTTTGCATGGTGGTAGTGGACATTATAATGCATGTAATTGTTTTTGAAATTTTCATCATTTTTTCATTTATTTTTATCCTAAGGAATAATTTATTATTAGATATAATAGGTTGTCGATTTAGTGATAAAAAATGTGTTATTTTTTTCTAAAATGGCTTACGATGCATACTATCATCTCGCTAAATTTGAACCTAATACCACACTTGTGTATGGAGAAATAAAAGCGACTAATGTAATAAGGTGTAAATTAAACCAAATGGCATATGTTAGCCTTTTAGGGGGTAAAATAAACTAAAGAATAGTTTATGGGGTTATGTGAACTTTGGTCATACTTGAGGGGAGTAATCTGGACTTATTCAAAGAAGGTACAACACCTCTTGAAAAGGCATTTCACAAATTAAGCATACCTGAAGTACAAGAATATGCAGCCCTGTCATTGATGGGTGGGCCAATGAAGCGCAAGGCGCACACGCCAGTTGCACAGTGTACATAGTGTAACTACAAGCAAGCTATGTCTCTTACAGAAGGAGGGGAGCCATTAAGACCGGAGAGACCTGAATCATGAACGAAGCTCCTTTGCTCATCAGTTCGAGTTAAAAACGCCTACGCTCGAACAGTCCAAATTAGGGTGTCTGACGATGTTGACGGCCATGACCGTGCAGTATCAAGCTGGGCATTCGAAGGTCATATTGGTCCACTGGCGTTCAAAGTCAAGATGAAATAAGATGGTGTATATGGTGAGACAAATGTCTTAAGGATCGACCCACCTCGGTAGGAAAGAGGTGGATTAAAGTTCGTCGAGCTTGGGTGCACCATTTATAGATGAGATGAGTATGAAGTCACTCAGTCAAGGGGAAGACATACAATCGAGTAATGCAATTTTCATTTAATGATGCTGCAGATGGGGAAAATATCAGTTTCATGAAATATTTTGAAAATATATTTAAAATATCATCATGTTTTGCAATTATTTTTGAGATATTTTCAAGTTCCTGTCATCTAATATCATCAAGCACCTATCGAAAGTACAAAGCATAGACATATTGCACGGGACAGGAAACCTCCCCAGCTACATTAAAAATTCCCTCATCAAATGAATCAAAGAGTGAAGATTATTACTAGGTAAATGCAGCAGAACTAATATGATAGTAGCATCAACCACATTTTTTATCACAGAGTACAAAATATGTACTTTAGCAACAATTATAACTCCTGGAGCTCCTAAAATATAGGTTTCTTTTGTTACCTTTAGGGTAGTTATAGTTATCATTTTTTTGCAGGTGAGTAGCTATAGTTATTCGATACACAATGCATGGTGTTTGTTTAAGAATCCAATCCATATCAGTGCGTCATATGATGCCGTTACTTCCATTTATCGTATTAATCAAACAACACAGGTATATTATATCCTACAAGATTATAGTAGTACCAAATTTCAATGCAATAGATACTTGATATGCATAGCACAACATGTTGGACACATCATACTGGCGGGCTAAGGTTACTAGTGTTATAGTTGGATATCAACATATAAAAAATAAACACCTTGAAAACTTACGGCACGACCCAACTTTAGGAGGCTAAGGTTATACACACTAGTCACATATCAGCATAGCAAAAGTTAATATCTTGAATATTTAAAGCACAACCCAATTTCCATATACACAATAGGTCTATTTTTGAAGAGCACAAAAAAACTCTCAAATACTAAAAGTGTGGCATGCATGAGACAAGGCAACGGAGGAAAGGAGACTTGATATGGGTACCATAGTTTTAGGTTGTTTTAACATGGTGGCATGCAACACAACTTCCTAATCTTCATCCGGATGAGCTAAATTTCTCATCTCCTGTCAATTGCATGTCGTCAAGCTATCCACATTTGATTTGCCTAAATTGAACATATGTAACCTCTAGTTTTGCATCTGCAAGAGCTAGATTTCACATCTCTTCTCATTTGCATATCAAGTTATATGTCTTTCATCTACCTAGATAAAAGGTTCATAGATAGTCCTACAAGGCTACAAGCTAAAAAGCCTCAGTATGCCCATTTATAAAAAGACAACTATAAATTACCATTCAGTGTGACTTTAAACTTTAGCAGCATCCACAAAACTAATGTCTAACTCGTAATACATCATAAATATAGAAGCTCATTACAATCATAGCTATAAAAGTGATCCCAATACACAAATTTTAATACAATACCGTTAGGGAAGAAGGTCATGTGTTTAGTAATTGATGATGCGGTGGAATGTGTCGAGAAGTGAGAGAGACCACGTCATGAAATTCGAGTTCCGTGGAATGGCCTGAATGAGGATCCATGCTAAGTCGATGTCGGAATGGCCTGAACGAGGATGCCGATGGAGGAGTCAAAGAGGTCTAGTTGTAGAAGAGTGGCGAGGAGTCAGTGAGAAGTGAGAACCCACAAGAATACAATGGTGGAATGGCATGTATGAGAATGACAGTGAAGAAATTAGAATGGTCTAGCCTTGAAAACCGCACAAGGCGGCAAGGAGTTGGGAGGGTGGGTTGCGGAGGGCCTACACAATTGCATCTGTCAATGAAGGTGGCTGAGGGTGAGGACGTCATCGAGGATAGAGATAACGACTCCGAAGGAAATGTTGCGGGGTATTATGGCAGCTGCGTTACCGGTTTGGGACACGATTGTGGATGGACGACACAATATATAATTTTTGCTCTAAAAAAAATCGCTCATGGAACAGCTTCAGCAAGATATTGGTACTTTTACTATAAAAATTGCTAGAGGTCATTCACAATGAAAATTTCATTATGTTATTTCTGTCGGTGTTTCTTAAGCCTTTAGAATAATTCCACAAACGCACAAAATTTCTATAATTACACAAGCGCACGAAATTTCTATAATTCCAAAAGCATTGAGAATGACCTTACTCAACCAACAAACCGCAATATATATTCGTGCTCGATAGCATATATTGAATCTGATGTATCTTTTTGCATACTCTCTCCTTCCATCAATGCAGTATGTACTTTCTTTAAGAGAAAATTGTGAAACTTAACAAATTTGATGCAATAATTACTCAGTTACATGTATGCTTTTAATGTAATATATACCTTTTCGTTTGTATTTTTTTCTTATATATTGATCTAAAATTTCCTAGCCTTGGTTATTTACCAGTCATAGTTTCATCACACGCTTGCCAAGACTAAAAGCTTGGTAACCGTGCTTGGTGGATCTCATGGCGATGAACTCCTCTCACGTGTCATGAAACTCTCCCTCCTCTCTCCTATAATCCCTCGATAAGTCAACAAAATTTCTGATCTGTCATTGGATTTAATGCCCATAAAACTTCTAATAAATCTCATTGAGACTGGCCTTAGGGTAGCAACAAGGTTTGGTTGGAATAGAAAGCCTAAATTTAGCCTTTCTGATAGGATCGATTCGAAGTTAATAATTTATTCATACTTAATAATTTATTCATACTTCGTGTAAATTTGATTTGTTAGCTAGCTGTCCGTTGTTACATAGTTATTAGGACCGGACCGGACCGACTATCCGACCGGTAAAAGACCGAACCAGGGGTTTTGCTGGTCCAGTTTGCTTAAAAGATCGTCCGTGCAATCAAACCATATAAAAGCATTTGAACCGGCCAGTTTTTTACGAAACCGGTTCGGCTGGTTCCATCCGAGCCGGACTGGTTTTGATTCTGACCAACGTTACCCTTCTCTAAACTGAGTTCACGGTGGGTATTAAATGAAAGAATCATATTTTAGGGTCTCGGGAGGGAAAAGATATCGCATGGCCGACGGCACTTGAGCACTTCATCCCCTGCCCCTTTTTGCCGGCGGCAGGCAGAGGGCGCGGGCACAGCCTCACAGGCACACACAGGGCAGGGCGGAAGCTCCCTGCAGCGGCCTGATTACAGCAAGACTGCATGACATCGAATGGTAAGAATCCAAGCTCCCAAACTCTATTAAAATGATGTGATTTGTATAGTGCAGAACTAATTGTGTGGATTGAAGTGGAGATCTAGCGAGTGGCAAGAAGGATTCCTTTTTAATTTGTTTTTGCCACTTAGGGATATGATTGTCCGTGTTTTTTTTTCTGAACTCCGAGTAAACACAGCAGCATTTGCTATTTGGTGATCTCTGGTATATTCCATTTAGATAGGGAGTTTGCATGTGAAAATTAGGCATTAACATGTCGGCTGGCATTGTAGTTTATTCAGTGTCCACTACAATACTCAGTTGAATTCTAGTTGCTGCGGTACAAATCCATTTTCCACAAATGAATTGTATTAATTTATTTTCCCATGTCATTTATGGGCTTATTTTCACTTATATATGGACCGGTTCAAAATATATGAGAGCGGTTCAATATAAACGGTTCAAGACTATTGAGCCGGCGGTTTGACCGGTTCGTAACGGTTGAACCAGTGAACCATTGAACCATGACCCTCACCGGTTCGATGACCGGTCTGGTCCTAATAACTATGGTACCATATCATACATGAAGATACTTAGCCAAGCCCAAGCAGAACCTGAAGTAGTCTAGCGGGCAACAGTTTATAAAAAAATTCAAATAAACTCCAAATATACCCACCAAAAGTGTTTGAAAAAGGCAACTAGTGGACTGTGGAGTATGCACCATTGACACAGGATGAGACAAAAGTGCGTACCCCACATCAGGAAATCACGTTAATCTAGCTGCGCCCTGACTGTAATTTTACCGTCTCTTCATCAGAATCTGTTGCAATATCTCGTTGAACGTGTCAGCTGGCCCGGGCAGGCAGAAGTGGAGGCAATCGGTCGACATCTTCTCCGGCACGCCGTTTGCAAACGGGTTGCGGTGCATGTACGGCCCGGGGTGTCCATCCGGTCGCATCGCCGCCAGCTTCGTCACGTCAAGCACCTCTATCCTCACCGCACCGCTTGGGCCATTCCTCTGCGCCGCAGCCTCTGCCTCCTCGATGACGATACTCCTGAGCTGCTTATCCATGTCGCCGAGCTCCTTCTCCCCCTCCTTGTACGGCTGCTTCTTCGAGCACGCCATGGGGTCGTCGAACCCGTGGTTTTCAAAGTGAGTTGGTGAGAACGTGGCTGCCACCAACGTTCGTGGCCGGCCACCGGAACTAAGCCGCTCCAGCGCCATCCGGTAGACCTCCCGCATCGGCGTGGCGTAGCCGATCTCGGTGTGGTTGAGCTCAGGGAAGCCATGAGCACCAACCACCTCACTCCCATTGTGGTAGATGGCCGGGTTCAGCACCCAGTGGCTGGCGGCGAGCACCACCACGTCCATCGTGTCGGCGTCCTTCGCCCACCGGTCACCCGGCACGTCGAGGTGTACAAAGGTGTAGGGCTGGCTGTAATCCTCGCACTTGCCAGTGGCCCTGGCGAGGAACGGCGCCCAGTACACGGACACCGTCACGTCGTGCGTCGGGAACGCCCAGCGCATGAAGTGGCGCTTGTAATCCGGGTCCAGGTGCACCACGCGGTGCGGCGCCCCGGCGGCGAGGAGGCAGGCCAGGGACTCCCCTTGGTTGCGCGCCATGGAGTCCCCGACGAACGCCACGTGCTTGCCGCGCACCGCCGAGAGGAACGCCGCGGCGTCGAACGCCGGGAGGCGACACCCCGCCGGCTGCCATCGCCAGTCGAGGTAGCCCGTGTCGGGCCGCCCGTTGCGGAGGCAGTCCTGGGCTTGCTTCACGTTGCACAGGGTGGCGTTGTACCGCCGTGCGTGGCCCGGCGCCCATACCCACCGGCCGTCGGAATAGTCGCAGGGCTGCCCTCCCCTGCAACAGAACAGAGAGGGAACCGAACTGAGCATAATGCAACCAACGCAATAGGCACTTGCGCCATGCTTTCAGAATTGATGAAAAAATTGGAAGCTAGAGCAATAATCTGATTCATGAAGAAGCGATTAGTGTATTCGTACCCGGAAGATGTGAGCTTGGAGTAAGCGTCGTTGGCGTACTGGAGCACTTGAGTGAACGCCGCTTCTTGAGCGCCGCGAGGAGAGCAGCAGATGAGGTGGAGGAGTGCCAAGGACACGGAGCCGAACGCGAGCCAGATGCCGACGGTCTTGGAGAGGAAATACCCAGGATTTGTGCTGCGTGCCGGCGGTGGCTTCTGGCTGGAGGAATGCAATGGCTTGCACGCTGCCATCTCGAGCTTGCTAGTACGCTAACTACTGAAAGGGCTATGGCCCCTTAACTTTGAAGAGGTTATAGCTGCTGCTAGGTCAACGCACGCGTCAGCCATTTGGGACTGTGCGTGGCTATGCATGGATCACCTGTGGCCGGGTCACCAGGGGCTGGCATTCAAAGGGAACTGTCGGTGCCATCGTGAATACTGGAAGGTGGAGCTGCATCCTTACGTGAAGACCAGGGCGCGCGGGTTCTGAGATTTCAGAACCCGGGGTGAATATAAAAATCCAGGGCCCTAATAGTAATTGTACCAAATATATTTGTACCATGCATGCAACACTCAAGCCTCAAGGTGCATATAGAAAAAATGTCCACATCAATCAATAATATATTAATCCATGCAAGGTTAGCATCTCTTGGTAGAAGGGCGTGGTTAAACTATACTCGCATTGCACTGGGTCCTCTCTGTGCTTCGATAAACTCATCTGTCAGATTCCTCTTTCTTTTTCTCCCTCTCTGGGATGCTGCAAATTATAGGAGTAAAATAACATAGCAATTGGAAAACAGTGCGAAGCTACTGGATTAATTGAAGAGAAGTGTTACCAAAATATCAAATAGAACTTGTAAATCCTATTACTATCTAGCCCTAAACCATGACTTATCAATCTGGAACACGGAATAGTATTGATCATCGCAGACAACATAGATCATGCATACATCAAATCATCAGTGTAGTATATATAGAAAGAAAAGGTTATGGGTTTCTAGTTCCATTTTGTAAAAAAAAATGAAAACCCATGGAAACTTTTCACAAGCTTTGCAAAACAAACAAGGTCTAAGTTTATTCTGCAGTCATATAGGGATATCCGATTCGCTTTGCTAGGATTATTTGTTTACATGGAACATTAGATCTACGGGGACTTTAACAATTCTGTTACTAGTAGGTTTGATTTAACTGAATAGATTTAAAATATTGATTTTTAGGTACACCCCAGGTCAAAACGGCAACCTGTGAAGATGTATATGCATGGAGATCTACGCGAGAACGAATAAAAATACAGTATGTATTCAGAACAACTGTGATTCCTGATCCGGTCATCCCTCCACCGACCTCTACAGCTAATCGAGTCTCTAAGAATCTAGACATGTCACCCTCCAAATCATTGTTTTAAGAGTCGTTTGCTGTAGTCAAAACATACGTGTACGTCAACTTCGGCAGCAACACGGTGCTCGCCGGAGCAGCTGGCCGAGTTCGTGTGGGACCTCGCGGTGAGCAGCCACCCGGTCCATTAGGGCCGACCTCGTCCTCGCCACGCTGCCTCGGACGTTCGAGGCCGGGCCGGTCGGGCGACAGGAGCTATGCTATAACACTAAAGAAATTGCACTCGATCTTTTTTCTTCTTTTTGAAAAGTTAGCAGGAGCACTGCTTTATTATTTAAGGAGAAGCAAGCGAACATTTACGTGGTCGTTATTACACAATTAAGCTTAAAACACATGAACTCTTTACTAGGTAATACTGTACATATTAAACTAGTTCAGAAGCTCGGAGGTAATACTGTACATAATTTCCTCCCCAATCGGTGCTCTGGTTTTCCATGACAATTTTGCCATGTGACTTGTAAACGGTCTAGGGTAGGGTATTCAAGTAAACGGGGATGGGTAGAGCATGGTTTCCGATGTTTCGCCACAGGGAAAAAAAAAATATATAAACATCTTTCATTTTTAGCGTAATGACCAGTACTGGTACACATTGAAAATGCCTAGTACCCATGGGTACTGGTGCTGGCATTCTTTCAATCTTTCATCATCTCTACTGTTCTCAGCAAAGATACAAAAAAAAAAAAGGACCGGCTACTGGGCAATATTGATTCGATCATACACTGCTCAGATATTCATGTCAAGCAACCTGGATAGTCAAGTATTTTATACCAATGGCCTAATGGGTTCGACACTGCCAAACCCATGGGGTTTATCGCCTTATCAGCAGTTCAGCACATTGTTTGGCTTATCGCCTCATCGGCACTCTGTGGCTCAGGCATAGAAAATAGCAACTTTTGCAGTCTCAGATCAAGTAGACTTTCTGCTTCAACAAAGTTGATCATCGCTCCCACCAAGTTCAGGATCCACCTAGAAGACTGAATAATCACTCGTGGGCCACAACACCAGACATTCTAGCAACTAAAAAGGAAAACTGCACATGTTCAAGAAATCATCAGCTTTAAGTTTATGGAGCTTCCAACATGTATGGCAGCCACAAGCCACGGAAGAAAGATACAGAACTAAAGCATTCAGTACCAGTAGGCTGCCTGTACTCTTATGTCTGATACGCAGTCCAGACAAATACAATTTTGAAGTCCTAGGCGCAGATGAATATGGGTGCCACATGTATATCTGAATTCGATTGAATTCAATTCAGCCCTGTTAACACACTTCATCATTTCAGTCTATAATCACAGCACCTATCATGTTGCGTTCTAAAAGTTTCAATGCAATAAGTCAGCTAAAAGCTGATCATGAACCAGCCTCCTTCCAGGAAACATATACAAAGCAGAATCAGCAGAAATAATATTATGCATAGATTCTGAACTAAAGCTGAGACAAAGCACTGTGATCCGCGGCTTCAGTGTACACAGTTTGTATGTAGCTCTAGAAAAAAAAGTTAGAAGCTAAGACATGTGCCTTGCCATTCAACATGCTATGCACATAGCTAATCGACTAATTAATGATGTTTCATTGCAATTAGCTTCCAACAATCAAAAGAAAGTACACCAAAAGGTGAAAAATCTTACATTCCTCAGGGTTATAAAAACTACTGAGGTTAGTCATACTGACCAAATAGCAACACTTTTAATACTCAGACTTGCTAATGTGAGTTTTCATCTTTTGTGTTTTTTTTCCATCCAATATGCTGTATACTTCAAGTTCAAGCCCCAAAAATGTGACACACTTATGAAGTTGCAGGCAAGTTAATTTATATTTTGACATTACTTGAGTTGATGCATTAATACAGGAAAGAAGGGAGATAATTAAAACAGGGTAGAGTTTCAAGCTAAGAAATCAAACCCTTATATTAGGTATAAATCACAGGCGGATTAGGATCCAACATCAAGATCCTTATCCCCCCCCCCCCCACACACACGCACCATAGTTTGGTAGTCTTTTCTATTTGATAGACCTGGGTTCAAAACTTATTGATGATTTGTCCAAATCAAATTCGCATAGATTCTGGTTCAACTTTACTAGATACATACTTAGTAACAAACAAACAGAAATGTCTTGTGCAAATAATCTGGTAAGTAGGAAACTGTTATTCAGAATAAGGAAATGCATACAGAAGTTCATCGGTATAACTGACGCAAACTCAATTTTTGCTGTTTTAGAGTGGGTTGTGCATCAATACCATGTTTTATCAAGTAACGCTCCAAGTAAATCATTTAAATAAATAACATCTATAAATTTAGAAACGATTGGGCACCTCAACATCACAAAATAGACCACAGTGTAAACAATAACTAATTGACATGATTTGATACTATGGAAATAAGAGAAAATAAGTTTAGGAAATAAAGAAAATGGTTAATAAAGACATAATGAAATATTTACACAAATATCAAATGGAAGTACAATTCAAATGAGCGATGGAGCATTATGGGACACTTCAACTCAACAATGAGAGAACATAAAGGTTAAAAGTATATGGAGTCAAAGTTACAAAAGAAAAGCACCTACATAAGCATTGCTTGCCAGAACTTGTGTTGAAGTAAGGTTTGGAGAGCAGTACCAGGTCAAGCTAGTATCTCATTTTGCATCCCAGTCCTTCAGCTTCTTACTTCCCTTTGGTTTAGCAATAGGTGCATTCATGCCTGCCATTTTTGCATTATATTTTGCTCGGAGAGGCCCATTAGTAGCCCATCTGAAAGTTCATTAAGAAATTAGAACAGGGTCAGCACATTGTGTCCTTTGTTGAAAGACCAAGATACACCACAGAGCACATACAAAACAATTAAACTGATACATATGTACTGAGCTTGAGTGCTTGACAGTTTGACAAACTAGAAGATATAAGAAGCGCAGTCAATTCATGTCAAAAGCGTATGTCAGCTAAAAATTTAAATTGAGCTGGACATCCATTGGACTTCCTAATTAAAAGCATCCATTATTTACTTTGAAATTAGCAACCTCTACTGAAAGCACGTGGAAGAAAATTAAACAAACCAACAGAACAATACTCATAATGATAAAGACGAGTACTTACGGTGCATTCCAATCTGTAGTGTCTTCATTAACAAGATGTGTCCACTTCGTTCTGCCACTGCGCCCAAAGTGTTTAACTTGCATGACCTTGGGCAGGATGCTCTTATCCATCTTATCCTCTCCAGTAGGTTCAGAGAAATCACGGCTGTAGATATCATCTTTACCAGCTGACTGAATAACATCATCAGCACTTTCCTGGAAGAAGGCACCTTTGTGGTAATACTTTTGCATAAACTTCCACTTCTGTTTGTTATGCTGAAGAGGCTTTGGATTCTTCCGCTCCCATTCCCGACGCTCCTCCTCGGTCATATTCCTGACCTTCTCAATCTCCTCCTTCTCCTTCAACCTTGCATCTCTTTCCTCTCTGTCCCTCTTAATTCTTGCTATTTCTCTATTCTTCCATGACTCATACTCTTCTGCTTCATTCAATTCGTCATCTGTATCAACATCCTCAATGTTGGCCTCTTCATTCAGTGCCTTCTCAATGTGTTGCTCCTTTTTAATCTCTTCAACCACAATCTGCCTAGTCTCAAGCTTCCTAGCCTCCAACCTCTTTTTAACTAGCTCCTCAAGCTGCCGCTCCTCCTCCTCCAGCCGTTCACGCTCTGCAATGGTGTCTCTTTGTGACTTTGGTATGAAGACAGGTTTCACCATGGCCATACCCATCTGCTCATCCTCCGAGTCCGTCTCATACTCAGATTCCTCTGACTCCTCATCCTCAACTGGCTCCTCATCTTCTTGAGGAAGTAGCTCCTCCTCCTGCTCCCTTAAGAGTTGCCTCTCCCTTATCCTCCTCCTCCGCTCCTCCTGAGCCTCCTCGTCTTCCTCGTCGACATCAGCTTCCTGCCTCTCATTCTGCTCATCAACAGTTGACACAATCTCAGCCTGCCGTATACGGCGATGATCGGCCCTCAGCTCCTCCTTGTTCTCGCGGGTTTCGGCAAGACGCCGGAGCCGGCGGTCGTCCTTCGCAGGGATTTCACCATCATCGTCCTTTGGGAATGCCTTATCAAGGGAGACCCGTGTTGTCCGGAGATCTAAGTCATCCTCAGCATCATCAGCCCACTCGGGCGCCTTTCCTGGCCAGTACCGCTTGACCTTGGTTTGGCCAATCTTGCCACGGAGCTTGTCACGAACCGCGATGGCCGCATCGCTCACACCAGCAGCCACAGACATGTTTATAGCTGGTTACCAATTCCCGACTCCTTTGTATTCAATCAACCTGCAACGCACACAAATCATGAAACAAGATCAGTACCATTTGGATATGCGAGTAGCTTTGGTTCAGCTCCCCAAAGGGGCCTGCAAACTTAGACATTGAACCCTGGGACTTTCTTTTTTTTTCGCAAATCAAACTGCGCCATTAATTTGGGGACCCGAGATTAATATTGCGGGCCCGAAATCAAGAACCTTAATCGAAGGACGGGTGGATGAATTGCGTTATTAGACTAGCTAATAGAACGGAGGGAGGGAGGAAGAACTGAAGAAGCTTTGGATCAGCTCGCCCCCGCCGTCGGCCCTTCCCGCCGGTTGTCGCCCGCCTCCTCTGGCGACCACGCTGCCGTGCCTACTGCCACCGCTAGACGCTCCTCTAAGCCCGCCGATCATGGAGCCCTCCTCAACAACCCCGAACCGGAAACCCTAGTCACCACCAGGCATCAAATCCGAGAGAAGAACAAGGAGCAGGAGAACGCACCTTGTCGCCGGGGTTTACCAGTTACCACCACCCAGGACGAGGACGAATCGTCGGAGAAGAGAGATCTGTCCAGCACGGACGGAGAAGGCGCAGCTCTGGCCAGCAGCAGGGAGGCGTCGATGGGACTGGCGCACATCGGCTTGGCGACAGCGTCACGACGCGGGCGTCGTAGGGTTCCTCTTGGGCGGGGACGGGCGGTGCCGTCCCGGGGCCTGGAGGGGAGGGGGAACGATGGACGACGAGAGCTCGGGAGGGCATCGGTTGTCTCGCACATACAAATACGTTTTCCAACTAATCACTCCATTCGCCATGGCAGCTATTAAAATCAAACTATAAAAACATAAAGCTGTATAGCAAAAGAAAACGTTCAACCGTCATTTAGACTATGCCTAGAGGTGTTTAGATTGGAAAAGATTTCCCGAAAAAATAATATATACCTAAAAAACACGGCAGATGAATAGTATTTTGTGAGTGAGAGGATGAGATGAATATAGAAAAGTTAGATGAATAATGTTTTTTTAGAAAGTTGATGAATCTAAACGCACCCTAAATCGAGCCCTTTTCTCTATGTGTCAATGATATAGAGGAAGAGACGTAACAAGGGCATTATGGCCTACACAAGAAGCCCTATAGGTGGGTTATAGAGCATCAAAAGCGTCGAAAATGGCATGGTTGAGACAAAATAAGAATTATAATGGCACGATTACAAATAAATGAATTGTAATGGTCTATCTCCAAACTCACATATTTACCATGTCACATATCCAATGAACCCTAGTGAAAAGGATGTCCGGATGTAGTATGAAGAAGAACACTTGATTCTTTCAATATCTTGGCTATTGAAATAAAAGATATGCAAATTGTAAAAATGCATGACAACATAATACAACCCATAAGCATGTCTTATTTTAGAGGCAATATTGAATCGGACTATGGATGTAGGGTAAAATAATCCTGGTATTTGAGCTATGAGTTCTTCAACAGTTCAACCATACATGGCTATACCGTACCCCAGGCATACGAAGTACGGTGCCCACCATAACACATGCAGTCAACTTGGAGCAAATATATGCTTTAGCATCTGTTGCAAAACTGTCTACGAACGTACAAATGGATCGTGTGCTTTCTAGAGGTGGGCTTTTTAAGTTCTCCCTATTTGGCCAGCTCAAAGGAAACCTTTAGAAGTGAAAAGAAACATTTCGTACAAAGGTTCCATGCAAGCGTCTTTGATCATTGACATCCAAGAAACATTATGGCTACAAGTTGGTGTACTCTACCAATCAACAAACCTAACTTGATCTGAGAAAGAAACTTGGAGTACGAACATCATATAGGATGAATGCATTTGATGGGGCTGGCAATAAATAGTAAAATATAGAAAATCTTCACACGTGAACATAGAGCGGGTAAGAAATCCTAACCGCCGGTGTCCATCAGGTTACTTGCAAAAATAAACCCAACAATATTTTACGTGTAATTTTATATGTGAGATACTTTCCATCTCTAATTATAATTTTTATTTTGCTTTTATGTATGGCTAAACATGACTTGATATGGTTTGATCCTTGATCCTTATGTTGTAATTTTTATTTTCTTTTATGAAAGAGACCTGTTTATTTTTCCTTTGTAAAAATCACGAGTAACCTGATACCGACCCGTACCCGGTGGGTTTGGCTTAGGCAAAGAATTTTGCAGGCATGTTGGTGGGTGGGCAAAGTTTGACATCGCGGGTTGTGGGAGGCATAGATTAGGAGCCCCACAGTAACGGTGCCAGCGGACGGCCCCGTTACAAACAGACCCCAGGGAAGGGCGAACCTGCCATAACAGACCCAGGGATCGGACTCCTCTGTCCCGCCTGACCCCAGATTCGTGCACTACAGGTAGCCGACCGGGGGCGGCGATTCCGTCCCGCCCGACCCCTGGCTCCCGTGTTGTAGGAGTCTGACCCGGGGGGCGGGCATCTCCGCCTCGCCTGACCCCCGGGGCCAAAGCCTAGGCCACGCGGGTCGAGCACGGACACAACATCCCACATGTTGTGCCACCCGACAAGCCGGACAGACCGGTCAGATTGGTAAAGCTGTACAACCGCCCGACGTGAGGGAATGAGGCAGGTAGGAAGGATCCACAAAGCTGCCTGGTGGCCAGATGAGGACACGAGGCGACCGGTGCGAGGGTCGCCAAGATTCAGCCGCAGACATAAGCAGCAACAACCCATTGATGCAGGTCCATGGGGGTAGTTTAGCAATTATATGTGTACAAAGCCCTCCCCATCACCTATAAAAGGGGAGGCATCCCTCCTGCGTCAGGGATCTGATCTTTGGAACACTTAGTCCCCTACATGCATACTTTCCCAAGGCTTGAACCAGCATTCGCTGTAATCGCATCCAAGAGAGCAATACAATATGAGATCTCGAACTGGATGTAGGGATTTATCCCGAACCAGTATAAACCTCATGTCTTGTGTCTCTTGAACCATTCTCCACCTAGATGTGCGTGCTCCATGATTGACACTTGCCGACATGCGGTACCTCGGGTACCACCCGTCGACATGAGCGGGCAAATGATTTACCCACATCTTATTTTTCTCGTGACCATCCCTACATATAGTTGTATTATAACCTATAGCTAAAGCTTAAAGGAAAATATTGAGCTAAAATTTATAATTTTATTAATTGATATACACAGAAGCTCACAATTTCATACAAATTCCACTATAATCCTCAAAAGCTCATAGCTCTAGCCTTAAGGCACAATGACCATTGAGTCCAGTTTACACGACCAAACAACGTGAGTACGAGGTCACTATTGTCTTTTTGAGTGATAAGTAAGCATGTAATGGGAAATCAGGAGAAATGATTGTCGTGGGACTAGGAAGCTTGTTTACTGCTCTGTCGCAGTTCTCGAAACTTATTGCTCTGCTTACTGTGAATTAGTCGGCTATTGGGTTGTGGTTTATCAAAAGTTTGACCAATTTTTTCTCCAGCAATGACCGTACACTCTCACCCTTCTCGTCGACCAGCTCGTCAAGATTGACGCCCTTCTGTAGAGAAAAAGTGAGGTGTGTGAGTACCAAGAAATGAAATTATCTTCACACGTTACACTTTTCCCACTTTCATATGGCAATGGTGCATTACTTGGAGAAAGATACTCGCTACTATCTCTTTGTCCGAAGCCAGAAAGGTCGTCCATGGTGGACTATCAAAGGAATCTAGCTATGTTATTTCGTCAGGAAAATCAAAATGATAAATGTACAGAGCTTCCAAGTGCCAATGGATCATATTGATGATTTGAATCATCTGAAGGATTTCATATGGAAAAAAACCATTTTTCAATGTCTCTTATAGTGATGATTGAGCTGAATTTGGCCATCTTCTTGTTACCAGGAAGATGTAGCAGAGGTAAATTTACTTTATTTCAATTTAAATTCCACTTCTACAGCTTTGTACCAGTCCTTTCCTAAATTTCTTGTCATGTGTGTAGTTTGAGGTGTAGATATACTCCCCTGTAGTTTTATACTATGTCTATGTATATATTTATATTTTTGAAAGCATATGCATAGTATTTTGCATATGTGACTTGTTGAGAAATTAGTGTCCTTAGCATCGATACTAACTCCATCTGTGGACACTTAGCCATACTACTATCTATATAGAGATTTTTTTTTACCTAAAATCAATATAGGAGACCAACATTATACAAGGCAACTCAAATCTTTATTCACAACTTGAAACAACACAATACACCTCTTTTGTGTGGGTGACACATACACACTAGTGCACCATGGTAACCTTGTCATGCTACATATGACTCAAATTACACTTTAAGTCAAAGCATGCAGGAGAGGGTAGAGGGCACCCTAGTACTTTTACATGGTATACAGGATGTAACTGCATGCCAACATTCCATACTCTTCTAACCCAAATATCTAGCTCTAGAATTTTCTCATCTTTTTTCTAATATCTAGATATTTTTTGTCATACATAAATATCTAGTTTCTATGCTCTTCTTTTACTTTGCCATGAACAAATAGTTTTAGACTCTTTCATGGCAAATGTTGACGGTGCTTAGCCGCGTCAATTTCATACCGTAAGTGCACGGGGCGGTTGTAGCTTTTCCCTTAGAGTTTCCTCCAAGGTTATCAATCCGTGGAACAAGGAGATCGCTACGTTTATCTAAGTACTAACTAAGTTGATTATTAATCTTTTTAGGTTTTGGTTGGTGTGTGAATAGATCTAATCTACTAAGTTTAATCTAAATAAATGTAAGGTTAAGAATGCGGGGTTAGGTTGCCGAGAGCACAAGATATAGAGAACGTTTGCCTCTAGGGTCTATGGATTGCAAGGACAAGTAACCACCGAGTTATAGCACCAATCTAATCTATCGAGCTCCGAAAGCCGATGCCGTTTCCCCCACACTCGTTACACAACACTAGGGGTAGAAGCACATCAAACCTAGAGAACCGATATATGTACAAGATAGATTAAATTCATAAAGTATGTTGGCGATTACAAACCACGGTCACCTTACAACCCCATGGACAAACGAGGTCTTAACCCCATAAAGCTAGTCTTGGCGATGGAGTTCATGGTGTAGAAGTCCTCGGCGAAGAACTTCGCCGTCCTCCAATCTTGTCGTGGTCGCCGGCTTCCTTCGGTGTGTTTCATCGATTCCACCACTCTCTGGTGGGAATTAGCATCCGGTTTCTATAAGACATAAGCTTTAAATAGTTCGAGAGGACCCTAGCTCGAAGGGGAGGCTGAACCGCCACAAAAATGGGCTGGGGCGGCCTGGGCCTTTTCTGGCCCGCCTCGACCTCCTCTTTTGCGTGCGAACTCCTCTCTAAATTGGTAACTTATGTCCTTCACATATGTAGCCCTTTTGACGTCGTTTGCTTCAGGATATGATTGGATCTTTGTTTTGTCTACTAGATTTCCTCCGATCCCGAAGTCATCCGAGTGTGTTCTTCAAGTCTTTGCCCATGCACATCCTTGGCGGTCGGTCACGATCTTGGTCTTCATCCAAATGTGCTCATTTATAGCTCAAAAACCTGCATAAATCAACATCTTTAAAAAACATGTGCATATGCGATAACGGGGTTATTTAACGTGCCAAATGGCATGTTAGTATATGAATTAGTCCAAAAACTCCACCTAAATGACACTAAAAAGGTGTAGCAAACAAGCGCCAACAACAAATATCTTCTCTCTGGTACTTTCTCAAATATTCTAGAAGCTTCTTGCTTTGTCGTGATCCTTATCCTCATGTATGGCAAAGTATGACTGGACCACTGCTTGTTGCCCCTTGAATCTTATGTGCTCTGTCGTTCCGAGCCTTCTTCTTCTCTTGTCCTCAAGGCATGGTCTTTTCTTACTTCACCACATAAACCTCTGTCTTTAGTGGGATCTTCACTCTAGACTTGATTCTATTGTGCATAAATTGCCCCGTCGCCAATAATCGGTACTGATTTTCCACTAAGTACCGGTTTGTAACATAACCGGTACTGAGGTCAAGTGGACCAATGCCCATTTTTCGTGTAGTACCTAATGCAAATTTCATATAGGTTTTATGCATATTAAATAAGATAGCACATTAAAATTATGATAATATTATCATTTACATCAATTTATGTGTATATCTATTGTTGAGACTATAATATTGAAACTTGTATTGTGGGTCGGAGAGTTTTTCATTTAATCTAACCACATTCAATATGTATCCCGTGCTTCGCAATTACAAGATATCGTCTATGAAGACGCAAAATGAAATTGTACAAATTGTGTATCAGGATTTGGTTTCATTTCATGGACTCAAACGAGCTCTGGGTACCTTGATCTTTCTGCAAACCGCCTGTATATTCTTCACCACTGCATGTCGATGGATTTCGCCAGGACCTAGTTTATGGCCACTATGCGAGTGTTTGACTTGAGAAGGGAGAAAGAACCATCAAAACATTTATAGCTGCTCCCGTGTGGACTCAAGATGTCATTGTTCCGGTTAGCCTAGTGCGGTAACCTTAGCATGCAGCGCCCGGCTGACGAGACCATTGGATGGATGGCCCGGGTTGCGCTACGGCCCAAGTTGCGGATGGAGGCACTTGACAGTGGACAATGGCGCAGAAAGAACTGTCAATGGTCCACGCACATAGAGCATGGACATGCGGCCGAGCGTGCAGCAGCAGCGGGCTCACAATACTGTACTTGTTTTTCTTTAAAAGATACACAGATATCATTTGGTTCTTTTTTGCATTGGTAAATCGGTGCTTGGCTTGTTGACTTAATAGTGTGATAGTGTCCTACACTGAGCGATATCAATTGATCATGATAAAATTAAGAAGGAATTTGTGAATATATAATAAAATAGCTCGTGCTGTGATCATATATATCAACAACTATGATTTTTCATCTTACTTTATTATTTGTTTTGTAATCATTACCTTGTTATGTTAACTTTGCCACAACTCAATTTTCTTCAGTCCTCCGCCACTGAATATCAATAATGATACGACACTCCTAGTAACTGACAAATAAAACGCACCACTACGGATTGACGGTAGGAGAGTGTCAGCCGGTGCAGGCGTGGAGATGCATGATCAAGAGGCGGTGACAGCGACAGTACACCACCAGAGACAGAGACAAAAGAGGCCAAGTGGTAGGGGAGGGGAGAAATTCTTATCTATGTGACCGTGCCACTGTGAAGAAAGGAAGGCTAGTTTTTTTCTTTATTAAAACTAATATTACTCATCAAAGACAGTGTACAGACGAGCTGGAACTCGTTAAATGCAATTGCTGCAAGGTAGCTTGAATTGGACATACATTGTGATGCTCAAGATTTGAGCATAATACATGCAACTAGTCGTTCATTGTGACTCCATGCTTGAGTTGCCAATCTGTGTGTTGTGTGTTCGATTGTCTTGGGATTTTGTTGTAACAGTGTCTGCAGTTGTTGTTGTTGGCCAGGAGCCCAGGATGCTTGCAATAAGTGACCTGATCCTCCAGTCTGCAGCGTCGAGGACTTGGTATGGACTGTTTAAGTTGGTTGCCAGGATTTGGCTATCTATGAAGTAGTCGATGTCTTGCATGTTTGAGAGGGCTGATCACTAAAGAGGCGAGGCTTATTGCCAGAGCTAGCCCTGTCAAATGTTGTGCGCCAGGATGCATCCCAAAAACATTGTGTTGAGTCTAGGGGCTATGTGAGCCCCCCCCCCCCACACACACACACGAGAGCGGCCCCAGATTTGCTTTTAGGTGCTTTGAGATTCGGTTTCGGGTTTAGAGTTTTTTGGGTTTTAGCGTTTTTAGGGTTTAGGGTTGGTTTAGGTTTGGATTAGGGCTTATGACGAGGGTTCGAATAAATCTCGAGGCAAATCTTGATTTTTTGTTTTAGGGGCTCACATAGCCCCTGACTCAAAAAATCTGCCTTGGGGTGCATCCACCTGTTGGCAGGTGCTTACTGCTGCTAATGGAGGAAGTGAATGTCTGCTTTGGTGTTCTGTAGCACCTGTGAAACACTCCATTTTTTGTTGTTGAAGCGGTGGTCGTTTCGAAATTTCTAGATGAACCATTGTGAGAACCCTCTGAATTTCCTGCAAGTTAGCAAATGGAGGCAGTATGTGGCACAACTGGTGTTGAATACCTTGAATTGCTTGGGGAAGGCAGTCAGACCGGAGGGACGGAGACGAAGCGAACCAAATCGCCCTGGCAAAGCTGCAGCTAAAAAATAGATGTTCATCTGTTTCGAGGAGATCACACCTGCTACAATTTTTTGTCAATGTGAGTGGATAACTTGCTCTCTCTGTCTGCTGTGGCGAGAGCATTCCTTATACGGCGCTAGTCGAAAGTTTTGTATCTTTTTTTAGCCAGAAGAAGAATTATATTAATATAAGTTGAGTACATCCTCAAGTTACAACAAGTTACAAGCACTGTGTAAAACAAAGAGATTACAACCAAGATTACAACCAAGAACACTCAATATGTAGCTCCAAAACTCAATTCCATTGTATCTGGGCCGTATAGTTTTGTGCTTCCATACTCTGTTGAGGAGAGCTAAAACTTGGGGGGTTAAATTCCTGCTGCCAGACAGGATTGTAGGATCAACGATTTGGGTTGCAAGAAATCTGTGTGCATCTTTTGCTGAACATTAGCTGAGCTGCCAGAGATCAATACTAAGTTGATATTGGTCGCCTGATAAAAACGGGCAACGATTAGCAGAGAAGTCACGAACTGTAATCGCGTGGTTTTCAAAACTTTGGTACCAGCACAAAGTGAGCGTGGATGCTTGGAGGGACGTCGTGGCGTGGCCGCGTGGGCGAACATGTGCCTTAGGCCCTTAGCCCTTAGGAGGTTTGTCTAGTTTACATTTTAAACTGCATCCCAGGTAAAAAATGACACCCTGCAAAGATTCCGAGTCTAGAACGCTCTTGTTTCGCTCAATTCTATGACCAAATTAAATGTTAGTTGACCGATGCGATTTCATGGAGATCTACGCGCCTATATTCAGAAGAATTGAGATCCATGATCTCTCTAGCGACATCTGTGGAGTCTTCCAAGAATCTCAACATGTCAGTCTCCAAACCACCATTTAACAGTCAACTCGATCATATCTCGAGCCCTTTGCCTGGCCGTGTTGATTAAAGGGCGTCATGTCATTAAAAAATCTCGTGATGACAAAATTTTGAGCTCATCACCTCGAGAGCTTTGTTTAATATCCAAGCAATAGAGTATATGTATGTACGTATACAGATCAGAAAAGAAAAAGTATAGCCGCACAATCTAACGGAGACATCGAGACGGCAGGCCATGGCGCAAGAAAAGCTGCCAGAAGAACAGATGCCTACCTAAGCATGCGTGTTGCACGCACTTGCATACCACCAAGGCACTTGCATTTCACCGCCTCCTCTTCAGGACCTGAACAAGTATCTCGTTGAACGTGTCCACCGGGCCTGGCAAGCAGAAGTGAAGGCAGTCGGAATACATCCTCTCCGGCACACCATGCTCGAACGGGTGGTAGTTCATGTACACGCTAGGGTGCCCATCCGGCCGCATCCACGCCAGCTTCGTGACGTCCAGCACCTCGATCCTCGTCGCGCCGCCGCTGTCACCGTCACCGGCGACGACCCTCGCCTTGGCGAGCTCCGCCTCCTCATAGACGACGTCCCTCACCTCCTTGAAGATCCATACCAGTTCCTCCTCACCCTCCTCGTAGGGCTCCATCTTCGTGCACGCCGTGGGGCTATCGGTCGGCCTACCCGCAAAGTGAGACGGCGAGAACGTGGCGAGCACCACTGTCCGTGTCCGGCCACCGGAGCTCAGCCTCTCCACCGCCGTCCGGTACGCCATGTGGAGCGGCCACGCGTACCCGATCTTGGTATAGTTGGAGTACTCCGGTGGTGCGTTATGGGCACCGATCACCTGGCTGGCGTTGTAGTAGATGGCACCGTTCAGAAGCCAGTGACCGGCGGCGAGCACCGCGACGTCGATCGTGTCGGCGTCGGCTGCCCACCGGTCGCCGGGCACGTCGAGATGGACATGGTTTTCTTTGATGCCATCGTCCTCTGGTTTGCCTTTTCCCCTGACGAGGAACGGAGCCCAGTAGTAGGACACCGTCACGTCGTGGGATGGGAAGGCGTAGCGCCAGAAGTTGTGCTTGTGCTCGCCGGGGTCACGGTACACGAGGCGGTAGGGGAACGAAGGCGACGCGGTGAGGAGACAGATGAGGGACTGGGCCTGGTTCCGCGCCATGGAGTCGCCGATGAAGGCCACATGCTTGCCGTGCACCGCCGAGAGGAACGTCCTGGCGTCGAACTCCGGGAGGGGGCAACCCGTCGGCTGCCACCTCCAGTCGAGGTACTTGGTGTCGGGGCGCCCGTTGCGGATG
Source organism: Digitaria exilis (assembly GCA_015342445.1). Lineage (NCBI taxonomy): Eukaryota > Viridiplantae > Streptophyta > Magnoliopsida > Poales > Poaceae > Digitaria > Digitaria exilis. The sequence goes on from JACEFO010001666.1 coordinate 956,760, forward strand.
CAGTCTTGCCTCTCCTTCACGTTGCACTCGGTGGCGTTGTACCGCCGCGCGTGCCCCGGCGCCCACACCCACCTCCCCTCGGAGTAGTTGCAGCTGTTGTTTCCTGGCCTGCGGAGAACGTAACGTACCAACCTATGAGACTGGCCGGCCTCTGGCAAGCATGCAAACGAACTGGCCATATCATCTCTAACATTGATCATCACTTACACTGACGAGACGAAGGAGTAAGTGTTGTTGATGTACTGGCGCAGAGGAGAGAGCAACGCTTGTTGAGTGCCGGGGGAAGAGCAGCAGAGGAGGTGGAGGAGAGCCAAGGAGAGGACGCCGCAGACGAGAGAAGCGCAGACGGGCTTGGACAGGAAGCAGCCAGGAGTTTTGGTTGATGGCTTCAGCTGGTTGCGGGGATCCAATGGCTTGTACGCTCCCATCTCTAGTAGCCAGTGGGTTATGGTTTGTTTCTCATTGTTGAGTAGTACAACGCGCATACATATATAGGAGATGCGTCAGCCTTGACTGGAAACAATAGTAAATTCGCAATGTACTGCTTACTACAGTCCGGGTGACCTTTGTGCTTCCTTACAGTAAATAAGGTAATGCACAAAATTGTGGGTTATGACATTTAGCGAAGAGTCCATCTCAACAGACATAGCTCTGCTATAGCCTGCTATTTAGTACAATGTTGTTATAGCTGCAAACCACCGTTGTCGAGAAATGCTATAGTGCCACAATAGCTTCACTGTAGCCCGCTATTTGATACATTGAAATAAGGATTAACTGACTAACTGAGTGGTGGTCCATCAGTGGGAAATTTCCTTGGCCGCTCATTTGGTAGGGACTCAGATTATGCAAAAAATAGCTTTTGCACTGGATTCTCTGGCAAAGTAGTATGTATATACCTTTCAAAAAAAATCAGATAATGTCACGAGTGGGCAAATATTTTACCCGCATCTCGTCCGACTCGTTGCCATCCCTACACAAAGTTGCACATAACATATAGCTAAATCTTAAAGAAAAATATTGAGCTAAAATTTTAGAATTTTATTGATTATAATATAGATAAAACAAAGTCATCCGTCAAAGCATCTCAAATAATATATTATAACACATTATCCCACTAAAAAGTCTTACACTCCTGTAATTCTAGAAGACATGTTACGTAATACTTTAAATCATATATTGGATAAAAAATCATTTTGATAGATATGTTTATCCTAATTATGACAAAACTAACTTAGGCAATAAATAGAAGATGATCACAAACAACTCATTAGGCACTTACTATTAAACCAGAGAAATTATAGAGTCCAAGATATATACTCCATAGTCCAAATGTGAATGATAATGTCATGACCATATACATAAATCAAAGTTGATTATATTTATTAATATCTTAATTATATTAGACAAACAATATATATGCGACTATACATAAAAGTTATGAGAAAAGAAATTTAAAATATGATTGTCTATAAAAAAATATTTGTATTAGTCATGTGTACACTCGATTTCAAATCTAGGTCTGCCACTGATTCCATAATGTGTTCAAAATCTACAACAATAATAGTTTCACCCGCAAATTTAAGTATCTTCTTGTAATAATATTCCGCCTCAGTTGTGTGTGTTCAGGCAATTGATTAACCAAATGTTGTTGTCAAATATACATTTCTCATGTGATATTACAAATCTGAAAGAAACAATTATTATTTATAAGAAAACTAACTAGCTGGACAACAATTATACGAGAAAAAGAAAATGCGAGATAGTAACATTTCTAGTAAGGTGTTGAGCATGCCCTTTACTGTGCTAGATTCTTTCTTCTTCCTCTCTGCCTCCTCCTTCCTTCTGCGATGGCTCTCTGATACTACAATCAACTCCTGAAGCTAATGAGCTGTGTTATGAGCTTTGCACCATGACTTCTTTTACTTACTGCTAGAGATATGACCTGGGCTACCGGAGGATGTAGGCTCACTGATGTTGCCTCTTCTGAATTGAGGAACATAAATTTAGTCATCCTCTCGCATCCTCAAGGTAGCAGATCGCTTTTTCTGTTTCAATGGTTAACAAAACTGTCCACTGGTAAGGAAGGGCTCACTAGGGTTCTTGGCGCCTTCACCTCCTCATCCTTGAGGTATGTTGTAGAGGACATGACCAAGGATTGTGACAACTTTCTAGCCTCATTTTGGTCTTCTAAAGGATGTGTTGCTTGCTTCAACAGTTCAATCCCCTTCTATGGGCTGGCCCCCTCGGAGCAAGGTGATTTCTCATCAATAACAACTCCTACTGACAACTTCTCCTGTGGGTCAACCTCCTGTTGCTGCTTCTGCTGCTCCTCCTCCTCCTCCTCCGGCAACTTCACCTTCTCTTTCTCCTCCTGCTCCTTAGCTTCTCTTGCCTCTTGTTTTTTTTCCTTTTGTTGTTGATCCAGCTCCAAGAGGTTATGCGGCACCACAGGATCTGCAGCTTTGAGTGTTCTCCTCGACTACTCTAGGAGGCTCTTCTAGGCGTTGGGAGTCCCTGACAGAGGTGATACTAGATCCAGATTTTCGAAAGCTGTGGGCTTCCCTGCATCCTCCTTCTCCCGGCAAGAACGTCCCTCTCCTCGGTCTGCTCATGATCTAAAGCTTCACAACATCCTCCGTTGTCATGCTTCAATCTAGGGTTACGACCATTGCCTCCACCTCTGGACATGTCGCCCTTCCCTGCATCTTCTCGGCCTCCTCCTCCCTTGTCATACTTGGGAAGGGTGTTTCGACCGGCGCCTCCTGCTCTGGCCTGACCTCTCTTCCTAGATCCTTCATAAGCCATTGTTGTCGAGCCGAACCGCAAGGTTCAAGCGAATGTCGTGTGAGCGGGGAGGGGTCGCGATGGCCGGGCGGCGGAGGCGGCTAGGGTTTTTGGGATTTTGGGAGGGGAACGGAGATTGCCGGGATTTTGGGAGGGGAACGGAGATTGCCGGATTGGAGGATAGGGGAGTGCTGTAGTAGTGATACCGTGCTGCCAATTGACACCCCTAGATCAGTTTGGACGGACAAGATTACTGCGGTATGTTACCATTTACGCATGAAAGAAGTTCTCCACATCATATAAGTCTTGGATCATACTGCCAGCCTAGCTTGAGAGCACCAATCGTATTAGAGTTTGGACTAGTATAGTACGGCCCAGTAGAAATCCTACTTGTATATATATAGACCAAGCACCACCCATCATGTATTCATGTATTTTATATAAGGTAAAGATCGATCGAATGGTTAAGCCGTGTCCATTCAAGGACAAGCAGTAAAAGGCATGGGACTATCACACTGATGGTAAGGGCCATGAATCGCTATACCATCCTGATGCAAGAAAACAAATATTTGTTTACGTACACAATGCAGGAACCAAGTCTAATTTACACTGAAACTGCAATCGTGTAGCAAAGTATGTTTCATCAGCTGCAGTGCTAGTTTTTTTTTATCTTTTTGTTTCTTTTTTGAAAAAATAATAATAATGCTAATAAGCTTCAAATATACCATATATGAACCATGGTAAGTCATCAACAATGGTTGTTTCAAGGGTTTCTAGGCTTCATAGTTCTATGTACATGTAGAAGACGAATTAATCATGGAAAGAATAGTCTAGAACTTCTATGTAATAGTATATATTAAGTACTTCTACGTTGAGAGTTTCAAAAAGAAACATCATTAGGTGTGCTTTTCTAGAGGTGAAATTTTTAAGTTCTTCCTATTTGGCCTGCTAACACAAAGCTTTAGCAGTGAAAATAAATGTTTTGTATAAAGGTTCCATGCAAGTGTATTTTTGTCCATTGACATCCAAACATTATGGCTACAAGTTGATCCAATCTACCAATCGACAACTTAACTTGGTCAGAGAAAGAAACTTGGGATACCGACACCATGTATGATGAACGCATTTTATGGGGCTGACAATAAAAATGAAAAGATTAGCAATATATAGAGAGCTGAATTTATTGGACTTTACTTTGTTTTGCATCCTTTGATTCACGGTTTCGTAATAATATTGGGTAACGTCCCAAAACGAATGGATTCCTTTATGTATACGTGCTGTTAAAGTACATCCCAGGTCCAGTAAATGGCACCCTGCAAAGGTCAGAGGAAGGAATAGCTAGCTTTAATTGCTAGTTCAACGATGTGGTGCATGGAGATTTGCGTGAGCAGAATATATTTTCAGACATATGAGATCGACGACCCCCCCCCCCACCGTACCAAAACATTGTGCAAAAGTCTTCCAAGAATCTCAACATGTCAGTCCCCAAATTAAAGAAATTAAATTAGTAAGTCAGAGTCAACTCCTTGTACTCAGTTTCAATTAAGTTGCTCTCGATCCGACAAAAGAAAAGAAACAAACGAAGAAAGAAAGTTACAATCGTAATTTTTTTAACATGATACCGTCATTCAATTAACCAACAAGATATAGCTTAATTTCTTGTAAGAGTTTCTTTTCAAGCACAAGTATACATAACAGACCTATATGGTCCTAATGGACGCACAAGCTTCGACGATCACGGCCGAAGACAGCATGCCGCCACAGCTACCAACTTGTAGCTCTTCGTTTCACCGCTTCTTCCTCAGGATCTGCAGCAATATCTCGTTGAAGGTGTCGACAGGCCCAGGCAGGCAGAAGTGGAGGCAGTCAGAATACATCCTCTCCGGCATGCCGTTGGCGAGTGGGTTGGGGCGCATGTACAAGCTAGGGTGCCCATCCGGCCGCAGCGAGGCCAGCTTCGACACGTCCAGCACCTCGACCCTCAACGTGCTGTTCTCACCGCCCCTCGCCCTCGCGGCCGCGGCCTCATCGTGCACGATGTCCCTCACCTCCCTAAAGACCCACTCGTTGTCCACCTCGCCATCCATGTACGGCTCCGTCCTCAAGCACGCCGTGGGGTCGTCGGTGGGTTTGCCATCGAAGTGGGACATCGAGAACGTGGCCATCACCACGGTTCTTGGCCGCTCCGGCGACGACGACGACGACCGCAGCCGCTCCACCGACGTCCGGTACGCCATCTTGAGCGGCCATGCGTAGCCGACGCCGGTGTAGTTGAGCTCCGGTGGCGCGTTGTGTGCGCCGATCACCTCACTGTTGTTGTAGTAGATGGCCCCGTTGAGCAGCCAGTGCGCCGCGGCGAGCACCGCCACGTCAAACGTGTCGGCGTCGGCCGCCCACCGGTCGCCGGGCTGGTCGAGGTGGACATGGTTGTCACGGATGGCGTCGTCCAGCGACTTGCCTGTGGCCTTGACAAGGAACGGGTACCAGTAGTAGGATACCTTGACGTCGTGCGTCGGGAACGCGTAGCGCCAGAAGTTGAAGCTGCGTGGGCCCTCGTCGCGGTACAGGAGGCGGTAAGGGAACGAGGCGGTGAGGAGGCAGATGAGGGATTGGGCCTGGTTCCGTGCCATGGAGTCGCCGATGAAGGCGACGTGCTTGCCGTGCATGGCGGAGAGGAACGCCCCGGCGTCGAACGCTGGGAGGGGGCAACCCCTCGGCTGCCATCGCCAGTCGAGGTAGCCCGTGTCGGGACGCCCGTTGCGGATGCAGTCGTGGCTCTCCTTGGCGTTGCATTTCGTGGCGTTGTACCGCCGCCCGTAGCCTGGCGCCTTCACCCAGTTCCCCACGGAATAGTTGCAGCTCCTTCCTCCTCCCGGACTGCATCACGAACCAAATACACATCAAACTTCTTTCAAAAAAAAGCAAGTAGGAAAGTTCCAGCGCGCTTACACTGATGAGACGAAGGAGTAAGTGTTATTGATGTACTGGCGGAGAGGTGAGAACATCGCCTGGGGAGTGTCGGCGGGAGAGCAGCAGAAGAGGTGGAGGATGGCCAAGGAGAGGAAGCCGCAGGCGAGCCAAGCGGTGATGGGTTTGGAGAGGAAGCAGCCATGGCTTTTGCTGGATGGCTTGTGGTAGTGGGGATCCAGTGGCTGGTACACTGCCCCTGCCATCGCTCAGCGCGCTAAGCTCTAGGTGCCTAGCACTAGCAAGAGGCCGGCAATGGTTGCTTCAGGGGTTTCCAGGGTTCGTAGTTCCATGTACATATAGAGTACAGATGGCGAGTTAATCATGGAATAGTCTAGAACTTCGACGTAATAGTATAGTATAGAATTAATTACTGTCTGTACGGCCTAAAAGTGCCTCCTCATATAAAGTACTGAGCGAGTCTGTCGGTGGGAAGTTACGTTGTAGTACTATGTTTACCTCTACACAGCCTGCTGCTGGCTGTATATATTTTTACAGCCCACCTCTTAGCCCACTAGTATAATGGTTAAGCCTTCACTATAACTATATGGCTCACATGTCTCTCATAGTTTTTATTGGTTCTTGTGCCTGAGCGGGCTGCAAGCTTACGGCCCACCTCTCCTCTCTCACCTCTTCTCTCTCATCCACCTAAGCATTTAGCCTTCTCCCAGCCCACTATTATACTTGCTCTAGTTTCTAGTCGGTGCTGGTTACCTGATCGAGAGTTGTAAATAAATTTTAGACCATTTTGCTGAGTAAACTGTGGGAGAGAGAGAATATGCTCGCCAAGTCACAAAACCATAAACAGAGTTAGGACAGGTTAATTTCTGGTACTGGAGATGTCTGCTACATTAGGCGTGCAAGGAAACTTATTGATCTCAGTCTACTTGCAGCTTGCCGACGCCGATTACTAGGAAGTTAAGTACACCTGGTTAAGCCAAACACTTATTGAGTAGAAGTGGTCAAGGCACGACAAGTGTTCAAAACAACCCATTTCGCAGCAAATTCAACCAACATTTTTTACTTTCTTTTTTTACTAATTTTCCTCTGTCCCACCTTTTGAATGCCAAATTGATATTCCTCCTTTGTCTCAAGGGTAATTGAAAGTTTTCTAGACTTAGTAGGCCCGGAGACACACTATAATCATCTAATCTAATCTAAAGTAGTAAGTACACTGGCTGGCGGGACTCCTAAGCAAGCGTTTATTAGGATCTTTGTTTGTGTTAATACAAACGATACTTATTTTTACTTATTAAGCTTTGTCCAGATTTTTATAATTTAATATGTTTGCCAAACGAAAGCCTTAATATATAATTCTTTTGCTTATTATTCTGTTTCGACTGTATTGTTGTTGCGTAGATTGAACCTTTGTCGATGGAGCTTGTGTATGAGGCTCAACCCTATAGTCAATACTTGTTGCAAATCAATTTGGAATTGGGCTATACTCTAATTCTTTTCACCTTATTATACTTCTAAACTAGTTGGATGACATGCGCAATTGCACAATTAGCACATAAGAAATACACGTGTATCTCTCATTTGTATCACCTTGATTTTTCATAAATTTCTACCTTGGCTTACCATCACTCTTCTTTTTGTCACTACCATACATACTCATCGGTAATTAAAATCTGAGCGTATCATAATGAAGTCTCCATTTGTCCAAGCTCTTCTTTTTAGTAATTATTTTTTTAGGCTCTACTGTCATTACTTTTTTCTATTCCATATAAATTATAATATGTGTCCACTTAGATATAGACAAATGGGTAGTTTAGGCAAAAGTTCCAGCGAATGAGGTGGGTAATTCATTTTCTATAGAGCTTGAGAGCGAACATTGTAATTATAAAATCTTTAGCCCACCACCACATTGTAACCTAACATTGTGCAAAATTCGCCGAGATAATATAAAAACAATTTGATGTAAGGCTATTACCCAGTCAAGGTGTTCATTGTTCTATTATGATTACGTTTCACCCGTTGCGGTTTACCCTACGAACCATGCATCTGCCAATCTAAAGCGTCGTTAGATATAGCACGACAGTAAAAGGAAGTCTAGAGCTTACCTTCATTGGTGTAGTTAGTGCAATTGCTGCTCCTGACATACGGCCATTATTACCAGGGTACAGCATGAATGAGTTGCCTAGAATTAAGGATGACAAGAGCACCCAAATCTACAACCTCCACTTCTCTTCAAAGTTCCACATATGTGGCTTTCTCCACGTCAAGCATGCTCTCACGTGGCTCCAAATATTAAGAGTACAATGTCTAATGCGAGTAGCATGGAGAAATAGCTGAGGGGCGGGTAAAGAGAGTGGACAACAGGCATATACGGTTTGGCTTGCTATGGCAGGAAGAAAAATGGCTCAAGAAACATATATACATTTTGTAAGAAGACCATTTGGAATTCATTAAATTCAGGGTAGAAAAATAGGACCTATTCTTGGACATAAAATGCATTAGAGGCGTATGATCATTACCCTTCAACTGGGTTATTCTATTCCACTTCTAGATAAAGAAACAAACTAAAAGAGAATACTTATAATAATATGGTGAAATATGTATACAAAATACCTACCTCGAGCACACTCAAGGGAACCATAGACATGCAAGTGAAATCCACCACGAAATAAATTGATCTATGAATGACACCGTTGTGGTAAATGCCACAATGCCAGAGGAATCATTACAGCAAGGCATAGAGGGGAGGTCATACGTGTCTATACCATAAAATTGATTTTTGATGGAATCAAAAGGAGATATTTTACAGAATACGACCTTAATTGAAATGCATACATTTGCCCCACTATGGCCGCCTATGGGGATGTGAGAAGAGATATATTTTACACACCATATGGGCTATAACTGGAGATCCTATTGTTTGTGGTACAAAAGTTCCTATATCAAGGGAAATGTCCTATCTTTTAGTGTGGTTTGAACTATTAATTTATGTAATTGGAAGTAACCGATTAGGTTTACGATAAAACCTAAAAATTGATCATTGATCCAATTTGACTACCTCTATGGGATAGACCTCAACAGAAAATTTTTGAGTAACTGCAGCAAGTGATTCAGTTTGGTAGTTCCCCATATAAAATTATTGACTTTAGAGATATGGTAATATGGAGAAGACAAAATTGTTTGAAGCACGCAAAGAACCAAAATTGGGACATCTAAATGTCCATCATAGATAGTTCTTAACTTCTTATAGATGTGTCCTTTTTTCGTTTTTGCATACATAACTTGAATTTTAATTTAAAACTTTACATGGTTTCAGCAGACTTTGAATATGTAAAAAAACATATTACAAAATTTTAATTATTTTTTGTATAATATTCTATCCTAGTGATTATTTATTATTAAATATCCTACTCTATCAAAATAATGATAAAAAGATCATGTTGTATTATTCTAACATGTGTTAGTGTATTATGACCACTTGTGCATTAGCAAATAGAAAATACAAACTGTTTCAAGGGATGATGAACCAAATGACATAGTTTAGGGAGGTAAATTCAGAAAAAAAAAAAACATTGAGCTCAAATTGGATGTTCCAGTAATTCCTTTGAAATGCATGATTTTAGGAGCCTTTGCTCTGTTTTGTATCATGAGTCATTTGTTCCACATAGTAATTCAGAAAAAAAAAGAGAATGATTCCCTTTGACTTAAATTGGCTCTTAAAATACATGGCATCCCTTGAGCGGCGCCCTGCAAAGATCAGAGTAGGCTGTTTTTTTAATTGGAAAATGTTAACACATTAATTGCTTGTTCAACGGCGTGTGGAGATGTGCGCAAACAGAATTTTTATTCCGAAATCAGAACAACTGAGATCCATGATCCCTCGACCTTGTGCAGCTAGTTTACCAAGGGCATCAACTTGCCAATCCCAAAATTATTGAAACTATTCAATAGCTTGATCATCCTGATTCGCACGAGACAGACTATCTTTACGGTCGGTAATCAACTCAAACACCAAACAACGGTAAACTTTGTCACTTCTCCCGACGGAGGTAAAATTTGCTGGAGTTGAGTTCCGCGATGCTGTCCAAGGAGCCAAGGACACACGTCGACTAGTGTACCGCTTTTGCGTGCTCTAAACTTTGTTGCCTCACTGGATTTAGCTTAATCTCTACTTTCAGAGTACAAGTACTTCAAAGAATAAAGAGTATCTATATGACGCAAAAGCGCTAATCTGAGCGGTTGATGCTTCATCTTCTCTTCCTCAAGATCTGCAGCAAAATTTCGTTGAAGGTGTCAACAGGCCCGGGCAGGCAAAAGTGTAGGCAGTCGGAATACATCCTCTCCGGCACGCCATGCTCGAACGGGTCCCGGTGCATGTACACGCTGGGGTGCCCATCCGGCCGCATCACCGCCACCTTCGTCACGTCCAGCAACTCGATCCTCGTCGCACTCTCTCCGGCGACGCTCCTCGCCTTCGCGGCCACCGCCTCCTCATAGACAATGTCCCTGAGCTCCTTGGAGATCCAGTCCACCTCCTTCTCCCCCTCCTTGTACGGCTCCATCTTCGTGCACGCCGTGGGGCTATCACTCGGCCGTCCTTCAAAATGTGCCGGAGAGAACGTCGCTAGCACCACGGTCCGTGGCCGGACACCGGAGCTCAGCCGCTCCACCGCCGTCCGGTACGCCATCTTGAGCGGCCACGCATAGCCGAGGCCGGTGTAGTTGAGCTCCGGGGGGGCGTTATGGGCTCCTACCACCTCGCTGCCGTTGTGGTAGATGGCCCCGTTCAACAGCCAGTGGCTAGCACTGAGCACCGTCACGTCGATCGTGTCGGCGTCGGCGCCCCACCGGTCGCCGGGCGTGTCGAGGTGGACGTGGCTCTCTTGGATGTTCTCATCCTCCGACTTGCCTGTGGACTTGACGATGAACGGGTTCCAGTAGTAGGACACCTTCACGTCGTGCAACGGGAACGCGTAGCGCCAGTTGTTGTAACTGTGCTGGGCGTCCTCGTCGCGGTACACGAGCCTGCTCCGGAACGCGGCACTGAGGAGGCAGACGAGGGACTGGGCCTGGTTTCGAGCCATCGAGTCGCCGATGAAGGCGACGTGCTTGCCGCGCATCGCCCTGAGGAACGTCCTGGCATTGAACGCCGGGAGGGGGCAACCCGTAGGCTGCCATCGCCAGTCGAGGTAGCCAGTGTCGGGGCGGCCGTTGCGGATGCAGTCGTGGCTCTCCTTGACGTTGCACTCGGTGGCGTTGTACCGCCGCGCGTAGCCCGGCGACCTCACCCACTTCCCCACGGAATAGTCGCAGCTCTCATTTCCTCCCGGCCTGCAAATAAAGAACCAACTTTGTAAGAACTGTGTGTTCATGTAACCATGAAGGTTTTAGGCGTTGAGCATGTTTCACCTACTCTGATGACACGAAGTTGTAGGTGTCGTCGATGTACTGGAGCAGAGGAGAGAATGCCGGCCATTGAGTGCCGGAGGGGGCGAAGATGAGGAGGTGGAGGAGGGCCAAGGAGATGAAGCCGCAGCAGAGCCACGAGATGACGGGGTTGGAGAGGAAATGAGCATGATTTTTGCCGGATGGCTTCAGGTCCTGGGGATCCAGAGGCTGGTACGACGCTCCCATCTCAAGGTACCTGATGAAAGCTATGGGAAGGGATTGAGTTGGGAAGTTCGATGGACATATAGCCCAACTTCAATCATATAGGAGAGGAGTTAACTTTGGGAAGAGGTTACCTTTCTTTATTATGCACGGTTATGTATTGCATATGGATCTGTTGGCCAGATTAAATAAGGACAAGTGGCGGTTCCTCGGCGAGTTTTTATCACCAAATCCTTCATGACTCTTCATTCAAGTCCTATGATCGTTTCTAAAATACTCGTTTCCTTTGGTGAATGCTCTAGATCCAAAATATATAAGACAGTGTCCATTCTTCCCCTCCCTCCATTTCATGTTTTTGCTGCCAAATGCCAACCTAGAGTAGCTAAGTCACTACATTCTACTTCTTTTGTTCTAAGACTGTAAAAGCTTGCTGGAGTTTATAGTAGAAGGAGAAAAAATAAAACAAAGAATTGACCTAGTTTTTAAAGTAGAAATCAGGCCAAAAACCATGCAACTAGGGCACTTTCTCCAAAACTTCACACAACTCTCTCAGCAATCGAACAAACTTGGTTGAAACACGATCAAGCTAAACGACCCGGCTGAACAATTCACTAGGCTATTCTTAAGCGGAAAACCGGCTAAAACCTCTTGAGTCTGCACAAGTGCACAACCACAATTCCCCAGGGATGAACTCATTGGGGCAACCACTACCTCCTTCAAAACATCACTGGGATAGCCACTGCAGTTGGAGTGTAGAGAAGCATCATTGGCTATACGAACATGTTAACATTAACTGAAGTCATGGATAAGATTAATCCAAGTCGATCAAGTGACACCTTATGCAGTTCAGTACAGACCAAACAAAACACTTGTTTTTACCTCAACTTTATGACCAAATTAAATGATCCACGAGAGAGATAGCTACATGGGGATCTACGCAACGAGATAAAAATAATCGGAACTGAGCGAGGAATCCGTTTGATTAGTACGGACACTTAGCTAAACATCTCAACCAGTTCTAGGTTGATACAGTAAATAGCCCATTTGCATTGTCAACTTTTGATAGCTGTTAGAGCAAAGGTAATAGATGCGCCGCCGGCGTCTCACACCGAGCGGGAGTTTAGGCCCCACGTGCTGCTCTGCCTTGTGCACGGAATGCAGCCAATAGGAGCATGGGAGTGGTACTAAAGGCCCCACAAAAACTGGATATGCCTGCTTGAGCTAGCGACTTGCAAGTCACTCACTTCATTCTCTCTGTTTTCTCTCTCTCCTCCCATTGGATTCCGCCAGCCCATTATACCTGCTCTTACAATTAAATCATCTCCATTTGCACAGTTGCAAAACCGATATTGTCAAGTTGTGCATTCTATTGGTACCGCTAAAAAGTTCTTCTAATTTAACTGCTCTACCTATGTCCTTTATATTGGGCCGTCGATCGCGGTTATGATATAGTTCTATCAGTTTGATATAGTTCTATCAGTTTACTACTAGGAATTAGTGCAATCTATTTCCATTGATACGCCTTCCAACTTAGGTCTTCCTTCACATATTGGCGGACAAGTTTAGAATCCCCTATTCATCCTCAATCGTGTTAGGGTGTGTATAGATTGGGGAAAGATTCCCCGAAAATACACTGTTCATAAAAAAAACTATAGATGAATAGTGCTATGTGAGTGGAAGAGGTGGGATGAATAGAGAAAAGTTAGATGAATAGTGGTTTTTTGGGAATCTTTGTGAATCTAAACGGGGCCTTAGTATTGAGCCCTAGGCTGCTCAGTTTCATGCTGGTCGTGGGCTATTTGTACCATATCCACGAGGAATGGTGCTCTTCTGACGATAAATTAAATGGAACTACTAGCACCCATACGTTTGATCCAAAAGCTATTATTGGACGTTGTGTCAACCGTTTGATCAGAGCAGAATCACTTATTTTCTAAAAGCTAGGGAAAAAAACCCGACTACAACATTGGCTAATGTTGCATGAAACATAGATGATTTCCAACTTCTTTTCCGTTTCGTCCTCATCAGAGCGTAACTGGCATGAACTACTATGTCCCACTGCAAGGCATGCTCATGAGCAAAACTCATTTTTTATATATGTCCCTTCTCCTTCGAGTAATGCACCAGGTGAATCATGTGATTGTCGCAACAATAAAAAAATGTCATGAAACATCATAATCAAACGTTTAAAACATGAAAACAGAACTTAGTTGAAAGTTGAGGACTCGTTCGGTTACTCTGACTTGATTCCTGGCCGGTTTTCATCTCTGGCCGGGATCAAGTGAATCCCTGTCTATCACTCGACCCTAGCGACCACCCAATCCTGGACAGGATTCAAGCCAGGCTGTTTGAAAACTAGTGTTCGGTTGCACAGGGAATAAAAACGGGACTTTGAACATGATTTCAACTAGTTAATTAACAACTTCAACTGTTGCATGAGCTGTCCAAAATCTGAGACATCCAAACTATCCCATAACACGCTGTTCCAAGAATTGTCACACATAGAAACTGTTACACTCAAACATGAAAACAAAGTTGCAGTTTTTTGGTTCCATGGTCAGCAAGGATGAATATCAGAACATGATTTTTCTGAGACAAAGTAAAACCGCAGAGCTGAAATAAGATTGTCCTTTCACACTCCTTTAATTTAGACTTGGAGACCAAAGTATTTTTTTCACAGTCCTTCAAACCTGAAACAAAATCACAAAGCTCAAAACCAATTGAAGGCCATCTTGTGCAGTGAGCGTGATCATAGTTAAGTGCTAAAATTTCTGTAAAAAAGCAAGGGTAAACTACAACTATTTAATTTGTTTCTCTGAAAAAGCAAGTGTAAACTACAACTATTCTAGCAGACAATCTTGGTTTAGGTTTTTACTTGAACCTGTCATCATCCAGGTTAAGTATTAGTTTAATAAAACCAACAGGTGCAATTCATGTTCCTGTTGCAAACAATAGATGAAACGTTGTAGTGCAATTTGAGGTGGTTAATGCTCAGTTTCAGGGACACATCAGACTTCTTAGTATGTTCTTTGAGCATAAAAAACAGTTTAAAAATCTATACAAGTGACTGGATAGAGGTTGATTAGCAGCAATACAATTGAAAAAATGATACTAATATATACAAGGAACGTTGCAAACAACAGATGAAACGTTGTAGTGCAAATAAGGTGTTTAATGCCCAGCTTCAAGAACACATCAGACTGCATATGCAGGTAATACCAAGAAAGGAAGGTACTTGACAGCTCTGAACACAACAACTATTACTCAGATATAAAAGAAAGAAATTGACAAGGTCTAGAATGGTTGACAGGGGTAATCATCGCCAGCTGGTCTATTTGGACACAACGAATGCCATCAATTTTAAATAAGAGCAGCTTATTTCTGTCACTGAAGCTTAGGGAATTCAAGGATGGGTTTGCGTAAGTCACCGTGAAAGTAGATAAGCAGTAACTTCATGTACAGAAGTGGCTCATCCTTGACCATCGTTGGCTAATTAAACTCGACCATGAATCCTATATATATTTTTTTTGTTGGGAATCGAAATCAAAATGTTTGAAAATAGGTAGGACCTGCCACGACCATTCTAAAATCCACATGGTGCAGATGCTGCCCCCCGAAACTCAGAGCACCATATGCACGCAACTGAAGCTGAACAAACGACATGTGGGGGCAAGTTCTGAACCTCTAGTCCAAGGCAGCACTTGGGTCACTTCAAGGTGGAAAGAACACACAACATCTCTCTCGCTGATCCTCCGCACGAGGACCGACGAACCCTAGGCAAGAACTAAATCGAGAGCAGATGGACCACGATAACCAACAAGACCAACAACAACGCGAGGATTGGAGAGGCTACAACCAGATCAAGAATCGAACGTGTGGACAGGAGAGAGGAAGGAAGAGAGGGCAATGCTTACCGGTGAGAAGGTGGCGGAGGCTGCACACGAGGCCTAAGAGGTGGTCGTCGTCGCCGTCAGGGATGTGCTGCGCCTCGACGTGGTCACCTCGCGCCGCCGCCTCGTCGCCTCACGGGACACCAGCTCCGCGCCGCGCTCCGTGTCCGCGCCGTCTCGCGGTCTCGCCTCGCGCCGCCGTCGAGGAGAATTCGTCCCCGAGGGTCGGAGGTAGGGTTTGGTTTCCAGGCCTGGTGAACGTGAGGGAATCTGTTTCGGGCCTATATTGATTCCTGGCCCCGTGGAAACGAACGGGCTTTTCTTGTTCGACCGGATTCTAAAACGGGCTGATTTGTTCCGCCGGAAATGAGGCCGGGAACGGGCCAATCCAGTGAAACCGAACGAGTCCTGAAGCATGTCTGTTTTCCTCCAAACAATGCACCGGATCAACCATGTGACTGCCGTGACGGTGAAAAGTGCCATATGAAACGTCAGAATCTATCTATAAAAGAACGAGTAGAATTGAAAACGTTTCTCACCTAAATTAGACCCACCGTACCCCTCACGTCGGACCCACGTGTAAGGAAAAAAAAGAGGTGGATGAAGGAAAATTTTTCTGCCGTTTTAGAAAAGTTTTCGTCACCGTATGTAGATGCTTACCCGCATGCGTACCCGTCTCACAATGGGCTTGATAGGGGGCCGGGCAGATTACGTTTTGTTGTGTCTTCACATCACGTGGCGTTCAGTTAACACGTGTTATTGCTGGAGACTAAGCCCAGCTGAATCTCAGCATGACTTCCTCTTGAGTTCAGGTAGCTTCTGCGATATGTCGATGGCACCGAACTCCCTCTCCGCTCCCGTTCCGGCGTTCGGAGCCACCCACAACACTGAACTCCGCCTCCTCTCTGGCCGGCGACGGCAGGTCGGCAGCACGGCAGCACGGCCGCACGGCCATCCCTCGCGAATCCTCTCTTCCACGATGGGTGTATATCCTAGGTTCCTCCCACGGGTGCTCGTCACCGACGACGAGCAGTCCGAGCTTCACATGTTCAACCCTGTCACGCACACGCACACGCACATAGCTCCCGCTGCTCAGGACCCTCAAGGCCAAGAAAGTGGTGTCGTTCAAAGGCGTCCGCAGCGGCACCGGAAGCCAAGACCGGCGTGATCCATCGTCGCCGTCCGCCGGCGGAGCACCCTGGCGACCACATTCTCGCTGCTCGCCCCGTGCGGGACCTTGTCCTCGACGACGATGACGACGTCGAGCTGCTGGATCACATTAAGGACAGGAGGAAGCGACTGGAGAAGCAAGGGATGATCAACTCAGGCACCGAGACTGGTCATTCAGTCAGTTCATCTTATACAGTTCTTTTTTCTTTTATTTTTCCTGATGAAATAAATATTGAGATAGATCAAGGCCTTGTTTGGTTTGCCAACTTTTACTAATTTTCCAGTCACATCGAGTCACATCTTCTCTCACAGACACGCTTACCAATGCACTATTCACACCTCCAACTTTCCACCGACTTCCTCATCTAAACAAGGCCCAAAAAAAATCTCTGAATCTTTGCCATAGCAGTAGTGTTGTAGCTTGACTACAAACCACGCAGGGTATTTGCAGGACCTCATCTACAAGTTTAGCAATGTTGGGCAGGCCATCGACAAGAATGATCTCCCCGAGGCAGCGTCCTGGGTCCAAGTTCAGATGCCAAGTGGGTGCAGAACATCAATGCAGCTTTCTCCAAGGTTGGTCTATTATCCATCCTGATTTGCTTCTCTTCCACCGCAAACATTTGTTTCGTGATTTCCTTCTTAACCGGCCAGGCCGTGGTCTTCTCTCGCGACTCACGTACTACTATTGTACTACATGACGCATCGTTTCCGGTGTAGCGATGTGATTTGTTCCGCCCAAGGCCAACTCTGCGTCTCTGCCTGTGCGACGAGCGGTTGGTGGTGGTGTGCTGGTGTTCACTGTTAGAACGAACGAGCCTGCGTTGGAGTTCAGTGCATGCTGAGTGTGTATTATATATTTTCCCCTTCAATAAAGCTGTGCCTTGATTGCTCTGTGCGTGAGAACACCTTAGGCTATCACAAGCGTATGTAAATACAACAATGACTTTCGTTGTTGTACCATTTGCACGGATCTTACTTATGACGCAAAATTATAATCAAAATTTGTTATTGTTTTTTTACGAAATAAAATTTGATATTGTTAATACAAATTTCATAGCATCATTTTTATTTGAAAAAAATAAATGTACCAACACAATAATTATCTATCTATAAAAGAACGAGTGGGTCTTTAAAAAACGAGTATAATTGAAAGTGTTATAATCACACAGTTTGAGGGCCACTACAGTACCCTTACGTTGGACGGAAGGTAATGCAGACCCATCTAAATTGTGAGTTAGAAAATGTTTTGGCTAAATAGTAAAAAGATTCACACCGTTTTAGTTCTTTATTACCTGTCGGCTACAACCTTTGTATCACGTGCGTGTCGCACATGCGTATTTCCTAGTCAAACTAACGATACATTAAAATACACACAAAAAAGTCCACAATTGCATACAAGTCCACAAATGATCCACACCTTGATCAGTCTCGAAAGAAAAATGGCATGCAAATGATTTCAAATAGACCAAAATCTATATCGACCCTCAGGAATGACGGATCACCCGCCACACCTTGATCAGTCTTCCAAGCAACAATTTTGCATTCCTTTTTTCTTTTCCTTTCGGCCCGCTCCTAAGGTGAGGCCCAATGCCCAGGTGCACTTAGTGCGTTCTGCCACGAGCGCGCGCGAGAAAGAAGGCTTGGTGTGATGGGCCACTCGAGGAGGCGAAGCGAGGACAGGCCGACAGCCCTTTCGCTGCGCGGGTCAGAAGAGAGCTCGTGGAGTCTCGGCCGCATATATCCAGCCCACTAGCCCAGGATGTCGCAACCCAACCCCACCCATCTGTTCGTGAGTCGTGACGCGGCGTGAACGAGGACGGACGTGGAGATGCCCGTGCACCCGTGCTAGCCCGCTACTTGTTGTCACTTGTCACGGTCAGCCTGGTTAGCCGATTGCCCGATTCGATCCGGACGACAAGCCACACACAAGCCCGTGCTTATACCGCTGGAAGATCGAGAAGGGATCACAAGGTTCCTGTTTCACGCAAGCATGCCTCAAGCTTTGCTGCGAACAGCCGACCAGAATAAAGCAAGTAAGCACGCACCACAAAACTTACGGAGGGGGTTAGGCACAAAGTGCTTCACTGCTCCGGAGTCCGGACCAGGGTTAACCATACCGCTACAGTACCGATTTTCTTTAAAAAAAACCGGTCTGGCTAGCCAGTAAAACCGGCCGGCTAATCGATGGTAGCGGTTTACTAGGCTCGGTTTGGGAGCGGTAACTGAGATTTTTTGCAACCGGACCGACCGGTTTGGTCGAAAAGCGGTTGGTTCGGACCGGTTTCCACCGGTTTGGTTAACCCTGGTCCGGACCAGACCCGCACAGGCGGCGCCGGCGCATCAGGAAACACCCCCGTATGGCGTAGCCTCAGAGAAGTTCAGGTCAATGTCTACGTGATGCTGGTTTATTTAGGCCAGACACCGGTGGAAACAAGGATTATGATATGATACGGTACTACTACTGGAAGCAGAATTTATCGCATGAGCGACAGTTATTACTACTTCGTACGCAAGTGTACCGACAGGGGCATCGTTCCGTTGGATTTGTTTTTGATCGTGCAATTTCAGGCAAGTACCAGGGCCACGAGAATTCACAATTCAGAGCGGGGCTCCTAGGCTTCATCTCCCAATATACCCACATCGGCAATCGTTCGATTACAAATCCTTCAAAAAAAATTCGAAGCGGAAATCCTTTACCTTCGTCCTCATTCGATATTTCCATCTCGAAGATGACAGTGACATTGTCGGCTCATCGTTTAAACTACACTACACTAAAAAAAAAACCCTAGTGCCGAGGAGTATGGCATATCCTAAGCAAGTAACACATTAATTTCAAAAACCATATCACATATTCACATACAAGAGGCATGTGCATTTCGGCCATGTTCAGATTCCCAACTATTCACTATTCATTCCAACTTTTCACTATTCCCCCCTCACAAAACACGTTTTCCAGCAAATGCTACAGTGTTTTTCTTATGCTACAGTGTTTTTTCCTATGATCTAAACACACCCTTCGTCCAAATCGTTGAGCAGAGATGTGTGTCGTCTGGCTCTGAAGTGGCCCAGTCACCCGCCACGGTCACCGCAGGATTGTCTGGAGCAGGATCTCGTTGAACGTGTCGACCGGCCCAGGCATGCACCAGTGCACACAGTCGTTCTGCATCCTCCTCTCGCCCGCTTCGCCGCCGGCGAACGGGTCCTTGGTCATGTACGGCCTCGGGTGCCCGTCCGGCCTCAGGTTGGCAAGGTTCGTCACGTCCAGCGCCACGAACCGCAGGCCGGACCCAGCGGCCTCGCCCGCGGCCCTGACCGCCTCCACCACGGTCTTCCGCATCTCCGACTCCGTGTACCCGAGCCCCTTCTCGCCATTCCTGTACGGCCGCTTCTTCGGGCACGCGCCGGCCTTGTCCCAGCCCCCCTCGAAGTGCGCCGGCGAGAACGTCGTCACCGCCACCACCTTCTCCTTCTTCTTCTCGCCATGCCCGTGTTGCTGCCGCCTGGTGACCTCGGCGAGGGTCCGGTGGATAACGTCCTTGAAGACGCCGAAGAAGTCGGTCTCGGTGTAGTTGAGTTCCTCGCAGCCGTGGCACGCGACGACCTTACCGGCGTCGTGGTACACGCCGGGGATCAGGAACCAGTGGCCCACGGACAGGACCACCGCGTCGAGGTCGCCCAGCTTCGACATCCACCGCTCGTCGAACGCGTCGAGGAACACGTTGTTGTGCCGGGACCCACCGGCGTGCTCCGATTTCTCGACGACCTTCACCAGGAACGGCGACCAGAAGACGGACACCGTGGCGTTGAACTCCCGGAACACGAACCGCCGGGACGCGTTCCCCTCGCCGTCGCGGTACACGAGCTCCGGCGAGGAGCGGGACGCGAGGAGGCACAGCAGCGACTCCGCCTGGTTCCGCGCCAGGGAGTCGCCCACGAAGGCCAGGTGCTTGTTGCGGAGCCAGCGGAGGAGTGCCTCGGGGGAGAAGACCGGCAGGTTGCATTGCCGTGGCCGCCACCGCCAGTAGAGGTAGCCGGTGTCAGGGCGGCCGTGCGCCATGCAGTTCTGGCCGTCCTTGATGGTGCCACAGCTCGTGCCATTGTAGAGCGGCGGCCGCGCGTCCGGCACCCACTCACCGTCCGAGTAGTCGCACGGCGGCGGCCCAGGCACTTCTTGCTCGGCTGTTCAGAGGCAATGCGAGAGGCTAAGATTAGCTCACAGCTCACAAGAATGCCCTTTCTTGCCTAAAGAGCTGGAAAAACAAGTTTTTCAAGGCAAATTTTGCAGAACAAATTTCTGAAATCAGATGCCCAAAATCAATCAATTGGTAAATTGACACAAAAATTGGAGCTAGCATCCATACAAAACTAAGAATCGCTTATGCACAAACATAATTGGGCTGCAAAATCTTTGCAGGAACAAATTTGTACCCACACATTGCAACGTCTCTACAAGAACCCAACCAACAGAAATCCCAATGATGTACCTTGTGGATTCATCAACGCTTCGTCTCCTTGGTGGGGTGGGGGAGGAGAAGGAGGAAGCAGCTGCTCACGCGCATCCACCCGAGCTGAGGCAACCCCTGCAACCTGCTCCTGTGCTTGCGCCACCACCACCGACTTCCCAGATGCGGGAGCAGGGTAGAAGAGCAGGTAATGGAGGAAGGCGAGGGCGATGAGCGCGTAGAGGGCGTAGGTGACGCACTGCTTCTTGGGGAGTAGGAGCTGGTGGTTCTGGAGCTGATACTTCTGCAGGAAGCTGGTGGCCATGGCTGTGAGATGCGGTTGTGCTGTTCAGCGGGAAGAGGAAAGCATGGCACGAGCAGATGGCAGGAAGGGGAAGAAAACGATTAGAAAAGGGCAGGGTGGGAATAATGGTAGTGTAGTTTACTCCCTCCGTCCCATAATATTTGCACTTCTAGAGTTCAAAATTTGTCCCAAAATAATTGCACTATTTCTCTCTTCCCGAGGTGCAATGATTGCAACATGATAGGGGTAGTACTATTTAGTGGGACCCACATATGTTTACGTGGGACCCGCGCTATGTTTAGGCGGGACCCCGTGGGACCCGCGCTATGTTTAGACGGGACCCACGTAGGACCCACGTGGGACCCACGTGATGTTTAGGTGGGACCCACATAGGACCCACATATTGTTTAGGTGGGACCCACATGAGACCCATGTATTGTTTGGATAAGGGATAATTTCGTAATTTCACGTTAGCATTGGTTTGCGTGCCTGATCCTATAAGTAGAAATATTTTAGGACGGAGGGAGTATTTAGCTCGCTCCTAGGCTCGCGTCGTCTTGATTCTTGAAGGAAGTTGTACGTTAGTAGTTGAGTCCAACTGTTAGCAAACTGGCAAGCGGTAGCACATGTTCAGTGGGCTAAAGTCTGCTATACCACAGCAGCAAGCAGGGTTGGAGGAATGCTAGCCCAGACTATCAAATGGAGCCCAGGGTCAATGGTGGCGGCTAGGATTTTTATTTTTATATTTAGCGAGAAAACATGAATATTAATAGTTTGTTATATAAAATTAGTCAAACTTCATATGTTTTTTTTACAGTAATGACGCACTCGAGATACTTACTGTTTTTAACTCCATGACTAACGAAACATTAAATCACGAGTTAACATTTTTTTTTTTGAGAGAAACAACGGCAACCCTTAGGTTGCCTGAAATTTATTCATGGGTAACAAATTATATGAACATTAACAACAACAAAAAACAGGAACGGCTGTACAGCAGAAGAAAAAGGTCACGAAAGGGTCCTAGCTATTACAGAGACCTATCCTACAGCAACGACTAAAGTTTTCCTTTTATCTACTAAGGTATTGCACCTAAGGGACCATAGCAGAAGATCATCTCGGCAGCGAGTTGTAATCTGAGCATTCGAATCATCTTCACTCCTAAACACCTTGGCATTACGACATTTCCATAGGTTCCAAAGAATGCATGTCAGCACAGTTGATCTGATTCTTTGATCAAGCTCCTGTAGAGGGTTTGTAGACCATACTTGCTCAATATCATACACCATCGTCAGATCAAAGTTGAGATGGGACCATAGGCTCCTAGCACGAGGGCAGGATAGGAACAGATGCGAGCAATCTTCTAGGCCGGAGCAAAAAGGGCATTCGCCGTCAGGCCTCATATTACAATGGCTGAGGTAACCATTAGTGTTTAGTCTTCGGCGATGAAGGAGCCAAAGAAAAAATTTGCACTTTGGGGGAGCGAGGTTGTGCCATATTTCTGTTGCAAAGGGATCATCTTCAGAAGCATCAAAACTAAGCATATAGTGTTCCTTTGTGGACAGGGGCTTCAAATTGTGACGGAACACTCTGGAATCAGGGGCGTCTTCATTAAGTTGCGTTGGGGAGACTAAGGCTTGCAGTTCCAAAAGTTCCATACTGGCAGCATTAGAGAGGCGAGGTTGGAGCGATAGCTGGAGTACCGGTGTCGACAGAACTTTAGCAACAGAGGCATGTGGTCTGGTTACGTGGCTGAAGAGGGCAGGGAAAGAGGCTGCCAGAGGAAGGGAACCGCACCAAAGGTCCAGCCAGAAGGAAGTCATTTGGCCATTGCCAAGAATCACCATTGTCTCGGCCCTGAAGGAGGGTACAGGGCATAGATATCCCTCCAAATAGGAGTGATGTTTGCAATGTCATCACCAAAGTCCCTATGTTCGTTCCATCCATATTGTAGACGCAACCAGTCAATCCATGGGGCCGACGGGGCACAGTGGAATTTAAACAAAAACTTTTTTAGCAAACTTACATTCTTCTTAGAGATGTCAGGAATGCCCAGCCCTCCTTTACATTTTGGAAGACAGCAGTCCTCCCAAGCGACTTGGCATTGTCTTCCCTTGCATTTTGCTTCTCCGGTCCATAAAAAAGCCCTCTGTTTCTGAACAAGAGAATCAGCAGTTCCTTTTAACAAGAGCAAAGAACACATGACTTAGACTGCTTGAGATGACAACACTGAAGTGACTAAGGAGGTGCGCCCCATTTTGTTTAAGAGAGGGCCTTTCCAACCAGCCAGGTATTTATCTGAGCTTGCAATAAGAGGTTGATAGTCAGAGGCATGCAGCTTAGTTGTGGAGAGAGGGAGGCCGAGGTAAGGCTGCGGGAAGGAAGAAACAGGGCAGCTGAAAATGGTTGCTAAGGATCGTGCACGCTCATCATCAACGCATATTGGAAGGAAGGTGCTCTTGTCAAAATTTATGGACAGGCCAGTAGCTTCAGAAAAAGTTTGCAGGGTTCGACGCAAGGCAAGGAGTTGGCTCTCGTCAGCTTTTAGGACGATCAAGGTGTCGTCGGCATACTGCAAAACAGGGCAAGGCGCGGAGGCAACAATGGGGTGTTCAAAGGCTGCATTACTCAGGGTACTGGTCAGCATTTGTTGCAGAACATCGACCATAAGAATGAAGAGATAGGGTGAGAGGGGATCACCTTGTCGCAGCCCTTTCCTACATCTTATCCACTTCCCAGGGGTGCCATTAAGGTGGGAAGTTTTTTGCATCAAGCACCCTGTCAAGAGCTTCCCATTCAATCGAGTCGAAAGCTTTTCGAAAGTCCAGTTTAAGGGCAATGGCGGGAACCTTTCGCTTGTAGCAAGTTTGAACCAGCTCAGCGGCATAAAGAAAATTTTCGGAGATACTCCTCCCCTTCAGGAATCCAGTTTGATCCGGGTGCACAAGGAAAGGGATGAGTGGCTGGAGTCTTGTTGTAAGAGCTTTAGAAATGATTTTCATAGGGCAATTTTGAAGGGAAATGGGCCGAAAGTATTCCGGTTTAGTGACTCCAACTTTTTTGGGGATGAGAACAATGTGAGATTGATTGATACGGAGCAACTCAGCGCTCATGTTGAAGAAATCTGTAATCAGGGAGAGGAGGTTAGGGCTGGTAATTGACCAGAAGCGTTTGAAGAAAGTTGGGCCAAAACCATCAGGTCCCGGGCTGGAATCATTTTTCATTTCCCACAGGGTTTGTTTTATCTCAGATTGGGAGAAAGGGGTAATCAAGGACTCGGCTTGGAATGAGTAAAGGGCTTTTGGTTGTAGAAGGGTTCTCAGGTGAGGGATGGAGCTAACAGGAGCAGTTTGACCAAGAAGCTTAGAGTAAAAATTGTTGGGGAACAATGATCACAGTGACACACCCAAAACAATCACACACAAACACACGCGATTTTGGAACTGGTTTTTTTATTCAGAGGTCAGAGCTATTTTCCTCTGAATATGGTTTATGAACTGGTACAGACGATGTGTTTTCTTGCACTAAAAAAAACTGGACTAAGCACTACTTATCTCGTAGTGTTTTCAGGAAAACAAATGCTAACACTTAGCTAAGATCCTAATAAACCGGAGCTACATGCAACCGCATGAATTATTCGCTAACTAAACTTCGTGCTTCCGTGATGCCAGGCACCATCTCCACCAGAGCCATTTCCGGTGCCTGAAGAAACGCTCGCCTGAAGACTCGCTGCATCCAACGCTTCTGTTGTTCCAGCATGCGCATGCACATGCAGGATTAAGTTCAACAATCTCCCCCCTAATCCTGACATGTGCTAAGATCTCTGACACCCAACAAGTGCCTCATTGCCTGCAGCTTTCCTGCTGCCAATGCCTTCGTCAGAACATCTGCTCTCTGCTCTTCAGTGCAAATCCAATGTACTGAAATGTCACCTTTGCGAACATAGTCTCGTATGAAATGGTACCTCATATCAATATGCTTGCATCGACCATGGAACACCGGATTTTTCATCAAAGCAATTGCTGAGTTATTGTCAACATACAGCTTCACACACCCTTGCTTTTCTCCTGTTAGTTCTTCAAGCACTGATTTCAACCACAGTGCTTGACAGGCTGCTGCTGCTGCTATAAACTCAGCTTCACAGGATGACAATGCCACAGTTTTCTGTTTCTGAGAGGTCCATGACACTAGATTGTTGTTCAGATAGAATGCCATTCCTCCTGTGCTCTTCCTATCATCCAGATCTCCCCCCAAATCACTATCTGTGAATCCTGTCAGCACCTCCTTTCCTGTCCCTTGGACATAAACCAATCCAAGATCAATTGTACCCTTTAGGTACCTAAGCATCTGCTTCACTAATTTCTGATGCAAGACAGTAGGCCTTTTCATATGCCTGCTGGCCACCCCAACTGCATATGAAAGATCTGGTCTGGTATGAAGTAAATATCTCAGACAACCCACAACTCTTCTGTATTCAGTGGCATCGACTGGCTGGCCATCTGAATCTTTATGCACTTGAGCCTTGTATTCCATGGGATACTTAGTTGGGTTACAATCCTCCATTCCAAACTGCTTCAGTACCTTCCTGGCATAAGCTGATTGCTTGAGTGTCACACTGCCTTCCTGCTGTGACACTTCAATCCCAAGATAGAATGAAAGTAACCCCAAATCACTCATTTCGAATTCTGCTGTCATTTGCTTCTTGAATGCAACAATCTCACTTGTCTTGGCTCCTGTGACAATGAGATCATCTACATATACACCAACAATGACTGCAGCTCCACCTTTTCCTCTTGTGTACATAGCCTGCTCTTGTGCACACCTCCTGAAACCCAATTTTTTCAGACTTTTATCAAGCTTAATATTCCAAGCACGTGGTGCCTGCCTCAAACCATACAGAGCTTTACTGAGTTTCAGGACTTGCTTCTCTTTCCCCTTAACTGAATATCCCTCAGGTTGAGCTACGTATACTTCTTCCTCCAGCTCACCATTCAGAAAGGTTGTTTTAACATCCAAGTGATGCACTTGCCAAGCCCTATGTGCAGCGACTGCAAGTATTACCCTTACAGTATCCATCCTGGCAACGGGTGCAAACACTTCTTCAAAATCAATTCCCTGACGCTGCACATAACCTTTGGCAACCAGCCTGGCTTTGTACTTGATCACATCTCCTTCAGAGTTCTTCTTCAGTTTATAAACCCATTTCAGACCTATGGGTTTCTGTCCTGCTGGCAAAGTAGTGAGCTCCCAAGTGCCATTTCTCTCTGTTGATTCCATCTCACTGTTCATAGCTGCCACCCACTCAGAATGTTCCACAGCTTCTCCAAAACTTGATGGCTCCTCCATCTCCGCAAGGAATGCTTCACCATCCGGGTCAGAATTCTGCTCTTCATCATCTGAATCAGAATTCAGTTCAACTTGATGAGTTCTCTGATAGACATCTTCTAAACTCCTGAAACGATAAGATTCCTCTTCTGAATCTTCATCTCTACTTGACCCTGGTGATTGCTGCACTTGCATTGGGCTCATTGTCTCAGCTGTCAGTGGTGTAAAATCCATCTGTACTGCTGGGGAGGGCGAAGTATCTGCAGCTGAGCCTGCTGCTGCCACGTCTTCACTTGTGCTCCACACAGGTGGATCCGTCACAATACCAACTCCTTCTTCATGGAACTCAACTGAGCCCCACTCATTTGTGTCACTACTCCACTTCCATGGCACATTCTCTTCGAATTTCACATCACGATTTACAATGATTTTCCCTCGGAGTGGATCAAACAGACGGTGTGCCTTGCATCCTTCCTCAACTCCGAGATCCACCAGTTGCTGACTCCGGTCATCCAGCTTCTTCAGATGTGGTGTGACTACCTTCGCATGTGCTAGGCAGCCGAACACACGAAGGTGTCCAAGGTGAGGTTTCTTCCCTGTCCATGCTTCAAATGGGGTTCGCTCCCCCATTGCCTTCGTTGGCAAACGGTTCAGCAAATAGACCGCGTGCCGCACTGCTTCGCCCCAGAATTTTCCTGGAACATTCATGCTCTTCAACATGGAACGAGCTATCTCAACCACTGTCCTATTTCTGCGCTCGACAACGCCATTGTGTTGTGATGTGTAGGGTGCAGTAAAGTGCCGCTGGATCCTAGCCTGGTTGCACACATCTGCGAATGCCGCACTTAGGAACTCGCCGCTACGATCAGATCGTAGTGTCTTGATGCGCCGTCCGCAGGAGTTCTCCACCAGGGCCTTGTACTTCACAAATTCCGCACAAGCCTGATCCTTGCGCTTCAACACATACACGTGCATCCATCTTGAATAATCATCAACAAGCAATATGAAATAGCGGTTACCGGCGCTTGTCAACGGTGTGATTGGCCCACAAATGTCGACATGAATCAGCTCGAGTGGCTCCTCCGCTCTGTACAGTGCCTTTGATGGAAATGCCCCACGTGTCTGCTTTCCTACCAAACAACCGTGGCACAGTTGGTCCGGATGTGAGATCGGCGGCACACCAGCCGCCATGTCCTTGTCAATGAGGAACTTCAGTGCCTTGAAGTTGACATGGCCAAGGCGCCCATGCCAGAGCCATGCTGGATCTTCCATCTTCGTGAGAAGGCACGCAGGACTCGCCCGTGTCAGCTCGATGTGGTACAGCCTGTTCGATGAACGCTGCACCTTCATGACCAACTGCCTCGTCGACTTCTCGATCACCTCGAGCTCGCCTTCATCCAGTACCACTCGATAGCCTATCTCTGTCAGCTGTCCAAGACTGATGAGGTTGCTACACAAACGAGGAATGTAATACACATCTCGGAGAGCCCACTGATCCCCATTCTTGCAATCAAACAAAATTGATCCTTTTCCCATAATCTGTACAATGGAGCCATCACCAAACCTGACATTGCCGGTGATCGCCTCATCTAGCTCCTGGAAATTCTCCATGTTACCTGACATATGATTGCTAGCGCCGTTGTCAAGGTACCATGTGTTCCTGGTACTTTTGCCCTTTCCTGCCAGGTACAGCTCGGGGAGGATCTTCTCTTCTGTAAGGAACACAACCTCCTGCTGCTCCCCTTGCATCTGCTCGAGTGGTGTCAGCTCCTCCGACACCGCGAGTAGGAGTGCTTGTTCCACATCATCGGTGCGGGCGTGATGCGCCTCTTCTCCCTTCTTCGCCTGCTTGCACTGGTTGGCGTAGTGGCCATAATCTCGACAGTTGAAACACTGTATGTGACTCTTGTCACGAGCAGCGCCACCAGTCGCCTCCTTGCCCGCTGAGTTTCCGTGCCCACCGCGCCCGCTGCGCCCACGGCCTGTGCCGCGGCCGCGCCCTCGGCCACGTGCACCCACGTCCGGCGATCTCCCCTTGCCGGATCCTTCACCAGGCGCTTTCTTCTGGCGCACCTCCCACTCCGCCTGAGTGAGGAGAAGCTGCCCGTCTGCAGTCGCACCACTCATGGGACCACTTGTTCGCTCCTCGAACGCCTTGAGTCGACTCACCGCCTCCTCGAATGCCAGGGTGGAGAGGTCGTAGAACTGCTCGATGCCGGCGATGACGGTGATGAAGCGGTGAGGCACTGTGTCGAATAACTTCTTCACGAGGGCAGCATCGTTGAGAGTGCTACCCAGGTTACTGTACCTGACCGACATGGCCGACAGTCTCCCGGCGTACTGATCCACCGACTCGTCCTCCTTCATGCGCATCCTGTCGAAGTCACTCTTCAACGTCTGTAGCCGCGCATCCCTCACACGATCAGTACCGACGAACCTCGTCTTGATGCAGTCCCAAATCTCCCTCGCCGTGTTCTTGTTAGCCACCTGCATGAGAAGATCCTCTGGCAAACACTGGATCAGATGAGATTTCGCCTTCCTGTCCTTCCTGACATCAACAGCCACACCGGCCGTCGGCTCCATCACCTCCCAGACCTCCTGGTCCTCCATCATTGCCTTGACTCGAATCTTCCAGCTGGTGTAGTTCGTCGCGGTGAGCTGCGATTAAACATACCGTTCGCCGCCGCCGCCGCCGCGAGAACCTTCTCCCCCGGTGACGATTGACATGGAGTCAAACCGGGGATATTTGGGCATGCACTGAACCGGCTCTGATCACCAAATGTTGGGGAACAATGATCACAGTGACACACCCAAAACAATCACACACAAACACACGCGATTTTGGAACTGGTTTTTTATTCAGAGGTCAGAGCTATTTTCCTCTGAATATGGTTTATGAACTGGTACAGACGATGTGTTTTCTTGCACTAAAAAAAAACTGGACTAAGCACTACTTATCTCGTAGTGTTTTCAGGAAAACAAATGCTAACACTTAGCTAAGATCCTAATAAACCGGAGCTACATGCAACCGCATGAATTATTCGCTAACTAAACTTCGTGCTTCCGTGATGCCAGGCACCATCTCCACCAGAGCCATTTCCGGTGCCTGAAGAAACGCTCCCCTGAAGACTCGCTGCATCCAACGCTTCTGTTGTTCCAGCATGCGCATGCACATGCAGGATTAAGTCCAACAAAAATCATGCAGTATATGAGCTTTTCCAGAGTGAGAGTGGACTGAGACATTACCTGATTCCAGGACACGAATCTGATTCTTCCTTAGGCGGATAGTGACGCACATTTGGAAATACTTCGTATTCTCATCTCCCAGGACACACTCTCGAACTTTGCCACGCTGCCTCCAGTAGGTGGCGAGAGTGGAGGTGTGGCGGCTCAGCGAGGCCTTAATCAAAGAGCGCAAACTCAATTCAAGGTGAGAAAGGTTTCTCAATTCTTCGATGCGGTCAAGAAAGTTTATCACTATCTCACAATTTTTGACAATCACATTTGGTTTTTGTTTGTTCTTCTCCCACTTTTTTATAGCTTGCCTTACTTTTTTCAACTTCTTACACAGCAAAGAGGCTGAACTATCCCCCAGTGACTGAGAGCCATTGATCAGTTACCAGATCTGCGAAATCTGGGGAAAGAAGGTGGTGATTGTTGAGTCTGAAGGAATTAGACCGTGGAACCGAGGTGGTGGCTTGCAGGGTAATGGGGACATGATCCGATGTAGAGCGTGTGTTAGAGTAGAGAGTCGTGTCAGGGAAGGAGTGACTCCAGTCCAAATTGACCAGAGCACGATCAAGACGACAAAGAGTGGGAGAGGATTGATTATTGGACCA
Source organism: Digitaria exilis (assembly GCA_015342445.1). Classification (NCBI taxonomy): domain Eukaryota; kingdom Viridiplantae; phylum Streptophyta; class Magnoliopsida; order Poales; family Poaceae; genus Digitaria; species Digitaria exilis. The sequence continues at coordinate 987,052 of JACEFO010001666.1, forward strand.
GGTGTAAAGCCGATCAAGGAGGGGAATATCTTGCAGATTGAGAGAGTTAATAAAATCATTGAACCAATGTCATACCCGGGTTTAGAAAGAAAACCTAGTACATCTCATATGTGTGCCAGGATTAAATTTCACACATATGATAGACCGTGAGTGAATAGCAGAAACAGTACTCAAACGAATATTTAATAAATAAAGTATTTATTACACTCACGAATATGGCACAAAGGCCAAATTAAACTGGTTCACACGATAACTAAAGACGATAACTCCAAAAGCACTCCACAGGCATCTGACTGGTGGAACACACGCCTAGAACTCATCAAGATCACTGAGGTACTCCGCTCCATTATTACCTTCTGATCCAATATAAGCAAGGATGAGTACGCTTATGGTTGGTACTCAGCAAGTGGGGGAAAATGCAAGCTATCAAGGAAAGGCTTGGTTTGCAGCGGTCAACATTTTATTTGATCAAGTTTTATTAACAAGCAACTATTTACTAGGATGTAAGTATATACCAACCCACATATTAGCATAAAGTAAACCATGAACATAACCAATAACATATGCATGCAATGATTTGATTTCATGTTTCGATAGATTAATCACGTGAGGGTCCAGGCCATTTATGACCGCGAACACAGCTGTTATAACAGTTTTACACTCTGTAGAGGTTGTACACTTTCACCACAATTCGCGTAAAAGCTCCGAAGAACTTTAAACCCAACCATGCTGTGCTGATCAGGCACGTACCACACTACCAAGGTGTGACTGCATAGGGACGCTACGAGGCCTTTACAAAGATTCCCTAGTCAGAAACAATCCGCTAAGGTTTCCGGATCGGAAGCAGGCATAACCCTCCCTAACGGGTATAGTGTCTTAGCCAAGCCCACTTCCCGAGAGAACTGGGCTATACACCGTCAACCGCCACCCCCATGCCCTTTCGGTAAGATCATTCCTAACCAAGGTTTCTAATTAATTAGCCAAGACCAGAGCCATATAGTATTGTGGTTGTACGGTTAATCCTGTGTGGTTCTCCATGTTCCGATTAACATGGTGATCTTGTATTAACATAACAAGATATAAATAATAAGGATATTTGTCAATGTTGGATAGAACCCATCATGAACCAAGGTTAAGCATCTAGCATAGCTACCCAACATAAAAGTAAACCCCGGTGTATCAAGGCTTAGGTGTAAAAGACTAGTCATCCTTACATAGGACCCATCAAATTAATGCATCGCGAACATAAATATAAACTTTGTTGTCATGCAATGTGTATGGGTTCAAAAGAGTATGCAGAGGGGGAAATCCACTTGCCTTCCTCAAAGTACTGCGGTGGCTCCTCCTCGTAGACTTGATCTTGATCTCCCTCGAACGGACCGTTCTCTACACGATTCGCACAAGCATTCAATTAATAAAAGCAAAACAATACACCAAACAACTTTTAAAGACGCAAAGACATATCTAGAACTATTCTTGATAAAGAGATGATCGCGTAAGCGCAAAGATCACTCAAAACGGATTTAAAACGGTTAAGATATGGCTAAAACAAGGTTTAAGGGCTTCTTTGAACTAAATCTAACTCTCCAGGGGCTTAAACAGAAGAAACCAAGGACCTAAAACGTAATTTTATATAAAAACAGAAGGACTTTTGTGAAAAACAACCAAACAGGATGGCGGGTTAGATTTTTAGAAAGATCAGGGGCTAAACTAGAAGAAACAGGACCTAAATCTAATTATTTTTGATCTGGCTTGGACCGCGGGTTGATTTCTCTAAAACCGAGGGGCTTTTCTACAAAACTGGCTGGCTGACCGACGCGGCTCGGTTTGACTCGAGTCGGGCTCGATCTGGACCGTTAGATCTCGATCGAACGGCTGGAATCGAAAGGGACGACTCCGACGACCTGCGCGACGGCGCGCGGCGGCGCATCACCGGAAACTCGCCGGAGTTGAGCGAAACTAGGGCTAGAGAGCTCGGTTTTCTACGATTCTAGGCTTGGGAGAAAGCTGGGACAACGGGGAACCTATTTTGGGGGTTCTAAACGAGGATTACGCAGCGGAGGGAGCTCGCGACGACGAACGGCGGCGCGGTTGCGACGGCGAGCTCGCGCAAGCACAAGAGAGCGAGAGAGAGGGATAACGGGCTCGGCGACTTCGTTACCTCCACGCGAACCTTGGCGACGACTTGGAAGCGGCGAAAGCGAACTCGAGAGCTCGGATTGCGGCGATGGCTAGACGCTAGGGTTTGCGGCGACTACGGCGGCTAAGGCGATGCGGAAGCGATGGCTTTGGTTCGGGGATTCAAGGGAGCTTGGGCGGCAGCTTATAAAGGCCGGAATCGCGCCTTGCGCAAGGGGGAAGCCGAGTTCGAGACGGGCGCGGCCGGGACTCGAACTCGAGTCCGGCTCTGGCACGGCGCGAGGAAGAAGAGAGTGCCGACAGGTGGGACCCACACGTCAGCGGGACAAAGAGAGAGGGAGAGGGGAGAGCAGGCCGGCCCGCTGGCGCGCTCACGAGATGGGCCGGAAGCTGGCTGGGCCAAGAGAAAGGACTGGGCCGGAAAAAGAGAAAAGATGGGTTGGGCCGGAAAAAGAGAGGGAGAAGAGAGAAGGTTTGAAAATTAAGTTTAAACTTTTGCAAACCTTTTTAAAATTCAAACAAACACTAAAAAATATGTGCAACAGCATGTATGCAACAATAACTTCATTTGATTCTAATTTAAATGTTATTTAAATATTTAAGAACCAAAATTTAATTTGCAATTTGATAATTCCTAAAAAAACAACAAAGACTAAGAAAATTGTTGTCTACATTGATTTTTATTTGATGAGCAAAAATTAGGGTGTTATAACCAATCGGCTTCTATTAGATCAAAATTTGCATTAGATTTGTCATCAGGGCTGCGCATGAGATTAAAGTCTCCAATAATGGCCCAAGGGCCATAAATTGAGTCTGCAAGGTTTTTGAGGGAGGACAAGAAGAGGGGTTTAGAAGCATGATCACAGGGGCAATAAACATTGGTTACATGGAAGGAGACATTCATGGCAAGGTGAGAGAAAAGAGAGGTACATGAGAAGGAATCCTCAGAGTAGGAAATCAGCTCAACCGAGTTGTTGCACCAAGCTGTTAAAACCCCACCCGAGGCACCTAAGGAGGGTTTGAATTTAAAATCTGAAAGGGACTGGGGAAGGAAGGAGATAGCTTTGAAGTGAGGGACATCCTGCAGTTTAGTTTCCTGCAGAACAGCAATGTCCACATTGCAGCCGGCGAGGGCTCGCTTAACATCACGGCATTTAGCTTTTTGACCAAGACCACGGACATTCCACGAAGCAATTTTAAATAAGCGGCAGTTAGCAGCCATTAAAACCAAGCAAGCATCCATCCAAGGCAAGACTAACAGAGATTGAAACTAGAAAAGGCAACGAGTAGCGACGACGGCGCAAGAGAAAGGCAAAATAAGCTAAACTTGCACGCAGGCAAGATAGAAAGGGAAACGACTCAGAACTACACGCAAACTCTTGAGGCTTCATTCTTCGATCACCGTGGCCGTCGGGGTGGCGAGCTCCTTATTGAGATCAGCTAGGTTAACATCACACGCAGCGGCCAGGTCAGCAGCATCCGCCATGGACATAGGCGTAGTGCAGTCTTTGGCCAAGTCCACCAGCTCATCAGGAAGGGGCCAAGAGGCTTGCCATATTTGTCACGCAGGACCTTGGCAGGGATAGCTTGAGCTGCTGCCTTCTTCCCGACACCCTCCAGCTTGTGCCGCTTAAGGTTGGTAGCCCTGTCCAGCATAGAAACAAACTCTGATGGTTCATTGGCAGCCAGACGAGTGCTCCGACGCTTCTGAGCCACGGGGTCCATCGAAGCACAAGTCGCCATAGTCGCCGGAGGAGATGCTTGTATCATCATGTGTGTGTTGGAGGAGACCATCGCCACCGGGCGGGGCAGCGTGACCAAGTGCTCAATCACGCTAGCAGCAGGCCGCCCAGTGTTGTCAGCTCCAAGGTAGGCAGGAAGATCTATAGAAGAAGCCTCTGGGCGGGGCAGCACGACCGTCTGATTGATCGCGCTAGCAGCAGACTGCCCAGAACCATCATCCCTGAAAGCAGGGAGGTCAGCAGCAAGATCCTCTGGGCAGGGCAGCGTGATCAAAGGTTCGACCACACTAGCAGCAGACCGCCCAAAGCTATCCGACAAGATCAGTGAAGGAACATCAGCAGTAAGTCCCTCTAGGCGGGGCAGGGTGACCAAAGGCTCGATCTCCCTAGCAGCAGACCGCCCAGAGACTCCAGACACGCACCGTGTAGGAGGATCCACAATAAGGTCCAGAGCGTCCCCCATGGAGATCTCATGAGTCGAGTCCTGAGGAGAACCCTCTGCAGCTAGAGCAACAGAGAAAGCCGGGAGCTTATTGGGCCCAAAGGAGAAGCGTTCATCCATCACGCCAACCGAGCAGGTGGCCAAGTCCACCACTTGAAGACCCCTAGAGCCAGAGAATTACCAAGGCTGGAGGGGCAGCTTGAAGAAAGCTTCCTCCCCAGACTGTCCCTTGACAGAGATTTCAACGAAGCCATCACCAACATTATTCACTACGCTGGAAGGGCGCGAGGTGATCGGGGTGCCTCTAGCAGTGGGTGGGACATAATGCCCTGCAAAAGGCCCACATGGTACAGGGAGCAGCATCCCACAGCCAGGCATGGAGGCATCACTTGCACCCTCAGCAGCCATTCCAGTACTGCCATCAGAGTTAACCACCACAGGGTGCTGCATTGTCCCAGCAGAACTAGCCTTGTGCCCAGCTGAGCCACTACTTCCTCCAGCATTGCCCGGATCGCTAGGGGGACCGGATGATGGTGGTTGTGGAAGCGGTTTGTCATCATCTATGTCCATACCATAATCTTCGCCAGAATCATCATCATCATCCGGCCCAGGGTTGTCTCCCGCAACAGGGGGGATAGGATCAGTGTTTAGGATCTTGACAGGGCTAATGGCATCGAGGCCACCATAATTTTTAATACGGAGCTCATTAGGGATGTCTAAAAGATCTTCAGCTTTTACAGACACAAACACATTGGAATAATCATATCCGGTAACGCAAATGGGATCGACGAGATGGATGTTAGCAAAAGGAACAGTGGAAATAGCGATGTGCTCTCTAAACCAATGCTCAAGGGGGTAGTCATCAAAAGACAGGTAGGCCATGGCTTCGTGCTCAAAACGAAAGCGATGATCAGTGTCTTCAGGTTTATCTAGGCTAACGAAGGTGCGGAAGCGGCCATGGATCGGAGCCCTAGCGACAGCAGCATCACGGTGGAATTTATCATCAAAGCAAACTAGTTTAGCTCCACGAGGCGCAGTAATCAAAGTGATTCTAGGATTGAAGCACGCTTACGGAAGAGAGAGCGAATCACCTTAGCCGGGTCGGCACCTGGAGGGTACGTGTAGGCGAACGCGATGTGGTCCACACGGCCCATATCCACTGGTGGCATGAAGACGTCGATGAAGTCGGGGTTGACTGGGCGGAGATCCTCCACATCAGGGGGAACGTAAGGTTCCACCACAGGCACCGTCGGGTCAGCTTGCAGGCCTTCAGCTGCCATGGAAGCCGACGGCATCCCAGAGGCGCCAGGCATCACAGAGGGCGCAACGGAGCGCCGGATGGTGGCAGGCGAGAAGCCAGCACGCTCGCCAATGATCTCCATGAAGGAGTGAGCAGACGACTCCTGGTGAGGCTGCGGGAGCACCGGCGAGGCACTCGCACCACCCACGCCGATGGTAGCGGAAGCAGCAGCAACATCAGAGACCGTAGCAGGCGCGCCAGCCGGAGGGGCCGGAGAGCTGACGCCGGAGGGAAGCTCCATGTTGCTGGAAAGAGGGACGTAACCGCCAGAAGAGTGAGGCAGGTGCGTAGAGGAAGAAGAGGCCGACGTGAAGGGCGGCAAGGAAGACTTACAGTAGCGCTTGAAGTGGCCGGATCGCAAGCACCGAAGGCACCGTATAGGGTCGCGGCACCTGGCGAGCTTGTGGTCACGGGAGAAACAGCGGTAGCACCTACCCGAGAGGTCAAAGGGAGGAGGAAGGGTTTTGCATGGCTGGGCTGGGGGTTTTTGGGGGGGAGGCAGCAACGGCAGCAAAAGAGGGTTTAAGAGGAGGAGGAGAAGAAGGGGTTTGTTGGCAGCGGGCGGAGGAGGAGGTCGGCGCTACAGGAGTAAAAGCGGAAGATGGCATGACCTGGGGAAGAGGGACGGACGGGAGGCGGAAAAAAGGTGGAGGGAAGGGAGGTAGAGGGAGGATGCCGGGGTGGGAGTCTAGGGAAATGCAGAAGGGAAAGCGGCGGCGGGGCAAGCGAGGAGGAGGAGTAAACACAGAGGATGAGGGGTTGGAAGCCGAATCGTCCGGGGATGAGAGGGGGGCGACAGGGTCAGGAAGAAACGAGGGGTCTGTCGCCTCGGAGATAGGCACAGGAATAGCAGGAGAGGTAATGCCTGTTTCTTTGGGAAACGAAACAAGCGGTGTGCGTTTCCCGAGGGCCAAGGACGCGGCGGCGGCCAGAGCAAGGTCCATGGACGCATGGAAGCGGAGAAGAAGGCCACCATGAGCAATGCCCTGAAGACGTAGAACGATATTCGTAACGTTGGGAGAAGAAAAGGAGGTGCAGAAAACACCCGGCGAGGAGGTAGAAGAGACCGAGAGCATGTCTTTTGGGTTGCCCATCCAGAAGTTGACATAGCTCGCAACAATGGAGGGGAGGGGAGGTGAAGGGTCAGCAGTGATCCACACCGAGAGCGGGGAGGCAGGAGGCTGAGGCAACGGCGGCGCGACGGAGATGAAGAAGTTTGCAAGAATGAAATCCCGTAAGAGAGCTCCGGGGTGAGGCGGCAAGTGGGAGGGCTGGAAGCGTGGGAAGTCTGCAACTCCGGCAGAAGCCAGAAAACCTACCACCGTCAGGGGAGAAGGAGGGAGCGAAGGATGCAGGAGAGAGTCGTTGAACCCACGCCAGCGAGCCGGCGAGCACATCTCCATGGCGTTTACTCACAGCAGTTCATGTGGTTCCATATCAACCCGGACGTCGTCGGTTCTTTCTCAGTTAACATTGATTGAAGAAAAAAAAGACCATCGAGCAATGAATTTTACATCAGTACGCAGCGCGTATCCTCTTGCACTCTTGCTGCTGCATGCCACCGTCTTCGACTTGTAGCCCGGCGCACGGCCTCTTCAGCGTGCCGATCTCCGTCCCCTGAACGCCTCCCTCCATCGCCATCGTTCTTTTCAGCCTGAGCATCTCCCTGAACGTGCTCTCGTCGCCATGACGAACCTCAAACTCGTTCCATTGCCTCCAGAACTCAGGCTGAGCGCCGGGGTCACTAAACCCCGACGCGTACACGTACAGCGCCCGGGCACGGTGGACCTCCCTGAGTCCAATCTCCAGGTCAGCGTGTTAAACAGAATTAGTTTCTCCCCATGTAATCAGGTGAAACTTATCTGATATGGCCGGCGTTAGTTGCTATCACAAGATAGAGTTTGTTGTGTAAATCTAGAGTAGTTAGCTGGCCATATCGGATATGGATCCCATGTTCTTGTAAGCCACGCAGAGAGCTTTTCTCTGTCTATATTAACAAAGTTGCGGCCCCCAAAAGGGGTTCAATGCTTCCAATTAGGTTGTTTCACTTGGTAATCAGAGCCTAACCTCCAACCACAATCCATCTACCCTTTCCCATCCCTTCCCATGTCGACCTCATCCTCAATGCCGGCACCACCGGCTTCCTTCGCCCAACCAATTGCTGAGAAGCTCACCAAGTTGAACTATGCCCTTTGGCAAGTTCAGATCTTGCCGGCTGTGCTCCACGCACAGCTCGAAGGGTTCCTTGATGGAACCATCATTCTCCCGCCCAAGACTATCCCGGAGAAGGGCGCTGACGGCACGGACGTCCTCAAGCCCAACCCGGAGTTTGCAAGATGGCTTGCTCTTGATCAACAGGTGCTTGCCTACTTGGTTTCCTCCCTCAGCCACGAAGTACTCTCCCAAGTGGCGATGTACAACTCGGCGTCGGAGCTGTGGCGTGCCCTGGAGAAGATCCATTCCTCCCAGTCGCGCGCTCGGGTGGTGAACACGCGCATTGCGCTAGCCACGACACAGAAAGGTACCATGTCTGTTACTGAGTACACTTCCAAGATGAAATCCCTTGCAGATGATCTGGCATGTGCTGGGAAACCCATTGATGAAGAAGAGCTAGTCCGGTATATTCTTACCGGATTGGATGAGGACTACAATCCCGTCCTCACTGCTGTCCTCGCCTAGCCAGAGGAGACCTCCTTCACCGATCTCCTGTCCCAGCTCCTCAGCTTTGAGCAGCGCCTGACCATGTTCCGTGGGGGGTCTCAATCCTCCGCGAACATGGCCAACTACGGTCGCGGTGGTGGACGCGGCAACAGTCGCGGTCGCCCACCTCAGCGCGGCCGTGGTGGAGGAAGCGGTGGCCGGAACCCAGGGGGCTACAACAACAACTCCCCTCGGTTCAACTCCAACAACAACAACAACAGTGGGGGCTCCTCCAAACGCCCACGCTGTCAAGTGTGCTTTAAGGTCGGGCACACTGCTATCGAGTGTTGGCACCGCCTTGACGAGAACTATGTTCCTGATCAGAAGAACGCCAACGCTGCACACATCGCCTACAACGTCGACAACACATGGTACACCGACGCTGGCGCCACCGACAACATCACCAGTGAACTAAACAAGCTGGCCATGCGTGAGAAGTACCACGGTGGCGATCAGATCCATACTGCTAGTGGATCAGGTATGAGTATTTGTCATGTTGGTCATAGCACTTTGCATGCCTCTGATCGAACTATATTCCTCAATAATGTCCTTCATGTTCCTAACGCCAAAAAGAATCTTGTATCTGTGCATCGTTTCACCACTGACAACAATGTTTACCTTGAATTTCATCCTCACTTTTTCCTTGTCAAGGATCAGGTCTCGAAGAAAACAATCCTTAGAGGTCGTTGCACTGGTGGTCTCTATCCGTTCCCTTCCTCCTCAAGTCAATCCAGGAAGATCGTATGCAGTGCCACCAAAGCCTCTGTTGACACATGGCATTGCCGTCTCGGTCACCCTGTCGTCCCTATTGTTTGTCAGGTCATTAGTCAAAATAAATTGCCATGTTTGTCTAGTTCAGTCAGTCATTAGTCAGTGTGTGATGCTTGCCAACAAGCAAAAAGTCGTCAACTTCCTTATTCTAGGTCGTCAAATAAATCTTTTGTCCCATTAGAACTTGTGTTCTCAGATGTGTGGGGATCTGCTCCTGATTCAGTGGACAGAAAGAATCATTATGTTAGTTTTATTGATGATTTCAGTAAATTCACCAGGATTTATTTGCTTAAACACAAATCTGAAGTCTTTCAGAAATTTCAAGAATTCCAAAATCTTGTTGAACGATCTTTTGGGCGGAAAATTGTTTCTATGCAAACCGATTGGGGAGGTGAATATGAGAAACTAAATCAGTTCTTTACAAAAATTGGCATCTCACATCGTGTTTCTTGTCCTCATGCCCATCAACAAAATGGGTCAGCTGAGCATAAACACCGACACATTGTTGAGGTAGGACTTGCCTTACTTGCGCATGCGTCAATGCCCCTCAAGTTTTGGGACGAAGCCTTTGTTACTGCTGTCTATCTTATAAATCGCACTCTTAGTAGACTCCTTAACTTTTCTACACCATTGGAACGGTTATATGGTTAGAAACCGGATTATTCCTCACTTAGAGTCTTTGGTTCTGCATGTTGGCCAAATATTCGCCCCTATAATTCTCGCAAGCTACAATTCCGATCAAAACAGTGTGCATTCCTTGGTTATAGCAACCTTCATAAAGGATACAAGTGCCTTGATATTTCTTCTGGCCATGTCTACATATCACGGGATGTCATCTTTGATGAACATATCTTTCCCTTCTCCAAGCTACATCCCAATACAGACGCCCTTCTTCGCTCTCAAATTCTTCTTCTTCCTGAAAATCTTGCTCCATCCGTTCCCTCTGGATCACAGGCACAAGGTTTTGACCAGCTGACTAATACTCCATGTGATCCTGCTTCTGATGATGCAATTTGCAGGGAGAATAGTTCACATTTCATGCAGGAAATACCGGCTGCCGGATATCAGGGCGCAGGCGCGGAACCCAGCGCAGATTTGCCTCCCACCGTACCGGTAGCATCAGCATCGGATCTGCCGCCAGATTCTCCGCCGGCTGCGCCTGACTCGTCTGCTGCACGTGTGGATGCCGGCCTGTCCACTCCTGACACGTCGCCCATACGTGCTCCCACTCCCGCACCGGTGGGCGCACCGGAAGATTTGTCTGCGCCGTCATCCGGATCTTCTGCGGTGGCTGCGTCTCCGGCTTCCCCTGTGCCTGACTCGTCCACTCGACGTGTCACGCGGCTTCAGCATGGGATACGCAAACCCAAGTCATATACAGATGGTACAATCAGGTACGGATGCTTGACTGAGCTCGGCGAACCTACCACTGTTGCAGAAGCTCTTCAGACCCCAGAATGGAAACAGGCTATGGATGATGAGTACAATGCTCTTATGCGAAACAACACTTGGCATTTGGTTCTCTTTGAGAAAGGGCAAGGTAAAAATCTAATTGATTGTAAATGGGTTTATAAAATCAAGCGGAAAGCAAATGGTGACATTGACAGGTATAAAGCACGCCTAGTTGCAAAAGGTTTTCGACAGAGATATGGGATTGATTATGCAAATACTTTCAGTCCTGTTGTTTGTCCGTTGCAGTCTCACAGGGATGGTGTCTTCGGCAGTTGGATGTGCAGAATGCGTTTCTTCATGGTGTTCTGGAGGAAGAAGTGTATATGAAACAACCTCCTGGGTATGAAAATTCAGCTCATCCATCTCTTGTCTGTAAATTGGATAAAGCTTTATACGGTTTAAAGCAGGCTCCTCGGGCTTGGTATGCTCGGCTTAGTTCTAAACTCCAACAACTTGGCTTTCACTCATCTAAAGCTGACACCTCACTGTTTCACTATTGTAAGAATGGCGTCACCATCTATATGTTAGTTATGTTGATGATATTATAGTAGCCAGCTCTTCGTCACAGGCAGTAGAAGCTTTGTTACTTGATTTGCGTGCTGATTTTGCGCTGAAAGACCTGGGTGAACTCAATTATTTTCTTGGGATTGAGGTTCAAAAGTCTTCCAATGGTATTGTTCTCTGTCAGCACAAGTATGCCATTGATATTGTCAAGCGTGCCAACATGTTTCATTGCAAGCCGGTTGATACACCTCTCTCTACATCTGATAAGTTGTCTAGTGAGGTGGGAGAGAAGTTAGGTCCTCAAGACTCGACAACTTTCAGGAGCCTTGTAGGGGCTTTACAGTATCTCACATTGACTCGACCAGACCTGTCATTTCCTGTGAACAAGGTTTGCCAGTTTCTTCATGCACCAACTACTGAACATTGGAAGGCTGTTAAACGTATTTTACGTTATGTCAGAGGTACTCTTAACTATGGTTTGACGATTTCTAAATCTTCTTCCATGAGTATTAGTACCTTTTCTGATGCAGACTGGACTGGCTCCATTGATGATCGCCGATCTACAAGTGGCTTCTGTGTTTTCCTAGGTCCTAATTTAATCTCATGGAGTGCTCGAAAGCAAGGTACTGTCTCACGGTCTAGCACTGAGGCCGAATACAAAGCAATGGCTAATGCCATAGCTGAAGTCATCTAGATACAAACGTTATTAAAAGAATTACGGCTAGCAAGCTCACCTTCAGCAACGTTGTGGTGTGATAATCTGGGAGCTACTTATCTGTCTGCAAATCCAGTGTTCCATGCGAGAACTAAACATATTGAAGTGGAGTTACATTTTGTTCGAGAACGGGTAGCACAAAAGCTATTGCATATCCAGTTTATTTCTACACATGATCAATTGGCTGATGGGTTTACAAAAGCGTTGTCACTGACCAAGCTGAAGAAATTCTGTCGCAATCTAAATCTATGTAAGCTTTGATTGAGGGGGAGTGTTAAACAGAATTAGTTTCTCCCCATGTAATCAGGTGAAACTTATCTGATATGGCCGGCGTTAGTTGCTATCACAAGATAGAGTTTGTTGTGTAAATCTAGAGTAGTTAGCTGGCCATATCGGATATGGATCCCATCTTCTTGTAAGCCACGCAGAGAGCTTTTCTCTGTCTATATTAACAAAGGTGCAGCCTCCAAAAGGGTTCAACGCTTCCAATTAGGTTGTTTCACACAGTGAACCTGACGCACATCGCCCTCGCGTCCTCGTCGGGAAGGCCACCTTTTACTGATCGCACGATGGTACACCTCCCTCGCCTTGAGAGCACCAAACAGAGCGGTGGCCCGCGCGACGTAGACCTCGTAGACGCTGAGCCTGTCGCAGCTAGGCACGGCGTTCGCAGCGTCCTCGTAGACCTTCATGGCGCGCGTGGCGAGGCCGTGGTCCTCCTCGAACTTGGCGTACCGGAGGAACATGGCCTTCTTCGCCGCCGCCGGAGCTTGCCGGACAGCGTCCTCGAACACGTCCCTCACCCTCCCCGGCTTGCTCGTCCCGTACCTCTCGACGAACGCGGGTACGCCGCCCATATGGGTTCCGCGTGCGGGTGCTTGAAGGACGTGACGCCTCTCTGGTAGACACGGAACGCGTCCTCGAACCAGTTGTGCTCTCGCAGGAGCTTGGCGTGGTTGAGCACAAGCAGAGGCGTCGCGAGCCCAGATAGCCTCGGCGTAGGTCGTTGCTTGCCTCATGGGATTTCCGTGGAAAATCTTCACCCTCTCGTGCCACGCCTGGACGTCGTGTGGGTTCTGCCTCAGCTGCTCCGGCCGGCGTTCGAGCAGCCGCTCAGCCTCGCCATGTTCATGTCCGCGTCGTCTTTGTTGTCAGCCAGCCAGCACCCCTGGAGGACAGCGTCAGAGCTCTCCTCCTGGGCGCCTTTGTCGAGCTCCGCAGCAACCAAGGCGTGCTTGAAGTTTAATTAAGTAGGACTCGAAGACGAGTCGGAAGTCCTTGACCGTGGTCGCCGTGGTGATGCCTTCCTCGAACACGTCCCTCGCCTTGTCATGGATTCCCTTCCGCGCGTAGTGACCCGCCAGAGTCGTCCACAGGACGCCAGCCTCTTCCGGGAACTTACGAACTGCGCCGCAGAGGATAGCTTCCACGGGCATCCCGACGACATCCTCCGGGTGTTTGGCGATCAGGTCACAGAGGTCGAGCAAGAGTTGTCGCTTGGTGGTGCCCTTGGCCGAGCAGAATCCTTCGTCATCGATGGCCGCGGCGAGCTGTTCGGCCGCCTCACGGAACCTACCAGCCGAGACAAGAAAATCCACGAACTCCTCGGCGTGCGCGCGGTCGTCAAACTGGAGGTAGTAGCGGCGGAAGACGCGGGTGGATGTCTCGGCGGGGCAGCCGGGGAGGTTGGCAAGGCGGAGCGCGAGCGGCCACACCACGCGGCGGTGCTGCGTGACCGGGAGGGCGCGGAGCGCGCGGTCGAGGGCGCGGCGGGCGCGTGTGAGGAGGCGCTGGTCGATGAGCGCCGTGGCGTACATGTGCCAGACGCGGGGCATCCGTAACATGTTGCCCGTGGCGAGGGCGCGCTCGAAGGCGGCGTTGAGGGCGGCGTGCGCCGGGTCGGTGATGGGGAAAGGGGAAGCGGCGGCGGCGAGGTCGGTGAGGTAGGCGTGCCACAGCTTGTAGGAGCCCGGGAGCGAATGCAGCGCGCGCTCGTAGATGGACGTGCGCTTCTTTAGCGGCGACGCGGCGTGTGCTGACAGGTAGCGCAGCCAGGAGCCCAGCTTGAATGGCTTTCGCAGAACGTCTTCCTCGTAAGGGCACCACTAGTGTGGTAAAACAGGGGGTCGTAAGAGCACTAGGGTCGACCTCATACGTTATGCCATCGGTCTCAAGCATGGCCTTAAGCAGGAAAAGGCAAGCACCGGCCTTTTAGCTTAGGACCCGGTCTCATGCGTTAAAAAATGAGAGAAAACTCCAGCTCCAGGGGTCCCGCGTAGGGGAAGGAAGGGATATGCGCTGCCACAGCCACACACGGGAGGGTTGAGGCCTTCTTTTTATTCAGATCGAGCCCACCTCTAAGATCGTTCTCAGTTTTATACACAACAGCGTCGCCCTTATATCAACGTGGGGCCCAGGTTTAAGACCGGATTGGCCTGATACACTAGCGATGCCCTAAGGCACGTCATCCGTGGAGATTTCCATGGAGGATGGCATCGGGGGCTCGACACGACAGGGCAAGCGCCAGGCGGTTGTGACGGGCTACACCTATACGGCTGGTGGCCTCCTTTTTATTCCCCGGTTGGACAGGTAAGTATACGATTCTGAATCGGTCGGACTCGGACGTCTCTGTCCTCTCCCTCCATCTCCGAGTTGAATACAAAATGCCCCGCCCAGCTCAACATGGTCCAACTGCGCTCAGCCCATGTGGAGCTCCATCTGGGCCGAGTAATCAGTTTCTTTTTAGATGTTTATTACACTCAGACAAATCCGAATGCTTGATTCGTCACCTGTGGTACTCCCTTCGTCTCAAGAAAATCGTTTTTAAAATGACTCAAACATTTTTTAACAAAATTTATATAAAATAATACTTATATTTATGGTACAAATAAATATTATTGGACTGACAAGGAAATATATTTTCGTATTAAATCCATTTAAAGACATTTATGTTCTTAATTTCCTAGGTCTTCTGTAGGCATGTTGACAAGTTAGTTAGCCCGTTCAGCTCATAGTAGACATTGCTACTACTGGTTGCTATCGTTTTGTAATAGATCCTAAGTGACGCACGGGTGCGAGCCTCAGCCTCGCGCTGTAACGACTTATTAATTTTCCTCTTAATACAATGATGTACAGCTCTCCTGCGTATTCGAGAAAAAAAATATAATTTCGATGTACCTTGAAATTATTTGACTACTCGGTAAGCAGAGTGCGTCTGGGCTTGTTTGTCAGGATTTAGCAGTGTCGTGTCTAAAAAAAAAAATATTGAGCAATAGCAACACAATGCTCCCACTCAAATGCACGTGTCTAGAAGACAACAAACACGTTTTGGTTCAAACGAATACTCTGCGAACCCCATGTTCAGATGAAAAACATAGGCGCCACTCAGCAAACCATACCCGGTTAACGCTTTGTTTGCTTGGTGATCCAAGATTTAAGGTTTTTTTTTTATTATGTATTCATCAATGAAAAATGGTTCCCCTCACTAAAAAAATCAGAGAAATACTACTTACTAACTGAGGAAGATGATCCCATAGCACATGTAAGAGCAAGAATTATATCCCTAGGCTCATGTTCTTGTGTGTTTGTGCTTGGCCAAGGTTTAATAATAGAGATTATATTTTTTTATGGGAAAATTGGTTATTTTCCACTTGTCACTTATGATTATATGAGGAAGTAAAAATCATCTTTGTGTAGCTCCAGTTGTCAAACCCATAACTTCAATCACAAGAGATGTGATTGGAGAGTACATGGTTCACAAAATGTTGCATGTCATTCGAGCCCAATGGCTGCGTGAAGATGCATGTGGACAAACCAATTGACATACAACAATGCAATGCACCTTCTCATTTACCCGTGAATGATCTGTTTTTTTTTTTTGTGAGGCTGCTAAGCAAGAAGGATTTTGACATTCGCCTAACTTGTCGGCCGCATAATTTTCCAGATTCCAACATTATGGACTTGGGGTCTTTCTCGAGCTAGTCAACCTATTCAATACAAGAAGAATGTAAAAATAGTGCTAGCACTAGTTCCAGCATTGCAAGAGGAAATTGATCATTTGTTCACTTGTTTCGTTGTTTGTTGAACTACAAATTTACTCAATGTTTGATTTCTTCAACACATGAAGGCATTCGAAGAGTTTTATCCATACAAAGCGAACATAAACTTTTTAACACTACAGACTGATTTTTCTCACCTCCATACTTATCCTCCCTAACTGTACCTCTTCAGTTTGAATTTGATGCCGACGCTGGATCTGCCCTGCCTCTTCTAGCGGCATAGCGGCAAACAAGGGAAGTTTGACTCTTCGGAGCTGACATAGGAATGGAGCCCTTTTTTTTTTTTTATGATAGTTGACGTTGTTGGTAAGATATTTGACCATCGGTCCCAAGAGGATCACCAGTTCTTATGCAAAGCCGCAAAGGTCCCCTTTAACTCACTTGCCGCCCAATCTTGTTGAAAAGATAGAACGAAGGAAAGAAAACCGTATTGACCAACATCATCATGATTAAAAAACAAAAATAAACGGTCTGCACTATGAAGTCAATCGACTAAACCCAAACCTTGTGATCTTTTATTTACCCGACACGAGTAGCCCTTGTTGCGTTCCAATGTAGGAGTAGTATACAAAGCTCACGGTTAATCCAGACAACTAAACAATTCTCCATTATGCAATCATCGTTAGAAGGTTTGTTTCATGTTTGCCGGAATCCAGTTGCGAGCTCTCGTGCTCTCACTTCCAGAACAGAGGATTTCTACTACACCGTCACCGGCGTGTCCAGCTCCGGGACCGAGCCCCACACCACCCTCTCCAAACTGGCGCAGGTTTCAACGCGCAGCGCAGCCCGGCGCTGGGATTCCTCCACCGATCGGTGAGCCGCCGACGTACGGCGCACTCGAGCTCACCTGGCGCTGGCGGCCGGTCCGTAGCCCGAAGCCGTAGCGCTGCCGTTACCGCACCGTAGACGTGCCACCGCGCGTACGGCGGAGTACACGCCAGGCCGCCACACCGCACGCCGCGGCAGGCAGACGTACTACGCTACCCGGTCAGCCAACGCCAGCGGCCCAGCGCCCACCCATCACTCCATCATCAGGTCATCACCACGGACCAGAGCGGGCGAGCCACGCGATTTATGCCGCTGGATCCCGATCCATCCGTGCATCCCCACCACCCCCGGCCGTTAATCCTACCCACCGGTCTCGCTCGCGCGCCCCCACCGCGCACCGCCGCTTCATAAACCACACGGCGCCTCTCCCTCTCTCGCCGCTTCATAAACCACCAAACTCTCTGACCTTGCCTGGTGCCTGACCCGCGCTCCGGTCCGCGCGTGTACGTACGGGACAGGGTAGGTGAGGCGGCGAGAGAAGGCGCCGGATCGAGGAGGAGGAGACCGCCGGAATGGGCAACTGCCAGGCGGCGGAGGCGGCGACGGTGGTGGTGCAGCACCCGGGGGGCCGAGTGGAGCGCCTCTACTGGGCGACGAGCGCCGCCGAGGTGATGCGGTCCAACCCGGGCCACTACGTCGCGCTCGTCACGCACCGCCCCGGGAAGCCGGCGGAGGAGGAGCGGCGCGGCGCGGCGAGGGTGACGAGGGTGAAGCTGCTCAAGCCCAAGGACACGCTGCTGCTCGGCCAGGCGTACCGTCTCATCACCGTCGCTGAGGTCACCAAGGCGCTGCAGGCCAAGAAGGAGGAGAGGACACGGAGGGCACAGCAGCAGCCGGTGGTGCCGCTTCAGCCCAACAAGCACGCCGGGGGCAGGCTCGACTCCGGTGATGACTGCCGTGATCAGGTACTGTTTTGCTATGATCACCATCCATTTGTGGTGATGGTTGGTGCTCAGTCTCTCCTCTGTTTTCTTCTTAGCTCTGTTCTTTACCGCTGCTCCACCTATTGGATTAGAACATCCATGCATTAATTTAGATAACTTTTATGCATCGATGCATGTTTGTTCTACAGGTTAATAATCCTTGCTACATAACCAAAACCTTCTCAAACATAATTATTGATCGATTGGCTGCTCTGCTTTCATTATTTCTATGGCGTCACCGCGTCAGAAGAGCACTAGTAGTTTTCCCCCTTTCTAACACGAAATTATGTTTTCTTTGACTGATAAATAAGAGTAGGTAATAGCCTTTCATAAAAGCTAAGTTCAGATAAGTACCTAGTTGTCTAGGTAACTTGCCTTACGTAGCTTATTCGAGCTGACATTTCTATATTTAGCTGCCCTGCCCACCCTACTAATTCTATACCTTTTATGTGCCACTAGCACCTACCCAACCAACCAATTTGATTACAGAGATTATCACCATATAGTAGTCGATGATCAAGATACAAGGAATAAGTCCAATAATTTACTCGTAACATGATATCATGGCTGCCTATAAGTATTGGGCAAACTATTCTGAAACAAAGCTAGTTAATATCATAATAATAATAATACCCTTTGTCACATCCTGCTTTCCTCACAGCACATGGAAATGGTAGGAGATGGGATGCACCCAATTTTTTCAGCTACCTCATGATATATATTTTTTAAAAAATCCCTACATGTTTGACATTCTGCAATCCAATCAGAGAGTCAGGTAATCGAAGAATATGCATGGAACATGGATGTATCGTGTATGATGCTAGCAGAAAGGCCAAGAAGCCACCAATTCATTGCTAAATGAGCACTAGTAGACAGGAAAAAGAAGGAATATTTTTACCATACATTTTCTATGAGCTATGGCAGGCGTCTTTTAATCCTAAACTAGCTCAGCAAGATAAATTGTGCTCTGCCTCTACGTATTACTCTACTGCCGCCCTCTAACTTGAGTTGTCGCAACAGGACAGGGACGGCCGCCGGAGCAATCCTAGCTCGGCAGCGCACTCTGGCACCAGACATCGCCATTGGCGCCCTTCTCTGAACAGCATCGCCGAAGTCAGCAGCTGATGTGACAAACCCACAGACGATGAACATTTTGCGTTCTAGAGTCCATGTTCATCAGACTTCAGCTTTCCTGCAGGGGAAAACTAGCCGTGCATGCCGATGCGACGAGATCGGTCTTCAGTTTCTGTGTTCGACAACTCAGTTAAAACAAAACGAACTACTGTTGGAAAGGGGCTCATAGTTAGTATCAAGCCCTTCTAAGATAAAGAAGTGGCAGATCTTGCTCAGGTAATTTTAGCGAGTCTAAGATCGGTTGGGAGTTGGGACACACTGAAATGTTATGGGAAAAGAAGAAAGAAAAAACAGTAGTGCGCTGTAGTGCTGTACTGTTATATTCAGACATGGTGCAAAGTACATCCCTTTGCAGGTGTATAGCTTTTGATTGAGGATCCTGCTCCGTATGGTATTCTTCTGCGGTCGTGGCGCCGGATTGGCAATCATAAGCCCGCCGCGATGATGCGGCGGGAGCTGGAATCCACAAACACTTTATGCGTTGGAGGCGAGCCGCGCACGCAGATTCGGCGTCGGCGCGCATATTAGGGGTTGGTTAATGATAAGACGAGGGCTAAAGGCCTCCAAATCAAATCAGGTGCCCACCCCACACACACCTGAACGGGAGTACTTCTGCAATGAACACAGGGTGGGTAGTACTTGAAATGATTGCCTCAGTTGGTAGAGCAGGATTACAGAGATCAAAGGATACAATACTAACATCAGGCCATGTTATGTTTGGACAGCCTTCAAAGATAGCGCCCCAGACCTGAATATCGAGCTGCCATAAGCTGATGCAAGAATGCATGTAGCTTAGTATACTGACGACCTCCAATGTTCTTGCTGCTTTTGATGAGTAGCGAGGCACACAAAGGCGGCAAGCGAGGATTGCCGCTAGTGCTCGCCGCATTGACCAAGGAAAAGTCGCTTTGGCGTCCGCTTTTCTGACGGCCGCAGGGAATACGTTGTGGATTCAGCGGCCATCACGTTGGCAGCGCACCGAGATCGAGCTGCTTCTCCTACCTTTCGGCACTGCGCATTTGGGCCTATATTTCTGCAGACACACAAGGCCGCCCGGTCGAGCCCAAGTGCGCACGCAACGGCCGGACGCGGCTGAGCGCGCGTGGCGTTGCTCGAACTGCTGCACCACTAGCGCATTGCCACTTCAGCGTGTGTATGCGTGATGCGTTCTTCCTCCTGAATCATGCGGCCTGCCGAACAGGGCCCATGGGCGATTCGGCGAAATCCTCCTCTCTGCAGGGCAGCATCAGGGCAAGCCCAATGGAGGCAGCACTATTTGGTAGCCTCACACAAAAGCAATAGGCCACGTCAAGGTAGAAATATGAGGCAACTAACCTCTCCAACCCAAGCCACCATATTTACTCTGCCACAACAGAAAAAGGTACTTTATGGCATTCAAATAATTCTGCTCCGTTTCTGTCTTGATCTCACAAGGTTCAGACGTTACTACATCAACAACTTGGACATGAGCTTCAACAGGTTCAGTTTATAAATAGAAACTAGCACAAAAAATAGATCCATACTACATTATTACAAGTTTTGGAATATCATGATGATTCTAGAATAAGGCTAAATGTCGTGTGATCTGGCGGTGACATGAATATGTGGAAGCTGGGGCACCCATCCACGGTGGAGCGTTGGGCCTGCCCTCATGTATCATTGGCTTCATTGCAGCCTTTGTGATGGAATCCCAACGACGATGATCTGCAAACTGCAGCGATGATGCAGCTTGGCCTCGGCGCCTTTTGAGATGTGACTTTAGCCGAAAGGGACCGCATGACAGCGCAGCCGCGCAGGTGCTCTTTGAGAGAGCATCGGTAGATGTTGGATTCGCCTTTATTTCTCTCTCGTTTTTCTTCTTCCAGTTTGCGACTTTGCATTTGCTCCGCTGCGTTTCTAACAGAATCGGCGGTGATATCGGTGTGGCTGCGCACGGAAAGGAAATGAGTCGGCTTGCACGCGGCAATGTATGCAGGATGGCAATCGCCACATTGGGCTAGTGCTGGGCTCTGTTATGGGTTCTGTACCCGGCAAGTGCTTCCCGTCTGCCGGACGGCAGCATGACGCTCGAGACCGCGCCGAAACCGAACGGGATCGAACCCATCCTTCTATTTAGGAGGAGCGCCTGCGCCTATGCTTTAGGGGATATACGATATCTTCGTGGGTAGTAGTAGAGGAATTAGAGAGCCTTCCGTGTCCCTTGCGTCTCACACAAATCGACAAGGTTTGCAGAAGGAGGAACGGTCGGGATGGAAAACCCACCGCGTTTGCTTCCGCACGACGTGCTCGCGGACGTGCTAGCCCGCCTCGCGCCACGCAGTCTCGCCGTGTCACGCTGCGTTTGCAGGGAGTGGCGCGCTATCGTAGATGAACGCTACCAGTTCCATCCGGACCTCCTCCCTATCTCGCTAGGCGGGATCTTCATCCTAGCACACGAGCCAGAACCACCAGACTTTTTTGCCCGGCCATCCATGGCAGCACGCAGGATCGGCGCCAAGCTCGAGAACTACGTGGATAGAGGCCAGTACAACATCGACGATTACCCTGACATCGTGGATTGCTGCAATGGCCTCCTCCTGCTCGACAGACACGTTGTCAACCCGGCGACGAGGCAGTGGGTGCGCCTGCCGCCTTGCCCGGTCTTGTCCGAGGGCAACACCGGCTTTGGTTCGTATCAGTCGTCGTACCTTGTGTTCGACCCAACTTTGTCACCGCATTATGAGGTGTTATCCTTGCAAATTCCCTTTAATTGCGAGGGTAAACTATTCAAAGGTTTAGATTGGCCACCCTCATTATACATCATGCGTGTCTACTCATCTGTAACGGGGAGATGGGAGGAAAGATCCTTTGCTCTTGAAGAGCAGATTGAAGGGAGCATTGACGGTGTGGTATCAGTGTCAGGGCATGCTGCCTATTGGCATGGAGCACTCTACGTGCATTGCAACAGCGATTTTATTATGAGGTTGTCACTTTGCTCCCTCAAACTTTTTTTAATATTTGTTTCCTTATATTATTTGAAATGCATTTTCTTAATTAATCTATCTCCAATGTTTTTAATTTTGCAGAATAAGCTTTTCAAGTTATAAGTACCGAGTGATTAAACTACCAACAGGCATTGATGCGAGTGTGTATTATCAATTTTATCTTGGAAATTCGAAGGATGGGATACATTTTGCAACAATTATTGAGGACCAGTGTCGACTCCACGTTTGGTTCCTCGATGAATCTGGTGGCAAGACGACGTGGGTACCCAAGCACGGCATTAACGTGCAAGCTGTGATAGAACACTTCTGGAATAACCTTGATGATCAGACCGATAGACCCTGGATTTTAGAAGCTGATGACATGGATCAAGCATACAACAAAGGAACAAATACTCCAATAGTGGAGAAGATTTTAGATTGGGACTCTGACGATGATAATGCCGTTGATATTAAAGATGGCGATGCAAAGACTTGTGTGGGTCTATGATATTTGGATTCCATCCTTATAAAGAAATCATCTTCGTGCATCTATTCTCTTCCAGAGTGGTGGCATACCATTTCGAAAGCTCGAAGGTCCAAGATTTGGGGGAGCTCAGGTTGAGATATCCTCAACACATGACAAGTACGGCTTTCGTATATACTCCGTGCAGGACAGGAGAGTTGTCTGAAAATAGCTAGTCTCTCCACTAAATGTAAAAGAGATTTAAGTCTTATTTCTATAAAGCAAAGATTTAATTTTTATTTCTATAAAGTAAGTACGTCACAACTCTACCACAGGATGTGCATTAATTGTCTGATTGACCTTTTGGTTGGGTTACACCATTTTCAGTAGAGGGTTTCATTTCATTATTTCCAATGCATTATTTTTGGTGGAGTTTGAATTAATTGTTTATTTCAATATTGTAATACATGATGAGTACCATGAAAACCATGAATGAAATAGTTCCTACAATACATTATTTCAGTTTTGATATTTTATATGTGTTTATGTTACATTAAGGTGTAAGACACATTGTGACTTGGAAACAATGTGTATGAGGTTTGATCTAGATGAAACTATTTTCATATCTCTCTTATTTAAATCTTTTCCATGTCCAAATTGCTTATGTAATCTATATCTATATACTATTTCTAAAACACACAACTAATCCTTCATGTTTTCCACCAAGTCCTTTTCATCCGTCTATTGGCTCCACCTTTGTGACTTGGAAACAATGCGTATGTATGGGGTTTGATCCAGATGAAACTACTTCCACGTCTCTCTTCTTTAAATCTTTTCTATATCATCCAAATTGCTTATGTAATCTATACCTATTTCTAAAGCACACAACTAATCCTTGTTTCTGCCAAGTTCTTTTCGTATGTCCGTTGGCCTCACTTGTTAGAGTGTCAGCTCCGCAACTCCCTCAGTCAAAATAGAGTAGAATCACCCTTTGTACTCCGACTGCATGTAGAATCACCAAAGTCCTTCCAATCATACTCCTATTGCAACACCAAATCGCTAGACCAAACTTTGATTGGAACTCCCACACGTCCTCAATTGGAACGAGAACAATGTCGAATAAAATAGAATGGAAAGAGGAAGAACATCAAAATCAAAGGTTTAGAACCCACGACGTCGCAACTCACCATGATGGCTTGTCATGCAGCCACATGCGCTTGAGGTTGAGCAGTCAACGGCCTCCAACGCCGGCCGGCATCGGTGTGCATCGCACAAGCGTCATCCTCATATCCGCCCATCTCCTCCTCCTAGACACAGTGTCCAAAAGGCGCTCACGGTACATGCAGCCTGCCTTCTCCTCCTGTCGGCGATTTATGCTGATAAGGTTCTCGAGGGAGTACCCCGAGAGAGGTTTAGGGCTAGGTTGTCGGGAATCACGAATCGAAGATGCCAAGAGACGATGCTCGATGGTCTAATCCAGGGACCCCTTCCCTCCTTTATATATCCAGGGGGCAAGGTTACATGGTAAGTCTCCTAGTCGGTTACAGTTGAGGAGTTCTAATAGGACAGTGTGTCATAGTAGGAGTCTAGCTTGCTTAGGGAACCAGGGTTTCTATACCCGTCACCTCCCATTGCGCTCCCCATGCTGCAAGCGGCAAGCTTGTAACAAGCTTGACGAACGGAGAGGAAGCAAGAGAAGGGGAAGGACGAGGAGGGTAGCCACGAGCTGACATGCAACTCCAACCAAGCTTCTACTTGAGGCTCTACCTCATATTTGAGACTTTCGATGAGAAATCTTCTCTCCAACTAAACTTTCATCTGGACCCCCACGGATGAGGCTCCCTCTTTTTTCTCCCCTCAACTCCTACATCTAGGAGACCCTCCTCTAAACTCTCATATGAACTCTCATATGAGTCTTCTGTTGGAGCGGAGATGAGAGGTCCTCATAGAGCTAAATAGGAGTTTAAATTTAAAAGTTCCATTGGAATTTCCCAAGTTAGTGTGGACGCAAGGTAAAGCTTTAAAGTGAATTGAAATATCTCCCATACGGTAGAGCCTAGGTCAGGGTCCCATTGACCAGTACTTTGATATCAGAAAGAATAAGCTTTTCATACTTGAGGAGTTTGTGCTTTTCTTTGTAAGCATACCAAAGTAGTTTTTATAACTTATAAATTGCGCAAACTATGATATCAAAGTTTACATATCTAGGCATACTTTAAAAAATCACGGTCATCCCTAATGGGATATACTATAGTATAATAATATATCCATAGTCTTAGCCACTAGCAACACAAAAGGACACCCTAGCGATGAGATGGTCAGTAAGGGTGAGGACTGGATGAGGAGAGAGAGCACCAAACCACAGAGTATAGTTCCAATCGGCGAATCTAGCTGCAAACTTCCAATTGGATCGACCACCACAGTGTGGACATGGAACAAGTAAAACAAGGAATATTGTGTTTTGTGCCTCTACATGTTTTTCACCCGTCACCTGGAAGCCAATCACAACAATGTTTCGTCCTCGAGGCTATCACTGAGGAGGAACAAAGTCATTCCCTATGAGCAAGTATTATAAGAGCAAGTGTATTATGGGTGGTGGGGAGCCGACTGGGAGTCTACGTGGACTAAGAGTGAGAATGAGGCAGGCGCCTCGCCATGCGCCTGCTGAAGCCGGTAGAGAAGGCATGCATCCGATGCTATTGGTTAAGCTACCAGGTTCCACCACTATCATGACTTGTCTCCCAGCCGGCAATCGGCGCTATTATTAGCCATGCCCTAAGAGGCGCCCGCTCGAGCAGGCGCATGAGCTCTGCAGCAGCTCGTCCTCGTTATTCTCCCTACTACACAATAAATGCTTATGGGCCCCACCACCAATTTGTACTCTCTCAGCCCGCTATATTATCCTTGATCTAACTTTTAATCCTAGTTTCGCCAGACAATATATAGGATGGTGCATATCACAATCATTTAGACCATTGATTCTTTACTTAGACAGTCATACAGCAGTTTAGGGACCCCGATGCCATATATGAGCATTATATATAAACGAGATGATTCAAACCCTGAAGTTGTCATTATAAAATATTCTATCGATCTTAAGCCTTTGACAAGCATATGATTATAATGTCGTTTTCTATGATATCTAAAGGGAATATGCTATTGTTTATGCTAGGACATAATAAGTACCCACTGCGCACCTGGCGCAAGGCAACCATCCTCATCTAGTATCGTATCTCGCTCCGTGCATGCAAAAGCGGCAGCAGCCACATCTTCATCACCTTCCTTGCATAGCATGCATGCTTTATGGTTTTACAAGTTCGTTCAATAAAACAAACAAACTAGTTCTACTCCCTAAAACTGCATTTCGAATCACACAATGCACATGTATAATATTGTGGCATCAATTGGATTCAATTTACACGAACAATTGCCTAGAGCAATCCAAATCCTGACATTCATCACCTCCTCTAGAGCCATTGTAATAATTAAATCAAGATAGGAGATTATTGAGTTACCTATTCCTATTGTTCTGCTATGTCCTGTGTAAGGCGGTGCTTACTAGCTCATCGCCTTGAACTGCAGTGCAGTCTGACGCCGCTGACATAGCTCATGGTAGGCGCGCCTGCACGCGTCGGCGTCCGGCGGCGACGCCCCCTCTTCTTAGCTCGTCTTGGCATCCAACGGCGGCCCCTCCCCATCGTCGAACAAGATCCAGCGGGCAGTGGCGGTCCCTCCCATCGCCGGCTGGGATCCAGCAGCGGCGGCGGCACGTCTCCTTCGCCGTGGGAGCCAACAGCGGCGACAACAAGCGTCGGTGAGCGGTGGCTTCCCAAAGGCCCCATATCCAATCGCCCATGAGAATCGGCGACGGCGAGCACTGAGAGGCCGGCTTCCCCATCTCCGGCGTTCTGTCTCACTATGGATCTGCCATTTTGTTCAATTTTGTGTTGTGGATCTTTGATTTTGTGATTTATGATGGATTATTTTTTCCTGTGTGATACTGCTCGGTTCCTTCGGTTAGTACCGGAATCGAACTGAAGGAACCGAGGACCAAAGTGCTCTACCTAGTTCTCTTAAGAACTGATCAGTACATGTTTTGCTGGAACCAAACTTCGTCGGTTCTTTCGGTTCAGTTAGTATCGAATGCTCAGCCCTAGCTAGCTCAGTGCAGCCTTGCTGGCCCCATGGTCGGCCGTCGAATTGCACAACCTCAACGGCCTCGTTGCCATCCATCCTCCTATCGCAGTCACGCCATCTCAGATCTGAGCCCAGATGAGAGGAAGCACAGGCGGATCATTGGATTCATGTGGTATTTGCGCGAGATGGCGAGATTGAGGGTGGGAACCGTGAGAAGAGATAGGGTTCACGGGAAAATTAGGGATAGGAAGTGTCTAACGAGCGAGCGAAGGGAGGTCGACGATAGGAATTAATTTTTTTACCTATGAGTCCCAGTCTTATTAGAGCAAGTTTAATGAGAGGTTGTAAGCCGGTGAAGTCCAATGGGAGCAGGAGAGAGAAAGCAGCTCTTTTATTCTCTGAAACAAGCTGCGGGTATGGGACCCACCACGAAAAAGTCTTGTCTCATCGCACGTCCCAATCTGTTGCAGGTGAAATCGTTAAACTTGCTCTTACCTGCTTTGTCACTACCATTGTGCAGTTAACCATAGCTATATGGACTACTTGTGGGGACACACCTATATGGACCAGAGGATGGTCCTTTGCCATTGCTCATGCCCTTAGAGCAAGACCTATGAATACGCCCGCTGCCGGCGGTAACAAACGCCACCTCACCATCTAGGAGAGAGAAGCGGAGGGTAGCCTGGCATCATTTCTTGCTGAGAGAAGCTAGGATAGCAACATGCAATCAATGATAGCTGAGAAATGCTGGGCCACGATGCATCCGCCCGCTTTGCGTCGACGTTTCACCACTCGCACGCTTTACTCTCTCTCATCTTTTCTCTCTCTTCCACGTCAAAGCATGGTGATGTGTCATGCCTATTCGCCTGCTGACATGTGCTTATAATACTTGCTCTTAGGGGTGATCGAGAGAGGACGCAGCGTATCCGAGACGAAGATGTCCGTCTGCAGCCATATCTGCAACACCATCCCTAGGTAGCTATCTACAACAACTAGAAATCTGAACCACTAGTATAGCTATGAAATATGTATATAAAAGTATATCTATGATGTAGGCATGTAGCCGGATGTAACATATCCAAGATGAAGATGTCCATTTGCAGACATTTAAGCAGCAACAACACTATATAATGCGGTGGAATTCTAGATTTGGATGCATATGGCTATGGCCACATCATTTGTAAGGAACCGCCCAAATTACCTTGCCTAAATCGGGTCATCATCCATTTACCAACCCAGCTTAACCAAGATAATCCTGGTATTCCCCAGTATGCGCCTCGAGCAATGCCCAGGATCAACCGCATACCATTTTTTTTTACATCATGCATATCATCACAAGGGTGGGAGAGCAATTTTTAAAAGTTTGGATTACAAGTCATGATCACCTAACAAAAATTCCTCAAAATAAAACTATAACCTAATTCAACTAGCACATGGGAGTTTTTATCAACTAAAGTGGTTTTTATTATCCAACTAGAATATAGTTTAGGTTTAAGTGGCTATCCCACCATGTTTCCTTAGATGAATTGATTTAACGCAGCGGAAGATTAGGGGAGTTTAGGAAGAAAAATGATGTTCTTGCCCAATGGACGCCACTTGACTAAGCTTGAGCGACTACCGCCATTCATCCACCTTGCCGGCATTGGCGGGATGAACGTGGTCATCACTCCTAAGAAGACAACCTGCAAAACAACTTAACGGCAACACCGTTAGTACATTGCGTACTAGCAGGACTTATCCCAAACATATATATTTAGTGGATGCAAGGGATAATCAAGTTTTATTAACCAACTATGAAATAGTAAGCGGGTTTTGACAAGTGAGTAAGCAAAAGACATAGCATCTGTAATCTCTAAATCATACACCAAAATAATTACATAACTAAAGTGATCATGTATCATCAACCATGAGCTCAATCTTTCATAAGCCCTTTTCGAAACTCTACGTTAAAGTACAAGTAAATGAGCGTGTTCATATCCGAGAACGCGGCTATTGCATAGATTATAACCCTGCAAGGGTGTACAACTTTTCCCACATGAGGCGCAAGACCAACAACCATACCTTGTGCGCTAAGGGTAAGTGTTAATTCATGTCCTCAACCGTTCGCATACCCACACCCGGCGATGAGAGGGCAGCCGGAGATGTATAGGGATAACGGACTCCGCCATCTACCCCTCATCACAACCTGTGTCAAACCGTCCCATAGCAAGGTGCGACTTATTGTACTTAGCTTGCCTACCCCATCCTAAGCATGTGGTTTGTACGGAAAAGTGCTCAAGTATCACATTGATAACGTCTCGGTCCTTGATCAATTCAAGCAAGCCTAACCATTTGAGTTCCACTCTCAACATGGCCCTACATTACTTGCTCAAATCTCGTCTCATATTCATGGTTGATCATCTTTAACACTTTCCAACTATCCAAGTATGATTAGACAAATTCCTATGTATCGCGAGTGGCAATGCCCTTGTCATCTCTTGACTTCTACCGGCTAAGCATGGCTAAGCGATTAAGTTCGTATAATTGTGCGAGTGGTGATGCCCTTGTCACCTCCAGGATCAAGGTAATGATACAAATAAATCTAGGTTGGAATGATGGCACAAATGCGCAACATGATATATTGTGCCAGACAAATATTCATACATGAGCACACAATAATTCATGACAGGTTATAACAAGAGAAGGCAAATAAACAAGATTTGTCACTATTGTTTCTATTTAAATCATCACAAATTTATTTTAGTCACAACCTAGATTAGAGAAGTCAATCAAATAGGTTATGTCATGGTTGAAATTGCAAAGTGATATGCACAAGACATGATTAAATATGTGTTTAGAATGCCTTAGTATCATATATAAATATACTTTAAGTTGGGAGCATAGGTATATAAGTCAACAAGGTGCATTTCGGGTCTTCTGACCCAAAATATCGGGTCATCCGATTTTACACAGAGAAGAACCGGATGTTCTGGACATAAAATCGGATCTTACGGACATGGATTGGAACTCAAAATCGGATGATCTGGTTCATTTCCGGATCATCCTAACAGCTCGGCGACCGGGAAAGAAAGGCTCGCCGGAGGCAGCTCCGGCCCCCGTTTTGGGTGCCGTTTGTTTCTATGGGTTCGTGAGAGTGTCAAGCTTCTATTACAAGTGATGGATTTGACATGCATTAAGGTTTTGGAGCTCGAGGTCACCAATGGTGATTTGGTCCTAAGAACTCAAGAACCCTAACCTTAGAGCAAAGAGGGCCAGATTGGGGAGGGATGGTGGCTCACCGGCAACGAGATGAGCTCCAGTGAGAGTTGTAGGTCGATGTAGGGGGAGGTTGGGGAAGCTTTCCTCCATGTTAGCTTGAACTTGGAGAAGAACAATGGAGGGAGAAAGGGGGAGCTCCTCCTTGGTCCAAGCTTGAAGAAGGGGATGGCGTCGAGGTGGAGCAGCTCACCGGCGTTGAGCTCCGACGATGCTCCGGTGAGGTCTCCAGCGAACTCTTGGAGGGGGTGGTGGAGGACCTTGGGTCCTCCTCCTAGTTGAGAGAGAAAGAAGAGAGAGAGGGGGTGGGAGAGAAATGAGAGAGGGAGAGGAGGGGCTGGTTTCAGCTCTAGATAGGGTAGGTGGGGCCTGACATGTGGGACCCACGGGGATGTGTGGCAGCCACGCGGCAGGCGGCGAATTTGACGAGAAAAAACTGGTCACCGGATCTTCCGACACTGAGTCGGATCTTCCGGTAATATTAGCATTTTCTTTGTAAAAATACTTTGGACAATCTAAAACCCTCCAAAAGTTATTAAACCTCTTTAGCTACTTTGGAGAATATTATTTTATCAAATCATGGCGCAAAATAAGTTTTTTATGCTGTAGAATTTAGTGGCTTCAAAAAGATGCAATTTATATTACCACACAATAAATCTCATGATCTAATTCTTATCAAGTAATTAACATTTGGGTCGTTACGTCATTATCATGAGTTTTTTTTATATATAGCATGGCGATGGTGGCGATTGGCGACACGATTATTATAATTATCTCTTTATATATATCTCTCAAATCAGATAGCTTACTACTCTAGGGCGCGTGATGGAATCAACAACGTCGACGGTGGTGCTCCTTTGTGCAGCGGCTTTCTTCGGCGCCGCCACCTACGCCAACGGTGTAGATGGCGACCAGTTTGTGGCCAAGACTTGTGCCAACATAATGACACACGACTGGGAGTGGTTACTGAGAGAAAATTTCTGCAAGTCGACGCTTCAGCTGGACAAGCGAAGCATGGCGGCCAAGCACCCGCGCGACCTGGCAAACGTCGCCATAGACCTCGCCCAGCGTGCGGTCACGGACACAGACGCCAAGGTCGACAGCGTGCTCCGCTCCGGCGCTGCCGGCAACCACAACGACAACCTCCAGTACTGTCGGCTGGACTTGGCCACCGTGGCTAGCACCATCCCCGTGTGCCGCACCATGATCGTCAACAACAAGCCCGCCAGTGACCAGCAGCAGCTGGTCCCCAACGACTACTTCGAGTGCGTTCGCAAGCTGCCGAGAAGCACCTGGAACTGCTGGATGCGCATCGATGGATATGTTCCGTGTCCAGGCTGGAGGAGGAGGAGGTCAGGGAGACTGCAGCGGGTCCTACTCGTGGCTGCCATGCTAGAAGAGATGCTCGGCATCGTAGTCCATGATCACTTCCATGTATGACTTTAGGGTTAATAATCTAGAATAACTTTGTACATACTCAATATGTTTGGAGTGTAATTGTAGCTGCTTGTTGGGATACAAGCTAGTTTTGCTCTCTGTGGGTCATCATCCCTCATCCGACCCAAAACTCTAAACCCCTTTTCTTGTATTATTTTAAAGATAATACAAATAAAATGTAAAAGGACTATACATGGTCATGATTCAGAATTATCAATCGGGTATCCACTCGCATCTCAATGTGAATGTGAGTCATAGAGTTGCATAGCACGTGCATGCCAAGCGTCATGTGTGATCATGTGAACAGGTTTGGATCCTCTGTAGTCGAGTCTTCATGGCTTTGCTAGTGACAGGTGGTCTCGGCCTGACCTGTCAATGACAGTCACAGTGAAGTCACATTGTAGAGAATTTCATCCTCCGTGACGACCGAGAACTCATTGCCATGGACCTATGCTCCACACCGCCACCATGAAGGCCAACGTTGAATTCTGTTGTCACTCAGGCTTCGGTACTTGATTATGCCGTTGTGGCTCGCTCTTACCGTCACCCATATGCGCCACGGTTCAGGAGCACAAGCCCATCCTTCTAGCATGCCCCTAGGCAACGACAACGATTGCTACAATTACGCCGGCAGGTTGTGGAACGCGGCCTTCAACTGCTGAGGCTACCTCTTGGTTACAGATGAGTTGCGCAAAGGTGATGCCCAAGGAGGTAAGACCGGACTGTAAGAGTCGTGATACTGGAGAGGGAAAATCCAATTGACACCCTCCAACTATTATAAAAGTCGGATTCTCAACCCAAAACTACAAAACCAGACTCTTAGAGCCATCCAACTATCAAAATCAGACAGAATTGGCCTTTTGGCTGGATTCAAAGGTGGTTTTTTCATTTTAAAAAATAATTTCATATTTAAGAAAAATCATAACTAATTTATTTTAAATGATAAAAATATGAATTCAGTGCTAAGGTGTTTTTTTCTACAAATGTGACCAATTTATTGGTGCACCATTTGAAGTTATTTGCATGTTATTTATTTTATAGCAAGTATTTTTTTAGAAAAACAATAAAACACTAGTAACATGAACAAGTAATCCAAAAATAAAATTAAATAATGTGCCAATAGGTAGGTTCTATTTTAATAAAAAATATTTGCATTAATTTCATATTTTTTATTTGAAATAAATTAGTTATGTTTTTAAAAATTTAAATAATTTATTTTTTGTTTCCATAAAATAAAAAACCACCTAAAAGGCCAAATGTATCCGATGGTGCTTAGTATCTGGTTTTATAGTTGTTAGTTAAAAATTACACTATTACAACAGTTCAAAGGTAAAAATTGGACTTTTCCCTACTGGAGATTATCAGCTTCGATGATGATAGCCACATTGTGGTTAAGGGATACCTAACCTTGTCAACTATATTCGTATGTGGGTAAGTTAAATGAAGAATAGGGGGTTATTTAGATTTTCTAATAATGGAAGTTGTGGGTAATTTCAGTATACTAGCAGAAACGTGCATGTGACACCCACGTAATAACAAATTATTTGTCTTTTTTAATTAAAGACTAGCATAAATGCCCGTGCGTTGCTACGGATTCCTTTTTTTTTCTAAGTCATCAACGTTTATTTGCAACGGGTCCCTATTTTTTTCTAAGTCGTCAATGTTTGTTTGTATTTTTTTTTTGAGATAACACAGTACAAAATAGACACTCACACGCACGTACACTCACCCCTATGAACACACGTACACAAACCCTACCCCTATGAGCACCTTCGAAGGTTTGAGCCTGCAGATCTTGAGATTCACGAAGTCACCACAGGCGTCTCGCTGTCGATGGGGACGTCGCCTACCACCGAATGCATAGCGCCGGTAAATCCTGGAATAAATCCAGAAAAATACGAGCACCAGGATTTGACCACAAAGAACCCAACCAACTGATCTAAGATCGTCTTACCTTATTTCAATAATCTTTTTCCTAAACATTAATTTAGGAATTCATTTTCACCTAATTCACCCTTTTGTTGTTCAAAGCTAGATCAGGCTTACAAATGTAAATCCATATTTACTGCACATAGACGGCTAACCATAGACTGATTAACATAATTGGTTGGTCTCGATAATTAGCCAACCGTGACTTGACAATTAGTTTTGCCAGTAACATTTATTTTGTCCATTTAATCAGTGTTAAAAGAGAGTACTGAGGGCGATAGTTGAAATAGCTTCAAACTTTCAATATGCCATGTTGGAGAGCTGGTCAAGCAAGACTTTTATAGTTTTGTAGAATCAAAATGACATATGCGGGCAAGCTTTTCAAGAGTCGTCCCTCACGAAAGAAAAAAAAAAACACTTTCTAGCAACAAAAACTGCCGATTATCTTTCTCTCTCCCAGCAGAGTGCGGCCAAGCCCAGCCCAGCAGCACACGCACCGATCTGTTGTTGTTGGTGAATGGTGCTCTCGATCGTCTATTCGTCTTGCACTCTTGCTGCGTTACGAGCCTTATCCTCTCCTCGCCGCTCGTTTGTTCTCTGTCCGTGCAACGCACCTGCCGGCGACCACTTTCTCAACTCTGTCTTCTCCAATTTTGCTGAACCTGCCGCTCGCTTGGCCGGCGGTCGAGCTGCGACTCCACGCTTTCCTCCCCGCGCATGCCGGCCGTAGTGTCCTGCCCGCGCAATTCCACGGCAGCGTTGATCTTTGCGACTTTGCCTTTCTCTTTGGTCTTGTCATCCCCATCTGAATCTGCGCCTCAACCTATTCGCTCCTGACTTCCACAGTGGAGGGCTGGAGGCGGACTCTGGGACGACGCAGCGCATAAGTCCAGTGGGGACCCACGGGCGAGATTCAAGGAGACTCGAAGTTGGATCCGTGGAGGAGAGCTGCATCGCCGGCGGACAGACACAGGGGCCGGAGGAAGGCTTGGACTCGGTCTATTGGGCGACAAAAGAAAGAGGCAGATGTTTTGACGGAGAGGGAGAGATCCACCTAGGATAGACCGAAAAAAAGACAGAACTAATACTTGCTTTACAAACAGGTATAGATATAGATGATTAAGCCAATACAAAATGTGAGATATATGTATCCTTAAATCCAAGAATAAATAAAAAATATTTTCAAACACGCAACACATTAGTGAATGTACAATAGTACACACTTTGATCTATGGTAATTGAATCTGAACTTGGAACTTATGTAAATATTATGGGAGGTTGATGCCTATACGGAATAATCTAATACAAAAGTCACTATGTTGGTTTAGAGTAATATATACGTATGTACGTGAAGGATTTTGACTTTTGTTTTTTACATGATGGAAAATGGGACAAACGTTTTTACTTTGATATATACTAGCCACCAGTGCCCGCGCTTCGCTGCGGATGACCAATTGGATAGAACCAAACTGTAAAGATCATATATAGTACTATTCTTACAAAATGTATTTTGCCTACCCTAAATCAAAGACCAAAACGAACATATGTTCTCTTTCAATGGAAGATATATGCTTTCTCCCGGCATTGTTGATTCTTAAACTATGTTTGAGGTTTCTAGTGTGTGAATTTGGTTTGGCCTGCAAAGCATGCAGACTCATGGAAAATAGAACATGAAAAGAAAATCCTCATTTACATTGCATTGTGAGCAGTATTTTTTTGAGTTTCCTATTTATCTCAAATTCTCAAGTCAAACAAAAGTAAATAAATTTCATGCAAATGCATGTGACAGACACTAGTAAGAAGTACCACTATGCAATATCCAAAGAAAGTAAGCTACAAGCAATATATTTCAAGCAGCTAGCATACCAAGTAGTCAACCAGGGCAAATGTGGAGCAGAGATGCATTGGAACGAAACGAGCACCATGCTTTATATAGGTAGGACAAGGAATTCCGACCGAATAACCAGTAGCAAATGACAAACAAAAAATGACAGGGGCTAAATGATCATACTGAAAAATTATTTGGGAGATGACTCGTTAGAAACACCCCACTCCAAAAATACATGCACCCATGAGGCCAACTAGCAGCATTCATGCAGTAGGTACATCATTGTAGGCTGCAAGTCTTGCAGTCCTTTTATGTGCCGAGCATCTATGATGAAAGCTAGTGGCATGCATGCCATCCAAAAAAAGATTGGTCCCCATGCTTGTAGACGCATGTTGCCAACTAAATGATCTCCCTTCTGTCTCATGAGTCATCTCAATTCAACAGGGTTTGAACAATGCCTATGATAGTGACCTATCTTTCATTTCACACAATATCAGTTGGCATCTAGCATGATGTTGGATGTGCATGAGGGTAGCAATGGCGTGATGAGTCATTTTCATCCAGCAGCTCTTCAATAGTTCTCATGACGACGACACTTCAAAGACTGCCGGAGTAGATGGAAACCATAGAAATCTCATCAGACGGAGCCAGAATATCATGCTTTTAATTTAGGTGGTTATTTTAGTCTATTTTATAATGGCACCAGTGGTTAAATTATTAGAAAAGATAATGTATTCAATGACTATTATGATTAGAGTTGTCAGATTCATGGCACGATGTCTTTTTACGAGAATTTTTAGGATCTATATCTTTTTTATTAGCGTGTCTCATGAGAATTATGAGAATTATCATATAGTAATAGTAAAAGTTAAAAGGATCTAATTGAGGACAAACCTACACGTTGTAGGAGCTAGAGATAAGGCTCTCACGGTACATACTGCTCTGGAAATTGTTTTTTGGAATCCTATGGGAATTATGTTTTGTTGTATCCACGAAAGGTACCCAAAATAACCGTACATTAAACAAATCCATCTAACCCTACTGTAAGGTTTTCAATGGTGGGAGATCATGTTTAAGCTGTATCTTACCAATAATATAATTTCCCCCTCTTTATTACCGTTAATTTACTATCATGCCGATTGCCGACAAGAAAATCATTGTCAATAACCAAAGTGCCTGACATTACCCGCGAGGACAGTTCATAAAATATTTAATTGCTCCGGTGTTGAATCTATCTATGAGAGATTGAACTAGAATATTATCTAAATTTTATAACAAAGCATAAGATATCTTATTAATCATGTATACTATCTTGCACAAGATATATCTTTTTTTTTCTATCCTCTTAAACTATCTAAGGAGAAGCTGATATGGAAGGGATATCCATGGTGCTTGTTCCGGGGCCGATGCACGCGAATATAATTATATAAATAATCTACTGTTGCTGCATATATTTATATATATTCTGCTCGTACGATTATATATACTTCGAATCTGCAACACCATCCCTAGATAGCTATCTAGAGCAGCTAGAAATCTGCACCACTACTATAGCTAGGATTTGTATACATATAATTAAAAGGATAGCTAACACGTACGGGTTTGACGCTAAGTAATGTGCGTTAATCCTCCCTCTCGACCTCGAACCCAGCCACTGCATGCATCATTCATGCATGCTGCACGCACAATATATGTATAAATAAACATGCAACGACACCATCTTAATTATCTCCAGCCAGCAATCTGTCACATCTCACTAGCCGCCACTGCTTGTTTTGCTTGGCATGGCGCCGGCAACCTCCTCCTCTGTGATGCTCTACATGTGCGCGGCGGCCTTCCTCGCCATCGCCGCGCATGCAACTGATGACGCCCACCATCAGACATCAGTACAAGACCGGCGATGTGGTGACGACTTCATGTGCAAACGTGAGGGCATATGCCTGGACCCCACATGTCACCAGGAAGCTGTGCGAGTCCACACTCCGGTCGGACAAGCAGAGTACGACGGCCAAGAACACACGCGACCTGGCGCTTGTCGCCATGGACCTCCTCCTCAGAACCACCACCAAGGTCGACAGCGTGCTTCGCCGCCACTCCGGCTCTGGTCACCACAGCAGGAGCACGGCGCTCACACTCCAGTACTGCCAGCTTGACTACGCCGCCATCGCCCGCACCGTCCCTAAGTGTCGCGCCATGGTCAAGGAGTACAAGCCCATCTACCCGCCGAACCCCGAAGTCGGCAACGTCTACTACAACTGCGTTGCCATGCTAGGTCAAGCCGCCTCCGACTGCTGGGGCTACGTCTTGGTCGACTAAGAGTTGGCAAGGGTAGTATCCATGGAGGTCGGGGAGGTCTTCCAGCGGGCCACCCTCGTCAGAGCTATGATAGAGGTCATGACCGGCTTCAGTGATAATAACAACTATGATAATGACAACTAGCTAGTAAGCACTTGCTAGCACAGGGAATAGTTAGCTAATAACTTTCTCAAATACTAATCCTCTATTATATTCATCGAGTGGCCTGATATGATGAAAGACCAAATAACCTAGCTAGTAGATCGGATTGGCAGAATTCCCCATGGAGATGGATCCCCACGGAGATCCGCCCCGAATTGAGCGGGGAGAGGGCCAGGTCCCCCCACCCCCCGCGCGCGGGGGGCTGTCGGGGCGGGGCCTCGAGAAAAAATCGAGGCAAGGACAGGGAGCCATTTTGCCTTGTGGGGAGCCGTGGGGACCCAAAAATAAATAAAGGCATATACATAGTCCATCTATTGTAACTCTGACCACCCCACTCTCCCACTTCTCCCCACATTTCCCTATCCACGCTACCACTCGAGAGCCGGACTCCTCTCTCTCTCACCATCCTACAGTCCTTCCCACCCTTCCCTCCTCCGTCCCCACTCAAGACCCTCTCTTCCCTGTCGCCACTGCCGCTCGGGGAGTGGAAGAGTCCGAACCCTTGGTTCTCTTCCTTGCTGCAGCTGCTGCTTGGGACTTGGTCGCCGCACCCACCACCGCTCAAGAGACGGGAGGAGACCACCTCATCCTGCTCGCCACCTCCTCGTCGAGACGTCGACTCATCGGTCCCTAGCTCCCTACTCACCGCCCCTATCAACTCGACAGTATCTAGCTCACTACTAAAAAAATATTTTAGAAAACACTCGAAAATGGGTCTCAGAGACGGATACAAAATTTGTCCTCCTTCGTTAATCTCTGGCATTAACAGAGGTGTGCATTTTCATTTAAGGAGGCTAGCAGTGTTTGGGAAACAGGGGTTTCCTTAGCATGGTCTAAA
Source organism: Digitaria exilis (assembly GCA_015342445.1). Lineage (NCBI taxonomy): Eukaryota > Viridiplantae > Streptophyta > Magnoliopsida > Poales > Poaceae > Digitaria > Digitaria exilis. Next base: position 1,025,067 of record JACEFO010001666.1, read on the forward strand.
CACGCGGCCTAAGCAACCCACAATGATGGGCCGATTTCCAGAAAATAAGGAAAGTAGCCCATCCTATGTTCTAGAAGGAGGAAGCAGGAGCAAACACAGGGAAAGGTCGTCCGATCAGAGGGAAAGGAGGAAGCAGACCATCCTAACGTCTGATCACTTGGAATGCCCTTTTGCTTGGAATACTTCTCAAAAAGCATATCAAATGTGACTTTGGGCTTCATGTGAGACCCCTAATCTTTTGCCACATTAAGCTTCCAAGTTCCAATCTCTGGTCGCTTTTTCTTTAGCATCTTCAGGCAACCATGGGGTCAGCCAGTCTAACCGCCTGGCCTAACCAGTCTGACCACCTTTGGTGGAACAGACTCAAACGGTTGTGGCTCATGTGCAGCTACCCTTTGCCCCTCTTGTATAGAGGACCTGACTGTGACTTTTAATAATTACTTCCCATCAGCAGTTTCCTCATAAGTCACCTCAAGCACGTCTGCATACCTCAAACCCCGTGTCCACAGCAGCGCTAGCTCCACTGTTGCCAGGCGCCAGCCAAGAAGGTGCACAATAGCCTGGCGCCACGACAAAATCGATTGGGCTGCCCGCTTGTGGATTAGTAGTTTAGCGCTCCGGTGTTGAGGCCCGTGAAGCCGCTGGTGACCAGAACCCCATCCAAGCGGAACCCCCAGCGTACACTCGTGCCCATTCACCATCCAGGGCGGCCTTGTGGGGGGAAACACATACTGGCCGGTGGACAAGTTCTTCTACAACTTCTCAAACTTCAACTCTGGTCTCAGCTTCACCAAGAGAATGACACATCTAAGGTTGTCTCTCATGTATGGGAGTAACTCTATAGATAGGACCTATAATGATTCGACGTTACATATTATATTGGCTCCAATGTGTAAAAATATGGAAAATCTATATATAGACAATAAATAGATGGGATTGACCTTTATTTTCTATCTTTCTCTCTCCCTCCTTTTTATATTCTATTGCATGGAAACATGTCATATACATGGAACTAAATTCTATATAGAACCAACCCCACAAGGCCACAATGTATGGAACCTGGTTCCATAGTAGAGAGAAATCCTGGAATCATCCATGAAACCTCCCATTGGAGAGGCTTAAGATTATTAGTGCTCTTTCAAATCTCATACTAAACATTAAATGTCTACTAAACACTAAACGTCTAAGGTAGATAATATTCTTGAATGAATATTAAAATGTCTCACGAAGAGCATAGTCCTAGAAGGGGTAAATGAAAAGAGTTCATAGAAGAACTCAAATTATTGTGAAAATTATTTCTCTATCATGAGAGAATTTCTCATAGAAGAGAAATATTATTTGAAGAATTAAAGATTCCCGAAAGAAAATAGTCATTGAATGACTTATCATTAGTCAACTACTGCATGAGCACTAATGATCTTGAAGATACAAGTGAAGACTCGTACAAACCCGAATGATTAAACTAACAGTGGAATGAGGATTTAAATGGCCTTGAATGTACCATACAAGTACTCGTATGTGCATAAAATAGTTAGCTAGCATTTAATAGTTAGTATCCTTAAATACCATCGAAGGTATATTGGTGACTGACAAATTGAATTATCCCCTTCAAATTCCAAATGAAGATTGATTAACTTCAAACATTTATTAGTGCTCGAAGCATTGCTCCTATCTTAGTCTGTAAGAACTATATTAGGTCTTTGAATGACTAAATATTTTGGTAATTGAGTACCATTACTCGTACACATTTACGAAGAATGTGCATAAAATCATTATGAATATGAAGTTCAAAGAATGTTATTATAAGTGGGAGCACCTATTTTCATTATGTATTACCTAGAATGAATCAACTTAACGATTATTTACCATGAAGGTGTACCACTTGATTATTCATGATCACATATATCAATGTTGCAAGATCCTAAAATTTATGCATAATTTTTGAAGAATAATCATTGTTCATGAAGAATGATTAATGTGTATAATTATATGTTACCATGAAGGTATGATGTTGTACTCCTTTCCCCTTTGTGAGTTTTTACTTGAAGATTTCTCACATAAGGTTTTTGACGAGGCAACATATGCAATATAATTGTGGTTGATATGTACTCTTTTCTCCAATATCCGTTTTTTTCCCACTAGGTTTTCGGATAGAGTTTCTAATGAGGCATATACATTCGTGGTAATCGCCCAAGGGGGAGTGTTGTAAAACAACCGGACTTAAATAGAAGGAAAGGACTAGAAGTTCCAGTCCATATCCGGTTGCCCGGACTTGAATAGAAGGAAATAAGGACTAGAAGTACTGGTCCATGTCCGGTTAATTGTAGGCTCTTCCCAAAACTCTAGTCATAGGTCGCAGTATATATATGAGGGAGATTGTCATTGTAAAGTATCGAATATAAGGAATAAATAGAAGCTCAACCTACATTGTCTCTTCTCTACTTTAACTTGTCACTACTAGAGAACCGAGCATTCGTTCCTGGCACGTTAGTACCGGTTGCATTTTGAGCCGGTACTAACGTGCAAAATAGCCATACGTCGACGTCACTGGGCCAATTTAGTACTGGCTGGGGTCACCAGCCTGTACTAAATGGCGCGCACCGACACCTCTGGTGTCAGGGGCAACGGCTAGAACACGTTAGTACCGGCTGGTGACACCAGCCGGTACTAAATGCGCACAGTTAGCACCAGCTGGTGACTCCAGCCGGTGCAGGGAATTTAGTACCAGCTGGAGCCACCAGCCGGTACTAAACATTTACGGTTAGTACCGGCTGGTGGCTCCAGCCGGTACTAACTGCAATTCTATAAAAAGGGGCTTCTTTCTCCTCCCGACAGACAGCCGCTCAAATTGCATCTACCCGAGAGGAGCTTGTTCTTCACGTCCAAGAGCTCTAGGGGGGAGGAGCTGCCCATTTTTTCAACTATTTGTGGAGATTTTACCCATCTAAGTATTCTAAAGGTTAGTAACTTCATTTACCCGCTCACCGAAGTTTAGTATGTTGCATTTAATGCTTTGTAGCTAGAGAAATTTGTGATTTCCTAAAATGAGGGAGAGAGGAGAGAGATTTTGTAGTTCTTCATGATTGTTGTTAATAATTTCTATAGTTCTAGTGTTAATAATTTCTATAATCCGTTGCTTTGTTTCATTTTTATTTTTTATATAAAAATTACCTTTTATCTCTTATTATATTGTAAAATGTTAATGTTTTCATTGTATATTAGCCCCTGGATTTTCTATTATTTCATTGTAATGTTAATGTTTTCAGTATGTAGCCCGTGGAATCATTATATTCTTATAAGTTAGCCCCTGGTTTTTTAGTTTAATTATGAACTAGCCCCTAGAATATTTATATTCATATAAGTTAGCACCTGGATTTCAAGATTAATTATTAACTAGCCCCTGGATAATTAATTATTTATATTTTCTTTATATAAAAGTTAAAAGTATTGTCGAAAGGACATGGCTTCTGCTGCTGGAGGTAGCAGTGGTGGGCGAGATAACCATCGTTCGTCTGGTGGGAAGGGAAAAAATGAATTGACCCCTAGCAAAAGTTACACCCCGAGCAAAAGTTTGTGGAAGCAACACATGCGGAATATATTGCAGCAGGAAAGGAACCTCCTTTTGATATTGAGGTTGTGAGGCAAGATTATTCGTCGGTTGTAGCACCACCAAACACGGCGGTCACAGCTACACCATCCTCTCGTACGGAGGAAAAAAATAATCATCAAGTGCATTCTAATGTCCCACCCAAGGATGGTTGAAGAACGTTGTCATGTTGGTTATTAATTAATTTTTTTGGATTATAAATATGAGTGAAACAAATTATGTATTGAATATTAAGACAATGATTTAATATTTTGTGTTAAGGTTTATTTGCACGTCATGATCAAATAACTGTGTTTCTAGTAAATATTATGGTTAGTTATATTTTGTACAAAAGGACGATAATTGTAAGTTGTAGATATAACAAAGGGAAATTTAATACTTTACAGCTAGAGAAATTTGTGATTTCTTAAAATGAGGGAGAGAGGAGAGAGATTTTGTAGTTGTTCATGATTGTTGTTCATAATTTTTATAGTCCTAGTGTTAATAATTTCTATAATCCGTTGCATGGTTTCATTTTTATTTTTTATATAAAAATTACCTTTTTTCTCTTATTATATTATATTAAGTAGCCCTAGATTTTTAGTATAACATTGAATTAGCCTCTGACGGAAGCTGTCTCCATCAAATTATTCAAGCGGTGAGCGGTGTCTGGAAGGATCCTCGCGGCACGCCCTGATCGACTATCCACGGATCAATACTTGAGGCTCCACTGTCTTGTGTCATCTTCACTTCACTCCACGGCATAGAGGCATACTAGAGTTTTTTTTCTTCCGAGCTCTCTCTCCACCATTGTTCATCTTGGCCACTCCGGTCTGCAATAGTCCAGTACGTGTCCTTTCTTTCGTGTATCATTTCTGTTGCTCGGTTATATATTTTGTCAATTTATGTATTTTATTTAAAAATTGAATAGACCATTATATTGTTGGTTGTTCATTAATGTTTTTGGCTTATGAATATGTGTGAAATAACTTATGTATTTCGTGGACGACAATTGTACAATTGTAGATATAACAAATGGCATAATTTGTATAATATGGTTTCATATGGACCGGCGTTGGATGTATGGCGAACGAAGCACTGGCGCATGGGTTACTGGGCTGGATACATTTTTTGATGCTGCAGACGCCAACCGGTCGGCAAAGGGGTTCATGTGTTGTCCATGTAGAGATTGCAAAAATGAAAAGGAATACTCCAAGCGAAGGACACTCCACGCGCACCTTACCATTGTCGGTTTCATGCCTAACTATTGTCTTTGGACCAAACATGGTGAACCTGGTGTCGTGATGGAAGAGAACGAAGAAGAAGATGACCTTCCTGAGTGGGTTCAATTCTAAGAAGCCCCAGATGAGGATCCGATGGATGATGATGCTAATGACAATTCCCTAGACGAGTTAGGTCAGGTTTTGCTGGATGGACAGAAAGAAAGTGTGAGCGCATTAGAGCACAAAAAGTTTCAAAAGATGATTGAGGATCACAAGAAGCTGATGTACGCAGGCTGTAAAGAGAAGCACAATAAATTGCATACCACACTTGATATGCTTCAATGGAAGACAACAAAAGGTGTTTCAGATAAGGGTTTTGATCATCTGTTGTTAATGTTAAAGGATCTGCTCCCTGTCAACAATGAGCTTCCCTCGTCAACTTACGAGGCAAAAAATATTGTGTGTCCTTTAGGATTGGAGATACAGAAGATACATGCGTGTCCTAACGATTGTATCCTATACCGCGGTGAGGAATATGAAAACTTGGATGCATGCCCTGTGTGTGAGGCATTGCAGTATAAGATAAGGCGAGATCATGCAGGGGAGGTTGAGGGAGAGGATCGCCGTGAGAAAATTGCAGCTAAAGTGATGTGGTATTTCCCCATAGTATATATTACATAAATTGTTGTAAACTATTTTTGCATGGTAAAAAAATATATACATTTCTATTTTATTGTCTTTCATTTATCTGAAATTCTATATTTTCTATTTTATAATAAGAATTAGTCAAGCTACATAGATTTATAAGAATCCAAAATGTTGAATGAACACAGATATTTAAGAATGTGAATTTATTTAATTTAATGAACTCAATTTATGTATTTTCTATAATAGCCTCACATATCAAAACTTTAAATGAGCCACAAAGGAAGCAAGCAATTTATTAACAGGTAACGGCATATTAAAATATATTAAATATAATCTATCAACCTTTTTTGCATGTTGAATATATATATTTTTTGATATTTTTCTGTATTTATTAAGTATAAATGAATAATAGGAAATAACTAAAAAAATACAAAACTAAAAAAGAAGAAGGCGGGAACTGAACAGTTTTGGACATTTAAGTACCGGAACGCCACCCACTTTGAATTCCCTCCCCGGTACTATCGGACTGCGGTTAGTACCGGCTGGTGACACCAACCGGTACAGGGTGCCAATTTATATAGATCTGGAGCGCCCAGCACTTAGCCATTTTTCGATTGCGCGCTCTACTTCTTCTCCGCTGCCGGCCGAGGCCATCGTCATCGCCACCTCCTCCTCATCGCCGTCCGAGCCACTTCCTCCTCCTCCTCAGAGCCGCTGCCGTCGTACGAGTGTGCGACGCTGCCTCCGCCTCCGCCGCCGTTGGAGCTCCTCGATCCTCCGCCGCCGGCCGGCCTCATCCTCCGCCGCGACCTCCTCGACCTCGTCGCCGCCACCTCGTCATCAAGCACCTCGTCGTCGCTGCCTCCTCCTCGCCGCCGCCTTCGCCACCTCGTCGTCTAGCTCCTCGTCACCGCCGAGCTCGTCATCGCCGCCGCCGCCTCCCCGTCTGTAAGCCCTCGTCGGGCTGACGTCAGCATAATTCGGGCTGACAACAGCCATTTTTAATTTAGGTTTTGTTTTAATTAGAATTACAAGTAATTACAATTAATTGGAAAATAGCCCCTGCATTAGTAGTATAATTATAAATTAGACCCTGGATTAGTAGGTTTATTACAAATTAGCCCCTGGATTACTAGTTTAATTAGAAATTAGGCCCTGGATTAGTAGGTTTAATAGAAATTAGCCCCTGGAATTTTATTATTAGTAGAAATTAGCTCTTGGATTACTAGTAATATTACAAATTAGCCCCTGGATTACTAGTTTAATTAGAAATTAGCCCCTGAATTACTAGGTTTATTAGAAATTAGCCCCTGGATTACTAGTTTAATTAGAAATTAGCCCCTGGATTAGTAGGTTTATTAGAAATTAGCCCCTGGAATTTTAGTATTAGTAGAAAATAGCCCCTGGATAACTAGTAATATTACAAATTAGCCCCTAGATTACTAGTTTAATTAGAAATTAGCCCCTAGATTACTAGTAATATTAGAAATTAGCCCGTGAATTAGTAGGTTTATTAGAAATTAGCCCCTGGATTAGTAGGTTTATTAGAAATTAGCCCATGGAATTCTAGTATTAGTAGAAATTAGCCCGTGGATTACTAGTAATATTATAAATTAGCCCCTGGATTACTAGTTTAATTAGAAATTAGCCCCTGGATTACTAGTAATACTACAAATTAGCCCCTGGATTACTAGGTTTATTAGAAATTAGCCCCTGGATTACTAGTAATATTACAAATTTGCCCCTAGATTACTAGTAATATTACAAATTAACCCCTGGATTACTAGTTTAATTAGAAATTAGCCCCTGAATTAGTAGGTTTATTAGAAATTAGCCCCTGGATTACTAGGTTTATTAGAAATTAGCCCCTGCATTTCTAGTTTAATTAGAAATTAGCCCCTGTATTACATGGTTAATTAGAAATTGGCCCCTGAATTACTAGTTTAAATAAGCTCGTTGTGTTACTCTTAGCATTCCAAATGGATGATGGATGTGAAAACCTCGATGAGTTCATGAGTCATCTGATCAGAGGAGACAACTTCGAATTACCACCTGAACAAGATCTACCCGAAGGCGAGTATGATGGCAGCCAGTATCTTAACATGACAGGTGATGGTGATGAGGCTGCTCATTCTAACTCTGAGGAAGAAGATGTACCCGAGGTATATATACAGAGACACATGCTATATACTTTTCATTCATACTTAGGATCATTTATATATAAATGGATATCTTCTCAGGCTTCGACGTCTGGTCAGAAACGTAAACAAAGCACTAAAGCAAAGATGATGGGGAAAATCATCATTAGAGAGATCGACGAAGAAGGTGCCCCGAAAGCTCCAGAGGATGCAAGGACAAAGTTTGTCAATCAGGCAGAATACATTGTCAGGTAGAACATCCCCATCAGTTTCAAAGCTTGAAAAAAGGCTAAGGGGATTGAATCTGCAGATGTAGTACCTGAACAAGAGAAAGAGATGTGCTGGGAGCAGTTGTTGTCGCACTTCACACTTCCAGATGGAGAAAATATTAAGGAGCAAGTGAAGAAATTCGCCTTGAAGAAAATGGCGATTGCTTTCCAAACATTCAAGAAGAACTTAAAAAAAGATTATATCAAGAAAGGGACAACACCTGACTTTGAAAATAAGTTCCATAAGCGTCGTCCACACTGGGATCAATTTGTCCAAAACTGTCTCTCAGAAGACAGAGCTGCTTTGAGAGAGCAAAACAAAGCCAACGCAAGCAAAAAGATTCACTCCCACCATACTGGACAAGGTGGGTATAGGAAGGCAATTCCAAAGTGGAAGAAGATGGAAAAGGATCTGATCAAGAAAGGATTCACCTCGCGGACCCTACATTGGCCTGAAAGAGCGAAGTGGTACTATGTTGCACATGGCGGGACTCTTGATATGACTACTGGAGATTTGATCCCGTCAGATTCATTGCGAGCAGCAGTAGATAGGCTCGAGGCAGTGCTAAAGGCTAAGGAAGAAGGAATTTTCACACCAAATCGGGAGAAAGATGAGCTATCGTACGCCCTAGGGACGCCTGAACACACCGGGTGTGTGCGAGGCATGGGTGTAGTTCCATGGAAGCATGGCTTCTCCGCAGATATCGAGACTTACAGAAGCAGAAGCCGAAGCAAGGCTGAAAATGAAGCGAAATTACGTGTACTAGAAGAAGGAGTCTCTGCACTAGAAGAGCAAATCTCCCCCATCAGCCCTGCCTCCAATGTGCCGTCTAGTGTTGAATTCAGGGAGTTACCTCAAAGCTATTCCGTGGACTTTATCACCGAAAGCCAACCATGTGAGCTTCATACTCCCATAATCAGAAATAAGACGAAAGCAGTAGCACATGCTGTTGCTGAGGTCCCTGTTGATGGCGGGGTGATACACGGCGTTCCAATTCCCCCAGGATATGCAAGGGTCAATGTCGATAGGTTCTTACCCGGGTGGGAGGACCTCGACCTCGAAATCGAAGGAGGCGATGGTGAGAAGGTGTTAGGTCAAGCGTTGCACAGTTGGATATGTTGGCAGAAGAAGTATATCATATTTCCACGTTTGACCATAATAGAATCATCGGGACAGGACACTGGGATAAGATCACCACTGATTGCAGATGTAACGCCCCTACAGATCCGAGCGTTAGCTCGCCTGCGCCTCCTACAAAATCGACAAATGCACCAATACCTGCACCAAAGGATGCAAGGAAAATTGGTAGCGGAAGCAGAATTAGGATCCAACCACCTCTTGTGCCCCCGCCTCCTAAGGAGAAGAAGGAGGCTTGGGAGAAAGCTCCTAAGAAACCGCCTCCCGTGCCACAGAAACCGGCTTCACCGCCTAGTCAGAAGACCACGCCCGAGATGACTCGAAAGCAATTCACTGCATGGCAGAAGCAACAACAGCCGAAGAAGGAACAAGAGACAAAAAGTCCATTATCGGATTATGACCCTCAAATAAAAAAGGCAACACAGCGTAAGAGAAAAGCGTCGAGCATTCCACAGCTTGGTATGCAGAAGAATCAGTCAATCCCACCTCTCAAAGTGCTATCAAAGGAGGACCAAACTCTCGTTGATTTTGTCTGCGACACAAGGCTCACCAAAGCACAACTACGAGGCGAGGACCATATCCCAATTTATCCTGGAGCTGAAAAAACTCAATTTGAATTGAAGAAACCTCTAGTGTTTGAACACCAACTCAAGGATCTTCCAACAAGGATGCGTAATCTCCATAATTGGTACATGAAACAATCTGCAAACGGCCAATGCTACCTAACTCTTCGTATAAGAGACGAGCATTATTTTCGAGGGGTGGATGAGATAAATATTGAGTTCTCGGAATTCTGGTATCTGTTCAATCAGGACGCCCTCGACAACTCACTCATCAGTGCATGGGTATTGTAAGTCTTTCATCTCATTTATGTTCCATCCATCTATTCATTAATATTGTTCACCGTCACATTTATAATTTGATTGTCTCGTGTAGAATGGAACAGCAAGTTTGCTGGAGAAAGGCTTTGAAAACCTTGGCTTCATGGACCCAAATGTGATCCATGAATATACTTTCTTGGATATATGGAAACAACCAATATATCTAACGTAGTATGCGTCTTGGATATATATGGAAATTCTTGGATAAACAAAAAAAATGTGATTTCATACTGTTCCCGTACAACACACAGTGAGTACTTCAACTTTTACTTATCATAGTCCTTGACCCAAAGAAACAACCAATATATCTAACGTAGTATGCGTCTTTCACTACACAGCTTCCATTGGATGCTCTTCGTTATAGAGCTACAGAGAAGCTTGGTCATAGTCCTTGACCCAAAGAAGAAGGGACAAGAAGAATTCCAAGACGTCATCGACCTCATGAACAAGGCATGGGCTCGCTTCCGGGAAGAAAATGAAGGTCCATTTAAGGAGCAACTCCGTATCAAGCTAGACTTTCTGGTAACAACTCAATTATAACATTTAGCGTCATTAGTGACATATGTTTATACGCAATAGCTATTTTTAGTAACACTTTTGCATTCCACATAAGTGTATGAGACAGGAGCACGGGAATAACCTATGTGGCTACTATGTGTGTGAGTTTATTCACCGGTTTGTACGACCGACGGGCGCAATGAAGCCAGATGAATTCGAGGTATGTCACATATATGATCATATTCAAACATAAGACTTGTATATCGATATATTTAATATTTTTTTGATGTGACAGAAATGGCGTATGGAAGAATGTCTCCTCCCGACGGACAGAATCAAGGTCGTACAAGAGCAACTTTGCGGATTCCTGATAGACGAGGTCATTGACCCTAAAGGCGAATTCCACAATGATTGATCTTTCTACAAACTGGACGTAGGCATCCAAGACGAAGACGAAGCGTGACCGTAATTTCAAACATTTTGATATATGACTTATGTATGTAATACGTCGGGTTTTGCACAATGACTGATCTTTCCACAAACTGGACTTGGATTTTTGGCCCACGGGGTAGCTACGCACGAGGCAGCCGTCATTATATGGCCATCAAGATTCGTGCAGCGTCAAACGGTGTAAAATCTCCCGTCAACTAACGTTAGCAAGGCCACGGTCAGTGCTCCACCAAATGAGTGGACTGCCCAAGGTTTTGTCGGACGAGAGGAGCTTTTCCAGTGATGTTACTGAGCATCCGCAGCTTTTGATGGGGTCGCCCACGGGGCACACCCATGTATGCCTATTCCCCTGGTCGCGTCCCTCAGTCCCTGTCATCGCCTCTATGGCTCTATACTACGCTGCTGCCTGCTGCTATCCATCTCTCTCCACGTTCCTCTTGCTTGTGCGCCAGGGAGAGGTGTGCCGCCATGGATGGCAGCAAGAACACCATCCACGGTCTACAGTTCTGGATGGCGAGCTTGTCGAGGTGCAGTTGACGTCCGAGATGTCGAGGTCCCCAGGCACACCTCTTCCGGCGGCGTGTGCATCAGCGGTGCTACTAGCTTTGTATCAAGGCTGACGCATTTCTCCTCCTCGCACGCCTTGCTGGTGAGTGGTGACCGGAGGAGCATCCCAAGTATGATTAGCAGTGGTCGAGTCCAAGGCTAAGTTGTTTCTCCCAGCCGGAGGAAACCACAACAAAACCCGTTGCTATATAGTCACGGATACAAATGCCAGATGTTTCATCCGAGTTTGAAAACGTGAAATTTTATTATTCCCGCGCGCAGATGTAGGCATATCCCGCACATGCAGATGTAAGTACACAACAGTTTGAAAAGCCTACCTTGGTGCCCGTGAATATTTTCTCTCTGTGTCAGAATTTGTACTGGGCTGAGAGTGTCCTCCTGGCGCAGGATTGGCAGACTCCTCTAGTGCCTCGGTGCATGTGAACTTTGTCTCTCCGTGACTCAACAGGAGATGGAGACATGCATACACGGTTGCAGCAAGCCTGCACGGAGCACGTTATTTCTGATATATATATATTGTGGGTACTTAATAATATTTGGTAACCGAGCCTCCTTTCTCGAGCCGGACCCCCCACCCCGGCAGTTCCACTCCACCGCGAGCGCACCTTCCCCGTTCACCGTACGTTTTGTTTCGTCCACCAATCTCTCGGTTTTATAAATCCTCGGGCTTTTCAAAAACAAAAATCCGATATTTCTTGCACGGGATAGATCGTGGGTTGCGGTTTCTTAATAATTTCTACTCCCGTCAATCATTCTCGTCACGCCAAACCTCCGGCGGCGACTCTCCTGGCGATGCGCCGCATCTCCGCCCCGGCCACAGGCCCTCCGTCCTCCGTCCCAGCAACGCATAGCTGCATTGCTGCCCGGCCAGAGGCCCTTCGTCCTCGTGTCGTGACGCAGAGCTGCAGTGGTCCGCTCCGGGCCGTTTCTCCCCCTCTTGCCACCGGGCGCCCCGGTGAGAGCCTGGATTAGAGATTCAGTTGTGGCGGCAAAGCTCGACGTCGGTAGTTTCTTACCCCCTCCATTGCAGAATCCTTCAATTTCCTCGCCGGTTCCGCCTTCCTATTCTTTGGCGTTGTTCCTCTTCTTCGTCCCAGATCGGATCTACGTCGAGCCCTTCGTTCCCACCGGCACCGGCGACGGACCACTCGGCAAAGTTCCACCATTGGGGTAACGAAGGGCGGCACAATGAACAGGAGCATCGCCGGCTCGAGACTGCCTCGGCCACTGCCTTCGTCCACGAGCGTGGCCCTCGGCCTGCAGCTGCTGTTCTACGTCCGGCGAGGTCTCAGGAGGTACCGACTTTCAGTAGTGTTGCTTGTCCAGTTTGTTTTTGGCCTTGTTTAGATCGCTAACTTTCGCAAACTTATTTTGCCAACTTGTCACATCGAATGTTTGACACTAATTAGGAGTATTAAACATAGATATAAAAATAAACTAATTACATAGATGGACTCCACATCGTGAGACAAATCTATTAAGCCTAATTAATTCGTCATTAGACACTGTCGTGCTACAGTAACCCGTCATTAAAAATGCACTAATGACGGCACATATTAGGCTTAATAGATTCGTCTTGCGATGTAGAGTCCATCTGTGTAATTAGTTTTATAATTAGTCTATATTTAGTACTCCTAATTAGTGTCAAAAGGATGGACGTGACATTTCGCCAACTTTCACCAACTCATCTAAACAGGGCCAATTTGTCTTGCTTGGCTTCGGCTAGTCCTGCAGCCTACTCACTCCTGAAAAGTGCTCTGTTTGTGCAGGATGCTGAGGTGAAGAAGATCCCTTTCTTTCCGAAATGTGCATGCTCTTATCCAATCAGGATTAGTTTAATGGCACGACCGTATCCCTTCATATTTTGGTTGGCCGCTCTCGGTTCCATGCCGGCGAGGTCACCCAGATCCTGCCTCTGTGTCGTGCGCTTGGACCGTTGCTTTCGCCAGCGGCGGCGCACAAATCGAGGGCCAGAGGGGCGCTTATCTACTGCTCTCATCTCGGCCAGAGGGCCTTCCTACACCAGCTGCAGACGAGCCTGCAACCACAAGGATAAATCTGCCATACTAATCCAACATTATCTGATATCTTTGTATTAGCCTCTGATTTCCTCCAGATTAGAAGCTGCGTCCCAATCGATTATATTGTTCTTTGTCCCATTCTTTTGTGCTTTTCAGTTGGTATGAGGTGAGCAGATGGAAATAAAAAAATCCATGTTACGTTGCCAATTCGATACGATTTGATTCCCTTTGGATTAGCAGCAGATTACCTCTAGATTAGCTGCCGGTTCCCTCGAATTAGATTTGTTGCTTCGCTGCACATCCATTGTTAGAGCTTTTCTGCTGGTTTAATTTCCCACAAGGAATAGGTTGTTGTTACCGTGTATCATATCACATAAATTTGACCGCACGGGCACACCAGGCAGCATATCTTTCTTTTGCTTCTATAAATTTTAGGTGCTGGCCCTTTGCAGTGCTAGATTGTTTGAATCTATATTAGTACTTCTGTCCAGGACACCAGATGGCTACAGTGTTCCTTGCGAGGCTCCTCAGCTGTGACTACATCTTCAGCTAGGACTGTGATATGGAGGAAGAATGCGCTTTTCTTTGTGCTGTGCTGATTATATGATCATAGCTTTTTACTTGATATATCCAGACCTTTATTGTCCTATAGTAAATTTCAACATATAAAATCGTGTTATAAATGGCTAGTATATGGTGATCAGGTGATGGCTACTGCTCAAAATATTGTTTGGGTGGATGGCGGTAGCTCTACACATGAACTTTTGATGACACCTAAAACGAGTTGCAAATTGTAGCCTCAGTTCTTGTCACTGTAAAATCAGTGTGAAACTTTCAGTGGACAGATGCATGGAAATACATTTGGATCTGTATAGTTTGACTTCAAATTTACATATTCAGTTCAGCTGATGACCACTATTGGGTCATGGGTGTTATTTACGTCCTTTTGTTACAGATTTATAGTTCTTGACTTTTACTTTGCTTAGGACACCATGCAGGTGAGAGCATCCAGTAATCTTTGCAGCCGCAAGAACACAGTAGAGCAGATTGGTCTGAACAAACAACGCTGATATTTGTTTCATTATGGAAGGCATTCAAACAAGATGTCAGATGATGGAAAGCTGAAATATCTCAAGGGAAATGTAGAATATTCTTGTTTGCGATAGGGCTAATGTCCTTGCAAGGCATACCTGTGTATGCATGTAATATTATTTCTGAGACATCACAGTGCATTGATATGTCATTTCTTTGCTGTGTACTTTGTTTAGATTTTCTGGAAGCCAATCCTTTTTTTTGTTCATATAGTTCTTTTTAATTAGTTAATGATTCATAATTTTTCTAGTCTTTGTAAATTTGAGTTATAAAAAATTGGCACCATCAAGCGTAAATGGTCACTTACTCACTTCTATTCGGGAAAGAATAACTTTTGCTTTGTGTTTATCTATTTTCTTCCATTTCGTTACTGATCTCAGAGTTTTCCATTATAATAATGGAGGTCCCTTAAAATTCGGTCTGGTCTCTAGCCTGAACATCGAAATATTTAGAAGTATATTTAAGTTTTTTTTTGTGCCAACTACTGGTTTTTGGCTAGGCGGGCAGACTGAACCGATGACGTTGCCAGGAAAAACAATGCAGAGGAAAACCAGTCAAGGTCTCACGTGGAGCCCTGAAAAACTACTGCGCACGGTGTAGACGAAAACTACGTTAAAAAAACGTGCAGACGAAAACCAGATAAGACCGCAGGACTCTGGAAAACCGCTGCGGAAAAGCAGGAATGTGCAGGCGCACCGGAGGAAACCAGAAGTGGGGCGCCCGACGCTCGGTGCGGGGGCGTGCGGCGCGGTGTCGGGGAGGGGATCGGGTTCTACTTGGTACCAGGGTATCGTTTAGTGCTATCATATATATATATATATTGTTTTAATTATATTAATCTTATGAGTACGAGAATATACGTAGGAACCACTACTACTGCGTATAGGAATGTAACATGTGAAAAAAACTAAAAGTAAAACAACAACCAACTTCTAAAAGAAAAAAAAGGAGGTGATCGAGAGAGGATGCATCATATCCGAGATGATGTCCATCGGCAGCCATCTGAGCAGCAGCTATATAATGCGCAGCAGCTATATAATGCGGTGGAATCCTTAATTTGGATACCACACAATCATTATCATATCAATTCTCTATAAATAGCCCGGCGCGGTGGTGGCAGCACGATTATAATCATCTCTCTATATAGTATATATAGACATGCATCGGTAGCGCGCTCAAATCAAATGCTTACTACTCTAGGGCGCGTGATGGAACTAACAACGTCGACGGTGGTGCTCCTTTGTGCAGCGACTCTCTTCGCCACCACCTACGCCAGGGGTGCAGATGGCGACCAGCTTGTGGCCAAGACTTGCGCCAACATAATGGGCCACGGCTGGGAGAGGCGGTTCACAGAAAATTTCTGCAAGTCGACGCTCCAACATGACAAGCGAAGCACGGCGGCCAAGCACCCGCGCGACCTGGCAATCATTGCCATAGATCTCGCCCAGCGTGCGGTCACGGACATGGACGCCAAGATCGATGGCGTGCTCCGCTCCGGCCCTGCCGGCAACCACATCGACAACCTCCAGTACTGTCGGCTGGACTACGCCACTGTGGCTAGCACCATCCCCGTGTGCCGCGCCACGGTCATCAACTACAAGCCTGACGGTGACCAGCTGCAGTTGGCCCCCAATGACTACTTCGAGTGCGTTCACAAGCTGCGGAGAGGCACCTTGAAGTGCTATAGGCGCATCTTTCTATTGTCCAAGCTGAGGGAGGAGGTCGGGGAGACTTGGGAGCGGACCCTACTCGTGGCTGCTACACCCTCCGTCCCAGAAAACATGCAACTCTAGAGTTTAAATTTTGTCTCAAAAAACATGCAACTCTAGCACCAATGATTAGTTCTGGACGCGCCAATGATTAGTTCCGGACCCACGTACACCCTCCGTCCCAGAAAACATGCAACTCTAGAGTTCAAATTTTGTCCCAAAAACATGCAACTCTAGCACCAATGATTAGTTCTGGACGCGCCAATGATTAGTTCCGGACCCATGTACTATTTATGCGGAACCCATGTGGGACCAACATTCTATGTAGGTGGACCCGCTTATTGTTAAGGCAGGACCCACGTGGGACCCGCGTATTGTTTAGGCAGGACCCACGTGGGACCCACTTATTGTTAATGCGGGACCCACGTGGGACCCGCGTATTGTTCAGGCGGGACCCACGTGGGACCCACGTATTGTTCAGGTGGGACCCGCATATTGTTAAGGCGGGACCCACGTGGGACCCGCTTATTGTTCACGCGGGACCCACGTAGGACCCGTATAGTCTTTATGTGGGTCCTATATTGTTTAGGTGAGATCTATTTTGTCTTTTCTATAGGGGCACATGTGTCTTTTTACACTTTCCTTGGTATACGTGACGAAACCTAGAATTGCATGTTTTTTGGGACGGAGGGTGTATGCTAGAAGAGATGCTCGGCATCGTGGACGATGATCACTTCTAGGATGGCTAGACTTTAGGGTTATTAATCTAGAATAACTTTATACTTAATATGTTTGGAGTGTGTAACTATAGCTGCTTGTTCAGATACAAGCTAGTGTAGTTTTGCTCTCTGTGGGTCACCATCACTAGGTCGACACAAAACTCCAAACCCGTTTTCTTGTATTATTTTAAAGATAATACAAGTAAGATGTAAAAGAACTATGCATGGCCATGATTCAGAAGGATCAATCGGGTATGCACTCGTATGATCGCATCTGTAATGTCAATATGAAATGTGAGTCATAGATGCGCAGGCCAAGCGTCAAGTGAGCAGGTTTGGATCCTATGTATAGTCGAGTCTTCATGACTTTGCTAGTGACAGGTGGTCTCGGCCTGACCTGTGAGTGACACTGTGACAGCCACGGTGAAGTCACTGCAGAGGATATCCTGAGAGCAGGTACAATAGGACAATTCATCATTCGAATGCCCAAGACACGTAGGAAGAATCTAACGTGGATGAGAGAGAAACGAAGAAAGAAAGGCCGCTTGTCGCTGCTGCCGGCCAGGCTATCGCCCAGTATGCGACTGCATGCTTGTCGCCTCCTGACACAAGTGCAGAGCCCGGGTCAGTTACAGTCTTGCGACATGGGGCAGCAAAGAATAAAATGGTAGTGGTGGGACCCGCATGAACAAAAAATAATATTTGTTAGCTAGGTGAGGAGACGAATTGTTGTGTAGCTCGTCGACTGGGCTTGTCTAGTGGTGATATGGCTTGTCTATATCACAAGTTTATTGAGTTTGCTCTTAGTGAGGACCGAGTACTTCCATGGATCTGCTCCACAACGATTGTATGAAAAAACACCGCAGGTTTAAAAAAAAACATTGTAGCTCGTGTTGAGAAGTGTGTTTTAGGATAGAGAGGAATAGTATGAATATGAAAAAGTTGAGATAATAGTGTTTTTTTTAAAAAAAAGTTGACGAATCTAAACGGGGTTAGTACTCCTATCTTGATTGTGCAGTTGTGGCTCTCGCTCGTACCGTCCCCCATATGCGCCACGCCATGGTTCAGGAGCACAAGCCCATCGTCCTTCTAGCAGGTCCTCCATCCTCGGGCAACGGCAGTCTCCAACTGCCAGTGCCGCCTCTTGGTTAGCGACGAGTTGCGCAAGGTGATGCCTAAGGAAGTAAAAGCCATGATATTGAAGAGGAAAAATTCTATTTTACATCTTTCAACCATTACAAAAGTAATATTTTCAAGCTACAGCTACAAAACAATCATTTCTAAACAAGCGTGTAGCTACACCATTACCCAAAAAACTACCTTGGGATGTGTACATACTCATTTATTATTTTGAGTATGTACACATACCTAAAATAAGATTTTTAAAAGTGATAATCATAAAAAACTTTGAGTGGAACTCATATTTTTTTTACAGTCTATGATATATTACATTTTTCTGTATAGAAAAACAAGTATGTCCATATACTTCATGAATAAAAAGAGTATGACCACATACTACTTTTGATAATCAAGTACATGTACATACTTTATTTAGAAACCTTGAGTACGGAAAATATAACTTATGAGATATACACAGGTGAAGCCGACGCCGAGACGGGAGACCGAGGAGAGGCCACGAGGAGTGGATGCCGTGCGGCATCGATGACGCGGCCTACACTACGAACGACCTCGCCAAGCGCTCGCGCAACGCCAAGCGACGCCGAGCCTTAGGAGCGTCCTTGTCTACGTCACGCTGGGCGCAAGGACATCACCAAGCCGAAGCAGGCCGCAGGAGCGCGGGCACAGACCGCCGCCGACGAAGCCGACACGGCCATTGCACTGCACCGCACTCACATGGACGCCGAGCACCCCGTTTGCATGCGCACCTGACACACCTCGCTGCCATGCCGTCGCCTCGGACCAGAGAAACTAGTGCCCGCGAGCGGCATGGCCTTGCCGCAACCATGGCTCCACCATGGAACGCGCACGCGAGCTAACGCATCATCACCTCGCGCATGCGTGCGGCCACGAGCCAAGGCTCGCCACGGGCGCCCATAAACGCTCCGACCCTTGCACACACGCACACCGAGCTTGCACGAGTATGCACACGCCCCACAAGCACAGTCGCGGGCACGGAACGCCGCCGCTCTGCATGCTCACCGCCTTGATGCGCCATGGGAGCGAGAGCGCTCATGTCGCGCCGTGCGCGTTCAGCCCCACGGCCGCGCACACTAGCGTCGGTCGACCACGGGGCTTTGCCCCTCCACTCCACGGCTGTCGCCCGATGTCTGCCGCCAACCTGCATAAGGCGCGCACGGTCCTGAGCATGAGCACGCATGCACACGCGCGCTCGCGACAACGGTTGTGCCTTGGGGCATTCGTCGAAGACATGGAGCCCAGAAAAAATTTGATAAATTTTAGGGAAAGCTTTACCTCACCTGCGTAAAAATAAGCCTCTCCTCACCCAAATCCTCTCTTCACCTTATCTTCTACCTTCCTCGTCTTCTCCAACTCCGGCGATATTCCAGCGAACTCCTGGTAAGGTTAGGGTTCCGGGGTTAGGGTTCTAGATTGTGGGTGCTATCCTCACCCCCGGGCTTAGAGGAGGGCCAGGGGGCGACCAGCCAACCCGGCGGGGGGGGAGGGGGGGGGCGGCGCCACCGGCTCGGGCGGCGGTGGACAGGGGTCGGCCTAGGGTGGTGGCGGGGGCGCACGACGGCGATGGCGGCCGGCGGCGACGGCTGGCGGGGTGGCACGGTGATGGGGATGTTGGCGCGGCGGCCGATGCCGGCGGGCTAGGGCCACGCCGGCGCCTGAGGGGAGGCGGCTAGTGGGGTGGCGGTAGCAGTTGGACTACAGAGGAGAGAGAGAGGGGGAGGAAGAAAGGGATTAGGGTTGGGGTGATTTCTAAATCCAATCCGAGTCATCCACCCTTTTGATCCAATGGCTCAAGATTTGGGTGAGGAAAGGATAAGTTCTAAATCTTTTGTTTATTAATTACTCTCAATTTCAGATGGGTAAAACTAGCTAGCGCACTTCTTAACACACTCCCAGACACAGCCCTCGTCGCTGCAAATGGCAAGGCATTTTTGCACATGCACACACACATTGCCGTGGCGGCGTTGTTCGGGTTGACGACGACGGCGCAACAAGTTGTGCTTTGAGTATCGGTCGGGTGCACGGCGACGACGCCACCCGCAGCTACAGCGTCGGTCGAGTCCACGGCGACGGCGCCACCCGCAGCTGCAGCGCCACCTAGGACACACTTTACCACACATTTGGCAGCACAATGCGAGTCGCCGTTACACTTGGGCCCACACTTACAAAAGCACTCGCAGATCAAGTCCGAAAGCCCCATCATCCCGCCGGTGGCATCTCCAGTCCCCTGCGCTGCTGCGAACCCTGCGGTCGCAACACTCGTCATCCTGCAGGCACCAGCGGCTTCTCCGGTCCCCTGCGCCACTGGGAACCCCGCGGCGGAACACTCGTGATCCCGCAGGCGCCGGCGCCATCACCAGCCCCCTAGGCCGCTGCGACGAGCAGCACCAGGGCGGCGGGCGGACCTACGTTGGTTCTAGTCAGTGCACATGCCCTCACTCAAAAAATTCAGTCCACGTTAAAACAAAATTTCACCATGTTTGAGCATTCAAAATTCAATAGTTCTTGAGGTGTGCCCTCTCTCAACTTTTGCTCTAGGACCGCTCGTGCCAGGGCCGCGCCCACGCTCAGCACCCCACGCAGCTTGCCACTTGAAAAAATCGAACCTTTGATTGTAACTAGCTGGTATGCCGTGTCGTATCGTACGCGCGAATCGATAGGGGAGCTATGTACCTAATTGCACTCGCAGTTGTGAGCCGACGAACTGATGGAGGATTTGAGAGGCGAGGAGTTGGGGGGACCTCTTTAAATAGCCGGCCACAGAGACGTTGGTGTCAGGAGGTGCGGAGTAGGGAGAGTTTAAGGGGTCAGTTTAGTTGTTGCTCGGCTCGGTTCGGATCGGCTCGTTAGAAATTTGTAACAAGCCGAGCTAAGGTTTTAGCTTGGAGCCTATAACGAGCTGGCTCGTGAGAGCATCTCCAGTAATAGCTCCTACTTCAGGCCCCTACTTTGGGGCTGGCCCCAACTTTCTGGGGCTCTTATTTTATGCTCAACTCCAGCAATAGTCCCTATTTACAGCCCCTATTTTTAGTATGACAGGTAGGACTCATATGTCAGTGTCCTCTTCTCCCTGTTCCTGTCTCCATCGGTGTCCTTGCCCAATGCCCATACTCCTCCAAATTGAACAGCAAAAAGCCAAAAAGTTGTCTCTCTCCTCACCGAACAACAATAAGAAGCATTCCTCCTGTCCAAATCAGCTAGCATCTCTCCAATTCGAGCTCTCCAGGCACCAAATCTACCTCTCACTCCTCCTCTTGCGTGTGGCGTGATTGTTTTTTTTTTCTATTGATGCTGAGCTCGGGCGGATGTTGGATTCCACGACCTCGTGACTGCTTGCCTGTGTCGGAATCGATACGCGTCGCCCCTTAACTCGTGCTCGGAGTAGCGGTGATGTGGCGACTGGCCTGTGTGACGGAGCGGAGAAGCAGGGACTCGGCGGCTGGGCCGTGTGGCAGCGCGGCGAGCCTAGTCGGCGGCCGTGCGGAGGAGCGGCGCAGCGCGACCCTTCCGAGCTCGAGCGTGAGCTTGGTAGCAAGGATTCGAGCGCGAGCTCTGCCGGCATCGAGAAGGAATCGGGTGGAGAAAGAAGAACGGGTGGGCGGTGCACGGGGAAGAAAGCATTGAAAAAAAGTTTAATTTGATGTAGATGCTATTACAATTGTCCAAATTCTGACAAATGACATTACTATTTAGCTAATCTGATAGGTGCCATTACAATTCTTATGAAATTTGTGATTTGTCATTGACTACGTATGGGACGACGGTGACCCCACTAATAGGCGTACGCGGCGCACCCGAACTTCCGTATGGACGGGTATGCCCCCGTGCCGGCCTATACCCATCTCGACTAGGTCGAGTCGACCAAACCGCCGTCGCACAAGCTCTCCTCGCCCCCTCCCCTCCACCATCCGAGCCAGCTCTCCTCTCCCCGTCGTCGTTGCAGTCGGCGCGTGTGCTCTCCTACTGCATTCCTCTCCTATCGCGCCCTGTCTCAAGTCCGTGGCCATGGTGGGGAGCAGGCTGTCGATCTCTAGCGAAGGGGATAGTTCGAGGTAGGTAGACTTGCCTCGAATCGAGTGTCCACAATGCTAGATTGTGGTCAAGCTCAAGAGCAAGCAAGCAGATTCATTTGGGAAGGTCTTCTACAAATGCCCGAACAACTTCCCTATAAGTTCTGTATATATTTCCATGCATTTGCACTCGTGGATTTCAATGGTTTTCATCGATGTAGCTCTGCTTTCTTCGCAGGAGGACGAGACATGTCGCTATTTCTGGTGGGAGGATGAGTATGTCGCCTATTTGCGTGCCAAGCATGCAGATCTCGTGGACAGACACGAAACAACCGGCACAACTCAGTTCATGCCCAGTGGCATGAGCAAGCAAGTTACTGGCTCAAATAATAGTGACTTGAAGATAGAAATGTGTGATGTTAAGATGCAGGTTTATAAAATGAAGTTGGTCATTGCAGAGATGAAGGCAGAGATGAACCAGTTGAAGCATGAGATTGGAAAGGGAGGAAGAGGCTTCACGGAGGACAATGCAGTAGTTACTGTTTTAGTTGTAGGCATTATGTTAGGCATCTTAGTTGCAAAGTATTCAACAAGTGAAAATGGAATGTAAGTTGTGATTTGTGTACTGTAATGTACCGACAATGCGAGGCACTGAGCATATTCAGCTATGTTATGTGATGTTGGATGACCTTCCGTACTTCTTTTTCCATCTCTGCTTCCTGTGTCATATCATGGACAGCATCGGAATGCAGATTGCGGTTTGAGGCATCGATTATCCCTTCTGCTTTTCTGATACTGCACGATCCTCCCAAGCATGGATCTGCAGGTTTGGCCATGTGCATTCATGCCTTTTTATCAGTGACTCGATGTGGTTTCTCAGTTTCTCCGATCTCGTTCTCTATTTAATAAACTGAGTTTGGATTTGTGCTGTGAACTTGCGTTTGTTCTCATCTGTGAACCTTCCATTCGTTTGGACTTCAGACTTTACTTTCATGACTCGTGCTATCGAGCTAGCTCGTGAGCTAAACAAGCTGTCAACGAGCTGAGCCGAGCCAGCTCGTTATTGTAACGAGTCATACCGAGCCTAGCCAAAACGAGCCGAGCTGGCTCGATATCCACCCCTAGTCCCACCAGAGCCGTTTAATTAAGGGGCCTGCGTTAGTTGGTGTATTAGTGTGCTGCTAGTGAATCTAGTGAAAAATCAGGATTATGCCTGCTTTGAGCCTGCATTTGCAAAGTCCATGATGGTCGATTCTGCTTGCTGCATGGTTCTTTTTATACTTACTGGAACTAGCTGCATGGTTCTTTTCGTTTTAGTGGATCTTCTTCATGTAATGCAAGTTCCCTGTATCTATACATCTTGAAATATGTTGTTTCAATTTATCCATTCTGAAAACTTCTTATTGTATCATGTGAAGCCAATGTAATGTGTCTTTCTCAGATGATGTCAAAGACAGAATCTATTGTCAATGAGCTTTTTGGCCATGCTAAAAGAATATGTGAAGAAGTGTGTCTAGATCCCAGTCACAGGGAACGCGGTACACAGCCACGTACCTTGTACCGGGAACTTTCGTTCCGGATCGGGAACGGGAACGAAGTGGTACATGAGACGGAACGATGCCTGGGACGTGTTCCTGCAAGTCAAGGGACGATGATTGGGTACCTAGGTGAGCGGCGGCGGCGTTTTAGGCTTGCTGTGAGATTACTGTGAGCTCTCTCCAAGGTACTATGATAGAGCATATCTGGAGAATGCAACTCCTGGGGGCACTCAAAGGAAACCACCACATGAAGATTTAGAGGTTATGGAAGGCGTAATGGAGGCTTTACGTCGAATAGCAGATTCAGAACATGAGTATAAAGTCTTGCGTGAGGAATTTAATAGTTTTGTTATGAAGAGGGGAATGTTTGCACTTCCTGCTGTTGAACTTGATGCAGCCACAATGGATCCAATTAAATGGTGGTCCAGCTATGGTGCCCAGGCTCCAAATTTGGCAGCGGTGGCAACGAGAGTTCTTTCCCAACCTGTTAGTAGTTCATCAGCAGAGAGGCTTTGGAGTACCTATGGATACATCCAGAGCGCAAAGAGGAACAAGATGAATCTCAAGACAGCTGACAAACTAGTCTATATTCATCACAACTTGCGCCTTCTGTCGAGGACCACTGAGGACTACAAAAACGGAGCATATGCCAACTGGGATGTAGACCCTGAAAATTCTAATATCGATCTAAGGGTAAACACTAATATACGAAGCTGAAAAGAATCTATTTTCGTTTTCTTATTAGCAATACATATTATTAATCCTCCTGATCTTATAAACTTGCAGACGTAATCTTCATGACAGCAAGACCAACGGGCTACCAGCAAACTTGAGATGAAGCTGTGCTGTTGTGGACTGCGGACATGCAAATGGAGTTGTCTTTTGAAGCTTTTATCTATAATTAGCATATAATTTTATCTTTATGCTTGTTGAATTCGGACTTATATTATATAATTATTATTACCTAAAAAGTTCCTGGATCATGATCCTTGTTCCTTTCATATGTTCCATGTATATCGACTCATGTACCGGGTTCACGATCCTCGTTCCATAACTACGTTCCGGGTACATCGTACCAATTATTTAGGGATCATGATCCCATTATAGGGTACAGCGTACCGAAGAAGTATACCCCCCTATGAACCGGGAACTTGAAATTATCGATCCACGTACCATGTACAGCGTTCCTCGCACCTTCCGTACCGGGAACATTGTGACTGGGGTCTAGATGTGTGCTAGATGACACATTTTTAGTTCAGTGTATGAAACCTAGAAAAGTTTTCAATTAATGAATATTTTTCAATTATGTTAACATAATGTATACTTAATGGTTATATTTGTCAACGTACGAGCTTTATTTTGTTTAATGGTTATATCTGTTTCTTCTGAGAGTTTTCCTTATGAAAGCACTACCAACCTAGTCTGTGTATTTCTTGCTGTGTATTTTTGGTCAAGTGTTAACTTATTTTCATTGTCAAATGGTCGTGCAATTTCCAATGTAGATTATTTCAAATGTATTTTCTCAGGAGCACTCAGGTGGTTGATGTAACACAGCTAGATGGTTAAAACATTTCATCTAGGTAAGCAAATGCCATGCATGGAATTTGACCTGGTTCTTTGATTTCCACGATAGGTCATCGTTGTAATTCTTGCAGCGAATGCAGTTCTAAGTGTGAATACTGAAACAAACTGTGAAAAATTTCTCCAGCTACTTCTGAATAAGTGTCTAATGTTGTGTTAAAACTCTCTGGATTGTTGTACCTGCTGTGATTGTATCTTTTTTGGCACATGTTATGAGATAGTTTGGTGTTACCTTGCATGTATCTCTATGCCACCAGAAATAAAGCTATATTGATTATTAAATACATTTAGAGGTATGTTAAATATAGGGAGGGCTGCCTTTATATCACCATATGAGGTGTGTTTTCTCGATTTGCTCTTTCAAATCCTATAGAATGTATTATTTATGAAATATTTTAATGATTTTATAGAACTGTGAACGATATTAATTTATGGATACGCTAAGTTCATTTTACACAAGATATGAGTCAGCAAAATCTAAAAAAAACATTGGTAATGAAAATAAATTATGTGTGTGTCAGCAGGCTATAGTATCAAAAAAAAGTCAAACGACTTACAATTTGGGACGGAGGGAGTACTTCTTAGGAGTTAAGTGGAGTACTTTAGCATAGCCATGGTGGATACAAAATCTTGCGAACTGGTCTGCAAGTGTTGGTTGTATTTACTTGAGCTTGGAACAAACTTCTGTTGAGATTTCATGGAACTCTATTAAGTTATGTCGTCTAAACATGTTCATTATGCATGAAACCTTGGACGCATGGCCTTTGCAAGCGTGATTCCTCAGATTTACAGAGATCTTGAAATGTATTGGTGCTGTCAGTGTCATGTTTAGGTGCAGACTTTGGTTAGCTAGTGGGGTCTTGTCCAGACTTTGCAAGTCTGATTCCCTGGATCCAATTGTTCTTTCTGAAATTTAATTTTTTTTGCTCCTACAATCTGTTGGAAAAATAGGCAATTGTAAGTTTAATTTTCGAACTAGATTCTCTAGCAGACAAGGCAGTACGAACAACATAATCATGACATCAGAAAACATAATTAAAACACAATGTACGTACTGAGGGATTACCGTAGGGAAGACGAACGGCGCAGTTGGAACGACGACGGTTCTACGGACGGAGCGCAGCAGACGATGTTGCAGACGACGGTACGCCGCAGCACCAGACTTGGACGGAGGACGAGCCGTGGTGAAGACGTCTTGAGCAGTCGCGCGCAGCGCTTCCCAACAACCTTATTCGCCCTCTCCCGGTGCAGGATCTCGAAGACGACTGGTTCCGGAGACCTGCTCTCCCGTTTGCCGGTGCACGCCGGCGCTCGGGATGGAGTAGACTACGATGGCAACACAGCAATGAGAAGTAGCAAAACCCTATCTCGTATAGACTTTATTAGGGACTCCCAAACCTAGGGGATTCCCGTATAGAGTCTATGGTGCACTTCTTCCATGAGGGAGGTGGTCTCTATTTATTGGGAGGAAAACCCCCACACCCTCATCCATTAGCAATATGGGACTAATAGATAACGTACCCCCTCAAGTGCTAATGGGGTTTTGAGATTTACTTAGAATTATTCACATGGACCAAGCCCAATAATCTAACACAATCACTATCTTTGTCATGAGATTTGGTCTGGGTGAGTAATGTTCTGAACCAGATTTGACATGAAATTTAATTTTGTGCTCCTACCACGGGCGGCCGGCGCTTTCGTCGGCACCCGGCGCGATCGCTTGGGTCCCCCCATCAAGCCGCGCCGCCCAACAACGGAAGCCGGGCAGGGAAGGCAGCGACGGGAGAGCGTGCCCAATCAGCAGGGTGTCGGCGATTCTCGTTTGAATCTTCTGGGGATATGGCGTCGGCGTGACGCTGGACAGAGATGCAAGGGAATGGACGCCCGTTTTCACCATGACGAGTACATGAAAAAACTGCTGGGTGCTTGCTATCTTGGCTTGTTGATTCAAAGGTAATTAAGCAGATCGGGCGAGGCAATGTGAATGAACGGTGCACTTATTATCTTACCCACGTCGTATGCAGCACTACCCAGTTTCTAATGCTATGTTTGGTTTATACTCCCCCAACCCCTTTAAATTATATTATAGGTTGTTTGACTTTTTCTTACTTAACATTGAACACTTTTCTTATTCAAAAAAATATATAAAATGTTGATTTTTTTTGTTATGGTTTACTTTTTATTACACGTTCTTAAAGAATGACATAAATTTACTATGTTTACAAAAAAAAATTGAATAAGACGAGCGGTCAAAAAAGTCAAACGACTTATAATTTGAAACGGATGGAGTATTTGACAAGTTGTACTTCCATGATTAATCAATTAACGACCACTATTTCCTATTTACTGGCCATCATAGGACGTGCCATTGTAGGACGCCACAAAGCGAAGGGGCCGGATAAGCCATCCATCTTAAAGTCCACTATGACCCATTGACCTAGTAATCTTTGACATATATGTTCAACATTTTGATAATGTTAACTCAACATTTTCCTTTTGCAGGTTCAACTTTTCAGGTTCCAAATGTTGAAACTATTAAACTAAATGTTGAAATCACTAGAACCAATTGTTGAAATGTTAAAATCAAACTATTGAGCATGACACTTCTTCACTGAGTGTCTTCATCTCCGTGAGCTGGACGCCTCTTCTCCATCAATCATGGTGCACGGCAGCATGTGGTGGCACGGCATGACAAGTGGGGCGACCCAGGGCGGTGTGTGGCGACACAACACAACGAGCGCGCAGACGGCGACGGATCGCCGATGCAGGGGTGGCGCGACTATGGGCAGCAGCCGACTGCACAATGGTGGTAGGTGAGAGAGAGAAATGAGTAGGGAGAGAGAGTCAGGATGGGAAAATTTCCCGTGGGGCCGGATCCCCACGGGGATCCACCCCGCATAGGGAAGGAGGGGGGATTTTCCCCCCGTGGGGGAGCCGGGGCGGGGCCCTGAAAATAACCGGGGACGGGGCGGGGATCATTTTGGCCCCGTGGGGCACCAACAGGGCCCCGAATAAGAAAGACAACCCATAAACAACCAACAGTCCAGCCAAAAATGACAACACAAAGGCGACCCATAAACAATTAGCAACCCAAAATGACAGCCCTAACCCCACCCACTCCTCAGTCCTCCCACACTTCTCTTTTCTTGACGCCGCTGGCCGCCCGCCCATCGCGAGTCGCGTCCTCGCCCTCGCCTCCACTCCTTCTCTTTACCTGGCGGCACCTCGCCTTTCGCGGCCTCGCCTCTCTTGACACCACCGGCCCACCGCTGCTCTTCCCTACTGTAGTACTGCCGCCGCCACCGCTCGAGAGTCGGGAAGAGTCCGACTCCTCCCCTCTTCCTTGCAGTGGACTCTACATCGGCACTGGCTCCCTGCTCGTCGACTCATCGCCGGCTCTCCGCCCCATCGTCGACCCCCCACGGGGCTCCTACGGGGACGGGGAAGGATTTCCCCGATAGGCTTCACAGGGCTGGGCGCGGAGATGCCGTTTCGGGGGAACCCCCGTCCCCGCCCCGCCCGTTGCCACCCTGAAGAGAGAGGGCGGCGATAGTAGCAAGAGGGAGAGGAGCAAGAAGAGAAAGAGGGAGAGAAAGCCTAGAATTTGAAATAGGATCGAATGGTTATAGGATGTTTGTACTTGTACGGATATCAACACTACTCCCTCTGTCCCATAATATATGACGTTATGGGATGCGTGCAAGTGTTACTTTCTCAACTTTGACTCGATTTGTAGAAAAATATGTGCAATATTTATATCTCTAATAAATTTGTTAAAAAACTAGATTCAAATATCTATCTAATGATACTAATGATGTATTATAAATATTAATATTATTTTATATATAATTAGTTAATGTTGAAAGATGCTGTTTTTCTTGGGAAACGAGAATGACATATA
Organism: Digitaria exilis; assembly: GCA_015342445.1. Classification (NCBI taxonomy): domain Eukaryota; kingdom Viridiplantae; phylum Streptophyta; class Magnoliopsida; order Poales; family Poaceae; genus Digitaria; species Digitaria exilis. The sequence continues at coordinate 1,054,194 of JACEFO010001666.1, forward strand.
TTTTGGGACGGAGGGAGTAGAAGATTAGAAGATGTGGGTGGATTCCACCGAAAGATAGATATGACGGACAACACAAGGGCCAAGGGCCACTGCCAAACGTGTGCCTGTAAGACGAGGCCCAGATTTTTTACACGCTTTTTGCATCCTCGTCGGCCCACCTCACGCAACTGCGTACTGTGGCCCAGCTCTTCGCTGTTCCCTCCCATCGCGCCTGCCCGTCCCGGCCTCCCCTCCTCCCTCTAACGCCGCCTTCCGAAGCCCTAGCGCGTCGCTCCAGTCCGCTCCTGCCGTCTTCAGCAGCACGCCGCGTGCCGGAGGTGCGAACCCGCCAGAGAGCCACCCCGCGGCACTATCCGGTCCGCTCCCTTCCTATTAGCCCGATGACAAGGACCAACGGCGTGAGTGGCGGCGGCGGCGGCCAGCAGCAGGCGCCGGCGGCGGGGAAGCTCCCACGGAAGCGGTTCTACCGCGCCCGGGCGCACAGCAACCCGCTCAGCGACTCGCACTTCCCGGTACCGGTGTCGCCCGACGAGGTCGACCTCTCACAGCACTACCCGCGCTACTTCCCCGCCGACAAGGGCGAGGAGGCGCCGCCGCCGCCGCGGATCCGCTTCGCGGATGTGGGGTGCGGGTTCGGCGGGCTGCTTGTCGGCCTCTCGCCCCTCTTCCCCGACACGCTCATGATCGGCATGGAGCTCAGGGACAAGGTAGTTACAACTCTGTTTTGTTGTGCCCTTGATTTTTGTGGATGCCCTGTTTATTACTCCAAATTGAAGGTACTGGTACTGGTAGTATGAAGATAAATAATGCATATTGTCGCATGATTTGAAAATAACAGCAACGTGAAGATATTAGAAAGAACCAAAATTTAATGACAATATGGCAATACACATCATGTAACAATGTGTCATTGTGTGTCTATATGCAAGTGATGTGATCTTTGATACATTCCGATTGAGTTTCTGATATGAAAGTATTATTCTCCCTCACAAACTTTATTTCGTATGAAATGATATTCTCTCTCAGCTTTGCAGAGAATGTATAGTTGAATTTACTCTACCATATCAGTCTTGGATTTGTACTTAGCACGTCATGCGTATGGTCTTTTGTTTCGGAAAATTATTTTAGTCAAATACCCTAGTTTGATTTCATGAGACAATGTCTGAGCTCTGTTTTGCTTCACATGTATCCTGGTGCAGGTCACTGAATATGTCAAAGAAAGGATTTTAGCTTTAAGAGCATCTAACCCAGGACAGTATGACAACATATCTGTTGTGCGCACCAACTCAATGAAGTACATCCCAAACTACTTCAGGAAGGCTCAGCTCACCAAGATGTTCTTCCTGTTCCCTGATCCTCACTTCAAGGAGAAGAACCATCGGAGGAGGGTTATCAGCATGCAGCTGCTGGATGAGTATGCCTATGTGATGGAAGTGGGAGGAATCATATATACTATTACCGATGTCGAGGAACTTGGAGAGTGGATGCGGTCGTGTCTGGAGAAACACCCACTGTTTGAGGCCGTTCCAGAAGAAGAGATAAAAGCTGATCCAGTTGTCAAGTTACTGTCTACTGCTACTGAAGAAAGCCAAAAGGTCGCAAGAAATGGAGGGCAAACTTTCCATGCCATCTTCAGGCGGATCTCCTTACAAGAAGAATGAGTTCCTTTAGAGGTTGTTCGCTCCTAGTGCAGTTCCCTAGATTGTGTTAATGTATTTGTCGTTTTTTGTTTCTTATACATTTTTGTAGCAGAAGTTTTGCTGTTGAGGGTGTACTGATACTGAGTACTGCTTTCCAAGGTTTTGCAGACCCAAATGTTTAGGTCAGCTATAAGAGCTTTTATCAGGATGATTGGATGAGCTTTCAGAATCTGTCAAAAATCCTTTGATAGCAACCTGCCTACCCATAGCAGTTTGTTGGTAATGGTATGAGTGTTGCTGGTTAGAGAACTGATATTCAAGTGTAATCCTGTTCTTAATTGCATAGATAACAGTATCATTCCTCAGTCAAAATATACCAACAGAAATTTGTTTTAAGTTATAATCTACTCCTGCGGCAATTACATCAAAATCATACAATGTTACACTGCTTGGCCAAAACAATTAGGCTAATAGGTTGAACTTTAAATATTGCCTTTGCCACAAGATGTATTGAACAAAAAAAAAACTAAAATTGCTAAATTAGCAGTGTACCAACGTCCAATTGGACGGCCATTGCATGTATCATGTCCATAATAGGTCATCTTTTGAGGGAGTTATGTCGAACAGACTACAGAACACACTTCCAATGGAACAACTATATAGCCAATTCTTCAGATAACCAGGAGTAGTTCATCAAGAAAAAATTGTCGGACGACTGACGTTGGTAATTCCTTTCTTGTTTTGTTGAGCTGCATCTGGACCGTTCTTCATGAGCTATGCATGAGGAACGACCAATTCCATGAACAATTGGATGGCTGAACTGAGGCTGCATTTGCTAACATTTGGTCTTTCTTTCTCTAAAATTTGTGGTGGAGCAAAATCACACTCCGCTACTTGTTGGAATAAGCTTGACCAGCTTTGCCAGATCATATGACTTGAAATCCCTTCCAAAACATAAGCTTAGATCCAGTGCAGTCCTTCCATCCTGTAAAAATGTGTACATAGAAAAGGCAAACAATAATTGAATTCAGATAGCCCAAATGCCAATTTTGACCCTTGGCAAACAATAGCGTAAAGGTTGAAGTGTTCAATGAGAGAATTTCTGTACAGGACAATGAAAGAGCTGTCCTATTGACATCTACATTTCTAAAGGCATGCAACTTGTTTGTGGCTTTGTGCAACAGAAAATGTAAGCAAATCAACGCTCATAGGTATAAGAAATTTGGGAGGATACTGGAAATCAGAATAGACAATAAACCATCGGGGCATACCTTGGTTCTTCTTGTCCTATCTGCACCGTTGGCAAGCAAGACCTTTGCTATATCTCTATTTCTACTCTGTATGGCTAAATGAAGTGGTGTCCATCCATCCTGCATGAATAGTTTTTTAAGAGAACTCACATGTCCCAGGAAAGGGTTGAGAAAATCAGAAAAGTGTAATATTTAGCTTACATTATCAGCAACATTGACATCAACCTTGTATTTAATCAGTAACTTCACAGTTTGCAGGGCACCCGCTTGAACAGCATAATGCAATGGTGTTGCTCCATCCTGCGGACGGGCAAACTTGATTCAAGGCTAACATAGAGAAAAAAAAAACTTTCCAGCTCCCCAGGGACCAAAAAGATGTGATAACATTGCTCCGAAAGTTATCTAAGCCTGAGCTGTACTTTAACCTTTGAAGAATTATGGAACAACAATTTACAAGAAAGTTTGTGCCTGTAAATCGCTTACCCTATCTCTAACATGGGGATTTGCTCCTTTTCTTAGGAGATGACTAATGACAGCCTCCTTTTTTCCTATGATCGCCTTGTGAAGAGGGGTGAAACCATCCTGTATTAGCAAGCCACCAAAATTAACTCTGCCTTCCCAGATGGGGTTTCTCAGACATCAGCAATGGAAAATCATGAGCACACATCCTACTTTATCAAGTAAATTGATGTCAAGGCCACTGTCCAGCAGCTTGTCCATGAGAGGTATTTGCAGTGCCATGGCATAACTATGGAGAGGATGCCATTTTGGCTGCAAAACAACACAACTGCAGGAGTCAAAATCAACATCCAAAATATCACAGAAGCCATTAAATCAGCGCTATTCATTTATTTCATGTCTGATATGTTAATATATCTCAATTGCAAGAAATGTATCATATACCAAAGATGGTCCCTAAATATTAAGACAGTGAGGGAAACTTAACTGATGATATTTTAGTGATGTCAGGGGTCTCATGTTGGTCCAAGATAGCCTTTTCTTCAGGCGTCAATAGGAGCTCGATTTCTAAAGAAATAATAGTTATAGAATTAATTCTAAAACATAGACCGAAATGCAAAGCATAAACTGCATGACAATTTCACTGTGAAATCAACTGAACATACTAAGCTACATTTTGATTCCTCAAAAGAAATCCTACTAGATTGCAGAAATCAACAACGCTCGAATGGACGAACAGAGAGCTTAGAGTAGACTAAAAGCGAAAAGAAAGTAAATTTCTCTTGGATATCAACGAGATCTCGGTATCAACCGATACCTCTCCGGAGCTCCTGTTCTTGCTGCCGCGCCGCCTCGAGCCCGGAGAACGGCGAGGAGGACGGAAAACGCGAGCTCCTCCTTTGCTCAGTCTCTTGCTGTGCTTCATCCTCATAGTCACTCCCGGACCCGTCGTCTGGCTCCTCCCAGAAGACGTCGCCGCCGGAAGAGGCGGCGCGCGGCACCCCCCTGAGGCCCGCACACAGCAGAAGCGGAAGCGGGCAGTACAGAGGCGGGGGAAGGCGGGGAGTGGCTGCGCGGAGGAGAGGAGCTAAGGAGACGGCAGCAATAGCCGGACTGGTGCCTGGCCGCGCCGTGGCCGCCCAAGGGAACATCTCGACTCCGGAGCTAGTTCTCTGCCTTCTTCGGGGGTTTGCTCACCACCGCTGGCTCTGGTTTTTCTTTTCTTTTCTTTTCTTTTTTTTTGAGAAATCTGCTGGCTCGGGTTGGATTAGGTGCTACTCGAGCAACGAAAGGGTGAGACAAATTATAAACCCCTGACCCAAACGATTTGCTTAGCATTAGCAACTGTCCGGATTGTTAGATACCCCCGATCCAAACGAAAGGGTGAGACAAATCGTAGAGAAGCTTTTTTTTTTTTTTGGATAAGAGAGCTTTATTAACTAAGAAGTTAACTAAGAAGAGGTATTACAATCAGCCTTAATTAGGTCCACAACACACACAGGTGCCTGGCCTAACCACACTGCTGTATGGGTATTCCTCCTAGCTAGATAAGCTAATTCATTTGCTACCATATTACACACTCTGCTAACCAACTCTACTCTCCAATCCACCAAAAGATGTGCAAGCTCCCTCGCCTCCACCATTACAAAGCTTAAATCCGAACGATCATCCCTCCTCTTCAAAGCCTGTACTACTATAGCACAGTCAGACTCTATAACAGAACCTTCCAAGCGGTGAAGATTACCTGCCCAGTCAAACTCCTTGCCACCACACCAATTCCCGCTCTCCCAGTCTCCTGCACAAACGAGCCATCCACATTAATCTTAATCTACCCCTCCGGCGGCCGCTGCCAAACACATTTGCTCTTGGACCCTCCAATCTCCTTAGTTTTTCCTGAATCGTAGAGAAGCTTTTGCTGCTAATTTTGGATTGAGTTCAAATTACCATCCTTTCACTTTTTCAAAAGTCTCTATCTATTAAACCATGTAGATATTCTTTGATAAAAAACCATGTAGATAATATCCTTAAACTGTCAAAACCAGTAACCAGTTATAAGAACCCTCTGAGTCCATAGGGCTGGTATTCATTTGATGTGACGTCGACACCAACAACCCCTACACTAATCTCTCTCCACGATCCATACTCTCTCTTCGTCTGTGGCGCTATGTCTCTCCCTTACGGCACTCTCTCTCCCTCCTCTGGAGGGATGCTTGAGCCTCTTTGTGTCCCTCCTCTGTGTATCTCCGTCCCTCATCCGCAGTTCGTCGATCCATCTCGAGCTTATGCTAGCTCGACGCCCGTTTCCTCATTGGACTCATGGTTTTTGTTAGGGCCTTGGGTTGTTCAATCCATTTATTCTCTGCCATAATTCAATGGCTTTGGAACCTTTTGCTTCTTTCACTGCAACACTTTCTTTGCTCCTTCATAAATTACTAATCACCATGCTTACGACACAGGGTCATCTCCATCGACCACGGAAGGGTGAGACATAGGGAAGCCTTTTCCTTCTAATTTTATTTGGAAAGGGTGGTGTGACCCATTTTAAACCTGCAAGTTTCTTTTGATTTATTTGATATATAAACCACCAGATATTCTTTCCCTATGTATTTTATATTTTGAAATAAGATGGGGAAGACAATCTTTATAATTAATAAGACAAAACGTTATAAAAGTTTGTTTTTTTTCCCTTTGATTGAAGATGATAGTCTTACTGTTTTTTTGATTCAAAGTGCAATTTTGTGGGACCAAGTATCAAATTAGTGGATTTGGTATGTAATTTCTGAAACTTTCATTCAAAAGTATCAATAAGTATGAGCAAAAATACCACAGGTACCGACAAGTACTTGCAGATACTCGCCAATCATTCTAAAAAATCTCTCAAAGTACGTGACAGTTTTATTCTCATCGTTGATAGCAGTGTAATAGGTGATAACACCAGAAATCAATTCCTTTTGGTTATATAAGATGATAAAGAAGAGTCATACTAGTATCCTTTTTCTAATTGAAAATGCAATTTTTTTAGGAATCACATTTTGTATGGGCAAATGACCCTCCTAGTTTTCATGTGCAAGCTTTGCACAACGATAGTAATCCAATTCATGGTTAAATAAAATGTGATTTCCAAAAAAAATTGAAAATGCAATTTACTTCCTATGAAAATTATTTCTCGTTCATACATGTTACATTTACAATTCTTGTTTAGTATTATACAAATGTTAGTATCCACTAGTATCTTTTTTTTAAGACAATTAAGAATTCATCTCAACAGCTGATAGCAGTATAAGTTGTATAACGGTAGCACGAGAGAAATCAAAGATCGAAAAGAAAAGGAAAAGACTACGAACCGCATAACTCATCAAGCCACGAAGCAGGCCAAGTCTCAAGAGTCAAAGACCTCTGTAGCGTGTATCGCCGCCACCTCGCCGCGCGGCCTCCCAGTCCCAGAGAAGAAGGAAAGGGCAAAAAAAAAAAAAAAGAAAAAAAAAAGAAATGCTCGCCAGAACCCTCGCCAGCCGCGCCGGTCCCCGCCTCACGCCGCCCCTCGCCGGACTCCTCTACCGTGGCTATGCGCCCCCACCCTCCGCCGCTGCGGCCTCCGATGACCTCGTGATCGACGAGGACCCGCCGTCCGCCACCACCCCCGCCGCCGCCGCCACCACCATGGCGGCCACCGTGCCGACCGTCCTGCAGCCGCGCGTGCTCATCTACGACGGCGTCTGCCACCTCTGCCACCGCGGTGAGTGGGATAGGGGAGACCTAGCTGTGGGGATTTCATGGGGGATCATTTCCTTGGCAGCTAATGGGCGAGCGATTCGCCTTTGGTGGGGGACTCGTTAATGCGTTGTATGGATTGCTCGTGATGGCGAATTAGGTCACGTCTTTGCAATGCAGGGGTGAAATGGGTGATCAGGGCGGACAAGCACGCCAAGATCAAGTTCTGCTGTGTACAATCCAAGGCCGCGGAGCCGTATCTGAGGCTGGTTGGCATGGACAGGGAGGACGTCCTGCGGCGTGTGCTCTTTGTCGAGGGGCCTGATGCCTACTATGAGGGCTCTACAGGTTCGTATTCTCCTATTATATTTAAAACATTCTGTTCATGGTTACCTGTGTAGTATGAAGTATGAACAGACTAGCTGACCAGCACTGTGGTGCTCGAGTGCTGTCAATTATGCATGATAGGAATAGGGAGAATGCCAGTAGCTGTTATAAACTGTTTTAGTTAGATTGATGATACCATGATTTGGATTTATGTTATGTGCCCATCAATTTTTGTTAATTCAGCATGAACAAGACGGAAATCACGTTTTTACTCCAGTGTAGTTTTTTGTCTATTCTTCTAGAGTTTCATGATACATCCATGGTGGATGCTTGTATTTCTAAGTGATGTTAACATGTGTTTGCATTTGACATTGGTTGTGATTTATGCCTTTAGTTTACCTTTGTGCTTCTTTTTTATGCTTATGATTTGAGTCAGTTAACAGGGTTCAGCATGTACTGCTAGTCAGCATTAAAAAAAACATGTAGTGCCATTGAAATGATAGCAACACATCGTCTTATTTATCACTTATCAGTGAACTTATCCAATTTCAGATAGTTTTTGCTCAGTGGGGTTCTTTGTCTTGACACATTTTTTTTTTTCCCTTTCTTTGCCCAAGCTATTGTGGTGAGCCGGTGACAGCCATCCTGCATTGAAGTTGGGCAAAATTTTTGAAGTTACAATTCTTTATAAGCTTCCACCCTCATGGCATTTGATATGGACGGGGAATGGTTGGTTTTATTGATTTGGGTTTAAGGGAAACAAATGATAAGGCATAGTCTAGTTCTCCCTCCGAAGAGGCTCTGAACCTGAAAACTAATCCTTGCTTGCCTGACACAGACTCCCCAGCTTATATCCCGACGGCCTAACAAACTGCTAACAGCCTGGGCTGTGAATAACACTGAACTACTGCTACCATTGGTAATCTAAGAGTACGCAAACAGTTCCATATGTGTGATGATCGGTGACACTGTTGTATAGTGACAATAATCTGTATAGAACATTTTTTTATAGATACTCATTGTAGCCAATAAAAAAAAACTTCATTTTGCCCTGTTTATGTACCTTTGAACTGTGCTGTACTTCACAAAAACTGTTTTCAAAATTGTTATAGTAATGTGCATTATGTGTAGTTCTGTTACTAATACTTTCATATTTTTTTTTTCTATAGCTGCACAGAAAGTTGTATCATACCTGCAGCCTGCCTCTTCCTACTCATTATAGCCAATAAAAAAATACTGCAATTTGCCCTGTTTATGAACTTTGAACTGTGCTGTATTTCACAGAAACTGTTTCTCTTTATAGCAATGTGCATCATGTATAGTTTTGTTACTAATACTTTTATATTTTATTTTTCTATAGCTGCACTGAAAGTTGCATCATACCTGCCTCTTCCCTACTCAGTCCTGAGCTCCTTGCTGATCGTTCCCACCCCACTGCGGGATGCACTATATGATTACATTGCAAAGAACCGCTATGACTGGTTTGGCAAAGATGATGAGTGCATTGCCACCAAGGACAAGGACATTCTTGAGCGCTTCATCGACAGGGAAGAAATTCTTGGTGGTGGTCCCGACACTAGCTTCTTTTGATCACATCTTCGTCCGTGCCATTAATCACACTTACTGTAGGGAAGAGATGTAAATAATCTTTATGTCCATCTAGGTACTCAGTGGTTAGGTTCCATGACTCCTGGAACTTTGGCTCCGCTCAGTTTAGTCATTAACGATGATGCCATCATACACACCTGCAAGGTTTGTTAGGTCAGGTGTATTCCAGTTTCATTGCAAAGCTTCAGCGAGTTGACCTCAAAAGAGGTTAGAATTTCGAAATATGGATTGGTAATCGCCTAATCGTTGTAAGGCATGCCTTGATGTGACACTCTGCCTTGATATGACACTCTTTACTGCGTCTACTGTCTCCGATATGGAATTTCATTTCAAATAACTGGCACTAATTGAAAATACTGAGTTGCCACAATATCTTTGTATGCCCTGTGTGCTGATCTGCAATCATTTGCGCGAAGTTGCATAATTCATATTTCTTGTGATATAAATATTATGGCCTGATGCTCGCTTAGTCGTTTCACATAGATTTCTAGACATGTATTCTAAGAATCATGAATAGATCATTAGATTAGATAAGGTTTAGGGACTTGACTTGTTAATTTGAGATGCTTCAAAACGCTTGGAGCAGCTAATGGTTTAAAATGCTTTCACACATTGCATTATGTAGTGCAACGTGCTCAGCAAAACAAACTATTATGCCGGATGAGAACCTTGCCTACTATTCACAGCACAACAAAAAAGGCCAAGGACATATAAACGAACAACAACCACCTGTACAAACTACAAAGCCTTTAAATCCCGAGTAAGCTGAGGTAGGCCGAGATACAGACATACAGCTAAATGTATTCTCTACAGAACGCGTGAAACTAGCTAAAGATTGCGCTCATGGGGTTCCAGCCAAGGGAATCCAAGTGTATCGAATACATCCTTCTCGGTGTGACAGCTGACTATCGCATCCGATCTGCCAGCCTGTAAAATTTATAAGAAATCAGATGAAGTTGCTAAAAATGGAACTTCTGATGATACGAATATACATACATGCTTTCCACCACTGCCCCGGGTAGCTAGATACAATCCAGTGTCGTCTAGTACGTATCCTTTCGAATCTGCTAATAGTCTTAACCTGCATGTTATAATTGGTGTGCTTAGTTTCAAAAGGAAATGGTAGTTTTAGACTGGGGCCATGGGAACAAGAAAAGGCTATATCTTGAATTTATACCGCCGATTTAGGACATCATTTCCAGTCCAGGCAAGGAGTCCACATGCATATCTATTCCTTGGGTATACCTGTGAACACACAGTGACACTCAGTTTTATCAGATCCAACAAATGGTACTTTGTCAACCATCACCGAATCCATCAATGTCAGTATCAGCAGCAACAGAGAAATATATGTCAGTTAATAATTAGAAAAGATCATGACATTTCAGCTCATATAATTACTACACATAAAAAAAAGGGCACAGTATTGTTGCTAAAAAGATCATGAGGTTTCAGTTCATATAGTTACAACAACCAAAAAAGGCCACAATATCATTGCTTAATTTTCAGAAGCGTCACATAACTAAGGATGTGCAGTGAAAACCTCCATTCACCTTTAAGTCAATACGGTGCCGCAGCTCACGCCCAGGATATGTGCATAGACCAAAATATGTGTCAACTCCACTATCAGTTCCCTGCATTGAATTTGAACCATTTCTAAGCTCATAAAAAACTTGTTTACCAGATTATGATTTTAAATTAGCTATCGATCCTGTCACAGAAACTGCAAAGAAATGCATGAGCTAAAGTCTCAAAAAAAAAAAAAAAAACCATGAGCTATCACTCACCAGGTGGTGGTGTTTTACAACTTACATCGACACTGTGTATGCTAAAGATAAGATCCTCCCTCAAAAAGTTAATTTCCTTCAGCCGTTGAACAAACTTGGGTAAAAAACCTACATGACTGAAGGGGAAAAAAAAGTTAAATAGAACATTTTCTACGCATGTATCTAAAAAATACTATAAGATAGTGAAGCCAATAAAGTTTCCAAGCTCATTTAGGTTTACCTTTCTCCATCAGGATGAGTCATAACAATATCCATGTCACCACAAGAAGCTTTTCCACGTCTATACGATCCTCCGCAAACAATTATTACCTACAAATGAAAAACTGTACATTGAATTCCAGAAATGCACATAAACCATAAGCACACAGAACTGCAATAAATTAATACAGAACATCGAACACCAAACGACTGTAACAGATATAGAACTATGGCTTCAACGTTGGCATTTAAACAGCTATTGTGTACTAGAGGATAGATTAGTTCCTAAAAATGGTCTTTGTAACTCACCCCAGGCAAGATATCCTTCCCAACATCTTGCAAAAGCTTCTCCATCTCGCTAACCTAGATAGAGGGAATATGTATCATATGCAAGGTACATATAACATATGAGAAGCTAGTAATAAATAGACACACAGCAATTACACATACAGCATACCTCATGACGTGGGATTCTTTGCTTGATATCATCAAAGAACTGCAATCCAATCCTCTGAGCGTTTGTAAGTGAGTCATCTTTCCGTAGATCATCAAGAGTACGGTGTCCCTTTTCATATAACTTGAGAGCAGTTGCAGGGCCAACTCCCCAAACTTCTCCGAATAAGCTGATAGTCCGTACCTTCACAAAAAAAAAATTGTCTTTATATTGAAAAAGGTAGTTGAATATGTCCAAATCGTGAACTACTTTGTCCATTACCTTTTCATCATTCTCGAAGTGTTCCAGCTTGGAGAGTTTTCCAGTTGTGACTATTTCATTTATCTGCATATATGGATGTTGAATTCAGTTGAGATCATGGATACGACAAGTCTAATTACAAATGTAACCCTCTCAGTTTCCCTTTAAATTGTTGATATGGTAATTAAATATGTCATATGTTCAATATCCTGTGGTATTTTTATTCTGTGTTGAACAATATAGATTAGGCAAAGCACTTTGTCAGGAACACAAAGACTGCACATGCCTTTTATTAGAAGCAGAGTTCACAAACATGGATCATTTATTGCTAAGTGACAATTGAGATACAAAAAAACAAGAGATGTTTCTTTCTCATTATTGGGCCCAAAATTATTTGCTGCTTTCATTTCAGGAAGCAATACCAACTGTAAGAAGTGCAGAATTAAACGTACATACATGGTCTTTCAAAGATTTCCCAATAGTAGGGAGGTCTTTGACTTGATCAGCACTTTCTATTTTGAATGGCAATTTCTCAATTACCGGTATGGCCTTGTAGTAGCTAAATGATCTTCTGTCATCTCCCAGGGCTTCAGAAGGTGAAAATGTGATATGTTAAAGCAATCAACTAATATGAGAGAATTTCATGCAAAGTGTGCTTACCCCTATATATGTCGATAAGCCTTCCGAAAATCTTGGTGATGTTCCTATTCAAGTCTGCAGGAGCATATATACTGGGACCTCCGGAAGAGGCTTCCTGGACATATAATTCATGAATCAAAACCTGAACAACTGAACATACACATCCAACTACGCCATACATAATGAATACAAATGAAGCATTGTTATATACTTATATAGCCTTCTTTTAACGGTGAAGTCCTCTTGCAATAATGTACTACTACTAGTGGAAAGGATAAATGGAAAAAAAAACAGTCATGATTCAGAATCGTATTGAAGTTTGTGATAGTAAGCTTCAAAATCTGTAATAAAGAACACAATATACCTGATGCAGAGCTGAGAAAATGAAGAATGATAGTGCAAGAAAACAACAAAATTCAAAATAACAATGGCACAATAGTTCTTCGGATCTGACTTGTACCTCGATTTCAAATTTACCATGAGAGCCTACAGTATCCTTGGTATCTCCAGAGCTACTTTGGCTACTTGCATACTGGGTAGGCCTTGTTTCAACACCAAGACTTTTATCCACACTTGCATCTCGATGCTCCTCCCTATCCTCTCCACCTGTTCTCTGCTGATACTTGGGATCTTCTGATGATGTTCTACTCCTTTTCGAAGGCTGCAACGTGCCTGAATCTCCATTGCCAACTTCCTTCTTCGGCTTAAATTCCTCTTCATAGTTGATAGCAAATTTGTGCTCTGGTAGCCTCTCCCCAGACTTGAGGCACTCCTCCAGCCATTCGAAGGACAACGCACTCTGCAACCAAATGTTCAATCCATAAAACCGCAATTTGGTGTCAGAAATAAATCCATCCATGAGAGGGCTGGGCGAGCAGCGGTTACCCCGCGGAAACGGTGGAGCCAGCCGGCGTCGAGCTCCCGGAGCAGCGCCTTGGCGTCCATGGCCAGCACGTGGTTGACCCCCGCCGCCGCGCCGCCCTTGTCGAGCTTCTCTACGACACGGCCCCCCATCTGCGCTAGCCTCTGCTTCCACACCTGCATCAACCGAACCCCCCAAAAAGTCTAATCCACGCCTGGAGACCCTCAAGGAGAGCAGAGTGGCGAATCTTAGGGGGAGAGCGCGACCTCGAGACGGCGGGGCTGCACGCCGTGGGGGACGATGAAGGCGGAGACGCCGCGGAACATGCCGTCGGGGTCCCGCTCCTCCGCCGCCGCCGCTCCCCGCGCGGGCTTCCGCTTCGGCGCCATCGGAAACCCCTCCGCCTTGTCCCCTTGCTTTGTTTGGGTTTTAGACGGTAGTAATAACTACTTTCCCCTATTATCTTTCTCAAGGAATGGATAACAACACAGCTTGAAGTGAAAAGACATCCCTAGGTCTACGTGTCAGAGAGAGATCTGAATATGAAGGCATTGTCAGAAACTCAGAATCGATTCACCTCCACACTCACACAGACTGCAGAAATCAAAATTATAAGCAAGCACCGTAATTGTTTGCACAAAGCCATTTACAAAATACATCATCTGATGTACAGGAAAAGAAATCAAACCCCAAGCAAACCCTATATGTAAAACCCCAATGGTATACTCCTCCTAAATCCTAATATGGGGAGGAGATTATTGCCTGTGACAAAAAAAAAATCAAATCAAATCTACCTATAGTTTCTTTCCCTCAGATTTTACAACTCAAGCATTGTACAGACAAGAACAAAACAAAAGGCACGCCGCAAAACAAGCAACAGTAATATTCGATCCACACTCTGTTAAAAACTGTTGCTAGCTAACTGCAACCAGCAGTATCAAAAAGAAAAAATAAACTGCAACCAGCTAACCGTTGTCTCAGGCCGTTTCTGCAGTGTCACTTGTATCTGAGGGCTCCTCAGTGGCCGTGTCGTCCTGAGATGACGGCTCGACATGGGACAACTTCTCGTCGACCACTTCTTCTGATGGTTTGTCTGCGGCTGATTTCTCAGGAATCACATCCTCCTCTGCTGGCTTCACACTGTCAACCCCTTCCTCCTGTGGCTTCCCAAGAGTTACACTGTCTTCTGATGGCTCGTTACTTGCTTCATCTTTCTCCAATGGTTTACCCGTAGCAGCATTGTCATCTGACGGCTCTGTGGTTGCATCGCCTTCCTCCAATGGTTTATGTTTATCTAGAGCCGCACTGGCCTCCGATGGCTTTGCAATCGCCTCATCCTCCTCTTTTGTTTCTCCACGCGCAGTAGTCTCTTCTGATGGCTTCTCAAGGGCTACACCGTCCTCAGACGGCTCGTGAATCACCTTGTCTTCCTCTTTTGGTTCATCAAGAGCCTCATTGTCTGCTGATGGCTCCATACTTGCCCCACCTTCCTCTAATGGCTTCTCCACAGTTACACTGTCCTCTGCAGGCTTGGCACTCTCCTCATCTACTTCCGATGGTTTCCCAGGAGAACCGCTGTTTTCTGATGGCTCCACACTTGCCTCTTCTTCCTCCATTGGCTCCTCGGGAGTTACAATATCCTCTGAAGTCTTGGCACTCACTTCATCGGCCACCAATTGTTTCCCAAGAGAAACATTGCCTTCTGATGGCTCTGCATTTGCCTTGTTTTCCTTCAATGATTTCTCAGAAGTTGCATCATCATCCGATGGCTTGGCACTCATCTCTTCTTCCCCAGTTGGCTTCTCAAAAGCTATGCTTTCCTCGGATGGTTTGCTTCCGTCGTGTGTTGAACCCTCAATGACTGTATCACTACCTGAAGGTGTTTCTATGGGTGCACTGCTTTCTGTTGGTTTATCACAAACAGAATCACTTTCAGTTCCAGGTGGCTTCTCAACCGATGCATCATCATGAGGTTTCAATTGCTGATCAGTTGCCTTGTCAGGAGCAGTATCAATTTGAATTTCTGGTGGTTCGGATACAGTTCCATCGGTTTGGGACGCTGATGGCTTATCGACAGATTCATTGCTCTCAGCCTCTGATGGCTGTATTAATAGTTTATCAGCAGTGGCATCGCTTTGAAGCCCAGAAGGCATATCACTAGACGTACTACTTTGATGTGCTTCTGGCTTCTCAGTTGATTCATCACTTTGTGGTTCTGATGACTGCTTGGCTGACAGATCTGTATCGTTTTGCGATTCTACAGGCTTCTCTGCAGCTATGTTGCTTTCAGCTTCTGATGACTCCTTGGCAGTTGTACCACTAACAGGCTCTAGTGGATTTTCAGTATCTTTTTCATGTTGAGGTTCCAGCGGCTGCTCCATAGCCACATCATTGTGATGTTCTGATGGTTGCTCCTTTGGAAATTCAGCAGGTGCAACGCTCTGGGATTCCAATGAGAGCTCGGCAACTGCATCATTTTCTGCTTCTGCTTCTGCTATCTGGACAGCTGCCTTCTCCACCACAGCGCCTTGAGGTTCTAATGGCTGCTCAGCATTTGGATTGCTTTGAGAGTCCACAGAACTCTCACCAAATGAAAGGCCTTCATGTTCTGATGAATCCTTGTTTGATTTGTGGGGAGTGGCATCACTTTCAGTTTCTAACGTCGTCTCGCAAGAAATTTTACTCCCCGTCATGTCTGCAGCAATCTTGTCACTTTGATATGGCTTCTCAACAATCTCTTTATCTTGCAGTGGCTGCACAGACAGTTCATTGGTTTGAACTGGCTCCTCTGCAACAGCTTCTATTGATGGATTCTTGGTAACCAAAGTACTTGGAGGTGGCTTCTCAACAGATGTAGAACTTTCCAATATGTTCTCAGTCTCCAATTTTCTCTCAGAGTTCTGATCGGTGTCACTTTGAGGTGGCTTTGATACACTTTCTGCCTTCTCACTGATTATGCTCTGAGGTATCTCAGTAGCTTTACTCTGCAATGACTTCTCAGTTTTAACAACACTTTCTGTTGACTTCTCAGTTTTAGCAATACTTTCTGTCAACTCAGTGAACTCAGGGATCTGACTTGGTGCCATGGTAGGCATGTCGGTTTCCAATGGTTTCTCTGGGGAAACATCACGTTGCAATATACTTGCATCAATAGATGGCGCTTCAGCTGTCTCACTTGTTGGTGGCTTCTCGGAAGTATCACCATTCTTCTTCTCATCTTTGCTGATTTGCAATATGTTTTCAGTGGCCAAAGTGACTTTCTGTGTCTCCTCAGCAGGTGTGATGCTTTGCATTGTGTCTTTGACAACTGTCTTGCTTTCCAGGGAACTCTTGATAACCGTCTTGCTTTGCAATGGCTTATTTTGCGATTGCTTATTGCTAGTCAAATCACTCGCTTTCTGCTTCTCTGGAGCCACGCTTCTTTGCCATGGCCTCTTCGCAACTGTACTACTTTGCAAAGGCTTGGGGACAGCCACAGTGCTCTGTGATGGTGCCACAACTGCCGTGCCACTTTGTGAGGGCTTCTCAGTTGCCACATTGCGCTGCCACAACCTTTTGATAGATCCACTACTATCTGCAGTCTTTGCATCAACTGCGCTGCTCTGGGATTGTTTCTCAGCGCCAACGTTGCGTTGCCACGACTTTCTAACTACTGCTGCAGTGTTCTCTGATGTCTTTACATCATCTGTAGGTTTTGTATCATCTGCATTGTTCGTGTCATCTGCACTGGTGTCTGATGGATTCACAGCAACTGTACTTTTGGTATCATTTGCAATCTTCATGTCATCTGCACTGGTGTCTGAAGGTTTCTCAACACTTTCTGTGCGTTCCTGTGGCACAGGGGTTACAGTACTGGTTTCCTCTGGCTTCACATCAACCACACTGCTTGCAGATTGTTTCTCAGTATCGATATTGCTCTTCTGTGGCTTATGATTGAACATCCTGCGTCCCCATGGACTTCTAACTTCTGTCGGGTTATCTGATGGCTTCATATCAGTTGGTGGTGATGACTTCTCAGTACGCACATTGTTCTGTGACTTCTCAGTTGGTGCACTGTTCTGTGTTTGCTTCTCAGCACCCACAATGCGTTGCCATGGTTTTTTCACCAGTTTGCTACTTTCTGATGGCTTTGCATCATCTTCACTGGTCACTGATAATTTATCTGACGGTAAAATGCCCTGCTGTGGATTCTCAGTAGGTACACTACGTTGCCATGAGCTTTTGACAACTGTACTGTTTTCAGACTGTTTCTCATCAACCCCGTTGTTTGATGATGGCTTCTCAATGGCAGCACTGCTCAGTGATGGCTTTTCTGTTGTTGTACTATTCGGTAATAGACTACGCTGCCATGGCTTTCTCATGGCTGCACCACTTCCTGATGGCTTTACATCAATCACACTGTTCTGCAGTGGCTTTTCTACAATATTTTCTGATGGCTTCTTGTCGACAGCATTACTCTTTGACTCACTGTCAGTAGCTCTTTCATCTCCTGCTGGTGTCTGCATTGTCGTTATGCTTTCAGATGGTTTTATGGCACCAGTGCTACTTTGCGGTTGCATTTCAGCTGAAACATCATTTTGTGGTGATTTTTCAGCTGTAAACTCGGCTTCTGATGGTTTCTCTGTGAGTTCATCACCTTGACCTGGGTTCTTGGTGGCTTCTTCAGTTTCTGGTTGTTTCTCAGTAGCCACTTTTGCATTTCCAGAGTTGTCCTCAAATTGACTGAAATTTCCCTTGACCATAAACAATTGAGAATGGTGGGTCTTGCAATAAAGTTTGCCTTCATGTGTGATATGGTTAGATGGGCTGAGCGTACAACCACCATGGGTGCAACGGAAGCATGATTTGTGATAAGAGCTTCCATTCAGGGGTACCTGCAAGAAACAAAATGATGTTGTAATAATGTACCCTTAAATTATAGCCCGCAAAAGAGACTGATAATATCATAATACTAATTTTATGACACCTTCATAGTTGTGCATTACGATAGAGAAGGCACTGAAGTCTCAACCACTTACTTAAAACACCATCTATTTGCTTGGTGGAGAAGGGATAAAAGTCTTGATATTCTAAGCTTTTTTGCTATATTTACTTGCAAGGGGGATATTGCATTAGAAGTGGTTATCCTGCAAATTGCAATTATTATGGAATTTTTCCGATAATAATAATCATATTAAGTTTTCGTTACATTTGTGGTTATGATGGGACTAGGCTTCTGATGAACTGCAATTGTTTCATGAAGATCGTGAAACTAACCAGAATGTCTCCATAACTTACATACATGAACAATTATCAGCTAGTATAGATAGGAGCAAATTATAATTAGTAGTCAGGTCATCTTTTGCTTCATTGAAGTGGCAATGAGTAATGCTAAATAATACTGACCTTTTCAAGAGGGTACACCGTCTTGTTGCAAACTACACACTTATCTTGTGTGCCAACAAACATGCTAGAGAATCTACTGCTTTGCTGGCCCTGCATGTTGAAGAAACAGAGGGAGTGGACATGAAATTTCTGTGCACAACAGCATCAGCCAAATAGTTTGGGTACCAGGCGTGCTCTAGAGAAGCTCAGAATACCTTAAGTCCATTTGATTTTTCTGGCTTAGTTGACCTGGACACACCTGACATAATACAAATGTTTTAGAGAACTGCACTAGAACATGTATTGTTATTAGAGCAAACTAAAAAGAGACAACTGGTTTGCTGAGAGACTAAAATAATCACATTTATAGGAGGAAAGAGAAACTCTACACTGCTTATTTTTCCACACAATGTTATTCGCTGTGGATTAATCAGATATGGTAGAATTTCCTATTCAATCATAGGCATAAGATATATAAAGTCTTCAACTACAAACATACATATTGTAGAATCTAGGCATGCAAACTGTGAGGAAAATAAAGTAACTAACACCAAATATTGAAACAACTTAGCCCAGTTAATTGGCAAGTACCTTCAAAACTTTTATCCAAACTGCCTGTTGACTTTAATATCTGGTCATAGTGAGGCTTGCAATACAAGACACCTTCAACAGAAGAATAATTACTAAACTGCACAAACAAGAGTCCATAGAATGAAGTTAGTTGAAGTATTAGTTTGATTAGGTTTCAAAGATACACTTTGCCAACTAATTTAGTGTCACATAAAAATACTATTACCATAATTCTCTTGATAAAAATAGAAATTTCCAAATCAAGCTACAGACTGTACCAAACAATGTGATCTGAAGTAATAACACTAGCATGCCTAGTTGAAACCAAAACAGCACACATTTCATAATGCCATTCGTCTTGCACTGTATGCCTGATCATATCAACTTTTCCTACATGAGTTATAATAACTAGAGAATATTCTTCCTGATCCCTAAAAATTGCAACTAACAAAAAAAGTTTAGCTCTCTCCTCTGGGGGACACACACCATGTGCTAGGGAAAGCGAGTACAAAGAGGCCATGATATGGTTAAATACTTAAAGCAGTATGACACATCAATAGTCTATGAATATGGATTCCTCAAAAAAGTTAAATGGATAATAGATTCATAAGGACAGTAAGATGTACGTCTTGACATCATTTGGTTCTTAAATTCATAGTTATAAATAATCGTAACGCATTCATCAACAGGCGACAGGTGAATTCCCCATTCAGGCAATCAATTATCACTTGCACTTCATATGCAGTTGCAGGAGACAAAATTATTGAGAGCACACCATTAACCAGCAAAATCCAGTAAAATGTACACCCCACTTTGTGACGAGAATGCTTCAATGACATCTCAAGCCTTGCGCTTCGGGTTTGTAACCAGCTTGCTATCATGCATGTAGTAGTATTAATTTGTTTCGGTTTCACAGGTGTCGTTTTGGCTGCGAATAGGGGGAGATAGTATACCACTTTGTATGATGTGGCATAAAAGATTCAATATAATCAATATTTGTCTCGGGAAAAATTGGAAATCTTTTCCTCAAAAAGATTTTGGAAATCTCTGAATAAAGGTGCAGGTCTACCAAATAATTTGTTCTCCAGGGATAATGCAAAGCATGTTTAATTGGGTACGAAACTGCATCCATATCGGAAAGTCATTTGTCTTGCACTGCATTATTACATGATTATGTCAACACCCTGCAAGAATTATGACAGCTACACCATGTGCAAGGGAAAGCAAGTACAAAGAGCTCATGATATAACTAACCACCTTTTTAACACTTAAACGGACATGACATATCAGTACTCTATCAAGATGGATTCCTCAAAAAGTTAAATGCATATTATATTCACAAGGAAAGAAAGAGTTGCAGCGACATTATTTCGTACTCCTACGTTATCATCAAAAGGCAAGACCAATTGTCATAAGGCATTCATCAAAAGCCGGACAGGTGATTGTCCACTCAACCAATCGGTTAGAACTTGCACTTTGCCAGGGGGTCGCGAGGGACGAGTCCACCGGTTGCCGCGCCCGTGATGAAATTAAGCACCAAAATTCTGTACACTGTACTCCCAGTCCGTGATTTACTCCCAATTCGCTATCACACAAGAATAGAAACAGTGCAAATTCAACGGGAAACAACGAATTCCGTGCGCAAGCCGTGCAGAATTGCAGCCGACATGATCATGCAACCAAACTTCTCGACTGGTCTGGTTGACACATCCAGACCAAATAATTCGAAGCAAGGACAGCATCACGAGATAAGAATATAAAAGATAACCCACGCCCAGCTGCTCCTAGTGAAGCTCCCAATAACAGACCGAAATCGCAAAAAGCAAGTAAACAGTGACTGATACTGCGCCTGAACTTTTGCTTCGCGAGGCTCTGGTCAGGAAGACCGACCCCGAGAATCGCGGGCGCAATTCAAGCAGGGAAGGAGGAAAACGAAAGGGGAGAGGAAGAGGGGAAGGTACCTGGAGCGTGCTCTTGCAGTGGTGGCACCGGAAGCAGGGGCGGTGGTACACGCGCCCGTCGGCGGTGAGCTCCTCGACGGGGTACACCGTCCGGCCGCAGGACGCGCACTTCTGCGTGGTGCCGCCCCACGCCCCCGACATCCCCTCGCCGTCGCCGCCCTCCTGCTCCGTCCTGCTCGCAGTGGGGGAGGTGGAGGATGTGGAGGGAGGAGGCTGGGAGGGAAAGAGAGAGAGAGAGGCGACGGCGACGGGTGGTGGGGTGGATGATTGGCGAAGGTGGAAGACTGGAAGGAGCAGCACAGCTCAGGAGGCGTGGGAGAATAACGGCAGCGCGGCCGGACGCTGAGTTGTTGGTGCGGTGTGCGCTCGCGCCGGCCCGCCTGCTTTTGTCAAAAGAGGCCGGAATTGCTATGGACACCGCTTGTCCGCGCGCCTGTGTGTCAGCCGTACATTTCCAAGGAACAGCTGGCGCAAACTTTATTTCAGCCTATGATTATAAAACTGTTGTTAATGATGAAGTTATCATTTCAAATAATTTTGAATGTTTATATTAAGTATATAGCTATGTGTAATGATTCTTTTTATGAGGGCAGTGAAAGAGATTATTAAATATACTATATTCATTAACTGTTGAGACCAACTTTTTCTGTGTGTGTTGGGGGGGGGGGTGGAGGTAGTTTTTTGGCGGTTCACATGACTAAAGGAAAGTTATGATTTTATAAATACTTCTTTCCAAAAAAACAATTCTAGTTTTCTACCAAGTCAGTCTGCCTCGATTTTGATAATAATTTGATTTTTCCTATTTATAATACCAAATAATTATAATTAGATTTTCCATGAAACATATTTTTATAGCATATACTTAGAGTTGTAGTTGCTAATAATCTTTTATACAAGCTTAGATAAACTTAAGAAAGTTTGACTTGGTTTAAAGTCCAAACCTAGAATTGCATTGTTTGTGGAGTAGAGCAGAGTGCGTTAGAATTTGGTTTCTGAACACGGGTATTGAATACACATATATAGATTTTATAAGTTTATCTAGAGTTGTGGATTTGTGGGTACATTTTCGTTGTTCCGTTAGCGTTATCACCCATAAAACCAGGGAAAAGACAATGATTAGCGCTTGTTCCGTTCCATGCCCACAAAACCAAATGCCCTCACCCACGTCATGCCTTCCGGATGACACGCCGGTCCCACATCACGGGCACCCACACGTCAAAACAAACAAACTGGCTCGTGGCCGTACATCCTCGCTCCCTCCTGGACGGGGCCTGCCACGAATTTTCTCCTCCCGACCCGGCGCCGCGCCGGCCACTGGCCACTGCTTCCGGCGCACCGTATCGTCCTTTTCTCCATCCCCGGCTGATCCACCACGCCGAATCGACACCACCCGCTGCTGATTGGAGATTGGGCACGCTCTCCCGTCGCTGCCTTCCCTATCCGGCTTCCGGCCCTCACTGCCGCTCGTCGGTTGACGGCCACAGTATGTAGTTGTTGGGCGGCGCGGCTCGATGGGGACCCTACCGCTCACGCCCGCCGCCTCCGGCCCGACGATCGCGCCGAAAGCGCCGGACGTCGGAGTCGCCATCGATCCGACTGGTGTGATCCGCGGCGCCGCGTCTAGGGGCGGACTTAGGCCCTCACTCAGGTTCTGGTAATCTAGTTGATTGGCAAAATTTCATCATATAAAAGCTCATTAATTTAGTTACTCTAAAGATTCTCTTGAGGTGTGCCCTCACTCAAATTTTGCTAGAGGTCCGCCCCTGGCCACACCTACCACAGCCGCTACACCGGGCGCGGGCACCAGGCCAGGCCACCAGCTTCGTGACGCCGGGGGGGTCGTCTCGCGCGCGGAGCCTTGACGACGCTGTGGTGGTTAACGAGATCGATCTGCTCAACTGCCGTCGTGATCGAGGTGGCGCTTGTTTAATCTTCGGCCTCTCTCTCTCTCGCTCGCTCGCTCGCGTCGGGATTCCGGCGAGCCTTTTCTTTTGGGTACCAAGCAGCGCCCGTCTGCGCCGCCTGTAAAGCGCAAAGGCTGTTCTGTTTTTAGGGGGCGACGGTGGCCGTGGCTGCGGTGGACGGATCGCGCCGGTTGGCGGGCGCCTCTTTTTTTTCCGCGGCAGATTCCGGTGCAAGTGACTGGAATCATGGTGCTGCGCTGGGGCGCACGGTTGTGCTGCCTGCAACGTGCTCGCACGAGCACGCCTGCGGCCTGCCACGTCTCCATACTCAGGTTTATCCGCTACGAACCCACTGGAGTTTCTTTTAAGCATCACGGACCCACTGGAGCTGAGAGCGAGTGGTCGGCCGGCCCGGCTTCATCAGTTTCTTTTTTCCTTCCTACTACTGGGCCGCTGGGCCAACGGTTTAGACGAGCATTGCCCGCCGACCGCAGCATTGCGTGTCGTCGTTTGAAGGCAGGTTTCCTATCCATCTTCCATAAAATTTAGGTTCATCGCCTTCCAATATTTGAGATCCGTGCAATCAATCATAGCCGTTAGATTCATCTCAAATCCTAGGAGCAAGTTCCTCTGCAGTAGTGGGTTTTACATCATAGGCAAACCGTGAATTGCGCCCTGTGCTATAGTAGTTTGACGTAACCCTGTAGCAAACCATCCATAAGCGAGTTCTTAAGCTTTCAACTACTTTAGAGGATATCATTCCGCTAATCCCCCTCCTCTCTCTCCTCCACAGGCAGTCGCCGCCTCCCGTGCGCCCCGCCCCAGGCCCCCCAATGCAACTCCCGATGCCACCATAGGCCCCGATGCTTGACGCCATCAGCATCGACGCATGCTGACGCTTGCCCCCTTACACCGCCGTACCTAACCGCCGCCAGCCCCAACGCCTGCCTGACACGCGCCATCATCCATGACCGACTGACCGTTGCCAGCCCTCGACACCCGTTTGACGCGCGGCGACGTCCCTGACCGTCGCCGGCCCCGACGTGAGCCGCTATATATCCTGGTCGTCGTCGTCGCTCCTGGCCGCACGTCCTGCCCCTGGATCACGCCGACGTCACTGGCGCGCGCCGCCGCCGACCCTGATGTGGCATCGCTCACTGCCCCGCTGTGTTTGCGTCGTCGTCCCACGCACCGCTACCCGCTCTCCGAGCTGCTATGGCCGTCATCGAGCCACTGCGCTATCGTGGCCGCCACTAACCCTGCCCACGGTTCCCACCGTGCCCCAGACCTCACCGGAGAAGAAGCCCAGGTCACCTGAGAAGAAGAGCTCTTCGATTCTCCTTTTCAATATTTCGGTTCTCCATATTCGATATTCCATATTCCTTGTTTCAACTATTGTTCTGTTCAGCTTCAATAGATTCGACGTTTTTAAAACTCAAATGTTGATACTGTGCAATATAAATGTTGAATCTGGGCTGTGGAGATGTCGAATGTTTTGGGTTGTTTTTACTTATCCAAAACTGAGTCGGGCCTTAGTGGGTTTTAAAGATGAGTGGCTTAACCATCTTTCACGGCATATTTCAAAGGGGGCAAGCCATGCAGGCGCTAGCCAAGCCCAAGAGAGAGACACTAGACTTCTAACATGGTACTTTCTTTCTTCTTCTCCTGTGAGGGTTCGCTTCGCCTATCACATCGTTTTATAGCTGCTAGGAGAGATTGCATGCTAGCAACAAGGAGTGGAGCGTGTGAAATATGCCGTGCACAAGCGTGTCACCCTAATCGTTGTCTTCTCAGCCACTATTTTGAACAGCGAGAAGGACGGAATGGTTAGTGGAGCTGCGTGGGTGTTTCCTCTGTTCACATGCTTGAACTGATTGTTATATGTTTGCGTGGTGACTTTGACAATCTTGATCTATCATCTAATTAGTTTCCTCAAGTACCATGGGTGTTGTGCATGCATGTGTCGTGGTGGTGAACGGATGTGAGCATTTCTAGGTTCTAGCTATGTGACATGTTTCTTAATCTTACAAAAAGGTACACAAGATACACAATGTATATATCTAGGCATCAAGCATCATCTTAGGCTCGTGGCAGTCTATATATCAGGTGACGTCGTCTTCAGTTATGGGTCCGTATTAGCTACCACAAACACACTGCAAAGATCTGTACTTATCAGCAGGTACATTTATATACATCTTAGATGTCTTTGCTATAGCCAAAATATCAAGATGGAACATGTTTTTTTTCCTTTTCACACAGATCAATCAGATATATATAGTTTGTTGGTGTCTGTATCTCTCTTCAACGTTTCCAGAATTAACCAAGTAATTGCGCGTGTGAGTCAAAGTTGTGATAGTGACGCCATGAACTTTTAGAAACTGGCATCGGCAGCCTCTGAGAGCTGCCGCATAAGCCCGACAAAAGGAATAGTTGAGTCCATGTATGCTAATGCTATAATGCCAACAACCAGCAAGCAACCACCAATTCACCATCAAAACATATTCCTATGTTTGTGAGTAGTGGTTGCTATAAGTTCTCTTGTCCTCAAAGCACAAAAGGTAGACGGTTTGATCTGGAATTGAAGCCCTACTGATTTTATCACTCCGAAGAGACGAACCCCAAGTGGGGTTAGCTGTTGCTTTCAGCGTCACGTTTTTGTTTTGTCACCATTTTCCGTGGGTTGTTGTAGATAGATGTCGTGCATTCATACAATAAAATGACAGAACTGGTGACATTACCAACATGCATGCAAATCTGAAACTTGAAAATTGGATGCTAGATCTTCAAAATAAGATAAGATCTCGAAAATCTGAAATTTGAAAGCCATAAATTTGACTTTCTAAAAGTTCATGGCGTCACTATCAAAGTATATGAAATTGTGTCACGAAACTGTGTATTGAGAGTGACAGTTCATTCCACTAAAAGCTTACATGGCATTCTATGTAACTCTCCATTGAAACTGGTGGCCTTAGGATGAAATTGTGTGTGCACTAGACTATGAAACGTATTTAAACTGCCATCATTATGCGATAAGCAGTTCCATTATATCCCACCAAATTTCAACCAATCATGTGCATCGTTTTTTTTTTTGGTAAAATCATGTGCACCGTTATTAAATACTATTGTTTGCCCATAAAAGCGTGAAAAAAATTATGCACTGGGAGACTTCATTCCTCAAGTCAAACCTCTGCTGACGATGAAGTGTCACTCTTGGAAATCGAGAAATAAAACTCTCCACCGGAAATAGCCGTAGATTAGCCTTATTATGACAACTGCTTGAGTTTCTCCACTAAATAATCACGCGTGTCATTTGTATATATTTATACACCAAAGGATGCATGTGATTGATCCAACTGCGGCGCAGTATATAGCTTCTTAAACGTAGTTGCACTCAATCGGCACACTGTTGTTGAACCTGGCCTTATCGGCGCAGTAGTCGTAGTTCATGTACTTCTTCCTCACGTCATCGTACGCCGCCCGCTGCTCCGCCGTGATGTTCCGGTACCCGCCGCCGTTCCACCACAGGTCCGGCGAGTCACACGGCGTCGCGCTGCCGTTGGCGCAGCCGTTGACGTCGAACCCCCGGTACCCCGCCATGAAAGGCCCCTTGGACCAGTCCACCTTGGTCTTCCCGCCGTCCGTCGCCCAGCCGGAGCCATCCCACACGCTCGCCCGGATCAGCATCGTCTGCTTCGCCGGGAATGGATACCCCGGCACGGTGCCCGTCAGGTTCCTCAGCACCCTGATCGGCGTGTCGTCAACGAACATCCTGCGCGCATGAAAAAAAAGACACCGTTTGAAACTCGGGGAAGTTTTGGGTGATTTTTTGTCATGGAAATGTGTCTGCTTTGCGTTTGATGCATGTGATGTTGAAGTAAAATTCATGGGGGATTAAGATTAAGCTAGTTGCATTAATATTGTAGTTTTAGGGTCTAGCTGGCTTACACGAGCTGGTAGGGGTTCCAGAGGATCTTGTAGTCGTGGAAGTCGGCGGCGGGGTCGAACCAGAGGTGCAGCCGCTGCTCTCTGTCGCCGCGGCCGTTGACGAAGACGTTGGTCTGGAGGGTGATGGGCACGCCGGCCTTGTCGCCGAGAAACTCGAAGTCCACCTCGTCGCGGCTGCCATCTTCCGGCTGCGAAATAAGCTGCAAGAAGCACGACCTTTAGCTAATTTTGATTGATACGGTTTTCATGATCATCAGGAGGTGAACAAGGTCGACAAACCAAGCAAGATATGCACTGTGATCGATGGACGACTATACTATATACTGTATACACACAACGTATGTAGGTTGTGGAACTCACATAGAAGGTCGTGACGACGCCGGCCGTGTAGCCAGATGAGGGAAGCTTCATCCTCATATGGAAGAACCCTGAGCCGTACATGGACTTAGACCGGAACCCAGCACCTGCTCGCACACGAGTACACGATCACTCATCACGCATGTCAAGGTTACCATCGCAGCAACAAGAACGCAAATGGCGGCGGGTCACACTCTTTCACGTTAATTGCATGTGTGTGAGCAACGAACTAACTAAGAAAGTTACCACAAGTACGTACCAGAGTTCTGATCCATGGTGATGTTAGCCTCCGTGCCCCGGATGACGAGGTGATAGCCATCCGCGCCCCACTGCACCGCGTAGTTCTCATCGAACGCCGCCTCCTCCGCCCCCACCGGCACCGAGCCAGCGGCTGCCACCAGCAGGAGCAGGAGAAGCCATGGACAAGCCTTGGAGCCCATCGCAAGCCCAAGACGTGCTTAGAGGTGGTCGTGAGGTCGTCGTCGTGTCCATGCTTGGCTTAGCTCACGCCGTTATATAGGGCGATCGGCCGGAGAGCTTGCACGCTGGCAACAATGTTGAGAGCGTGTGCGAAGTGCACCTTGTGCGCACGCATGGATCTCTCTAGCCATCTTTGCTCGATCGGCCACGCAGGCAGGATTCGGGCCATGGATCTCCATGCACTTGTGCAAGTTGGGCAGAAACTGCCTGTGTCTGTGTGTTGTATCTAGGTAGGCGTCGCTGTGGTGTGTACGTGATGCCGTCTCCCGTTATGGGCGGGAAATCCACGCGTTGCTTTATTTTTTTTTCTTTTTGAGACGGCGCGCGTTGCTTGATTGGCACAAACACTGCGTCTACGTGCCTCTTTGTAAGCATTAATTAGTGCCCGTAACAACACATGCAGATATTGAGATATGCATGGATTCCACGCCTATCAACATTCATCAGTAGGCATTGTATACGAACAGAGTACTGCTAGGACACGCCTTGACAGAATGGCGACCAAAATGGTATGGGCACGGGCTCCTCTTTTCTTCGCGGATCCGTTCTCTGTTCACGTACAGATATGGTTCGGCCGGTGGCGCTCGTATCTTGCTTGTCTCGAGGGCAGAGTCAACCAAATAATTGGGCTCCGTTCATCGATTCAGAGCCGTGAGCAACACTGAGGACACGTTCACAAATGGCCTCAGCCACAGATCGATCGAGCTGCCATGTCAATTTCCACTTTCCACAAGACAGCAACCCCAGTAGTGGTTGCTCAGCCAGCGAAGGAATTTTTCCAGAAAACGAGCACGAGAGGGAATGCTTCGTATGCTTGTCAGCGTGTCTCATCACATTTTGGCAGCTCAATATAATCTCAGTCAACTACTCAACTGCATTCTACATGGGTGATCTTGCAGGACGTGAATCTTTGTGTGACATTCACCCGACCGCATGCCAACCTGTTGTGGAAGGTCGTCTATCCAGGCCTACATGTCTGATGTAGCAACAACATACACATGGATGACATGAGAACAAGTTTCGATCTGAGGAACTAAACCACATCAACGGAATTCTCCACGTTACGGCCACTAGTAATCATATACTTATGCGAAAAGCGAAGCAATACAGCCAACCTAAAGATTTGCCAAAACAGGACCAAACAAACAACAGGGTAATATGAGCAGTATATGTAGTTTCCATCATATTCATTCCATTTCCAAACAATAAGAATGGTTCAAGACAACATTGACGTTCCAAAATTTGCATATAGACAGTTGAATGGCTAGCCTAAAGTGTTAACTAGTTCACCAAAATTTTCTGTACAAGCATAAAGCATGCTCTACCTGGATCTTATTCTTCGACCTAATCATGAATAATTCCCAAAAAAAAGTGACAATTATGTGTTAAATCAATAATCAACCAGAGAGGAACAGGTGCCACCTAAAAATAAATGTCTATCTCCTTCTCGCTCATCTCATATACATGATCACGCGCCTCCGATAGAGCAACCTGTAGTGACTCAAATTCAAGCACTTAAATATATGCAATTATGCATTTATAAATAATCATTGATACATGAAAACTAAGTAAACTAACCTGTCCAAATTTTGTGAAGAAGTTGTTTGCAAGATTTAATGATGTGACGGCCAGATCTTCATTAGCCTTAAGTGCTTGTGCCAATGCAAATGCTCCGTCATCCTATCCAAAATATCAAATGAAGTTTAGTGAACATCCAAAATGCCAATAGCAAATAGAACATAAAAAAAACACTGTCCGCTTACTCTAATCTCATTAAAACCCAGATCAAGTGACCTCAAAGATTCATTGATTATCTTGAAACTCCGTGCCAAGCATATAGCACCCTTCAGGAATTGGAAAGTGTCAGCAAGCAAAGAATGGATCATGCACCAAAGTGCAAGTTATAATGAACACAAGACTGTGCATACATCATCTCCCAGCCCATTCGCCCGCAAATCCAACGTTGACAATGTCGTGTTGTACTTCAGACAATCAGCAATAAACTCTGCCCCTTGCACACCTATCTGCAGGATATGCAACTTTGCTGAAGAGGCAAAAACACTCGAATGGTAAAAAAAACCTGCTCGTACGATATTATTCAGTTCTGAGGATTACCTGGCACCAGCCAAGCTTCAGGGTTTGGATCTTCCCATGGAACTTGAGGACATCGCACAAAGTCTTTACCCCGTCTGATCCAATTGGATTATAGCTCAAATCCAACTACGATGCATATTTTGAATTAGTCTTAGAACTTATTTTGTAGGCATAAATTGTCTGAATGGTAAGATGACATACTGTTGTCAGCACTGCATTGTCCTTCAGAATTTCTGCTATTGCACTAACCCCTCTGGAGTGAATGTTATTGCCGCCCTGAAAATATGAGGCTTCAGGGATTAAGCATATATACATATCCCCTCTAACGTGGCTTAGGTCCCATATGAAACACAGAATTATAAGGGGAAAAGAAGGTTTATTGTCCCTCAGGATATCCTGCTTCCAAATAGGGCCAGTTTAAGTAATATGATATAGAGAGAAAAAAAGTCATGCTAAGGACCATAAACTATGCTGAATCAACAATTTAAAGACTTGAGAATAGTTTCCCTAAGGCAAAAGGGCAAGGTACGTGAGATTCTGACTTTATGAGGGTTGCAGCAAAATATATACTCACCAAATCTATGGTAGAAATTGTTTTGTTATCTTTCAGAGCCTCGGCGACCTTTTCTGCTCCCTGGTGAAATCCATTTAATCTACATCAGAAGCAATCTAAACTATTGCATAAGTTTAAATGAACATGCTTATACATCATATACATGGGAAAGCATGCGAGGAATCATGAATATACCGATCATACTTAAACAAGTTGCTAAAACACTGACCATGTGAATGTAAAACTTTTTACAAACATACTGGACTAATCAAAGATTGAGAGTTGGCTTACCACCCAAAACAAAATGGCAAAACACATTTAACTTTCTGAAAAGATATCATTTACATCATGAGACAAGTTATCTTAGAAGCAGGAATGGCACAAGAAAAATATGGAAAGGCTCGGAATAACATCACCAAAGCTCTGTAGGAGCACTATATGTGCTCAAGTTCTACTTAAAACAACAACAACAAAGACTTATCTCAAGTTTTATAACGACTGTACATCGTTAAATGGTGAATAAGTTATGCCAGTGTTTATGTGGTTAGCTAATGCTTCTAGAACTGATCAGATAACCATAGGTAGACAACCAAATATGTTGGTCATTGTAACCATGCAAAGTGAAAATAATAAAAGCAACAGTATTACCTCATCGCTAATGTCGTTCATGTATAGACTGAACCACAGTAAAGACTTTGTCCTTTTGATGAATTCAGCAACAGGACGTAAACCTTCTGAGCCTATGTTGTTGTTGCCAATATCCACAACTGTGATCTTCCCTATAA
Source organism: Digitaria exilis (assembly GCA_015342445.1). Taxonomy (NCBI): domain Eukaryota; kingdom Viridiplantae; phylum Streptophyta; class Magnoliopsida; order Poales; family Poaceae; genus Digitaria; species Digitaria exilis. The sequence continues at coordinate 1,085,382 of JACEFO010001666.1, forward strand.
TTCAGTAATGCATGTACATAATTAGGAATAAATAATCCTATGCAAAAGCTTGTTGATAGTTTGATTAGCCAGAAAAAAAAAAGCACCTTTGTGAGCAGATAATGCTGACATCAACTCACGTATTCCCTCATTCCCAATCCCATTACCATGCAAGTGAATTTCCTAGAAATAGTGGTGCATATATATCATAACCACATAAAGATGAATTCAAGGGACAACATAGAAAAGGACAAAAATCACTACAGTGAACAGGACAAATGAGAAAAAAGAATGATGTGAATAGAACTAGAGAAACAAATTCATGTTTACAGATTATTACTATTGAAACTAAGGTCCTACACATTCTCAATGAGTCGTTCTCCCTTTGGTCACATATACAGTTGATACAAAAGGGGAAAAAAAGAATTATACTGATATCAGCCTACCAGTGTTGTCACGGCATGACTTACAAACTACCTAAATGTTTCAATCTGAGAAATTTTTATTAACTGATCATGTAGCAACTCTTAATATACACATTTGATCATTGTCTTTCTATTATATGGGTTATTACTTTGCGCTTTTACAAATATGAATTTTGGAATCCACCCATATTGTGCCTGTTAGCATAAAGAAGTGGGGTAGCAAGTCAGTCCATCTGAAATTTAGACAAACAGACAGACATGAAAGATCCAAACTGTGTTAACCCTTATATAGTAAGCTATAAGAGATACTTCTTCATAACTTGATACAAGCAAAAATGGAATGGAATCTGGTTCAGTTCCAAGCATTAAAAATCCATACAATATCCTAGCATTAAGATTATGCTGAAGACAAGAATCCAGACGTATATCAAGTAGATACCCTCAAAGACTTGTTCCCTAAAATTCCTCGAGATAGACTGGATGCACCAAGAGGACCGCCGTAGTTGCCACTACAATACATTGAACATAGTGCTCCACTAGTTAGTCAGTAGTCACACAAATTAACTAGTCATCATGAACTGTGCTCACATCATATGCACATTTAGTATATATCATATGTGAGGCCACTGGGTTGAGAGAGCAACTAACTTGAGATACAAGCTCCGTATCGAATTATTCTCTAGAAGGGCTTCCGCGATACTTACAAAACCCTGTTTCAAGGAAAAACAAAAGAAAAGGTCTCAAAACCTTTCAAGGACGTAAGCATATGGTAATTCTTTCCCCTTTGATATTCAAGTTGTGGATGCTTATACATACATCGTATTCAATCGTGTTGTTGCTGAGTTGTAGAATACGTATTGATTTGTTCTTTTTCAGCATATTTGAAAGTGCCTTGGCACCCTGAAAAGAAAAAAAAATGTTACATTCTAACACAACTACACAAGGAGGGCATGAGATTGTGAGGATGAGCGAGAGGGGTAGCAAGCACCTCATCTCCAATGTTAATACTGTTCAGTAGAAGCTTCTGAATACCAACATTTTCAGTCAATATATCTGAAAGACACTGTAAGCATTCATGAGTGTTACATTCTGTCAGGTGTAAAGGAAAAATATATTCAACTCAGTCTTGAAAACATTTGCTACTATTTATATTATCATGTGTGGACCATGTTGGATTTAACATTGCTATTTTCTCCAGCAAAACCAAAAGTGCTAAAAATTGAATTCAGTCTTGAAAACATTTTCTACTATTTATATTATCGTTTGTGGACTATGTTGGATTTAAAATTGCTATTTTCTCCAGAAAAAAACAAATGTGCTTAAAAAACTGAACGTCTATTGAAGCAAAAGACTCCAGTTAGAAGCTGGAAAAAAAAAAGTAACCAAAATGCAACTCAGATGTTCATACACTGGTACAATTCCACAATGAGACAGTACCCAACCTTAGAGAACATGTTAAAGTTAAGAAAGTACTAACACAGTTATAGTTTCATAATAGTACGCTTTTGCTGCATGTTGTAATATCAACAAAAACATAGCCTTTAGTCCCAAGAACATGTTGTAATATATTATAACAAAATGTTTAGTCAAAATTGTATTTTGGATACCATGGTGTTGTACAAGATGTCGCTTATTTGTGACTGGAGGGAGAGTATGATTTGAATAATAATAATAAATCATGCAAAGTACAGAACAATAAATGGAATGTAAATGAGAAGACCTTAGCTCCTTCATCTCCAATGTCGTTTCCAGATAAATTTAAAGTTTTCAAAGCTGTATTTATCTGAAGAATTCCATCAAAGGCTTCTATCCCCACAGCTGTTATCCCATTGCCAGAAAAGTCCACCTCTTCTGCACTCTGAAAATACATACACAACTCACTCATTTTCCAAAGAATTCAGACGAGACTCAGCAACTAAAGTGCGGAAGCGACTACATATCATAATATGCAGATAGAGTGGATTCAAACACTGGATGTGATCTCTTACCTTGTTATAGGCTAAGCTTTCTGCTAGAAAAAATAGACCCTCGTCCCCAAAATGGCGGCCTGATGAGCAAGTGAGATATAATTATTGCTCCTCCATTTGGTGTTGGAGTTTTAACCCAACATTTCATACCAATGTATTCAAACTTTAATTTCCCTGAGTTACCTGCCATGTTAACAGTTTTCATAGTCCGAAGTTCTTTGTAGAACTTGTTAAGATTCTTCCTCGACTCCTTTTCAGCACTGCGGGTATATGTTGCTAAATTGGAACCAGCAGCGAAGGACCACATGATCCCAGAAGATGTGGATTCACCAGAATTCTGGTTCTTTTTCTTCCCTGGAAGCATATTCTGAACCACCTTCCATATGACTGTCCTCTGAAACAAAGAATTAGTAACCATTCCACAACCAAATGCTCAAGCCACTAAACTAATATGTGAGCCATAGCCATCACATTATCAGTGAGGGAACACATCCTAAACATATGGTGTGATATGCTCCATTATGCACAAAACTATGAAGTTACAATGTGAACAGATGCTTAAATTAATCTTTCCATTTTTTTAGAAAAGGTGAATTTATTTTTTTTAAAAGAATAAAGGTCTGCATTACATACAGAACTGATATATCCTCAATTCATTTCACTAGCCAATACTTCTCTCTGTTTGATAGCACGCATTTCACATTTATTTTTGGAATGGAAACTATCCCAGTATGTTGATCATCAAAGGTATACAAGCAATAAGGAGAAGAAGGCAAGGCCATACCAAAGCTCAGCACGAGCACGGCCCCGGCGGGAACGACGTAGGGCGCGACGGCCCTCGCGGCTGCCGCCGCAGGGGGCACAGCAGGCTCCCCCTGCGTCTCGCGGAAGGCCCTCCGGCGCGCCCCCCCGCGGCCGACTCCAGGGGGCCTGTCATGTCCGAGGACCCCGTCGTCGAACGCCTCGCGCGCGGCGCGTGGCACCGCCACGCCCAGCCGCCGGCTGCCGCGTGACACCGGCGGCAGGGGTGGCGGTGCGGGAGGCTTCCCGCGGAACGACGGATGGCGCCGGCGAGCGGTGGGGAAGGGGAGCGGGTGGAAGGGCCTGTTGGGGCGCGGGGAGGAGAGGAGGAGGGAGGACTCCATTGAACGCGGCGGCTGGGGGGCGGAGAGATGAGGAGGACCGGAGGATGAGGGAGAGAAGGCGGGTTTTGGGAGGGGAGGGCTTTTGATGGGGAACGGAGGTAAGGTTGTGGATCATGTCGGGCCAGGTTTGGATTTTACTGACCTGTCCATTATGACGAAGTATCTTGTCACTCTGACTAGTTAGGTGTGTTTAGATAGTGAAAGATTTTCCGAAAAAATATTATAGGAAAAAAACAATGTAGATGAATAATATTCTGTGTGAGAGAGGAATGGAATGAATACAAAAAATTAGATGAATAATGTATTTTTTGAAAAACTTTGAATCTAAACGCACCCTTAGGCCAAGTCCAATGCTCCAGGGCTCATGACTACTATCCAAGCTTCTGCATGTGCATGAGTGTGCTATGTCACTTGGACTGGTGGCCTCACACATGCATAGAACTATAGAAGGCCGTGCAAAAGAAATAGGAGCAACATGTGTTTTGATGGGAGGATGAGACGGATAGGATGGGGCGATCTCTTATATGGTAGTGTTTGGTTGAAAGTCATATGAGATGGATCCATCCTAAAAAAGACGGCAAAATAGACAAAATCATCCTTGAATTTTTGGTAAAAGATCAACTTCGTCCTCCAACTTTTATGCCGGCCAATTTAGTCCAAACTATAGATCTTCGCTCCAGTTACGTCCTTTGTCTGCCACGCTGTCAACAAGCATGTGAACGTCGTCAGCTGCTATTCTTTTGCGGTGCCATTCGACCCATTGCAGGCAGCAGGCAGGCACAAACGGGGACGACATCCACTGCACAGTTTCTTCTTCTACGTTGGAGCTGCGGCGCCCTTCATCGCGTATCCAACGGCAATTCTACGAAACATACTTTTGGAAGGACCCGTCGACGCGGATCAGCTCTGGGACGCCCGGCGACTAGGAGAGCGGCGGGAGGAGCTCAACGATGGCCCTCGCGTGTGGCGCTGCAGAGGATGGATGGAGGGCCAACGAGCCAAGAAGAGCAGCGTCGGTCTGGACGGTGGCGCAGGCACCAGGAAGCCTTCCCAGCTCGTGGACGGCGTCACATGTTCGCTGACGGCGTGGGCGTTTAACTCGGACGAAGGATGTAACTGAAGTAAAATACTTTAGTTGAAGGACTAAATTGCCCAGTTCAGAGGTACGAGGACGAAGTTGACCCTTTATCCAAAGTTCAGGGATGATTTTATCTATTTTACCAAAAAAGAATATACCACGGATGACCTCGTTCGGCCAACACGAGCGGACGGGATCATCCCACGTTTCCCATTCGCTCTCTGTCGGCTGTCTGTCACCGAGGAAAATTGAGCTTGAGCATGCCACCACGCGCTACCACCGCCGAGGGCAAGTTGTGCCTCCGTCGGTCGTTGAGCTTGAGCTTGAGCATGCGGGAGAATAGGCAAGCGGAGGAAGACGCTACGGGAAAAGAAAGGGAAAAAGGACAAATTGCAGGAAGATTTGGAGGATGATAAGTGGGTCATACATGATAGGTGGGGCCCTAAACCTAACGGTGTTAAACCAGTCGTCGGTTCCATCTCTTTCACCCCCAACCAAACAACAAATCAGGACGGATTCATCCCACTTCAACAAAACACGAGACGATCCCATTCTAGCCTGTCTCACAACCAAACACACGCTAGGGGCCCAGCAAATAACAAGAGCCCAGCTGACCAAAAATAAAAAAATACTACTACATATATATATATATCATGGCCAATCAGATACTAAAGACTACGTTGGTGGCAAGGCTAAGTGGTTTGGACGGATGTGACAGAGATAAGAGTCTCATCTTCCTGCTTAGTCAATATGATAGATAGCCTCAAACATCTTTTTTTTAGTTTAGATGACATCTGCGAGGCCACTAGTTCGGTGGCCTACGTTGGGCCTGCATTAGTTTGTATGCGGTTGAGTCTTACTAAAAATAGACTGCATAAGATTGATCAACATTCAAGTTAAATCTCCTTACGGTCTTGTTCATCTATGATACGTCGATACAGTGGCATAGCCAGGATTTTGAACCTGGGTAGTCATTGTGAGAGACGGATTCTCTCTTGAAAGGTTTACCACTGATCTGACACAAGTGCAATAATGAATAGTATTGGTCGCTAGACACCGATTAGAGGGTCTTAACATTAAGGGCACTAGATTACAAGGAAGGAGAGGGAGAGAGGAGATTGAAAACTTGAAACACCACATACCATTGATCAACTACGTCCAAAATTCTAGAAGAAAAGCACACCTCCACAACCTGCCATCTATCCAGCTGTTGCACAGAAGCTGTGAAGGTTCAAAGCTTTGTTTCATCATGAAGACGTTTCCACATGTACGTGCCAGCACAAAGGTCAAAGGAGGAGCTTAGTGGAGAGTCATCAGGCACACGAGGGGATGCTTGAAAATCCCAAAGCTTGATCACTATTAGTGGCTTGTTTGTTGGCCATGGGTATTCATGTTCAAACAGTAATGAATACCCCTAGCTACATCCCTTAGTAAAGTTAGGGTCTATCATTTAGGTTTGTCAAACCTCGATCTTACTTAAAAAAGTTGTTAATAATTATTACAAGAACCTCATTTAGAAGAACCTCATTTAGAAGATATTTTTCATTTAGAAGACATCATTCACAAGAACATGAATCTTTCAAACATGCTAATTGACAACAAGATTCAATCTGAAGATATGTGATTTTGACCTGATTAGGCTCTACGACCTGCAAAAACCCCACAAGATGACAAGGAAGGTTGTGAGTAGAGAGTAAGTACAAGCTTTCTAAGTGTCACCTCTTCCAGTTGACTGATTGAGTCCTTACATCCAGCTTTATAGTTACGAGCTTATGTTGCTGGAGATACTCACTAATAATTGACTAGGAGTTACACATATTTAGTGTGTGAAAAAAGATACATGCAAGTAGTCACGCAATATTTTCCCATGCATTCAAGTTTTGCAAAATTGAAAGAATCAAAAACTGCATCAGATACTTGATGTGAATCCGCTGGGCATCGACGGTCAAGACCGGTACATGCGGCCTAACATGGGGTAGAACATCACGATGCAAAGCAGCATTGATGCCACTGAGGAGGTGTCCAGGGGTGGATACAACTGGTCTGGTGGGTTTGTGACGTGTTTAAGGTAACCCTAAATTGTTTTTCATAACATGCATAGAAACAACTCACCAATTGAAAGAGAAAATTACAGGGAACATTGAACTGTGGAAACGATATCACGGTGAAGCATGTTGAAAAGAAGCCTAGAACAACTTCAGAAAGAAGTATCAATTGTGGTTATTTGCATCATAAATTGTTAGGCTACTGCTTCAAAGAAGATGGGACATTTCTCGTGTGTGACAACATGGTCAACAACAACCTTGCCACATGGTGAGGGGGGGGGGCATATGCACCCCTAAACTCAATCACATGCACCGAATTTTCCTAGCTTATTGCCAGGTTATGTAATAGAGGTAAATTTTTCCCGCTACCCCTGCTTTAACAAGTCGGATATCATTTAACATTGGTGCAACATTATCATAGGTGTTGGTTGTGGAATAAGATTTCTTCATTTGGAAGGCATCGTTCACAGGAACATGAAGTTTTCAAACGTGCTAATTGACTACAACTTTAATCTGAAGATCTGTGATATACAAAAAAAAACCCACAAGATGACAAGGAAGGTTGTGGGTATAGAGTAAGTACTGGCTTTCTAAGTGTCGCCACGTCTAGTTGATTGAGTCCTTACAAATCATATTGTCTTGAAGTGAGTGAGCACCTAATTTCCTCTAAGTTTGATGTTTACAATTACGGGCTTATGTTGCTGGAGATGCTCACTAATAATCGACTGGGTGAGTTACACGTATTTAGTGTGTGCACAAAAAAAGTTAGATGGAAACAGTCATGAATACCCCTAGCTACACCCATTAGTAAAGTTAGGGTCTATCATTTAGGTTTGTCAAACCTCGATCTTAAAAAAAAGTTGTTAATAATTATTACCTGCAACCCCGCCACTACCAGTTGCACGTTTTTGCTAAGATGGAGTACGAGACCCCTGTGAGCCGACGAGTTTCTGCCGCAGGATGCTGTTGTTCATCAAACAGCGGATGCGATGCGCTGACTCGGATGCTCAGCGATGGACGTGGCTTGGTTCCCGGCATGACAAGGTGAGTACAAGGTTTAGTCCCTAATTTAGATGAGTACCGCAATACTGTTATGTTTTCCTACTTCAAAAAAACCTTGAACGTCATGTGAATCGAACCACTGTTTTCTTCTTTCCAAAAATTTTCTCGATATAAAACTTATTTGTATTTATATTTAACCCTTATGACGTTTAGAAACTCGTCTTTCTGTTTTCTTCATTCCAGCTATTTTTGCACCCATGGGATGAGTGCTATCCTTTAATAATTTTGTTTCATATTTTTTATTTTGACTAATGTATTGTCTTTTTTAAAAATTTAAAGAACAGGAAGTATATTTATAGAATAGAGGCTAAAGAACAGGAAGGGGGCTCTTGGAGTGAGAACACAAAAAAGTGCAAAGAGTTTCGTAATGTTTAGTTGAGTGGGATAGCAAGTTCTACTAAAATAAATTGTTATTCTCTCCGTTCCAAATTATTAGTCATCCTAGCTTTTTACTTGATTCATAGAATATGCTATGAATTTTGACAAGTATATGTCTAGGTTCATAGATAATGCCATGAAGTTAGACACTTAAAATGACACCTAGGATGACTAATAATTTGGAACGGAGGAAGTATTACAAACTTGTAGCATGTGTTCAGCAATCGTTATAACTGATATCATGGCTGGCGTGCGGCGACCTAGGAGCCTTCTCGATCTCCGGCATCATTGCTGCAAGCGGAGCTAATGTGTCAAATCAGCCATGCTGGTCACAGTCGCAGTTGCAGCTTTGTCCGGAACCTGACTGAGGGGGTGTTTAGATTGGAAAAGATTCCCCGAAAAACACTGTAGACCAAAAAATACACTGTAGATGAATAATGTTTTGTGACTGGAGGAGGTGAGATGAATAGGGAAAAGTTGGATGAATAGTGTTTTTTTAGGTAGGAGTGGGTGAAACTAAATGCACCCTGAAGCTGGTAAGATGGCAGCGGGAACAGAAGAAACGAGCGTGCGTAAGCAGGCCAGGAAGCCAAACGTTTTGTTTAGTGGACCGGAATGGTAGAAGTAATGCAAGCCCATGAACGGGCCAGTCTGCCAAGTTGGCAAGGCTTGTAATGCTTAAAGGGAAGACTTGGGAGAGGGGAAGAACTCGATTAGGAACCTGTCGACTCTGGCGGCGGCGGCGAGCGAAAGCTCGATCTCGTCGACGAGGTTCCTCGTCCCTGTATGGTGAAGCTAAATCCATACATCTCGTGTGTCTTGCAATCCCAGTTATAACACCTGCTCATCTAGGTTGCAATTGGGGTTACATCATCTGTATTTGTGTTTGCCTTTGGGTTGCAACTGGAGTTGCAACATTCCAGTTGCAACCTCTGGATTGCAAGTTGCAACATCTGGGTTGTAACAAGCCTCTTCTGCAAGAGTTTTGGGAAGAGAACTTTTCCATTCTGCCCATGCATAGCCAGCTACTGACTGTGACTGGGATGAGCCTCCTCTGCGATATATACATAATAAGTCTAGAAGTACACTTTAGCGAACCACTACTCTAACGTCAACCCTTGATCACGAGAAGAATTCACCTTTAGAAGAATCATACCGAATTTTGAAGTTCGGATGCAATGTGGAAAACATGAAGGCATACAACAGATTACTTTGGTTGGGTTGAGCACACAGTCTGATACTAGCTAGGTTTCTTTTTTCGCCTAATGTTACTTTAATCCTTTCATAAATCCGCAATTCGTAACGCACGATCATGTTTGCAGATCGACTTGCAGTTGTAGGGTACCATCAGTCCATGCATCATGACTCATGAGAGCAGGGGCGGAGCCACAGGGGGTGGCGCACGGGGGCCTGCCCCCCCCCCCCTAATGTTCCGTGTCAACACTAGTACTGCTTCCTAATGAAGGCACTAATCAGTCCAACTAAACAGCAAAGGCTCATAAATCATGCCTTAATTGCTAGCCCGACAGCCGGTCAGTACGTACTCGTCGCGTCTTCCGTAGTTTTCCTCCTCTGCCGTTTCAGGTTTGGCCCCCTTCCGCACGCCGCAGCACGGTAGCATGATGCATGAAGGCCTCCTCGGCTTCTTCCCCTCTCCATGCTACAAGCTTGATGAGTTGCCGAGGGCCAACGCTGCAGCGTCGTTCTCCCTATTGGCTAGGGGCTTAGGGTATGTAGTCGGGTAAGTTTTGATCAAAATAATTTATTGACTATTGATTTACTCCCTGATTAGATTAGACAACGTTGTTCCTTTTATTTCTGTTCTCAAATTACAGAATGTCCTTTTTCAATCTTGAGCCTTTACTGATTGTTAATCCAAGGTGAAAAGGATGCTAAAAAATCCAAAATAAAGAGGGTAAGAACCCTTGATAGTTGGTATAAGCCCGTTATTTCTACTGAAAATCCTTGCGTCAACCATGACCAAGCTGCTGAGCTAGACGAAATGCAAGCTAATTAGTAGACAATTGTATGATATAATTCATGCTAATTTACTTATAATAGTAAAGCAGCTTTTGTACGTATCATATCATATTTTTATATTACTCGCGCCTATGACATTTTGACCCCCCCCCCCCCCCAGCTAGACGAAATGCAAGCTAATTAGTAGACAATTGTATGATATAATTCATGCTAATTTACTTATAATAGTAAATCACCTTTTGTACGTATCATATCATATTTTTATATTACTCGCGCCTATGACATTTTGACACCCCCCCCCCCCCCCATGAAAATCCTGGCTAAGCCTGAGACAGATCAGGCGGCCACGGCCTAGTGCGACCTGCCGCGATCTCTATTTCCGCCAGGCAGCCGGGCCGGGCGCTCAGCCCCCCGGGACGACGGGGTTGCCGTTGAACATGTCGCACCGCCGGCGCACCTCCCCGTCCCGTCCGGTCTTGACGCCCTGCACGCCGAGCTTCACGATGGCGCGCGCGAAGTCGGCGAAGAAGGCCGTCTGGTTTGTAGCATACCGCTGCACGACCGGGCGCGTCCGGGGATCGGTCCACAGCTCCTGGTCCGTGCTGAGCAATCCCAGGCCGCGCTGGAGGTTGACGAAGTACATGTTGTCGAACTTGCCGGGCGTCATGATGTCATTGAACACCGCGATGGTCGGGTCCCTCTGGTAGTTCCTGCACGCGTCCTGCAGCCCCTTGGCGTACGCCGGGTTCATGGCCGGGTCGTGCGCCACGGCACCACCTCCTCCCTTGACCGGCCGTCTGAAGATTCTGTCGGCGAACTCGCTGCAGTGCGCGAACCCAAGCGTGTGCGCGCCGGAGAGCGCGACGAGCTCCTGGACCGTGAACCCCTTCGCGGCGAACATGGCGATGAGGCGTGGCACGGTGGAGTTGGCGAGCGGGAGCTCGGCGTCGGGGGCGGTGGGCGACGAGGCGAGCGCGTCCTTGCGCCCGAGGCGGAGCGGGTAGAAGGGACCCCCCGTCATGGTGACGAGGACGCGGGACGCGAGCGCGAGCACGTCGGCGCAGGACACGACGCCCGGGCACTCGAGCTCGAGCGCCGTCTTGGCGCGGGTCACGGCCTCGAACGCGTCCCCGGGCAGCGACTGGCTCTGCGCGGCGTCGCGCTCGGACCGCGCGAACGCGTTGGGGGACACCAGCACGGACGCGTCGCAGCCGCTGACGAAGCAGTCGTGGAAGAGGACGCGGAGCACGCCCGCGGCGGTGGTCGGGTGGGACAGCTGCTTCTGCGACACCACGTCCGTCACGATCCGCTCCGCGCGCGGGCACGTCTTGATGTAGTAGTCCGGCGCCAGCTTCGCCTCCGTCGTCGCCGCGTCCGCGAGGAGGAGCAGGAGGAGGAAGAGCGACGTCGCGTGCACTCCTCGGTGAGTGTCCATAGCTACGTTCTGTGGGATTTTTCAGTGTGGTGGGGTTGTCAGGTGTGGTCGGTGATCGCCTGAACTGAACGCTTCTGTTTGTGATCTTGAGTTGGAGAGGTAGATGGTGTCTTGGATGGATGCTAGTGGACGGGAGCGAATGTAGGGGAAGAGAACGGCGGGAAACGGTCGTCGTTGCTGGGATGCATCGCGTGGTTTTATCACTCATCAGAGGGAAAACTGACGATGAGAAATTAAACAGAACCCCAAAAGGGAGAGGTTTCATTCAGTGCTTTACCGATCAAGAGTCTAGAGTAAGGCATGCCCTTCGATTCAATTACTTCAGCTAGAGAACTTAACTGGTATGGTACTTACTTTTATGTAACTGACCGCGAGCGATTTCTTTTCGGTCCTGGGAGGAAATTCGATGCGATTTTATGTTGGACGAACTGGGTCCTGCAAGACAAGCCATGATAATCACACTTCAAACGGCTGCACAAAAGCATCCGTTCATCCTGGAGCTAGGAACAACAATGGCATCAAACAACTCCTTCACGTACATTTTAAAAAGCCAAACCACCTACATTTTGATACAGAGAAAGTACTAACCTAATCCCCTGTTCCCACAGCTGAATCTGATACATGACATTCAACAAGTTCTAAAGTCACATCTTCTGGTGTGTCCGAGGGCTGAAGCTTAAAGGGAACATCATGGGATCAGTGAGAGCGGCATTTGATTACTTCAGAGGTTTACAGAAGCTGCCGCTTAACTACATTTCTAAACATCCGCAACAACCATGCCAAAGCAGTGCACATGAAATGAATTTTGTATTTACATCAGGGGAGTAGTATTTACAGCAGCCAATCAAAACAATAGACACCCACGGATTCTTGGGACAAACAAATATATATAACTGGACTACGGTTCGCAGCATATAGAACCTTACACAAGCTACAAGAGACATCAGAGTATTTATCCTCTTAATGTCACCACGGTAGGGAGCAGAGCCCCCTCGGCGCGAAGAGCAGAACCTAACCAGTTCACGCTTCACAACATAAGCTAAAATGAATTACTTTACATCATGCCTCACTTCTCAGGCTCAAATGTGATCTTTACAGGAAATAATAAGATTTGTATTAGCAAGGGGGGAGGGGGCTTAGTTTGGGTGGCCACAGTGAAAAATGATCTGCATTTCAATTGAGGGGTATGACAATATGGGCCTACCTACAAAAACATCAACAGAGATGAATCAGCTTAGGACAATGCATAAAAAAATAGAATAGCTACAGAATATATATTACCACTGCTCAGCAAGACTTTCTCCTGTCGAGTTTGAATGGAATGTTCAACCATTTCTTCCTTGGGAACCGCTCTTTTGGTTTATTTTCACTTGAATTATCATCTTCACTTCCGTATCCCTCCATACAGTGATCCTTCACTTTCTTGTCCTTCTGATGATGCTTTTCTGTATCACTTTTAGGCATTTTGGAAGGTGACTTCGCTTTATTCCGGCTGGAACTTCTTTTTAGAGGTGCATTGTTGGTGTATGATGCATGGATCTCATTCCTCTCCTTCAGAAGCTGGTCGATCTACAACAGCTCATCACGAGTTAGAATCTTGTTGAAAGTGAACAATGATTACTACTACTAAAATAAAGCCTTAATACAAAGAAGTGCAAAACAACTATATTGGAGAGTAGTTGTACCGCTTGCATTTCTTGTGTGTATTTGCTGGTCATTTCAGTGAACTTTGCCAAAACCTGAAAATCTCAGTGTTTGAGAATCATTTCCTTCGAAACCACATATGCAAGGGAAGAGTCTAACTAGGTAAAATGATAGAAGAGAACTTCAGCATGTACATGTACCTCCCTATACTCTGACTCAAATTTGGACAGCTCAGCTCGTTTTGTGAGTATTTTTGCCTCTACATTTCGTAGCATCTCCTTTTCAGCAGGGAAAGATTCACCACAGACTACCTCTATAGTATAATTTGCACTCTTGAAGAAATTGTCACCTGTGAGAAGGGTTTAAGAAGTTTCACACTGCCTCAATTAATAAGGATCGCAACAATGGACAAAGTGATATACCATATACAGCAAAAAAGTGTGTTCCAGGCTTCAGTTCATGTATGTCACATGGTTGAAAGCTATCCAATCTTTTGAAGAATGCTCCATCAGAATCCTTTGCACCAGCTGCCTGAAAGTAATTGGATCTTTTAAAGGGGAAGATCCACAAATGGATCACTTAGACAACAAAAACCGAACCAATCTTGTAAACTTACCATGTTATTTTGCTCAAAACGGTATACAGGAAAGCCAAGGAAATACATCCCCGCAGCAGTAACTTTCCCAGTTTTCACACTGTCTTCCTGCGACAGGCTACCCGTTAGATGAAACATACTCAAGACCTAACACATAATCTTATATATGGCTCACGCCTTGGACGGCAAGAAGGTATTCACTTATTACACAGTTGTACAGTAACTCTAACAGGATCCCAAGACTTTATTGGTAAAGTTATAAAATGTGCTGTGATGTGCCATGCCTGGAATCAATAAAAGGTAATCTTAAAAACATGAATAAGCTACAAACTCATCCTACTCAGTAATGTTTGGTGTTCCATTTCTTAGTGTATTATAGAAAGCCTTAATATGATATGATTTCTGCGGCTGCTTTAATTATTTATACAAAAATAATGTTCCAACAAATTTCTTTTCTTATATTTAGTCAGGAATCTGGTACACGTACCTGCAGTGCAAGACTCAGCCCACCATTTTCTTCAAGCTCAAAATAAAGCAACTGAAATGGAAGGAAAAAACATATGACATATATGAGATAAGTTTGGAATAGCTAAAGTATACTTTGAGGGAACAAATTCTGTACATTCCAAATGGTGAATCTAGAATGAGTGCAGTCAGACCTTTAATACTTGATTAAATACAAGTAATTAGAACTGTCTTACAGAAATGGTATCCATAGATCTGTCATTTAAAATACAAATTCATTGCACTAGCTACTATGAGTTTTACTACATGTTAGTGTACAGGAGACAATTTCAATTCCAAGAAAATGTCCGTTTTGGAAAGCGGTACTGTGGTAGCACTACTACTCATACAGTAAATTTTTGAGCAGTCATATCATATTTAATAAAATAGTTCAGCTTAAAGAAAATGTGTTTGTAAACAACAAAAGTAGAATAATAAAAATACGATATTGAAGAATAACATGGGATCTTTCCCAAGTTTACTAATATTATTAGTTCGAAAAATACTACTAATCCTGCAACAAAACTGTTCATTCCTGGCATGGCAAGAGAAGCCATTCAAAAGATACTAAAAATGGTGTAAACAAAATGGCACCAAGACATGTTCTATCACAAGCCGTTCCCACCAACAAAATAGGGTGTAACACTGATAAATTCATGGGATAATATTTGTAGAGTAGCTCAACTTTTCTATTTTATTTAAAGTGGATCATTGGCTTCCCTAACACTTTTGTAACGTACACCCATATGCCTAGCAAGATTTGATGTTACAAACCAGACATAATTCGATGCAAGCTCCGCATTTCATTTTAAATTGTTCTAAAGAGTACATAGAACATCTAACCTCACTATGCCAGCACACCATTAATAGTTCCAAGTTCCAACCCATTTCAGCCAGTACAAGAAATTAATGTGCCTTTTTTATTTAACATGCACAGTATGTTGTTGACTTGATTGTTTTCGATGATACATACAACTCCACGTTAGATATAAACATCCAAATACACTATCTAGCCAGGCATTTGTGTGGGATTGGATGCTGATCTGTTAGAATTGCTACTTAAAACACTCAAAAACTAACCAAATGAACGTATTTATTCCTCAACAATAGGTACAGAACCAGAAAGATAAATATTAGAAAAGGATTAATAATACATGGATGACAGAACCACATAAATGAACTGAATAGTGCAGATAAATAGGGGAACAAAAACATTTGGTTGCAAACCTTGAATTTGCTTTTATCACTTGAGTGAACACGACAAATTAGCCCCATTTTAGCTTGTTTTTCAGTTATGTCCACAGAATAGAAATGGGCTGATTGCTTTTCCACCTGGCCATATGCGACAATTAAGCATTTAATATTCAAAAGCAAAAAAGAACGTTACAGACAACTGGCTGCCAACCTTTCTTTGCACTGAGCTTCCTAGCTGGAGCTGAGAAACCATAACCGAGCCATTCAATGCCTCCTCCAAAACTGTTGCTGAAACAGTGGTTTTAATTGGAACGCCAAGCTTACTGCATGTATTGCGAGCACAGTCACAGTTACACAATAACACAATACAAACTAGACAACAATTGAAGAAATGTTGCATTATTTACAAGGTTTACCTAAAAAGAGCAGCGAACACAGTGTTTACAGTGTTGAGACTCGATAGGTCCAGCTCTAACTCCTGACTGTCTGATTCGATTGCCTGTAGAAAACGCAAACGATGACAACGTATATTCAAATAAAAGGACAAAAACACACGCATGCTGTGTGAATTACCTCGAATCCTGATGTATCATACTGCCGCCTCTTATCAGGATCTGACAGGATGTTGTAAGAGAATGTGACTTCCTGGAATTTGTCAGATGCGACTGGGTCATCGCCATTCTTGTCCGGATGGTACCTGCCGCAATTTACATGAAGAAAAAGCAAGATGATCGTCAGGCTGCTGCTGCGCATATTGCATGCCAACCAATGCTCAGACGAAAATGGTTCGTAAGCCAAACTGATGAAATGGGTAACAAAAGGTGCCCAAACATAACTGGAAACTCCATTAAAAGTGCGCACGCAACTCAGGCAACATAATTCGCCAAAAATGTTCCTGGTTTCGCGAAAAAAATCCGGACAAAATATTTGGAGCAAACTCCTGGATGGGGAAACCAACAAAAGCAGCAAAGGTGCCTAAATCTGAGCGAGAAGTGGGCGGGCTTACTTGAGCGCCATGCGTCGGAAGGCGCTCTTGATCTCCTGGTCGGTGGCGTTGCGTCCCACCCCGAGCACTTCGTACGGGTCCCTTCTCTGCGCCGCCCCACCCGAGGCCGCCGCCGCGGAGGCCGCCGGGTCGCCCTTCTCCGACTTGAACGACCCGAACCTGGACCCCGCCATGGCCGCCCCTCCTCACCGCACGGAAGCAGGCCGCCAGGAAGCCTCAAACCCCCGCTCAGCAGCCGCGCGCCCTCGGATCTCACCGCGGCGGGGCGTCCAGAATCACACACACACACACACAGACTCCCGCCCGCGGCCCTTCCGGAGCGCCCGCGGTGGCTGCTGCTGCAACGGAGCCTACAGAAGCTCCATGAGCCTTCTCCGCTCGCCGGAGCCGCCGCCGCGGCGCTCTCAACTAGTCGTTGAGGCCGAGGGACTCGGAACGGGACGACTGAGGAGGCCACGCGAAATGAGGTGGCTGCCGGCGAGCCGAGAACGAGAAGAGAGGCCGGTGTGAGCTGTGAGGTGAGGTGGGCCGGTGGGGGAGGTGGCGTATTAGGTGTACCTCGTGGCGGGGCCCGCGGCGCAGTGGGCGTTGGGTGGCAGACTCTGCCGCGCTGGGCCTCGTACTAGTGGGCTCCGCCGCTGGAGGACGACGCGACGGTCTGGATCGGCTCTGCAAGGGCGCGGTGGTTAAACCTGAGCGGTAGGATGGTGGAGGTGGGCCCCGCGCAGGCCGTGCACGTGAATGGCAGTTGGGCCTCTGTCTTGTGGGACTCAGGTGTCAGTGGGTTTGAACTACCAAGCCATTGTAGCTTCCGTTGCTTGCTGCGCTCTCTGGTTTGCGGGGCCAGGATAGTTGGTGGATGGTGATAGTGGGCCCGATGCACTTGGATTAGGGTAGTGGGCCCCACATGGGAGTGGCTTAACCCCACCAAGCTGCTGTTGCACACTAACGGATGATCTTTTTGTTTACGTGGCGTGTAATTTTGTAAGCAATCAGGAGATTGCAGCTTGCCGTTGTCTGCACTTGCACGGCTGCATTGCACCTGACCTTCATTTGAGATTCTTGGGAAACAGACAGGGCCAAAACAAAAAGAAAAGACTCCTCCAAAAGAAAACCGAAAGAAAAGACAATGTAAAGCACCTTGTCTCCATTAATTTTATCCCCAAAGACATTCTGAAGCAGCAGCACAGCAACTACCATTTAAAAAAAAATCATCTCAGATGTGATCTGACTGCACTTTCTTCGGTTGATGCTATGTTCAACACTGGAAGCAAAGATGATAGCAGTGGGACATGATTTATGAGTGGCTAAAGATGCACTCCAAAATGCAAAGTGTGGTTACTTCTGAGAGGAAGGTCAAAACGCTTGGGCTTTCGCACAGATGTTACCAGCACAAAGCTCTCAGATTTAACCTGTGAATTACGACAAAACAAAACTTCTAGCTGCAACTGATGAAGCAAGCCGCCCGGCCAATCAAATCACATGGCGCACATCACTCTGTTTCCTTCAATTCAAAGTACTAAGTACCAAATGTCCATCAAGGATCCACATCATGTCTATCCAAAGCTCCAAGTTTCCACAGATAGGATTCAAGTGTATGCATCTGTTTCAGCAGGTGGGACGGCGACGCTCAGAGCTGGACGAATCAAACACAGCAGAACCTTTTGAACACTGTCGTCTTATGCCTGCTCTGAAAGTCACAAGCCACCCCATCATTAGGCACGAGGGATCGTGTGAATCAGAAAAGGAACTATGCGCCTACAATGGGTCCACACCGTTTATCATTTCCTTAACTGTATAATCAACGTGATATCCTTTTGGTAAGCTACTAGTGCCATCCTTCTGATTCTCATTGAAACTTCTCTGTTGTATGCTTTGATAAGTTAACCCATTCTTCTGCTTCTCATTGGAACTTTTTACATGGAACTTGGAAGTAATAAACAAACCCAGTTTGCATGGAAGGATATAGCCCAATACCATAGGGCTGTAAGCTCTCCAATCGCAAAAATCTGAAACACCAGGAGTCCAGGATGAAATTATGCATTCTGCTTTTCATTGAAGCTGAGTTTTGCAAAATCCTATTGCTGCTAGGGCTGTTGGAAGATTTCACAACCTCTTCACAATAGCCATTAGTGATGCCTACAGAGCAAAACAATGTCAGGAAATGATTCGATGGACTGTTACAATATGCGACAGTTGATATGAACTTTCACGTTGCTGTCATGGGTGTTAGATGAATGATAAGTTCAGCATAAGCAAAAAGCTATAGCATGGGACACGGGGACACTTGATTTTTTCTTCTACAGCAGACAGAGAAGTATTGAAAGGTAAAATCAACATAGTCAAATTCTCAGCTACTTCTCAACTCTTTTAACATGCACAACTGAAAGTGCAAATTTTGTTAAGCAAGAACTATTTCTATCATTCCTTTGCTGAACAATAAGAAACTAAGAAAGTATGAAGCAACCCCTTCAATACAAAGTTCATGCATATATTAGCCAGTTCCATAACAGAGTGAAGGCATGCAGCAGAACAGCTATACTTACAAAGTGTCAATTGAGAACATCAGCATTTGTAAGGAAATAACTCGTTAAGGAGAGTAAACTTATATAACACTGGGTGACGACTGATGATACGAGTTAACAGTAAGACAGAGCGTATCTGACTTGAGGTATGAAATATCACAAATTGTTTCATGATGGAAGCGATGTTGTTAGTTATCAATCACAAACCTTACCTATTGCTCAAGCAATTCTCCAACACAATAGTAACTTGCTATAGGACAGGCAGCATTGGGAACCTTGTTTTTCTCAGTTCCCATCTTTTTGGCACATGTTTGGCAAAGCTTCCCATGAGTTACAAAAAGACAATTCAAATCAAACTTCAGATCATCTGGGATCTTATTATTTAGATGAATGTATGCCTTCTCTCTACTAGCTGTTGCAGGAACCCAACCCATAGCCTTTGTAATGCGGAGTACCTATTTGCAAAAATATAGTCGTTGTTACATATGCACGATACACACTGATATGGGGTCTAGACTAGATGTGACGATGATAACTGAGAAAAGAAGATATGCTTACATGAGTATCTACTGGAAAATCATCTTTCTGAAGATAGAACATCAGCACACATGCCACCTGCAATACTATGGATATATTAGAAAAGGCACCAATATGTGCTTACTTACTCTAGCCGCCTACCATGACAGGAATTCATCCAACTAAAAAGAATGTATTAACCAGCTCATGGCACAGCATAAGAAGATTGCAGATCGTACACAATTATATGTAAAACATTGTTTTTCATTATTTCAACATGTTTGAGTTCCTTCATTATGAGGCTATAAACTCTTAAACATTGACACTGAAAACTCTGGAATCTAACTAACATTAATTAAGAACAAAAAGTTAAAGATAGCACTGTCCTCTGAAGTCTGAACCTTGAACAAGGTACACATGATCAGCCAAAAACACAGCCACCTGTTTTTGTTAGACATTCAATGCAAGACAAAATTGGTTGTTGGTGGCAACCAACAGCCACATTAATAGTTGCCCATGTGTTTAACCAATCTAACATAAATTGCTTCATCAGAGTGCAAGATTACTTTCCCTTTTTCCCCAAAAAAAGACTATTTTTGACAGAACATTTTAACCACAAGAAGCTGGACTGAGTTTTCCATCTTATAGGACCATATTGCCTTTATGTGAATTTGCAGCCTTCACTGTGAACATAGAATTCGAGCTAAATAGGACCCCCATAAAATGGAAAAGGCCAAAAAAAAAAAAAACAATTGCATTACCATTCCATCATTATCTCATGTCTCTCATCAATCATCGGCTAACAACTTTTTTTTTTGACGCCTCTCATCTGGGTACAGCTGTAGTATCTGTTCGTACATGTGCACACACACCACACCTACACACGCACACCTCACTCACACCTTGCACGCATACAAACAACCTACAACTACACTTAGATCCAAACCGCGTCCTTCTTGAGATCACCGAAATCCTCTGATTCCGTAGGCGACGGGCGCGTCGCAGTCTCTTTGTGGTTCCACGTGTGAGAGGCACCTGCTCAGAATTATTTGGGAAAAAATCCCGGTGAGACATCCGAGTTGCGATTCCAGGGAATCGAACTCGGACGGGCTGCCCGACCACCGTCGGAAGCAACCACCCGCGCTACGCGCGGTCCTCATCATCGGCTAACAACTATTATTCAAACATCAATAACATCTGATCAGATCATATTTACATCAAACCAGATGTTCAAAAACATTCACATATAGAACATGTTTTTATTGTTTTTAACTGTTTGAGTTCTTGTACAGAGAACAAACTCCAAACACAAACACCAACAACAGCTTAGGAGAAAGGTACAAACTATCAGGAATGAGCTTTCAGTCACATGTTTCTGTTGGTCATTCATTGCATGATGAAGTTGATCGGTGACTACCACCAGTCACATCAATACAGTCCAGGGCTTGCTTTAAAAAAGTGGAGATTTGCTAATCCTTTTGCGCATTTGAGACATAAGACACAAACTTATGTCAGCAGAATACATTACGATTTTTTAAAAAGATTGTTTCATAGATTATGAGCATCTAATACTATATTAACCCTAGATATGTACAGATTGTGTGAAGAGAAATAATAAAACGTTCTTAGGGTATTTTTGTAACATATGATATCATGTTCTTTATCATCTCAAAAATTAAAATTAAAAAAAATCAAATTTTTCACGGAGAAATAAAAAGAAGCCTAAGTAGATTGGACCAATTTACAGTAGAGTTAGATTTGACATTTTCATCAAGGGTGGGGGTTGGAGCAAATGGACACTGTGGATTTTTGGGCTACAAAAATAGACATTTTCTTATAAAAAAAAGAATGAGAATTTGTTTTTAGATAAACTTAATGGCATCACAAGTCCTCCTTTTATGTGCATTTGCAATCTTCACAACAGAAAAGGCACACACATTTATTCAAGTTAAATGCCCAGAGAAAAGCACTAGAAACCCTGCACCTCCCTCTCACCACTCATCAGCTGACAACTTACATTCAAAGTTCAAGATTCAACAAACTCTGAGTCCCCCTTTACTTCACCACGGTCCATAGCATGCACCAACCCTTTGAACAACAAAATCAGTTTACTGAAAACTGAAAAGAGCAAAAAAGATGTCAGACTCACGGTCTTTGGCCCGATCCCTTTGAACTGCGATAGCTCCCTCTTCACCTCATCCACCGACAGGTCCCGCAGGTACTCAAGGCAAATCTTGCCCCTCCGCTCCCTCACGCCCCTTAGCATCGCCCGTATCCTCGCCGCTTTCGTCGCCGCCAGCCCACCGCAACGGATGGCGTCCTCCAGCCTCGTCCCCTCCTCGTCCACCACCTCCAGAAACAAATCGGGAAGGATGAAAGAGACATTTACTGTCCGGAGGTTGTAGAACCTTCACGAAGGGAGCGGCCATTCGGCAGCTGCCAACTGGTCGCTTGTATAGGTAGTAAAGCAACACTCACCTGGTCCCATGAGGGGAATGCGTCCTTGAGGGAGGCGAAGGCGCGGCGAGAGATGGTCTCAGTGGTGTTCTGGGAGAGGAGCGTGGTGACAAGCCCGTCGAGGACGCTAGGGGACGGCAACTGAGGAGGCGGAGAGGCACCGCTGCCATCCTCTGGCGAGCGGCCACCGAGGCGGAGGAGGCGGAATGGCGCAAACTCCTCGGGGAAGTCGTGAAACGCGAGGAGCGCGTCGCGGACGGCCAAGCATTGCGCCGGGGAGGGGGAGGCGTGGGAAGGGTAGGGTTCCGACGAGGTGTCGCGCGTCGCCGGAGCCTTCCGCTTGGGCTTCCGCGGCATCGTGGAAAACGGAGGAAAAAAACAGGAACGAGGAACGATTGATGGGGCGACCGCGCCAGAGGAGAAAGGCCGAGGAGTGGTGTGGGAGTGGGCTGGGCCATTGGGCCGGAAGGCCTCCGTAGGAAACGTTTTGGGCCGACAGAGAATAGTGGCTGGCTGATTTTCGGGCTTGATTAATGGGCTAATGCACCATCAGTTGTCCATTTGCCCCCCAAAAAAGCTTGAGCCCATCTTTTTGTGCAAGAGTCGTGTTTCTTTTTCATGGAGATGACCAACCGAGCTATTCGGCTCGGCTATGCTTTCCCAACGCATTCGAACTTAAAGCGAAGCACCTATGAAGTCATGATGCTGCACCGACCTTTTTGCAGTGCTCGATGAACTCGCCCTTTCCTCATCTGGTGAACTAAAAGGGAAGTAAACAGG
Source organism: Digitaria exilis (assembly GCA_015342445.1). Taxonomy (NCBI): domain Eukaryota; kingdom Viridiplantae; phylum Streptophyta; class Magnoliopsida; order Poales; family Poaceae; genus Digitaria; species Digitaria exilis. The sequence continues at coordinate 1,108,097 of JACEFO010001666.1, forward strand.
AGGGCGCGTTTGGTTGCCCTGATAAGGCCGGCCATGCTCCACATATACAGGGTAGTGTCCTTTTTTTTTATTTGGGCCGTGTTTGGATAAAAAAAGATCTTTTGGAATTTACTATTTATCTCTTTTAGAAAACACGCTTCCTAGAAAAGTTTCCCTCCAATTACCTTTAATTTTTCTATTCATCCCTCTCACAAAACACGCTTCCCAGAGAAAGTTCTTTTCTCCCACCACCAGCTAAACACGCTCCAGATTTTAACAGGGTAGTGTCGTTTGGAAGCAAATATTCAGCCACGGGCCTGATCCCACATATGCAACAAGCCACCTGAAGCCTGGCTCCCGAGAAACATATTTAGAATCTGTTTTCTTTCAGGCCTAGCTGCCACGGGCACAGCACGCGTATGCGTGTGAGAGGAGCGAGGCCGGGAGGAAGCAAGCCAATCAATCATCCTCTCTTTGTGGCCTGGTTGGATAAAACCAACTAACCAATCAAGCCCGTACGTTTGCGTCGGGCCTGGCCAACCGTGGCCTGGCTCCCTTCGTGCGAGCCAATTCGGTAGAAAAATGAACCAAACGCTCCCGATGTTACTTAGAGCATCTCCAGTAGATTACTCATCATCCGTTCTACAATATTTTCAGTTTTCTTTATCAATAGATATTTCTTTAGTTCTGGTAATTACTGTTGTAGCAAACTACCAAAATCGGTAAGAGAGAGAATCACTTACATATTAGTAAGAGAAGTTTTGAAATTTGCAGTGGACTTAGTAATCTGTTTAAATCACTGTTTTTTATATTAGTAATAGGAAAGAGTAATTAGCTGGAGACGCTCTTACGTAACCGCTCCGACCTCTGTGCACGAACAATACGTTTTGACCAATCTAAGCTCTAAGATATATGTGCACGCCATGTTGCCAATTATGAACTACCGTTAACTTCCTGATTATTGACTTTTGCCACAAGGATGTGTAAGATATGCATTCCACAAACAGCGTGTTACAACTGCGAGGAGTTCTACCGAAAGGCGTCTCAACGGAACGTTTGCTGTCAAACTGAAGATCAGTTGGCTTTTTTTTTAATACAAAAAACGTATGTAATCGCCAAAGTTAATGTTCCTTCCGCCATATTAACATTGGTATCTTTGTGTATATGTTTATGCAGCAAACACATTATTGGAGACAGAGACGATGGACGCCAGAAATCCTGCTCAGAGGCTTGGCCAGTGCAGACATTAGCTCCTGACGGCAGTATCGGAATTCACTGTTCAGCAACCGCTCGCTCCGTCAGGCATAGATTATCATCTATCTCGGTCTCGGCACGTCGGATCAAAATATTCAGATATTTTCATGCATGCGCCGGCAATAAGGGACAGATTGCGGAATCTTTTTGCTGGTTATTCAGAAAAAAAAATACCCCATTAGTGAAGGGAGCCTGCAGTGCAGTGAAGACAAGCAAGGCAGTCCGAGTACCGATTCCATTACACTAATAAGCTATTAGCAGAACCAGCAACACTCTTGTCAACTGCAGCCAATCAAGTGGCCGCATCCGTCATTAGGAAAGGATCAGGATGTGATGCATCGACGACAATCCGAGCAAACAAAACAAATGCTGGACGACATGTACGCGATGGCATTGAGGACAAAGCAATTGTTTATTTTTGCTGATCTTTTTCGATCGAATAGCGCATTCTCTAATTCCTTGCCTCTCTTTCTCAGATAACGTAGGCTGATAGGTGCCATGTGACCGGATCCACCCCTGACACCAGCAGCCGTTCGCCGGTGAGGTCACTGCTGAACATAGCTGCAACCGCTGCTGAAGGTTTCCATGAGCAGGTATCTTCAGAATACCCTTTTTTCCAGCTCCAATTACGCAACTCATCCCTCGCTGTGTTCAGAGGTCTAACCTAGCTCTAACCCTACTGCAGAGTGCAATTGGTATCAAGTCATAGTCATCACCATGCCTTGCCTCCATTACAAGTGAAGTTGTCATGAAAAGATGACACTGTCACAGTGATGAGCAAAACATGCATGCAGCTCTAGTGGCCCAAGGTTGCTTAACATTGGTGATTGGAACGGAATGGCTGGAGCACTAGCTTCGATGGTGATCCTCGTTTCACAGTTCACACTGTGTGCAGGCTGGGGATTCCACTTTCCTTGCGTTCCAAAAAGGTTATGCAATATGCATACCCTGAAAGTAGATTCCATTCCAGCGAGTGTGCTTTGCTTGCCTGAAATCTTGGCCTTGCTTTGTTAATTTGTTCTGGGAAACCTTGCCATGGTCTGGACCATCCGATCATGCATGTCTGAAAAGTGTGATTAAATTTTAAGCATACTCCTACTTTTTTATTTTTTTGAAAAACTTTAGAATAACCTTTTTATCCGCGCCCACGGTGATCCACGGCCAAAAAAAGGAGAAAAAGGAGGGGCGGGGGGGGGGGGGGGTGATTGTTTAACCTGTTTGGATCGATCCATAGATAGATGCTTCTCTCATATGCCCTGGACGTGCCTTGCATGCGGCATGCCACGAGCTGCCTGCAACTGTCATCAAAATTCGGTGGCGAACTGGCGATGACAAGGACCCCTCTTGCATTGCGTATGCTTAAAAGTCAAAACACTTGTTTTACGGTCTGGAAGCAACAGTTAGCTAGGGTTTGGAAGGTCTGCAGCCCAGTGGTACATGGAATAATCGAGCTTTCCGGTTATGAAAGGCCGATGCGTTTCGGAAATCAAAGTCAAATCACAAACTTTGCATCCTAGATTTATATATACCCGCTCAAACTTCGAAGACAGCTGTCAGGTTCCGCGGCTGAAGGGATGCTGCCGAATTGGCGATGCAATGATGCATGCTTTCATTTTGCGGAACCGTAAGAACGGTCGTTGTTCACTTGTTTGGATCCCTATACTTTTAATCTTGTCATATCAAATTTTTAGTTGTTAATTAGAGTATTAAATATTAAAACTAAATGCATAGATGACGACTAATTTACGAGACGAATCTATAAAGTCTAATTAGTCAGATTTGACGATGTGGTGGTGCAGTAGCCATTTGTTAATAATAGAATAATTTGGGTTAATAGATTCGTCCCGTGAATTAGCTTATGGGGTTCTAAAACTAGTTTATGTTTGTCTTCCTAAATAACATCAAAACATTCGATTTGATGTGGCGAAGGCTAAACTTAAGCAAAAAATCCAAACACCCCTAAATTCAACAAACTGCAACACCTTGACATATGTTACGAATACCGAGAACAATGTTTCAAATAGCTGTAGTACTTCAAAATGTGTTCGAAAAATCTGCCGGAATTATTGCACGCGTTAAAACTAACTCAATCAAGTGGCAATTCTTGAATTAAGCAGCATAGGTATTAGCCCTTTTTCCGTAGCTCTTCCATTTACATGGTCCGATGATCGCATGGGTGATGGGGATATTGAACCGTCTGCCAATACCGCGTAGCGATGGCGAGTGACGACCAGGGTTAACCAAACCGTCGGGAACCGGTCCGGTTTGACCGGTTCCCGACCAAACCGTCCCAGACCGATAGCGGTTCGGGGCGGTTTGAACCGGGCAAAATTCAAAATTTTCAAATTTAAATTTAAAAATGGAAAAATGTCGTAAAAAATCCTAAAAATACTTTAAGGTGTGTGTAATCTATTGGTGTAAAAAGTTTTCAAATATTTACTCATTTGATATTTTTTTTGGCAAATACAAGTTAAATCAAAAAAGAAAAAGAAAAAAACCGGTCAAACCGTCTGGCTAACCGTCAAACCGTCCGGCTAACCGGTCAAACCGACCGGCTAACCGCTCCCGCCGCTGGATATGTGAATTTGAATTCAAAATTCGAATTTGTTCGGTTTCCACCGGTTACCGGTCTAACCGGTCCGGCTAGCCGCTACCGCTGGCCGGCGGTTCGGACGTCCGGTTCGAAATAAAAAACCCAGGTGACCACTCGCACTAAAAAGTTAAAAACCCACGTCTCGCGCAGCTGCCAAATCACGCAGCAGCGACAGGTGAGAGAGACGCTCTGATCGACGACTCCACCCGAGCTCCCCCCATGGCGACGGGCACCGACCGGCCCTGGTGGGCGCCGCCGCTGTCCACGGTGACGACCCCCTCGGCCTCTCCTTTCCCTTCCCCGCCGTCGTCGTTCACGGCCGACCCGCCGGCGGAGTTCCTCTGCCCGATCTCCGGGTCGCTGATGGCGGACCCGGTCGTGGTGCCCCCTGGCCAGACCTTCGAGCGCGCCTGCATCCAAGCCTGCGCCGCGCTCGCCTTCTCCCCTCCCGCCGTCGCCGCCGACCTCGCCGCGTCGCCCGTCTCCTCCTCGTCCCCGCTCGTGCTCGTCCCCAACGTCGCGCTCCGCACCGCCATCCTCAACTGGTGCGACCGCCTCGGGCTTCCCCACCCTGCCCCGCTCTCGCCGGACACCGCCCACGACATCGTCCGCCGCCTCATGCCGCCGCCTCGGCGTGAGGACTACCTCCAGAGCTCGAGGTCGCAGCGGCGGCCACAGCCACAGCTCGGCTCCTCGGCCCGGGTCAGGAGACCGAGCGTCGACGTCGACGAATTCTCGCAGGAGCCCAGCTCGAAGCAGAGGGGTGGCGCTCTGGAGGAGGAGATCATGGCCGTGTTCGGGGCGGCGGACGCCACCCAAGGGGAGCTTGCGTCGGCGATGGCGTCGCTAAGGCAGGCGACGAGGGAGAACAAGGAGGTAAGGAGGCAGCTCTGCACGCCGCGCCTCCTCGCGGCGCTGCGGCCGATGCTGCTCTCGCCCGACGCCGGCGTCCAGGTCAACGCGGCGGCGGCGGTGGTCAACCTGTCGCTGGAGCCCGAGAACAAGGTGCGGATCGTGCGGTCCGGCGCGGTGTCGCCGCTCGTGGAGGTCCTCCGCGGCGGACACCCGGAGGCCCGCGACCACGCCGCCGGCGCCATGTACAGCCTCGCCGTCGAGGACGAGAACCGCGCCGCCATCGGCGTGCTCGGCGCCATCCCGCCGCTGCTCGAGCTCTTCTCCGGCGGCGCCGCCACGGGTTACCGCGCGCGGCGGGAGGCCGGGATGGCGCTGTACCACGTCTCCCTCTCCGGGATGAACCGCTCCAAGATCGCGCGCGCGCCGGGGGCAGTACGGACGCTGCTCGCCGCCGCGGCGGAGGCACGAGGTGGGGACCACCGCAGCAGCAAAGAGGCAGCGGCCGACGCCGCGGCTCTGCGGAGGCTGGCCGTGATGATCCTGGCGAACCTAGCCGGATGCCCCGACGGGCGGGCGGCGCTGATGGACGGAGGCGCGGTGGCGGCGGTCGTCGGGCTGATGCGCGGCGGCGCCGTCGCGCCGGGGAGCGTGGAGGAGGAGTACTGCATCTCGACGCTGTACGGGATGAGCCGGGGGAGCATGAGGTTCCGGGGGCTCGCGCGCGCGGCGGGCGTCGAGGCGGCGCTGCAGCCGGTGGCGGAGGGCGGCGCCGGGGTGGGGCGCGACATGGCGCGGCGGACGCTGCGGGCCATGCGCGGGGAGGACGACGACGCAGCGCCGGTCACGGCCACGGGGATCCTCGGAAGGCAGTGGGGGGACGACGGGAGCGTCGTGTCGGAGGGGCTCGTGTCCATCCGCCGCCCGCCGCACCACCGGAGCAACTACGCCGGCGGGACGTCTGGGTCAAACACGACCCAGTTCTGAAAAAGTCAAAAGTCTTCTCGTCTCTGCACGTTGTGTTTGGCTCCCTTGTTTCGTGAAGCCTTTGGGCTTTGGAACTACCATACCATGGCAGAAAAATATTGCATGGTCCTTGTATAAAATCTAAGGTTGATTCTTTTGTTTGAATTGGAATGTAACTTTATTGGATTTGTGCACTCCTTGGGGGCTGATATTATGATAAGTGTAACTGAGATTAGAGAAAATATTCTATTATGGTTCTAATGACGCTAATATCAAATTGACCTTATGCAAAAAAAAAAAAGCCCTATGTGGAACACGATTAAACCAGGGACAAGGCTGTGCTTCCTATGGAATTTCTCTGTCCCACCCATAGTTCGACTGTCCTGTGTGGCTCAGTCACAGGTGCCCTGAAGGAGCTTATAGACGTGCATAGTCAATGTCCAAGAACAAATATTATCTTCACAGAGCACTTTGCATTGATAGCGGTCTGTTGTGACTCAGAAAAGCTCAATCATTAAGTTGATTCCATCACTTAAAATACTGGTCTATTGGCCATTGCCTCACCAGATCAGAAGTCAACTCTTGCTATGTCTCCGTTAGGGGCAACAAAACAAAAAAAAAATTCTGTGCTTGCTTGGAAATTTAAAGAAGCATAATGATAACGTTACAATACTCTCAATCTCTCTTCTGCTTAAATTTCATCAGAGCAGCGAATTCCATGAATGCACAGGTTTCAAGATAACAGTTGCATCTCTCAAGCAAGTTTCAGGGAAAAAGTTTCATACAGGTTTTTCAGCATCTCCCGAAAGTTTTAAAGAACCTTCAAGTGAATTTCATCAATAGGTCCCAGAAAAGAATCATCCTGGTCAGGTGTCCAGTGCCGGCTTGATCAGTCAAATCGGGGAAATTGTAAGTTACAGACAAAGAACATATAATGCACACATATGTTTTTTTTTCTTCCAAGCAATTGCTCACAAAAGAAGTTTGATCAGTCAAATAGTGGAAATTGTAAGTTGCAGATCAAGAACATGTAATGCACACAGCAACTAGTTTTTCCCAAGCAATTGCTCACTATTGATCTGATGGACAATGATATCAACAACCGCAGTGCTATAAACTTATTCAGCACACAGAGATGTCCTTACACTATGTATGGTATGATTTCCAACTTTAAGAAGATCATACGCAGAGGACCTTTAAGAAGATCATACACAGACGAGATACTGATCCGTGAAGCATTCTTTGCTTATGAGGACATCACTGAGAGCTGATTCCTGCATGAACCGAAAGCATCTTAAATAAAATTATCCTGCAACAATGCAGAACAAAATTGACAAAAATCTCTTTGTAGCAGGGCATATACACAGTATAAGCTAAGATTTTTTTAATGTCTTGCATGCTCACCTTCCAAACTCAAGGTACTGGGATGGGGATATGGGTTTAGGACCCCCAAACCAATCGATCAAAAATATGTTTTCTATTTGCAATTTGAAGATCCTGAAATGATGGTTCTTTGGCCAATCTATGAATTAAAAACACATGGTTACTGAGATAAAATATCGAATCAATAACCTCACTGCATAATGCATGACTAGAAATATGAATTTACCCTTCATTTCAGGATGTTTGGTGAAAAGTGCAGACTTGGCCAAATCTGTTTCAGATGACTGAAGGTCAACCAACTTCAACTGCAAAAGACAGTAAATGTCATTTAGATCACGAAGTTACATATAAAAAAAAGAAGAGTAAACCATCAATGTGCCAATGCTCATTACGGATGGGTATTAAAAGGAGAGGTCTCTTGCTCCTCTGCTCATTGCTGCTTCGATAAATCCATGTTATGACAATTTACTCCTCTAGGCCACATTGTAAGAGACAGTTTCAGCGTAAGGATTGACAAAAAAAAATTCTAGACAAAGCCTTTTCATTTGTATGATTGCGGAACTAGACACCATCAAGTTCCTTTTAAGAGTTTGCTAGTTCTAAAATGTTTAGTTCCCCTTCCATTTTCGAGAAAGTATATAATTTCTTTTTCTTAGTAATATATGGTCGAATACAAAAGTTTAATAATGGGAAAACACAAGCAATCACAAGTGTACATCTTATAACCCAATGATATAAGGGGACCAAAAGGTACCATAATGACAATTCAACCTTGTCAGTAAGTATCGATTCCACAGAAACTTGTGAATTTCAAAGGTAGATAGTTAGAAATAGAGCATTCTAAGTTCTCTTGCCACCAGTATCAAGCAACATATTTTACAGGGAAATAAGAAGCAAGTGAAAAATCATCTTATCATGGTTGTAATGTGTTAGTACCTTTCCAGTAAGAGTAAGTTTTGCACAAGTCGGGTTTTCAGGATCAATCTTCCCACATGTCCCGAGAGGGAACTCGCTCAGGGTGAAGGAAGTCCTTTCATCCTTCAGGGCATCTCTTGCAGTGGGATCCAGAGTAGTCAGGTAGAAGTACGGGATTCCGTGGCCCTGACCCGGTACTCCGTCACTATATGAAACTACATTGCTGTATATTCAAGAAGGCAAGAACCAAGTTAACAGAGTAGAAGAGGGTATATATGTTGGCAGTTTGCAGTACTGAGACAAGAAGGAATACCCAAATGGCGCCCCGTTTAGATCACTCGATATTGTGCTGCAAGAAATATTATCACTTATTAGTGAATGACCAACCAAATAGGTTATTGATATACAATGATCTCTAAACAGCAAACATACTTGAGCATATCTATTAAATTACGGTTCCACAAAGTAAGGCAAAAATTTGACCAATATTCTGATGTTAGTTATGTGCTGTCCTTCAAAAACATTAACTGTGAGTTCTCTTCAGCCAATTTGCATATAGGAGTGGTGATTTACTCAAAATCTTCATCTTCAAGGGAAAATCGTGGCACTTGAGTGTCAAATCACTCGTAAACTTTCGACATCTGAGCAGGACCCCAAACTCCAAAGCAATAACATGGTTCCGAACAATTCGTACACATTCTCAGCACACAGCACTTGCCCGCAGCCCTGCACTGGCCAGGAATTTTGACTTCAAAGCAACAAATTTCCTAGCAAAGCAGCGGTAGCTCCCATTCGATCAAACCAACACATGTAGCTACCTCTAAGAAAGTAAGAAGAACATCTGTCGTCGCTAGGGATACGACACTCAATAGCAGAGGTAAAAGTAAGAGAAACGGGATTGGGCGGAGCTGGATGGACCTGAGGACACCCCACGTGTTCTGTGCGGCGAGCCACCTCGCCGTGGCGGTAGCCTCGGAGGGGGCAGGCTTGTCGGCGACGATCGGGCGGGCAGCTGACGCCGGCGGCCGGAGGGCGAGGGCGAGGCGAATGGGGGAAAGCATCACGATTTCTTGCTTTGGCTGTCAGGTGTCAGCTAATCGTTCTTGGGGTGAGAGTCGATGTCTCCGCCTTGTTCACTTGTGGATAGGATCGGAGACGGACAGGCGAACACAAAGCCAAAGCCTCAGAGCATCCAAGACTGACTAAAAAAAGAGTCCCACAAATCCAGTTTTAAAACTTCGTCAAAAATTATTAGAAGGAAAAAAGACTCCTCTTCCAAAAGTTAGAATTACACCTAAACCAACTAATATATTTGCCAAATTGCCACCTCCATTCTTAGTCTCGCACCGCCTATGCCTGTACTCTCTCCGATTGATTTTTTTATATATTTGTTCAATTTTACTATGGTAGATTCCGTTTAGAAGCGTGTTCTGTTCCAATTGATCTTTTTATATATTTGTTCAATTTTATTATGATAGGTTCCGCTAAGAAGCGTGTTTTCTGCTCCCTTGTCTCCATCGATGTCCGCTCTTCTTTGTACTGCTTGCAAGTAAACAGCTAACCAAGCACCAGAATCAACCACACTCATCCATCCTCTGATTACTTCCAGAATCATCCACAGCCATCTCAGTTTTTCTCCATCGAAGCAGTTGTTCAACAACTGCAGCTCCAGGAAGAGCACCATCGTCACCTCCTCATCCTCTCCCATGAATCTACATTTCATCGATGAATAATACAACTTCATTCAGCCGGCTTGGTGTTATTTATTTGACTACGCACTGCCCAAGACAAAGAATTTTTTACTATTTAAAACTATTTTCATGTTTAACCTAACCGATGCCAAACACCGCAATCGAAAATTGAATCTCACATCGATGATGATGTGACGGTTGTGGGCATCGATAATGCATGCATGTTGGTGTAAGACTAGCCAGGTGGCTCCTGCCGATACCGGAATGAAGAGAGAGAAAGTTGGCGCATCTGGGCAACCGCTATGGGGGCAATGCTTGAGCCCAGAACAAAGAGTATCGGGGTATGTTGTGCGTCGATGCTTGAACAGCTGCGTGGGTGATCAATTATACTGACGATTGGACCCTACTAGTACTACTACTCAACATCAATGTCGATGTTGTGCGTGTTTTGGATTTGTTCAGCATCGACAGAGGTGGCATGGGTCAGGCTATTTCAGCATCGGCCGTTGTGGCTAGTCTAGCAGTTTTCCAGTGCTCCAACTATCTCAATAGTGGATTTGGAAAAAATTTATAGGGAGGCTGAGTCATAACATATATGAGCTCAGAGTTAGCAAGATGGAAACAGAAAAAAAAAGGCTCAGCTGGCCTGCTTGAAGAGAAGAGTGGGCTTTTTACTTGGGAAGTTAACCTTGGGCCGAGCCCACGAGGCACAAAATTAGCTGACAAGGCCCATCTTGCAGCACAATCATCTTCAATCTCTAGATCTAAGCTTCCAACCTTCCTCCCATGGCAGAAACTTTTTAGGGTAGACTAGGAGGGGTGTGCTCCATGGAGTTTCCAGCGGTAGAGGGGGCTCTAATGCCACTCTTCCCACCGCTAGATTGCCACTAGTTTGTCTCTTTCCTGTTTGAGCACTGATTTACACAATGCAACTCGCGATGCCCAAACGAAAAATGCTAGCACCAATGTATGTTCTTTCCCCTATGCCCTGCCCAACAAATAGAAAACGATTCTATACATCTTATCCGACCAAAATCAACTTATAGTGCACGCAAGGGCCTTGCAAGTTGTCCTGTTAATAAGATTGTTTATTTGTATATTGGGACTCAATTCAGGGCTTGCATGCTGCATCGATTCTGAAAGATCTGGTGTCATAGTGATTTGACATTTGGAGCACCTTTTATATTTTACACATTGTGGGTGCTCTTATTGAGGCCCTGTTTTGTTTGGTAAGGGCATCTCCAGCGTGTGAGACGTGGCTGAGGCTTCAAATGTCAAATCAAGACAAAGGCTCGATTTTTCCTTTTGGCCCACAACATGCAAGCCTCGCAGGTGAGACCCACTCAAGAATATAGGAACAACTTTACCAGCGTGGAGCACCGCCCACATCGGCGAGTCGCCTTTGGCGCTCGGACGGACACACCCGCCCGGAAGCACTGGAGGATGTGGAAGAGGCCCCACCGTCACCCTCCTCATGTACAGCATAGGCTTCTAGTGGTCTGCTCCGGTGGTGGCATGGTGAACGATGGCTAGGGTTTTGGGGCTGCTCAAGTACCGCACCGAGACGATGCGAGCGAGGTTTCCTTATGCAAATTTGACATGATTTCCCTCTCGCAACTTGATAAGTTGTGGTGGCATCAAAGAGTCCACCCTTCTTTCCATTTTGGGAAAGTTTCTCCTCCCCGCATATTTCTATTTTGGAAAGTTTCATAAGTTATCTGTCCAAGTTTTCTCCATAAGTTATATGCCTAATTTATGCATAATAAGTTATCTGTCATAAATTATGTGTGGCATAAGTTTGTTGCCACACGGAACCCAACGTGGGCTATCCCCTACCCATCTGCTAGGATGGTTCCATGATGACATTAAATTGCTTTCTACATAAGCAATTTAATGATATGACATGAATTAAAGAGTTGACAGTGAATTAAAGAGTTGACATAATGACATGGTGTCTTGCGTGAGAAACAATGTCTACACAATGACCAAGAGAAGAAGAAAGATGATAGTGAGAGGAAATGTGAGAGAAGAGATGAGACTCAATGATAATTTATTTTTAGAAAAAAAATATACATTAGGGGGTGATTGGATCCACCTTGTTAACAAAAAAAGGCATACAAACACCCTTGTTAAATGGGAGGTGATAAAGTTTAACACCTCTGAAATTCTTAACAGGTTTTGAGGTGGTAAAACTTGTTAAAAGGGTAGTTGTCTTGAGCAAAAGGCCTTTGAACCCCTGCTTTTATTGCTCTATCCTATTCCCCCTCTCTCCTATTATTATAAAAGTCGGGCAACGAAGTCTTTTGTACACCTATTGCAAAAGTGAGGTGTTAACCTTTAACATGGATCCAAAGAAATGGATATTAAACTTTAACACCTTATTTTTCAACTTGTTAAACTTTATCACCTTGTTAAAGTTTAGCAAGGTGGATCTAAAGGAAGATACTAGTTTGTATAAATAGTGTCTATATGGTATGAATATACTCAAACTACTTGATCATCATGCCTTAGGTTGGATGACCTAAGGAAAAAAAAAGAATCCTGACCTCGTTCACCCCTGCGGCCCTCCATGCAACGCAGAAGATAGGATAAGATTAGATAGGTAACATAGGGACCAGGACAGCGTGAATTTCAAGCGGAAAATCACAATTTTGTTTCTACCTTTACTTTTTTTCTCGACCTCATAACGAATTCTTTACGTGAAATATATTTCTCCTATATATGTTTCTCTGCGTCCTTGAGTAATAAATCGATCCTTCTATTTGAACATATTGCGACGTGTACAGTAATACCGAGATATATATGGAAATGGAACATTGCATATTTAGCTGCGTGTGTGTTTATATATTCATTATTTAATTGATTGTAGGTGCAAGATCACACACGCGCTACATGTACAGACGCGCATCATTCACGGTCCCGTCCGACATAGAGGTGAGCAGGCAGTTTGGGCTCAGCAACGGCCTCGAGCGGGACCTTGCGTACAACGTTCAATCTGAAGATCTCCTCCATACTCAGCTCCTCCGCGGCCACACCGTCCGGAAGCCTCCAATGAAAGGCATGAAGGAGGTTGGCCAGTGTGGCATGCACCATCTTGAGACCAAGGGTACGACCCGGGCACATCCGTCGGCCCGACCCGAACGGCACTAGCTCCAGGTCCTGCCCCTTCACGTCGACGCTGCTGCCGAGGAACCGCTCCGGCCAGAACTCCATGGGCGCGTCCCACACGCTGGGGTCCCGGCAGATGGCCATGACATTGATGAGCACGAGCGTGCCCGCCGGGATGTCGTAGCCGCCCACGGACGTGTCCTCGCGGGACTGCTGCGGCGTCAGGAGCGGCGCCACCGGGTACGTGCGCATCGTCTCCTTCACGATGGCCTCCAAGTAGGGCAAGTTCGGGATGTCTCCCTCGGCGACGTGACGGTTGCGGCCGACGACGCGGTCAAGCTCCTCGGTGGCCTTGGTGAGCACCTCGGGCTTCTTCACCAGCTCCGTCATGGCCCACTCGACCGTCGATGCAGCTGAGTCTGGCCCCGCCACGAAGAATTCCTGCATATGTATAATTTTTATTTTATTGGGTAGTGCACCGCCATTAATTTGATGAAAGAAATATTCTCTGCCAGATGCTCGTTGCAGATCGAGCGAGGCGTGCCCTCGTATTTATAGTTACATATACAAGAAGAATAGATTCATAATCGTCGTTACCAGAGCGAAGGCCTTGACGCCATCGCGCGTGATGGGCACCTTGAGGTTTGGGTCATCGACGAGCTGCAGAAGCTTGTCCACCATGTCCATGGCCATGAACGCCTCTCCATCTCGCCGCCTCCGCTCGTCGTGCTCATCCAGCACCTTCTCCAGGAACCTGTCGAGCATCTTGCTCAGGCGCTTCATCCGGCCGATGTACCCCTGCAGATCCAGCCAGTTGAGCCACGGGATCACATCGCCGATGTTGACGGCACCGGTGAGGAAGAAGAGCTCCTGCAGCATCCAGCCGAACTCCTCCGCCGTCGTCGTATCCTCCGAGCTACCGGAGGACCCCTTCACGACGTACTTCTTGCCCAACACCATGCGCGTGATCATGTTGAGGTTGGTTATCATTAGGTGGTCGCTGAGCACCACCGTGCGGCGCTCGGTGGACGACGACTCCGCGTACAGGTCGTGCAGCATCGTGCTCACCTCCTCATCACGTGCGTGCTCGTGCAGCTTGAGCTGCTTCGCGCAGAGGAGCTCGATTTGACACAGCTTGCGCATCTGGCGCCAGTAGTCATCGTACTGAGACCACAACATGTTAGAGTTGTTGTAGGCAGTGTACTTGCCGGCCGCGGTCATGGGCCGGTCGATGAAAGCCAGATCGTTGGTCTTGAGGATTGATCTTGCCGCGTCCACCGATGAGCCGACGACGACGGGGACCAAGCCGAACCGGAGCGACATGAGCGGGCCGTACCGTGACGAGAGCTTGTAGAGGGAGTGGTGTGGCAGAGGGCCTATCAGGTTCAGGTTGCCGATCACCGGCCATGCCCGAGGGCCTGGTGGGAGGTTTTACAACTTCCGGTTGCGGCGGAAGAGGGCGGTTACGACCACAGTTGCCAGGAGGACGGCGAGGAAAGAGGTCCATGGTGCTAGCTCCGTCATTATAGTAGCTAGGCTAGCAGCTGATTGGCATACAACGTGTGCTCTGAGCATACAAGCGAGGTTATTATAAAGAGGGGGGCGCACATGTGACCGATGGATATTATACTCATGTTGTTATCGGGGAGAAGTACCGACGGTGAGTTGGAGGGCGATTATTTTAGTTTAGGTTGATTAGTGCGAGCTGGTGAACAAAAGCCATGATTAGGTGATACCAGGGATCCCAGACCATCCATTGCAAAGCAAATCTGAAGGCCTACTCCGATCTCTCCGTCCTAAAATAACTGTCTTTTCTCACTTCTAAAAGCACTTCGACCAATTATATATATAAATATATTAAAACTTATGGTACAATATAGATATATTTAGATACATATTTAGATCTAGTTTTTTTATAAAAAATATTTAGAGATTTAAATATTACAAGTATTTTCTACGAAACTAGTAAAATTTGTGGCACTATCTCTCAAAACGACTATAATTTTAGGACGAAGTGATTACATGCACAAGGCACCAATTAATGCTATTCGTCATATCGTATCCCTTATGAACAAGGATAAACAAGGACCATGTCCCTTATAAATCCAACTTTAATAAATAAAAAACTCCATTGCCCACTCCCCTATAACAACATGGAGTATAATATCTATCTAATCTAGCTAAAGGTCACCTAATCATTGCTTTTGTTCACCAGAAAGCTCGCACTAATCAACCCAAACTGAAATAATTGTCCTTCAACTCACCATCACAGTGTCGTTGCTCGAGCGCTTTAGTCCCGGTTGGAATTCGACCCGGGACTAAAGCCAGTCTCAAGTCCAAGCTACGACGGAGGGGCCTTTAGGTCCCAGTGGTATTACCAAGTCATTCTCAAGCGACCGTAACACCCTAAGACGGAGGTGAATTAGGTGTCTATAAAAACTAAGGTTCTAAGCACACATAAAAACCTATTTTAATTTCTATCTAAATGTGCTCTAGGTTTTCTCTATATGTTGCTATCTCTACCGCTACAAAGTTTTGCACCCTAGGTCCAATCCTATACTAGCATAGCAAGTCTAGGAAAGATAAATACGGAAAGTAATGCAAATCTGAAATGCGGAAGCTTAAAGGGTAGAGAAGAGCAAACTCCCGGCACGACGATTTTTACCGAGGTATCGGAAAGCTCACGAGTTTTCCACTAATCCTCGTTGTTGGAGCCCCTCTCAAAGGAATGCCCACGCAAGGGCATAAACTCCCCGGTCGAGTAACTCCGTGGGTGACCACGGAACTTCCCCACGCGCAAGTGGGTCTCCGCTCGTCCGTCCCCGGATGCTCCTCGCCGCCTTCACTTGGTAGAGCTTCGGCCAAAACTCCAAGGCCTCTCTTCCCTTGCACAACCACTGGAGGCCACTCCACAAACTCGGTTGGAGGGTCTCGCAAGACTACAAGCCCTAGATTTATAACAATTGGTGCGTCCAAGCACCAATAAGCAAAGAGGTATGCAAACCTCGCTAAGCTCTAGGCTAAACACCTAAGAGATGCACTGAAGGATCTAGACTAGCACTAACCACTTTGCTAATCACCTAGATCTTCTATTTAGCACTTTGGTGGATTGAGCACTTAAGAATGTGTAGAACACTTTGCCAATAGCTTCTCCCAACTCAAGCATACTTCAAATGGCCGTGGGATGGGGTATTTATAGCCCCCAACCAAAGGAACTAGCTATTACATAGCCCCAACCAAAGGAACTAGCCATTACATAGCCGATGCAACCAAAGGAATTAGTCGATGGTTCTGCTCAACATTTCCGTTCCACGGATTCAACATTTGGTGATCTCTGTTTCAACATTTCTGCTGCACAGTTTCAACAATTTGCCTTACCATCGACTATTTCGATGGTTTCCATGGTATTACCATCGAAATAATCATTGTCTTGCAGAGAAGAACGCACCTCCTGCCTTCAATACCATCGACTAATTCGATGGCCTTATTCAACATTTCATTTCCTCTGTTTCATCATTTCTTTTCTTTTGTTTCAACATTTCTATTGTGCAGTTTCAACTATTCATCTTCCAAAGAATAAACCTCCCATTGTCTTCAACACCATCGACTATTTCGGTGCTCACAAGGGAGGTACCATCGAATTAGTCGATGGTGCCACCTTATCTAGCAGTTGGAACACCGAAATGGTCGGTGCTCTTGTTCAACATTTCGGTCCTACTGGTTCAACATTTCGGGTGCTCTGATTCAACATTACTTCTGTGCAGTCTCAACATTTCGGTCTCATCATTTTGAATATTGATTACTTGGAAATCGTTGAGCATTTAGATGGCTTCCAAAGTATCCTAAGGATCTAGAAATATCTACAAGAGTGCATCTCAACAAACATATTAGTCCCAATGGTTATGATGTCAATCAAACACCAAAACACAAACAATGGCCTAGGGCCATTTTCCTTATACATTCCCTTCGGTCCCGGTCACAGCGTGGACAAGATTCACTGTCGGCTCCTTTAGTCTCGGTTGGTATCACCAGCCGGTAGGGATGAAAAGAGATTGGATACGGATGGATATGTCCGAATATGAACACGGATATTTACCTTTTTTGCCGGATCAGATTCAGATAAGGACAATACAAAATATGTCGGATATGCATCAGATATTGATATATATTACATATCTACAATAGACATTCAACTTTTGTTATGCGGATATGTATATGCTAGGATATTGATTTTTCAGTTCCGGATATGGATTGTACCATTTAAGGCCTGAGGGCCTGTCGGTCAGTCGGTCGGACAGGAAATATCCATAGCACTTTCATCCCTACCAACCAGGACTAAAGGGTGATCGTTGGTCCCCGTTGATGATACAACCGGGACTAAAGGTACCGACGGGAATCTTATCCATCCGACCGTTGTGACCGGGACTAAAGAGACCCTTTTAGTCTCGATTGAAGCCTACAACCGGGACTAAATGTCCACCACAGTAAATTAGCACACCTTCCTCCTCGAGCTCACAACCGGCCACCAGTACACAACTATAAACCGAGAGCTCTTCTTCCTCTCCAATAGCACATCCTAAGCTTAGGAGGTGCTAGCCTTTTTTTGCACTATTTCGTGCAAGCTTCCTCCATTTAAGTTGTTATAAAGATGTTCTATTTCATCCTCTCTCTTCATTTCTTGATATTATGCTTAGTTTATTTACATTCATTTCATTTTTTTGAAAAATTATAGTAAGAAATGGTGAGGAATATACAAATTTGAAAGAGTATAAGTTACCTGTTTTTTATAATGAATTGCATAGGATAGTTTCTTTATAAATATATTATTCGTTTAATGATTTTAAGCTAGATTTAGGTACTAATAGATTTTGTTATAGGATTTTGAGCTAGATTTTAATGGATTTAGGGAGCCCGAATGTCGAAGGATAGTTTCTTTACATATATATTATTTATTTCATCATCTGGAGGTAGATTTAAGGAGATAATAGATTTTATGGTAGGTTTTTGAGCTAGATTTTGATAGATTTAGGGAGTTACATTTTGTGGTTGGATTTTGATGGTAGATTGTTTATTGATATATTATTTGTTTCAGGGTAATTATTACTGTTCATTTGAGCCGGTATGGATTCAGCTTTGGTGACCAATCTCAATATAGAATGCTGCACATGGAGGCACGAGAGGACCTCAAGTTGGCAGGTTGGCTAAAATAATGCTTAGTTTTATTGTCGATCTTAGACACACTAGCCACTGGGATTTTATTGTTGGATATTTTTCTCTTCAAAGGAAGAGGTAGCTAAAGAATCAACATTTGCTTCTTTGGCATGAACTGCTGTGACACATTTTTTAAATTTTGAGATGCAGTCTCTTTCCCACTTTAGAAGTAATGTGATGTGGGTGTGCTCCATCACCAGTGCGCGGAATGAAGGGTCAGTCGTACGACGTGTGTGGGTAGCTCTCCTCGTGCCTTCGCTTCTCGGTGTACCTGAGGACCTCCATGTAGCCGTACCTGTTGTATTTGCAAAAGGTGTTTGGCTCGGCGAGCATCTTCTCTGTAAGTTGACTGGTGTTGAGTCTCCTCCCAGTTTTTGGATTTTACAATAAATATGACTCATCTAGAGCGAGCACACTTTTGTTGATTAACAATCAGTAGCTATAGTCTTAGGGAAACTTTATTTTACAGAATGTTTTTGCATTACAAGTTTATAATACTAGAGCTGATATTCAACGTGCTTTTCCTCTGATAAATGATAGTGCCGTTTTGCTATATGGTGGTATAGTGAAACTCAATGGTTCATTCTTCCTTAGCAATGCAATAATTTATTAATCCTAAGTCCAACGCTTTTAATGATTACTGCAGCTGAACCTATGCTGGATTAATCATGGCGACTCTTTAAAATTATATAAATCTTTAATCATTTTGATAACAAAGTTGCTAACTACACCTTAGATGGATGCAGCGAGTTCAGTACTTATATGTGAGCACTGATAACTCTAAGAAATTAGGAATATAAGGCACATATGATCAGCACAAGTTCCCTCTGTTTATTCTTGTGAGACCACTCTTTCATACAAGATTTAATAAAGGGAACTTGCGTCGATCATATTGTGCCTTTTGTTCCTAATTTCTTAAAGTTGTCAGTGCTCACAAATAAGTCCTGAATTTCCTGCGTCCATCTGACTGGTAGCCCCAGCCGACACTAAACGACTGGCCCCTAGCCGTGCCACGAGACAAGCCATTAGTATCGGTTGGTGTTACCAGCCGGTAAAAAAACGTTCTTTAGTACCGGCTTGAGCAACCAGAATGGGGGTACCGGGCGCATAACCGGTACTAATCCGGCCTTGCTCCCGGTACTAATCGGGCCTTGCGTCCAGTACTAATTCTCGATTTTATGGCAGTGTTTGTTCCATTACCTAAAAAAAGGCTACGTAGAATTCGACAGCCACAGGGTGAGCAGCGTATTGAGACTCACACTCCAAGCAAATGAGATACTACGGTTGAGACTCACACTCCAAACAAATGAGATACTACGGGGAGTTTGGTTTTCTACTAAACTCGGTGTGGCTCGTATATGGGAGCCAGGTCCATGATGGCCATGCCATATATGGGAGCCAGGTCCATGCTGGCCCGACTCAATGGATGCGACGTCAGTTTGTTTGGTCGCATGTACCCATTCAACCATACAAGGAGCGCGCTTCGCGTGCCTTATCTTTAAAGTGTAAAACATTTGCTATGTAGTATACAAATATAGGATTTTGTATTCTAGAGTGATACAATGCTAATGCACGATTAATTAGGAAGGGATCCCTTAATATTCACATATAATTCCACCGGTTAATTCAAGACTGGATTGGTCATATAACATAGATAAAGAATGGATCAACACAACAGATATGGAAAAACATTAATACTCCAGAGAATTTAAATTGAAACAACAGATATGCACGTCCTATTGTATTAGCAGCGATTTGAAAAAGTGTCTCATACAAAATTCAACAGTCGTATACCACCAGTAAAACAAACAGAGGAGAACAAAAGCAAGCAAATTAAAATTTGTCGGAGTATCAAATCCATGACAATGTATTGTACACAAAGCTCATTTCATTTTGGTGATAAGATCTAAAAACAGGCACACATAAATATTGCAAATGCCATCTCATAGAACATCTTAATAATGGTGATCATCTTAATAATAGAACATCTCGATGTTGGCAATATTGCTATGTTGAGATCTTAATAAGATCCGGCGACGACGTCGAGGAGGACGGCAATGAGGAAGGTGGGATGCTGTGGGGTCGGAGCAGATCACGATGGCCGGACCGGAGAGAGAAGAGGATAGGAGAAGGCGGAGCAGTGAGGGACTGGAGGCTATCGGAGAGCGAAGGGGAGAGACCGAGAGAGAGGAGAAGGGAGATATACCCTGTTGGCTTTACCCAGGAAAAACACTCGCTCAATTAGAGAGACACATACTCACGAACGCCGGCGAGAGGGAGACACAACACAGATGATTTTACAGCGACGAACGCCGTGGAGCCTAGCTGCTCCTGTATCTTGGTGATTCTCTATTCACTGGACTCGGCAAAAGGAACAATGGAGTACAAGGGCTTACATATATATAGGCCATGGCAGGAGCTAGCTAACCTCCGTGCCACGATCCGCACGTCTCACTCAATGAACGCCCGAGAGCCTCTCGCTCCTTCGTGTGAACCGGCAACCACGCACACCACTCCATCTTACCTGCCTAACAGACAACGATGCTGCAGCTATTCTGCAATGCAAAGACACGTACACGTGCACACACGGCGTGCACCTTGACTCAGCCTTCCTAGACGACCCAGTACGTACGTGACACACACGTACACCAACCCAACTCGTGTACGTGACACACACATGCACGTAGACGAGCAGAACTCTCAATGCGACATGGACTACGCACACCAGCCCTGGACTTGCTGCCGTTGTAGATGCATACACACGGATACGCCGGCGTGACGCAGAACGGCACCCGCTCCAGGAGCTATCATGGCGTGTTTATTCCTAACATACCGGACGCTAACAGATACTTAGACTGTCTGCACCGGGTGCGGTATGTCGTGCGCTACCCCATGCGGTAAGGCTGCGCACGGAGGACAAAGCGCTATTTCGGACGTCCTTGCCATCGTTCTCAAAAGGCTCACGTGGCGTGGGCTCCGCGCACTCGCACCATCCAAATCACCTACCGGTGAGCAGGGAGAGAAAGAGAGGGTCGCCGGAGAGGGAGAGAGAGGAGCTGTACGCGTCGTGCACGCGCCGCCTGGCATCGTCGCAGCGCTCCTCCGCTTGAGCCGCCGCCGCCGCCTCAACTCGTGCCGTGGCTCGAGGAGGAGCTCGAGATCTCCACGATCACCATCGCCTGGGCCACGGAGTTCGCCGGTGCGCCAATGACGGGCGAGGTGTGGATTCCCTTCGCGACTGTGTCTTAGCACGCATTTCATTAAACAGAGGGAAAAGAATTACAATAGTTTAAGTGTTGCCACCTTGATGTCATCTGGAGATGATGACCTGGCAACAAGCAAAATACAACCCAAAATTACAATTATAAAGGCACCAGTTCGTGACCAACATTTGAAGGAGCAGCCGACTGTTGTTGAGATATGCTGAAGATGGTCTTGTATCGTGCGTGTACCCACGCGGGCGCTTCCTTTAGGATGTGGTCGACCATCTGCGCTACTGTCCTGTGCTGTCTGTTGAATGTTCGAGCATTGCGCTCTAGCCAGATTGCCCAGGATACTAAGACCACGGTGGAATCAAAAGGTTTCCTGCTCTTTTTATGAATCAGTTTCCTTCCTCGTGTCCACCAGGCGGCCAGGGCAAGGTCCTGCGTTGTGGGCGTCAGGGAAGCTGCATTTTCTCTTAGTAGGAGTTGGTGCCAAACCTGACGGGTGAAGGAGCAACCCACTAACAAGTGGTCTATGGATTCAGACTCCGAACCACATAGAGCGCAAAAGTCATCATCTTGTAGGTGGTGTCTTTTCCGGCGTGCCGCCGTCCAGCATTTGTCGTGGAGAGCCAACCATGCAAAAAACTTGCACTTACCAGGAGCCCTGGTTTTGCTGAGACACTTTGCTCCTAGAATTGCTTCCTGTCCGAGGAAATAAGCTCTGTAGGCTGAGGCGGTGGAGAATTGGCCATCGACCGTCCATTTGCATTTGGGCATGTCTGTAGCAGCAGAGTTCAAGGACATTGCCCGCACCCTCTCCCATACTATCAGGTAGTCCAGGATGACCTGTACTGTGAGAGCCCCCGTGATATCTCGCACCCATGCCATGCCTTGCAAAGCTTCATGAAATGTCCGAGTTTTTTGGGTCCTGGAACCAACCGCCTGTGTCAAGCAAGGAGCAATGTCGACGATAGCTTCTCCATCTAGCCATTTGTCCGTCCAGAAGAGTGTCCGTTTGCCATCCCCAACCAACATGATTACCGAAGCCTGGAACATGGCGAGGACCTGAGGCTCGATCGAATCTTGTAAATCTGCCCATGGTTTGGAATCATTCAGTCGTTTGGACCATAGCCATCTCATGCGTAGGGCATAACCCATAATCTCCAAATTAGGTGCCCCTAAACCTCCTAACTCTGTCGGGCTGCAAACTTTGGGCCATGCCAACATGCAGTGACCCCCAGCGACCCTGTTTGTTCCCTTCCAGATAAAAGCTCTTCTGTTTTGATCAACTGACTGTATTGCCCAGCGTGGGAGTGGTAGTGCTATAGCTGTGTGTGTGGGAATTGCCGACATTTTAACTTTGACAAACACACACAGTACGTCCTGCTCTGTTCATCATGTTTGCCTTCCATGTTGGTAGCCCATTCCTTATCCTATCCACCAGGGGTAACAGGTCACTCTTTTTCAGCCTTATGACTGACAGAGGAATACCCAAATAATTGCAAGGGAATGTTTGGAGACGGCCATGAAAGAAACGCAGCAGGGTGACAGTTTCCTCTAAACCACACTGAATGGGTGAGATGAGGCACTTGTTGGGATTAGTCCGTAGACCGGAAGCACGGCCGAAGAGTTCCAGAATGGTGTTGGTGATAACCATATCCTGCTGACAGGGTGACAGGAAGAGAACAACACATCATCTGCATATAGGTAGATGCGCTCTTTTATGCGTTGAGAATCAAGGGGTAACAACCGTCTCTGTTGATCTGCCGCCCGAATCAAGGAGTTCAAAACTTCCATCACCAGGACAAACAACAAAGGAGATAGGGGGTCTCCCTGTCGGAGTCCACGCGCATGACATATACGCCTCCGAGGGCTACCATTTAAGATGACCTTTGTGCTTGCTGTCGCAAGGATGAGGCTGATCCAATTGGTCCAGCGCGTTGTGAAGCCCATGTGCTTTAGGATTTTTAGAAGGAAGGTCCAACTGACAGTATCAAAGGCCTTTGCAATGTCCACCTTGATTAGGGCTGACGACCGTCTCGTACGATGCAACAGTTTGGCTGACAACTGTACCCCTCGGTAATTGTCATGCAAAAGTCTCCCACGGATGAACGCACTTCGGTTTTGCCGGACTAAGTCGTCCATGTGAGCCGAGAGTCTGTTCGCCAACACTTTGGTAAAAAGCTTTGAAAAACTGTGTATCAGACTTATTGGGCGATAATCTCCAACTGATGCAGCATCCTCTTTTTTGCGGAGCAGGACCATGTACGCTTGATTGAGCAGATATAAGCTGCGACCGTCAAGCGACCATAAAGCTTGGAAAGCCCGCAAGATATCATTTTTGATAATCGGCCAGGCGAAACGGTAAAATAACCCTGTAAACCCATTTGGCCCTGATGCTTTATCTGGCGGCATGTCCTGGAGATTGAGAGCGGTCTAAAATTTCAGAGGCCAAATCGAGCTTCTTCTTCTTCTTCTTCTTCGACTCGACCTTCTTCTTCCCAAAATCGAATTTCTTCCTCGAGGAGAACAGCCGCCTCGCCATGCCGCTTCGATGGCCAGCACCTCCTCCAAGACGACCGCCACCTCCTCCTCCACCGCCACCACCTAGGGTTATTTTTTTCGGTCCGGTAGTTCGAACCGCCGGCTAGCGGTAGCGGCTAGCCGGTCCGGTTTGACCTGTAAGCGCTGGAAACCGAATAAATTCAAATTTTGAATTCAAATTCCCCTTTCCGTCGGTTTGCTTCGGTTAGCCGGCCGGTTTGACCGGTAAGCCGAGCGGTTTGGGCGGTAAGCCGGCCGGTTTGGACGGTAAGCTGGCTCAATACATAAATTGTCATGTTTTCAAATTTAACTAAAAATTTAAAAAAATAAAAGAAAATTCCTAAAAATATTTCAAGGTGCGTAGAATTTAATGGTGTCAAAATTTTTCAAATATTAGTGTATTTAGTATTTTTTGTGTGCATTAGAAGTTCAATGAGCCGTTTTTTTCTTTTCCTTTTTTTGTTGAACTTCTAGTGCCTGCAAAAAAATATCAAATGAGCAAATATTTGAAATTTTTTTACACCAATAGATTACATATACCTTGAAGTATTTTTAGGAATTTTTACGATATTTTTCTATTTTTTTAATTCAAATTTAAAAATTTCAAATTTGGACCGGTTCAAACCGCCCCTAACCGGAACCGGTCCGGGGCGGTTTGGTCGGGAACCGGTCAAACCGGACCGGTTCCCCACGGTTAGGTGAACCCTGCCACCACCTCGTCCTGCTAGCCATCGTCCGCGCGGGAAGGAGGAGGCCGACGGGAGTGATAAAAATTTTGGGTCCGGTGGGGAGACATGGCCTGTGCATTTTCGAATTGAACACGTCGTTTGGGGTGACCTTGCAATTTCATTGCTCGCACGAGAATATAGTATATAATTTGGAACTCGTTAAATGAACCATGGTTTTATTTATGTATAATACAACTGTGTTTGTCTTATGTCTAATGGCGTTGCCGATCATGTATCTAAAAAGGACAATATTTTCTTTGCCCTTCTGAAATTTCATGCTTGCTTGGCAAAGAGACTGACCTTCCATCTATTGTTTCCAATAAAATAATAGCTGTCAAATTCGGCAGTATGAGGAGAGATATTGTTATGACCCTGCTGGATCGTGGTGGAGAAAAGGGGCTGCTGCTAGGGTTTGAGGGAGAATCGGGCGTTGGGAAGAGAGGGATGGCAGCTGCTACAGTACCATGCACGCCGAACCTGCACGTGTGGAGCCAACTGGATCCCATAGAGACCATCGAAACGAGAGGGGTGAACGGGTACAACCACCTGGAACTAATTGAGACCGTAGCCAGCGGAGACGTCCTCGCGGTGGCCGGTGGTGGA
The DNA here is from genome assembly GCA_015342445.1 of Digitaria exilis. Taxonomy (NCBI): domain Eukaryota; kingdom Viridiplantae; phylum Streptophyta; class Magnoliopsida; order Poales; family Poaceae; genus Digitaria; species Digitaria exilis. Next base: position 1,133,130 of record JACEFO010001666.1, read on the forward strand.
ACACTACGACGCTAGGCAGTGCACTCCCACCAGTGACACCATGCCTTCTCACTGCCGGACAGCTCTGGTTTACACCACACCAAGAAGAGCAGAAGGCATCCAGCTGCCAACACTGCAGATTTTGAGTTCGCCAGTGGGGAAAACTGCATGCTGAAGATCCCCGATGCAGCAGATGGGATCGAAGTCCATGCAGCGAAGAGCAACCAGGACGGATTGCGAGGGTGCAGGGCTGAATCAGTCGTAGATCGCGCATCTCCCGCACCCGTCGACGCAGAAGGAGGCTGCGAGCAGCAGCCTGCAACTGCACCACAACCAACACTTGGCCAATAAGCATCGGCTGCGCTACGTTGTCTGTTGGCAGCTTTGTCTGTTGCGCGTTGTAACTCTGCACTGGTCGGCGCGCTAGGAGGCCGCGTGCAGCAGCCTACCGCTGCACCACTGCTGACACTTGGTGAGTGAGCTGCCGCACCGGTTCCGTTGTATTCCCAATCTGCAGCCGCTTCAACATAGTATGTGTGGGAGTCATGGATTAGGGGGCCCACTGTTAGAACGCCGGTTAATGGCGCTCAGACGAGGAAAGGCCCTGACAACGATAGGGAGCGGTGTTAGTCTCGATTGGTCGGGAGACTCCGTCTCGCCCGACCCACAGAGGACCTGGAGGATGCGTGGATAGAAGCCTCCGTCCCATCCGACCCCCGACCCCCTGGACGTTCAAGGGGATGAAGGGGTCGGGCGCGTCCGTCTCGTCCGACCCCCGACCCTTCGGGTCGGAAGGGTAGACCCCCGCGAGGGGTCCTGTCCGTCGACGAGCATGCACAGTGGAAAAGGGGGGGAGTCCCGAAGACCCTCCCAAAGTCAAATCTGGCTTGTGAAGGAGAAGGCGTGCGGCCTACGCCTTCTCCCGACCGACACCCGACATCGCCTGCCCGCCTGCCAACTGAAAAAACTGATCTACAGCCCTGCACTTGGGAAAAGGTAGCTGCATGCGCGCCGCTGCGCTAGCAGCCAAGAAGGAAGCTACCGCGAAGCTGCTGAAAGGAGGGCGAAGGACACGCGGCAACCAAGGAAGGGGTCGCCAAGACGCACTAGGCCGACAACGAGCAACCGTCGGGGGCGTCCAGCCTACGAGGGTAGATAGGTAAAACGACATTGTAAAGTCGCCTTCCTCTTGACCTATAAAAGAGGAGGGCGTCCCCCGGCGAGGGGATTCTGATTTCTGGACTCTCGATCTCTAGAGCACTTAGTCCCCTACACACACATTCCACTCACAAGGCTTGAACCGGCCTTCACTGTAATCCGCCGCCAAGAGAGCAATACAATCAGGAGCCCGTTGCACTGGACGTAGGGATCACATCCGAACCAGTATAAATCCTCTGTCTTGCGTCTCTTGAACCATTCTCCACCGGGACGTGCGTGTTCTGTGATCGACACTCGCCGGCGGAGGTACCCCGTGTGCCACCCGCCGACAGTATGCATCTGGGCCATTAAAGCCCTCATGTCGGTGCACAGATCCTGGATCCGTGGAACAACGGCCACTGGAGACACTCTCATGTGGAAGCCGCAGGAACATGTCTTCTCATAGAGGGTTATGGCTGCAGATGGCCGGCCCGAAGCGGAGGTAGCAGAGCTCCCAGAACCTCTCCCAAGACGTCATGCCCTCGCCCTGTTCCAAGGCATAGTACCAAATCTGGGCCATTTCCAAGGCATAGTACCAAATCTGGGCCATGCCCGACTGATGGTACGAGGCGAGCCAAACACGATCTGATGCAAGGGTGCCATGTTCCCAGAAGAATTGTTCGCAACAAGTAAGATAATAACAGGGGTCCTCTTTGCCATCACACCACGGGAACTCCGATCTACGGAAGCGTGCACCCATGGTGGCGCTAGATGCACCCGCATATTAAAGTGCGGGGAGGCCGTAGCCATACGAAATCGACGACTTGGGGAACTGGGTACTGGTGATGGGGAGTGGAGAAGTCACAACGCCGACGGACGAAGTCATGGTGGCAGACACGGTGGATGCACCAGCCGCCGATGAGGATCCACCGGCGGCGGATGCGCCAAACCCTGGCATCCCGTAGACGAACCCTTCCGGAAGGGTGGCGGCCATCGGGGACGGGGGCTGACGCACCTCTAGCGCATCCAAGCATACCTGGATGGAGGGAAGGACGGCGATGTCCTTGGCCAGGGCATCAAGGCGGAACAGGATTTGCTGGAGCATGGAGTCATCCGTCTGGGGGGCCTTCTGCTTGTCGTCGTCGCCTGGCATACCTGATACCAAGTTGTTATGACCCTGCTGGATCGTGGTGGAGAAAGGGGGCTGCTACTAGGGTTTGAGGTAGAATTGGGTGTTGGCAAGAGAGGGGGATGGTAGCTGCTACAGTACCGCGGGTACCGTTCATGGGCTGGGAAAAGGCCGACCGCGGGGCTCTGCCCACAGTCGGCAAGAGAGGGAAGGGATTTCCTTCTAATCTCTTGCTTAATTAGATTGATAGATCTCCTCTCCTTATATGGAGAGATTTATTACTTAGCCACTAAGAAAAACCTTGACCTGAACCCTAATGGGCCTGGCCACCTAGCCCAATAGGCTCAGTCGGCTGTCCTTAACAGATACATATAGTCACAAAGTAATTATAAAGGAAATATATTAGATATATTTTGTTAAATCTGTCCATAAACATAGGGCAGCAACCTAATAGTAGAGTATAAAGATTAGTCTAGCTTGTGCAGGGGTTGAATCAAGAAAAAGATCCGAAAAAAGATCAAAATGCAAGAAAAACATGTCGGTCTGGCCAACATGAGTGCGCCCATCTTTATATAATTTTAAATGACTGTAACAAGACAAGGGCACCAACCCAGTAGAGTATAAAGGCATGTTGTTGATGGGTCGAAACGTGAAAAAATTCAGGATAAGTCTGATTTTCAATCCCTAACTATCACGTTCGTCCAATTTCACCCTCGAACTACAAAACCAGACATCTTACACCGTGCAACTCTCGAAATCGGACACTTTACACCCTTGAAACCAAACCACCTGGTTTTCGGGATGACATGGCGGTCTTAGTTGAATTGGTTGCCACTCTGTATAGCGAAGAAAAGATGATAATGGGACCCACATGTCATACTCATTAGCTATCAAAATTCCCAAATCACCCCTATCTTCCTCTTCTTCTTCTCTCTGCCTCGTCACTGCTGGAGATTCCGCCGGAGACGAGGTTGTTGCATTGGCTCCTCCGCCCACTGTACTTTTGGACACCACTCTCTCTCTCTCTGTCCGCGTTGTCTCTCTCTCTCAGCGGCGATGAAGGACCTGGAGGCGGGCGGCGATGGGATCGAGCTCCCAGGGCTTGGCGTTGCTGACGTTACGGACGAGCGCCTGCTCGGGTTATTCGTGGAGGCGGTGAAGGCGGCTATTTGCGACACGCTCGACCACCTCCACGTGGCAAACAAGCAGCGCAAGTCGCTACGCCATGCCGACGCCCTCCGAACACAACGCGGCCGCATCAGTTACGACATCGGTGCTGTGACGAGAGAGAGAGAGAGAGAGATCAAGGGGGAGGCTGACCTGCAAAGAGGAGCCGGAGCCATGCCGGCGAAGGGGAGAGGAGCAAAGAGAGTAGAAGATAGCCCTAGAGGCTATTTTGTAATTTCTAGTCTCTTATGAATATGACATGTGGGGTCCAGTACACAGTGGCAGCCACATAAGCAAAACCACGACCACGTCATCCCAAAACCGGATGGTTTGGTTTCAGGGATGTAAAGTGTCCGGTTTGGATGGTTGCACGATGTAAGATATCTGGTTTTGTAGTTTGAAGGTGAAATCGAACCAACGTGATAGTTGGGGGTTGAAAATCAGACTTATCCAAAAAAAAGTCCGAAAAAGATTAAAAAATGCAAAAAAAAAGGTCGGCCTGGCCAACATATGAGCCCCTCTTTTATTTTTTTTATCACATCGCTCATTTCTTTATTTAATCATGGGCTCAGTATCACGAGCCAAAAGAGCATTTTTATAAGCACCTCGTTTGGATGCTGAGAGCCAGGAGCTACTAGCCTACTATTATGATGGAGCCTCCTTCCTCACCGTCGTCCTGGCAACTGTGCTCGTAACCGCCCTCTTCCTGCGCAACCGGAAGTCGTACAAGCTCCCGCGGCCCTCGGGCATGGCCGGTGATCGGCTATTACTCTTCAGCTCATCAACCGATATATGCACTTCGGGAGGATGGTTTCAGGCTTTTCTGGCCTTTGAGAGATTATTATTTCAATGTCAAGCTTCCAATTATAGTCATTGACGTTAATCATGTCTGTTGGAAACGAGTGTCCATCAATGTGCACTATATTTTCAGAATTCCCAGCATTAAACTTTCCTTGTTCTGTAGCTGAACCTACGAACCTGCTGGCAAAAATGTTGGCCGTGCTTGCCGAACGGCCGTCTGACAAGTGACAGGTCATCGACTGCTAAACTCCCTCGTGCAACAAATACCCATCTGATACTTGCGGTTGATAAATCAACAGTCGATCGGTCAATACGGGAAGCTGACATGCCATCGGCTAGAGAGCCAATGCTTGTTGCTGACATTTACATAGCCCCTTCACATAATTGCTTCTGATGACCCGCTATCAATCGTGGATGTTGAACAGCAAGCGATGCCTGCTGAGACAAATGATGAACCGTGCATTGGCTGTGAGATTAATGAGTGTGGCTGATAGCCACCCGTCTGCTGCAGCAAGCCAGTCTTTGACTGTGAAGTCGATGTTCATGACGGTATAAACTAGCTGTTGTCGTTGGTAAGCCATCGTTCGTGGTTGCTGAACTGCAGGTTTCGGCCGAATCGCTGACCAAGGTTGCTGACAAGCCATCGGCTGTTGAGCCGACGCATGGGGTTGAAAGCCGCCTGTCTGCCGCTGTACGTAAGCCACCGGCCGCGGAGCCGATGCTTGCGACTGGTAACCGTATAGCAGTCGCTGTTGGTGTACAATCGGCTACTGCACTGTTGACTGATAACCTGCAGCTAACGGCTGAAATCTTGATTGTTGAGGCTGAGGAGTTACTATCTGACATATATAGCTTAGCCAAAAAAAAAAATGGTACAGTTGATGGTGAAGGACCATCTGCTGTCTCTGACTGTGTTGTGTACTGTGCTCATCAAGGTGTTAGATTGGCTGATCATTGCATAGGGCATGGCTTGATCGAACATCTCCTGGAATATTGTGCTGGGGGTCCTTGGTGATCATAAAGTCTTGAGGCTTTGGGAAAGCAGTTTTCTACAGCGTCACCTTTCCTTGCAGCACTGAATGTCTTGAGGCATGCTTGCTGTATTCTTCGACCGCCTGGTCCAAAGCTTGCTGCCTTATGTTCCTCAGTAAGATCTCCCTGGCATATGTGACCACGTCACATGATTAGAGATACCCATGATGAGAGTTCTTGTGTGGTCCCACTGGAATTTCCTCGCCTCTGATTATTATTTCACCCAGTTTGATCAAGGCGTTGTCTATCGGTCTCCTGTTGGTTCATAAATATTCGGGTGTGCCAAAAAAATGTATTCATGCAAAAATCAGGTGAAGATCTTCACACACTAACACATGAACAGGTTGCAACATTTAGATGCATGCCGTGCCAGTTGATTTGATATGTTAATAAACAAGGAATAAAAAAGCGTTAAATACTAGAGCATGTGTGCTGGATTTCCGAATAAGTCCACAGGTTGTATCGGTTAAGTGGCCGATATAGCCATATATGCAAAGACTGATCGGCTAGATCAGCCAAATGTAATCGTGCAATATCATGGCTACTAAAACATAACTTAGGCAGCTACACGTGCAATACTTCAAACAGACAATCGCCTGCATGATATATTTAAAATAATGACAAGATAAATAATAGTTGATCAAAGCTTATTCCAAGCTGAATAATCATGATAAAAATAAATTAAACGATAATGAAGCTAACCTTGCAAAACTGAATTAGTATCGGTAACTCTTAAATCTAGACAAAATCACAGCGAGATGCGCCAAGAGATTAAAGCCTACAAATTACTCAGTACAAATAGAACTTACGAGCAAGCCAGAGATCAAAGCAAAGCAGTCCTGCCCGGCTTAAAAGAAATTGTGAAAGAAAAAGATGAAGTCATCGATAAAAAAGTAAATTATGAAAAAGTAGATTGTATTAATGTTGGTGTGTACCGTCTTTCCAATGACTAGGAGGTACTGTAGACTTTTGGAAAGAGATCAGGGGTAATATGGACCTAATCAAATAAAATGACAATGCAGAGCCAAGCTAACTCCATGGCCAGCTGATTCCTTGGGTGAATAAAAACACAACATGACCAGTTAGAGCCAATTAACGGCATGGACAACTAATTGCGATTTTGGTCACTCTTGTAAAAGAAGGAGCGCCCCAAGTTATTTGGGGATGTCGTATGTTTGAGGCCGTGTTGATGGAGATTTTTGTTACCAATGGATAGTGTTTTAGCAATAGACTAGCTTTTTATTTAATGTCTTGGGTGTCAAACTCGGTGTTTCTTTCATGCTTCCCCTAAAGTTAGTGGTCGGTGATGTAATAATGAACAACTATATGTACCGATCGTTGCAAAGGCTGAAATATTGAAATATATTCCTATTTCTAAAAAAAATATTTTAGAAATAATTTGGAACTCATTAAGATGAACCATGGTTTTATTTATGTATGCAACTGTGTTTGTGTTATGTCTAATGGCGGTGCCGATCATGTATCTAAAAAGGATAATATTTTATTTGCCCTTCTGAATGGCATGCTTGCTTGGCAAAGAGACCTTCCATCTAATGTTTCCAATAAAATAATTGCAGTCAAATTCGGTAATAGGAGGAGAGATGCATAAACATACTCAGTTATGACACTATTTTAAATAAATCGTAGAAAATCACGGGCACCAACCTAATAATAGAGTATAAAGATTAGTTTAGCTTGTACTCAGAGATTGAATCAAGAAAAAAAAATCTGAAAAAGGGATTAAAATGCAAGAAAAAAAATGCCGGTCTGGCCAACATGTGTGCGCCCCTCTTTATATCATTTTAAAGTTTCCACGGAGAGGTTGGTTTCCATATGATACGTTGCCTATTTTAAATGACAGTAACAACGTTATTAAAGTATAAAGACAAGTTGTTCAGTCGAAACGTGAAAATGATCCGAAAAGGATAAAAAATGCAAAAAAAAAGTCGTCCTGGCCATGCGCCCTCTTTATAAGCACCTCGTTTGGATGCTGTCTGAGCACACAGTCTACAGAAGCTACTAGCCTACTATGATGATGGAGCTAGAACCATGGGCCTCCTTCCTTGCCGTCGTCCTAGCAACTGTACTCGTGCTCGTCGTAACCGCCCTCTACCGGCGCAACCGGAAGTCGTACAAGCTCCCGCCAGGCCCTCGGGCATGGCCGGTGATCGGCAACCTGAACCTGATGGGCCCTCTGCCACACCACTCCCTCTACGAGCTCTCGTCACGGTACGGCCCGCTCATGTCGCTCCGGTTCGGCTTGGTCCCCGTCGTCGTCGGCTCATCGGTGGACGCGGCAAGATCAATCCTCAAGACCAACGACCTTGCTTTCATCGACCGTCCCAGGACCGCGGCCGGCAAGTACACCGCCTACAACAACTCCAGCATGCTGTGGTCGCCGTACGACGACTACTGGCGCCAGGCGCGCAAGCTGTGGCAGACCGAGCTCCTGAGCGCGAAGCAGCTCAAGCTGTACGAGCACGCGCGTGGCGAGGAGGTGAGCGCGATGCTGCGCGACCTGCACGCGGAGTCGTCGTCCACCGGCGCGGCAGTGGCGCTGAGCGACCACCTGATGATGGCGAGCCTTAATGTTATCTCGCGCATGGTGCTGGGCAAGAAGTACGTCGTGAAGGGGTCCGCGGGCGGCTCGGAAGATACGACGACGGCGGAGGAGTTCGGCTGGATGATGGAGGAGCTCTTCTTCCTCAACGGCGCCGTCAACATCGGCGACGTGATCCCGTGGCTCAACTGGCTGGATCCGCAGGGGTACATCGGCCGAATGAAGCGCCTGAGCAAGGTGCTCGATAGGTTCCTGGAGAAGGTGCTGGACGAGCACGACGAGCGGAGGCGGCGAGATGGAGTGGCGTTCGTGGCCAAGGACATGGTGGACAAGCTTCTGCAGCTCGCCGATGACCCAAACCTCAAGGTGCCCATCACACGCGACGGCGTCAAGGCCTTCACTTTGGTAACGACGATGAATCTGTTCTTTTTTAAAAGGGAAATAAGTGATCAAACTCGAGATAAAAAAAAGTCAAACAAACTCTATTTTGAAAGGAAGGGAGTAGCAGAGACTATTTCTTTCATCAAATAATTAATGGGGTGCACTACTACTAATAATTTTATATAATGGAGGAACTCTTCGCGGCGGGGACGGACACATCTGCAGCGACGATCGAGTGGGCCATGACGGAGCTGTTGAAGAAGCCCGAGGTGCTCACTAAGGCCACCGAGGAGCTTGACCGCGTCGTCGGCCGCAACCGTCTCGTCGCCGAGGGAGACATGCCGAACTTGCCCTACTTGGAGGCCATCGTGAAGGAGACAATGCGCACGCACCCGGTGGCGCCGCTCCTGACGCCGCGGCAGTCCCGCGAGGACACGTCCGTGGGAGGCTACGACATCCCGGCGGGCACGCGCGTGCTCATCAATGTCATGGCCATCTGCCGGGACCCCAGCGTGTGGGACGCGCCCATGGAGTTCTGGCCGGAGCGGTTCCTCGGCAGCAGCGTCGACGTGAGGGGGCAGGACCTGGAGCTGCTGCCGAGGAACCGCTCCGGCCAGAACTCCATGGGCGCGTCCCACACGCTGGGGTCCCGGCAGATGGCCATGACATTGATGAGCACGCGCGTGCCCGCCGGGATGTCGTAGCCTCCCACGGACGTGTCCTCGCGGGACTGCCGCGGCGTCAGGAGCGGCGCCACCGGGTGCGTGCGCATTGTCTCCTTCACGATGGCCTCCAAGTAGGGCAAGTTCGGCATGTCTCCCTCGGCGACGAGACGGTTGCGGCCGACGACGCGGTCAAGCTCCTCGGTGGCCTTAGTGAGCACCTCGGGCTTCTTCAACAGCTCCGTCATGGCCCACTCGATCGTCGCTGCAGATGTGTCCGTCCCCGCCGCGAAGAGTTCCTCCATTATATAAAATTATTAGTAGTAGTGCACCCCATTAATTATTTGATGAAAGAAATAGTCTCTGCTACTCCCTTCCTTTCAAAATAGAGTTTGTTTGACTTTTTTTTATCTCGAGTTTGATCACTTATTTCCCTTTTAAAAAAGAACAGATTCATCGTCGTTACCAAAGTGAAGGCCTTGACGCCGTCGCGTGTGATGGGCACCTTGAGGTTTGGGTCATCGGCGAGCTGCAGAAGCTTGTCCACCATGTCCTTGGCCACGAACGCCACTCCATCTCGCCGCCTCCGCTCGTCGTGCTCGTCCAGCACCTTCTCCAGGAACCTATCGAGCACCTTGCTCAGGCGCTTCATTCGGCCGATGTACCCCTGCGGATCCAGCCAGTTGAGCCACGGGATCACGTCGCCGATGTTGACGGCGCCGTTGAGGAAGAAGAGCTCCTCCATCATCCAGCCGAACTCCTCCGCCGTCGTCGTATCTTCCGAGCCGCCCGCGGACCCCTTCACGACGTACTTCTTGCCCAGCACCATGCGCGAGATAACATTAAGGCTCGCCATCATCAGGTGGTCGCTCAGCGCCACTGCCGCGCCGGTGGACGACGACTCCGCGTGCAGGTCGCGCAGCATCGCGCTCACCTCCTCGCCACGCGCGTGCTCGTACAGCTTGAGCTGCTTCGCGCTCAGGAGCTCGGTCTGCCACAGCTTGCGCGCCTGGCGCCAGTAGTCGTCGTACGGCGACCACAGCATGCTGGAGTTGTTGTAGGCGGTGTACTTGCCGGCCGCGGTCCTGGGACGGTCGATGAAAGCAAGGTCGTTGGTCTTGAGGATTGATCTTGCCGCGTCCACCGATGAGCCGACGACGACGGGGACCAAGCCGAACCGGAGCGACATGAGCGGGCCGTACCGTGACGAGAGCTCGTAGAGGGAGTGGTGTGGCAGAGGGCCCATCAGGTTCAGGTTGCCGATCACCGGCCATGCCCGAGGGCCTGGCGGGAGCTTGTACGACTTCCGGTTGCGCCGGAAGAGGGCGGTTACGAGCACAGTTGCCAGGACGACGGCGAGGATGGAGGCCCATGGTGCTAGCTCCATCATTATACTAGGCTAGTAGCTGGTGTACACCGTATGCTCTGAGCATCCAAACAAGGTGATTATATAGAGGGGGCGCACACGTGAGTACGTGACCGATGGATGTTATACTCATGTTGTTATCGGGGAGAAGGGAGTGTCTGGACCGACGGTGAATTGGAGGGCGATTATTTTAGTTTGGCTTGATTAGAGCGGGCGAGCTGGTGAACAAAAGCAATGGTTAGGTGATATTTAGCTTGATTCGATGGATATTATACTCCATGTTGTTATCGGGGAGGAGTGTCTAGACCATCCATTGCAAAGCAGACCTTCTGGCCTACACGCACAAAGCGCACAACTTATGCTATTCGTCAGAGCAAATCCAGGCAAAAATGAATACAAGGACCATATCCCATATAAATCAAACTTGAATGAATAAAAAAAAAACTCCATTGCCCACTCCCCGATGAAAACATCGAGTATAGTATGTGATTCGATGGATATTATACTCCATGTTGTTATCGGAGAGGAGTGTCTAGACCATCCATTGCAAAGCAAACCTTCAGGCCTACATGCACAAAGCGCACGACTAATGCTATTCGTGAGAGCAAATCCGGGCAAAAACGAATAAACAAGGACCATATCCCATATAAATCAAACTTGAATGAATAAAATTAAAAAACTCCATTGCCCACTCCCCGATGACAACAGCGAGTATAATATGCATGGAACCTAGATAAAGGTCGCGTAATCATTACTTTTGTTCACCAACTAGCTCGCAATAATGAACCCAAACTAAAATAATCGCTGCAAGGAAAATGGTCTTAGATCCTTGTTTAAGATTTTGGTGATCAATACATTGGGACTAATATGATTTATAAGATATTTTTTATATTGGGACTAATATGATTTATAAGATGTTTTTATAGGTTCTAAGGATGCTTTTGAAGCAATGCAAATGGTTGGAAATGTTCTTTAATCTATACAGAAGTGGAAATAACAGGACAAAAGTCAACAAAGAATCGACGTAGCACGGTCATTATGGCCTAGAAAATACGTTTCGACACTATATAATTATGTGGGGGGGGGGGCGGGGAGGAGGGGCACCGATCTGTTCGGTGGAGGGAGGGGACACCAAATCAGTCGGTGATACCCAGAAAGTTTACAACGGATAGGGGCACCGATCTATTCGATGGATAGAAGGAGGGGACACCAAATCAGTCGGTGATACCCAGAAAGTTTACAACGGATAGTTCCTTTGGTTGATGCTGTAAAAATCTCATGTCCCAGCCATTTCAAGGGTTCTTGAGATGGGTGAAGTCATAGACCGGTGTTCTACACATTTTCAAGTGCTCAATCCACCAAAGTGCTAATTCGAATATCAATACAATTAGCAAAATGCTTAGTGCTAGTTTAGACCTTTTAGGGCATCTCTTAGGTGATTAGCCTAGAGTTTAGCGTGGTTTGCACACCTCTTTGCTTATCAGTACTTGCACGCACCAGGTGTTGTAAATCCGGGGTTGTAGTCTTGCGAGACGACCCTCCAACCGTGTTTTTGGAGTGGTTGTCGATGCTTGTGAGAGTGAGAAGAGGCCCTCGGCTAGTTGGCTGAAACTCTACCAAGTGAAGGCAGCGAGAAGCATCCGGCAAGGGTGAGCGGAGAACCACTTGCACGTGGGGAAGTTCTGTGGCCATCTACGAAGTTATTCGACCAGGGAGGTAGGCCCTTATGTGGGCATTCCCTTGAGAGGGGTGAGAACAACGAGGGCTAATGGAAAGCTCATAAGCTTTTCGATACCACGGCAAAAATCGTCATGCCAGGAGTTTGCGTTATCTACCCTTACCTTTCTCATTTCAAGTTGCACTACTTTCCGTATTTAATTTTTTTTAGACTTGACATGCTAGTATATGATTGAACCTAGGGTGCATAGCTTTGAGGCAATAGAGTAACAACACACAGAAAAACATGGAGCATATTTAGATAGAAATTGAGATAGATTTTGTATGTGAAATTGAAGCCGTAGTTTTTAGAACACCTAATTCACCCCTTTTTAGGGTCTTTGTTTTTATAACATCTAATTCACCCTTTTAAGGGTGTCACAGTCCCTTCGATTGACTAGAGTCGCGGTGGTCACTACTCAACACCAGGCACAATACGACCTTGGTGTGACCCCTTAGTATAGATGGCCAAACGGGCAGCACTAGCGCGGCACGACACTAGCACGGTATCAGCACGACAGTAGGCAGCACGCGCCACACGGCACGCGTGCCAGCCATACCATGCCTCGTAGGGCCACTGTGCCAAGGCAGCGGCACTAGTATGGGGGGTCTTGTTTTTATGGGCTATGGGCCAATAAAAGGTCTTTTAGCGGGCCGTTTTAGTGTCAGCCCAAAATTTGTGTTATGCCCGTACCGGCACTACGGGCTGGCACCACGACCCAGACATGACACTACACACGGTCACTATGTCCATCGAGCCCGCCTGTGCTAGTACCGTGCTTTTAGGGTCTTGCTCAGGCGGCCCAACAAGCATGGCCCGTTTGGCCATGTATACCCCTCAGCGTCGCGGTGCCGGCCATGCCACCACGAGCTGTACGCTCCCACATCATGATGGACCGGTCACAGGCGCTAGAGTATAGCACCTGCCTGCCCACATGATCGCCATCGCGTTCACCGCCGCCGTTTGTCGGGCCATGGTGCACAGTGCTGACTAGCGTGAGCTTCCTCTCCACGGGGTGGCGTCTCCGCCACGCCCTGACCATCTTGTCAGCCGAGCCGGTGTACACGTGCCCGTCGGCCGACACGGCCACAGCGTTGATGGCGTCGTCGTGCGCCGGCGCTGGACTCCGGCACTCGGCGCAGCGGAGGCTCGGAAGCATCCGCCTCGCCTTGAGGTTCCTGTCCCACGACACGGAGTACATCTCGGCGCCGTCCCATCCGGGGACACAGCCAGCACGGTGACCACATCAACGTGGTGCACCCAGGTGTGCTGCAGGACGTCGACATAGTTGCTGGGGAAGAGGACGGCGCTAGCGAGAGGTGGTCAGAGGAGCTACCGTTGTTCCTCCTCTGGGCATGGAGCTACACCCTGGTCTCGCCGACCTGGTGCGAGGTGATCACTAGGTCGTGCCTGGTGGTGGAGATGATACAGTTTATGGGACTGTTGGCGACTGTAACCATAAAGCTGGACTGCTCGGGTCGTTGCACGTCGTCCATAGCAATGTCCAGTGGGGACAGCCTGATGTGCCCATCTGACGAGGCTACGTAGAGCGAATCACCGTCGATGGCGAGGCTGGAGACGTAGGATGAGTCACCTTTGAGAGTGGCAAATTGGCAATGCACTGGTGGAGACATGGGTTGTTCAAGCGTGGGTTCTTGGAGTACTGCAAGGAACGGTGTCTCAATTGTGACAAGGATGATATGGTTTGTTCCTCTTCATTATGATATTTTACCTAAAGTCAAATTCTGCAAATTCAGTTCCACTTTTTAAGCGACGAAAGTTGCAAGATTTCCACTAAAATTCAAAAACCCATAAATTATGTCAACAACCATAGAACCAATAATAATACAAAAAATGAGTGATAGGTCATTATTTAGACGGGATATTTTTCTTAAATCCAAAATTCCCAAATATCCTTGCCAACCCACATAAATTTACCCTTGCTTGTGGGTGGTGATTTCAACATCATCAGAAACCCTCAGGAAAAAAAGTAATGATAGGTATAATGACAGATGGCCTTTCCTTTTTAATGCTGTCATAGACAGCTTGGATTTAAGGGAATTGGAGTTATCAAATCGCAAATTCACTTGGGCAAACTCTAGGCCTGAACCTACATTCAAAACTCTGGATCGCCTTTTGGTTAGTACGGAGTGGGAGGCAAAATTCCCTTTGGCATCGGTTCGGGCGCTTACTAGAGAGATTTCAGACCACACCCCTTTGCTTTTGAACAATGGAAGTGGAACACACTTTGGTAAACAACCGCTCTTTAAGTTTGAGCTAGGTTGGTTTCTGAGAGAGGGCTTTTCAGAAATGGTCACGCGGGTTTGGAAAGCAGAATCCCGATCAAACACCTTTACAGAAGTGGCAATTCAAAATTAAAAAACTTCGACAATTCTTAAATGGTTGAGCGAAAAATACAAGTGGGACTTATAAGAAAGAAAAAGAAGAAATTATAAGAAAGGCTGATGAACTTGATAAGAAAGCCGAATCACAGTCTTTGAGTGCTCAGGAACTAGACCTTAAACAATGTCTAAAGCATAGGCTTGCACAGATGCTAAGAGAGGAAGAGATTAAATGGTATCAAAGAGCCAAAACAACTACGTTGTTGCAGGGCGATTGCAATACCAAATACTTCCAGCTAGTTGCAAATGGGAAGCATAGGAGAACGAGGATTTTTCAGTTAGAACAAGAAGAGGGTATTATTGTGGGGGATGAAAATCTTAAAGGTTTTATCACCAACTACTATAAAGGCCTCTTTGGGGCACCCGAAAGGAATAATTTCAAGATGATTGAATCGATCACAGATGATATCCCGCAGGTATCTGAGGAGGAAAATGAAATTCTGACCTCGACTTTTACCGAAGAAGAGGTGAAGAGGGCTATTTTCCAAATGGAACATAATAAAGCACCAGGGCCTGATGGCTTCCCTGCTGAATTTTATCAGGTCTTTTGGGAGACCATTAAGGAGGATCTAATCCCCCTTTTTCATGATTTCCACATGGGACAACTTCCGTTGTTTAGTCTTAATTTCGGTATCATCACATTGCTTCCTAAGCAAAAAGAAGCCAAACAAATTCAGCAATTTAGACCTATATGCTTGCTTAATGTAAGCTTCAAGATCTTTACAAAGGTAATGACAAATAGAGTAGCTCTAGTAGCTCAAAAAGTCATTAAACCTTCTCAAACAGCTTTCATGTTGGGAAGGAACATCATGGAGGGAGTAGTAATTTTACATGAAACGTTGCATGAGATGCATAGGAAGAAGCTGGATGGTGTTGTCCTAAAACTTGATTTCGAGAAAGCTTACGACAAAGTCAATTGGTCTTTCCTCCAACAAGCTTTGCGAATGAAAGGTTTTTCATCGCAATGATGCAATTGGATAAACCAAATTGTCAAGGGAGGGAGTGTCGGTATCAAAGTTAATGATGATATTGGGCACTATTTTCAGACTAGGAAAGGACTTAGACAGGGTGATCCTTTGTCTCCAATCCTTTTCAACATCGTCGCTGATATGTTGGCTATCCTCATTGAAAGAGCAAAGAGCAATGGGGAATTTAACGGAGTTGTGCCCCACTTAGTGGATGGGGGACTCTCAATTCTCCAATATGCCGACGATACAATTCTATTTATGGAACACGATCCCGAGCATGCCAAAAATCTTAAACTAGTTTTAAGCACTTTTGAGCAACTATCCGGTTTAAAAATTAATTTTCATAAAAGTGAGTTGTACTGCTACGGGGCAGCCAAAGATTTTGAGCATCAATACGCTCGTATCTTCAGATGCAAGACTGGCAATACTCCCTTCAAGTATCTTGGAATACCCATGCATCATAGGAAGTTATCTAATAAGGACTTGATAGCGATTGAGGAAAAATTCCAAAAAAAAACTGGGTAGATGGAAAGGGAAATTGCTTTCGGTTGGGGGCAGACTGGTTTTGATCAACTCTGTCCTAACTAGCTTAGCAATGTACATGCTTTCCTTCTTCGAGCTCCCGAAAGGTGTACTTAAAAAGTTAGACTATTACAGGTCTAGATTTTATTGGCAATGTGACGAGCATAAGAAGAAGTACAGACTCACTAAGTAGAGTATCGTATGTACACCAAAAGACTGTGGGGGTCTTGGCATTAAAAACTTGGAAATTCAGAATAAATGTTTGCTAAGCAAATGGCTATTCAAGTTAATTAATGAGGATGGTATTTGGCAAAGCCTCCTAAGAAGGAAATATTTGTCAAATAAGACCATATCTCAAGCCACAAAAAACCCTGGAGATTCCCACTTTTGGTCTGGGCTCATGGAAGTGAAAGAAGAATTCTTGCAATGCGGGCGGTTCAAAATTAATAGTGGAACCAACATTAGCTTTTGGGAAGATACCTGGGTAGGAGGTCAGCCTCTTAAAGTATCGTATCCCAATCTCTTTCATTTAGTTAGAAAGAGGAATGCAACGGTAGCGGAAGTGCTGAACACCACACCGTTAAATGTGTCCTTCCGAAGAGCATTAGTTGGACATAACTTAGAATCATGGTATGACCTTGTTCGGAGAGTTTTGCCAACAAGGCTCACGGATGCTAGAGATGTCTTCATCTGGAATCTACATAAGAGTGGAACTTTCTCCACAAGATCTATGTATTTGGCACTCATCACCAATGGTGTGGTACCCTGTAAATGTCCAATATGGAAATTCAAGGTTCCACTTAAGATCAAAGTTTTCTTGTGGTACATCAAAAAGGGCATTAGCCTCACTAAAGATAATTTGGCAAAGAGGAATTGGAAAGGAAATTTAAATTGTTGCTCATGCAGCTCCTTGGAGACCATTGAGCACATTTTCATTGATTGCCATTTTGCTCGCTTTATTTGGAACACAATCTTTATCACCTTTGGAATTCAACCTCCATCCAGCATTTCACATATGTTTGGTTCTTGGCTTATAGGCATTCGGCCGAAGCTTAGGGAACAAATCTGTGTAGGGTTAACTGCTGTATGTTGGGCTATTTGGTTGAATAGAAATGATATGGTATTTAATCGTTCCAAATCTAACACTTTCATGCAGGTGATTTTCAGGGCGACATATTGGACACGCACATGGTCACTCTTGTTTAAGGACAAGGAAGCGAAGGCCAATCTGTTGCAGGCATGTTGCTTATTGGAAACGGTAGTCATCGAGGTTTTTGCTAAGTTCGGTTCGAAGTTTTCGAATAGGATTGCAGCGTAGTTGTTTTATTATTTGCTGAATACCCTATGTACCTTGATATACTCTACCGAGTAATTCGTGAGCCTAAGTGCTCCCACCATTTGTATTAAAACTGCTGTGTACACTATCCATGATAGTGTAGAGGCGGAGACCTCTTGTTCCATTATCTAAAAAAAATATAGCAACTAGGAAAACAACAAAAACTATGAGCTATAAATTATAATTGAGCCCAAATGTATTATATTTAATAATATACAAGCTCCTCCAGCAATCTCAGAATGAGTTAACAACTACGAGGCATAAATAAGGCTGCTCGGACTGGGGAACTCACACATCCTTTGGGGCCTGACTTTGGGGGGGATTACCCTATTGTGCAGTATGCTGATGATACTTTTGCTGCCTCCACTGGATTAACGATAAACTTTGCAAAAATCCTTTCTTGTGCCCATCAATGTGGATGAAAGCAGATGGACTAAGCTCACCAGATTTTGACAGGTCACATCGGTGCAAAATGAAGCAGAGATTAGAAATCGGAATCGGAGTCCGGGAGAAAAAGCAGTTTGAATCGGAATCGGAGTCCGATGAGAATGTTGACTCGAATCAAGATTGGAAAAGAGGTTGATGATGTGGAGGGGTCCTAGAAGGAGAAAGCTACCAGGCTAAGCTTATAGAAGGACCGAAATAAAGAGTCGGTTGTTTTTTATAGAGTTTGAGTCGTAATCGGTTGTAAAAGGGTCTTTTCTTTTGCGTCAAGTAAGTTTGTCGTAAATGTTTAGGAGTCGTAGTTATCAGAGTATAAATATTGACCCTGCGTGGTCATGGAAGTCTGTACACACCAACATCAAACAATCTCTACAATTTTCGCATCTTACATTGTCGACGACTTCGTCTTTTCTTTTCGCGAGTTCTTTTGGGCACGTCGAGGGTGATCAGATCTCAAGGCTTGCCTGTAAGTCCCGTATTACCGAGTAAGATCCAAGCTTTAGCAACCGACGTATCGTTGTTGCTTCGTTTGGAATTATTCGATAGTTATCGAGTAAATATCTAAGTTTTAGTATCTGGCGCATCGCTGTTGCTTCGTTTAGATTTTATTCAATCCTTATCCAGCTTAGAATAAGCTTTGATCGGCTGTTATTTATACTTCATTATCAGATCTGGTCTAGCCGTTTAGATCTATTCTAAGTGTTGCTCTGCTTAGCTTGTTAGGTTACGTTTTAGTAATCTTACTCTGCTTTGCATCGGAATTGGCTGATCTAGCGGGCTCTCTATTATAGATTGGAATTCACTGCCGATCTGGTCTTCATTGCTAAATCGGAAACCCAGCCGATTTCGCTGTGTTACTAACGTCCGATTTTTCTTGTCAATCAACAGGTCAGATTGACTGGCACGCCTTGCATCATCGGTCACAACCGATTTCGTGTGCTAGTACATGAAGATCTTTCCCGATTTTTACGTCAACACACTTTTGGCACGCCTGGTGGGACCAGACAACTTCAACTATGTCAAAGAAGGAGGGTGGTCGCTTTGAGATAGGGAATCAGAATGTCATTGATACTACTAAGGAAGATCTCAATGATGAACAGAAGGCTGAGATGGCAAGAGCAGTTGAAGAGTTTGAGCTTTTATGCTTAAAGTCATTCAGTACCACCAAACAAGGCCAAGCTATCAAGAAAACTGACTTTCCATTGCCTCGTGAGGGCAAAATAGCTGAAACACCTGGAAAGATACATGAGATGATCAATGATGCAGTCCATCATGCTTTTGTGAATCAAGGTAAAATTTTGGATAATGAATTCCATAATCAAATGATTCGCACATTGCGTGAAGGTGATCTTCAATATAAAGGCCCAGCATATCAACAATTTCCTCCGATTGAGGTTGATACTTCAGCAAGAGATACTATGGCAGGGGTTGCAAAGAATGCATTTTCTCAGGTGTTCAATGGTTCATCGGCAGATCAGCCGATCGGACAGATGCAATCGGCACCAAGGCCGATCATGCAAGGGGGGGTTTACACCAACAACATCATTTGCCATGCCTCAGATTCAAACCCCACCAAACAGTTCAGCAGTCTTAACGTCGTCATCACCGATAGCATCGGTACCAAAGGGAACTGAATTTGTCAAAGGATATGATCCCAATACTGGATTAGGGATGCCTCCTGAATATTTTGTGACATCTCCTAAATCAACTCAAAAGACTCAACCTGAAGCACCAAAAGCGGTTTGGGTACCACATGCTGATGGAGTAAATTGGTCGCTGGTTGACGAGAAGGGAATTATACGTCAGACATGGTCTGATAAGTCGGAATTGGCAAATATACTCAATAAGTCTATGCCGATTCAGTCAGGACAGCTGTGGAGGTTTATCGTAGTATTAAACCTCAGAATCAGGGCCAGATAATCAATCAGAATACATCCTCGGGGCATATCCGTGAAATTGGTCAACCAGAGTCAGCTAGGCAGAATGAATCGACACCAAAGGGATATGCATGGCCGATTCAGTTAAGCCAAGAGATAGAAAGAGTGCATCAGCCAGCACAAGAGATAGCACAAGGAGCAAATCAAGTGGATTGGGCGGCTCAAATTGCTGATATAATGCAAAATCAGTTTGGATTGAAGCCCAAGACTCAACATGTGATGTACAGAACTCCCTATCACCTGATTATGATTCGCTACCTTATCCTCATCGCTACAAGATCCCTGATTTCTCCAAATTTTCTGGCAATGATGATATCTCCACAATAGAGCATGTCAACAGATTCCTGGTGCAATGTGGAGAAGCTGCAACAACCGATGCATTGAGGGTCCGATTATTTGCAAGTTCTTTATCTGGACCAGCTTTTTCATGGTTCATGACATTGCCAGCAAACTCTATTATTTACTAGTCTGACTTGGAGAAGCAATTCCATCAGTATTTCTTTGCTGGTGTTCAAGAAAAGACTATTATTGATTTAACAAGCTTGAAGAAAAGAAATGACGAGTCGGTAGCAAATTTCATTCAGAGAGTCAAGGAGACAAAGAATAGATGCTACGGATTAAACTTGACAGATGTCCAATTGGCACAGTTAGCATTTGATGTTTACTTCCTTACTTCAAAGAGAAATATGACTCTCAAGAATTTGAAAGCTTGAGCCATATTGTACAGAGAATGTCAAAACATGAGAATCGAATTTATGAACAGAAGTGACCTTATCATAAGAAGGTAAATTACCTTGATTACAGTTCCGATTCAGAGTCTGATTCTGATGAAGATAAAGAAATCGGCTTGGCAGAATGGGTTAAAAATAAGAAGCCGATTTCTTGTCCTTTTGGTAAGAAAGACCCAGAAAGATTTGGTTTTGATGTTACTAAGGCTGATAGAATTTTGGATCTGCTACTTAAAGAAGGGATGATCAAATTATCGGCCAATCATAGTCTTCCATCTGAAGAAGAGCTCAAGAAGATGGTATATTGCAAGTGGCGCAATGCTACATCTCATAATACTAACGATTGCAAGGTATTCAGAAACCAAATCCAATCGGCGATTGAGCAAGGGAAGTTGCACTTTGAGATTCCTTCTAAACCAGTCAAGCCGATGAAGATCGATGGGCATCCTTTCCCAGTAAATATGGTAGAGCCAGCTAAAGGAAACGCTTTGCAAACTAAGATCTTAACATCAGAATCGGCAAAAGAAAAAGGGGCTGTTGATCCTGAAGTGCAAATTTCTGCCTCCGATTTGAAGGATAAAAAACAGTGGGAAAAGAATGATTATCCCAGAAGCTATCAGAGGCATGTGACTTCTCAGGGATTGATCAAGAAATATCAGCGCCAGCAAGAGAGAACAAGGCAGCAAGAGAAAAGGATGTATTGGCATAAAGATCATTGGAGATGTCCTTTTTTCGTTTATTGCTGGGAAGAAGGGATCAAGTTACCATCTCCAGATGATTGCCCAGAGTGCAATGGGAGCTATGGAGGAGATAAGTCATTCAAAAGGCCCCGATTTGAGGATAGGGAGCGTCGACCGATTATTCAGGATAGGGATGAAGAGTATCGGCGTACTCCTGTTCATGAGAGAATTGGAGGCAGGCACAGTGTATATGATCGGCTGGGGAACAAACCGATTATGAGCAGAGAGCTGGAAGAGCGCGCTAATAATTTGGTTTCTGATGAAGAGCCTTTGTCGAATCAGGATCGGAATATTCATCACTAAGATAAAATACCTCAGCCAAGGTGGTGCCCCAAAGGGGTTACGAAATCGCAGAAGAGGAGATTGAAAATGCTCCGATTTGATGAAATTCAAGAAGAGAAATCACATCAGCTTTTGAAGAATAAGAAGGTGTCATCTAAAGTATGGCGTCCTAAACAACGTGATCAAGGTGATTCTGCGGCCGATGTTAATATGGTTTTTATGCTGCCAAGGGAATTCATGGCATCGGCTAGTGATGAAGAAAATTCTGAAATTGAAGAAGCAATGGCTCAACTAAATTTAGAACCAATGCAAGCAACCTTTGAGAAGCCAGAGGAAAAGGAATGTGTTCATTTGAAGCCTTTGTTTCTGAAGAGACATGTTGATGGTAAACCAATGACCAAGATGATGGTTGATGGAGGTGCATCCGTTAATCTGATGCCTTATGCCGTTTTTCGTAAAATCGGCAAAAGTGAAGGTGATTTGATCAAAGCAGATATGATGCTGAAAGATTATAAAGGAAAGATTTCTCCAGCTCGGGGGGCATTATGTGTTGATCTAACTATCGGAAGCAAAACCTTACCTACCACTTTCTTCATAGTCAATGGCAAAGGATCATACAACTTGTTGCTGGGAAGAGATTGGATCCATGCTAATTATTGCATTTCATCGACCATGCATTAGTGTTTGGTTCAATGGATTGAGGATACAGTGGAAGTTGTTAAAGCAGACACAACATACAACATAGCTATTGCAGAAGCACAACCATGGAATTATGAACCAGTGAAGTGCATATCGGGAAAAGCTTTGGACACTGAATTCCTCAGGGTGGCCAATTTCGGTCTACAGTTGGCTCAGAAGAATCGTCCTGATGGATGAATTTCTTCAAGGAGATGAAGGGAAGTTAGGATATGGCTTCACGTCAGTCGATGTATTAGAAAAAATAGATTTAGGAGATGGTGATAAACCAAGGCCGACATTTATTAGTGCAAAATTAGATCCTGAGTACAAAAAAGAATTGATTTCTTTATTAAGAGAGTTTAAAGATTGCTTTGCTTGGGAGTACTATGAAATGCCTGGTCTAGAGCGATCTATTGTTGAACATCTGTTGCCTATAAAACCAGGATATCGGCCATATCAGCAAGATCCTCGATGGTGTAATCCTAAAATTTTACCTGATATAAGGGACGAAATTACTAAATTGATTGAAGCGAAATTCATTAGGCAATGCCGATATGCTGAGTGGATTTCTAATGTGGTTCCTGTGTATAAAAAGAACAGAAAATTATGTGTCTGCATTGATTTCAGGAATCTTAATAAGGCAACACCGATGGATGGATATCCGATCCCTATTGCCGATTTATTGGTTGATGCTGCAGCAGGACACAAAGTCATAAGCTTCATGGACGGTAATGCTGGTTATAATCAGATTTTTATGGCTAAAGAAGATATTCATAAAACTGCTTTTCGTTGTCCTGGGCATGTTGGTTTATATGAATGGGTAGTCATGACTTTTGGGTTGAAAAATGTTGGAGCTACCTATCAACGTGCTATGAATTATATTTTCCATGAGCTTATCGGTAAAATTCTTGAAATTTATATTGATGATGTGGTGGATAAATCGGAAAGCTATAGACAGCATTTAGCCGATTTACGCAAGACTCTGGAGTGCACAAGAAAACATGGCTTGAAGATGAATCCGATAAAGTGTGCATTTGAAGTTTCTGCTCGTCAATTTCTGGGATTTATGGTTCATGAAAGGGGGATTGAGATCAGTCAAACTTTGATAGGCTCCATCAATAAAATTGTTGCTCTGGAAAACAAGACCAAACTTCAATCATTAATCGGCAAGATTAATTTCATTAGGAGATTTATTTCTAATCTCTCTGGCAAGATCAAGCCGTTTACACCCTTGTTGGAACTAAAGGCCGATCAGGAAATTGTTTGGGGAAAAGAGCAAGTGGAAGCTTTGGAACGAATTAAGAAGTATTTGGTGTCTCCTCCTGTTTTAGTTCCTCCTCAGAAAGACAAGCCGTTCAAATTATATTTATCGGCTGATGATTCTTCTATTGGATCGGCCCTTATTCAAGAATTTGAAGGGAAAGAGTGTGCTATTTATTTTGTGAGTAGAAGGCTTTTGGATGCAGAAACAAGATATTCTCCGGTTGAAAAATTATGTTTATGTCTATATTTTTCCTGCACCAAGCTCAGACATTATTTACTATCGGCTGAATGCATCATTGTTAGTAAAGATGATGTTATAAAATACATGCTGTCATTGCCGATTTTGAATGGTAGAATCGGAAAGTGGATTTTGGCCCTATCGGAGTTTGATTTACGCTTTGAATCATCAAAGGCAGTCAAAGGGCAGGTACTTGCCAATTTTGTCACTCATCATTGTGGTCCAGAGATTTATTTGGTGGAACTTGCCCCATGGACTTTGTTTTTTGATGGATCTTCTTGTGGAGCTGGTTCTGGAATCGGAATTGTATTGATATCGCCTCGGGGGTAAGCTTTGAGTTCTCTTTTCCGATTGCGAAGGAAGCCACCAATAATCAAGCAGAATATCGGGCTGTTTTTAAAGGTATCAAGCTACTCAAAGAAATCAAGGCCAATGCTATTGAAATATTTGGAGATTCCATGTTGGCGGTTAAGCAATTAATGGGTGAATATGAATGCAATGATGATATTTTGAAGGTATATCATGATGAATGTCTCCAGTTGTTAAAAGAGTTCAGACTTGTTAAAATCGAGCATATTCCCAAATGTCATAATGAAGAAGCTAACCGATTGGCTCAAGGAGCATCTGGTTATCGTCCGATCAGGGAAATTTCGAGTCTGGAGTTGGAAGATACCGATTGGAGGAAAATGATTTATGAATATTTGAAAGATCCATTGGAAAAAAGTTGAAAGAAAGATAAGGATTCAGGCAGTAAAATATGTTATACTTGAAGGTGATCTCTATTATCGGACGATTGATGGAGTTTTGCTTAAATGTGTCGGACAGAAGAAGCTAAAGTAGTAATGGGAGAAATCCATGAAGGAGTATGTGGAGCGCATCAATCGGCCTTCAAGATGAAGTGGATGATCAGGAAGAATAGATACTTTTGGCCCACGATTCTTGAAGATTATTTTAAATATTACAAGGGGTGTCAGGACTGTCAGCGATTTGGGAACGTTCAGAGGGCTCCTGCATCTGCTATGAATCCGATTTTAAAGCCTTGACCTTTCCGAGGATGGGGAATTGATTTGATCAGTTAAACTAATCCTACATCAAGCAAAGGACATAAGTTTGTATTAGTAGCGACCGATTATTTCACTAAGTGGGTTGAAGCGATTCCTTTGAAGATTGTATCATCGGCTAATATGATAGACTTTGTTAAAGAACATATTATCTATCGGTTTGGTATTCTTCAAACAATTACAACCGATCAGGGAACTATGTTTACTTCAGGGGAATTTGGAGAGTTTGCTGAAAGCATGGGGATTAAATTATTGAATTCCTCTCCTTATTATACTCAAGCTAATGGTCAAGCAGAAGCATCTAACAAAAGTGTGATCAAGTTAATAAAGAGAAAGGTTGATGAATTTCCCAGAAGAGGGCATACTGTGTTGCATGAGGCATTATGGTCATATCGGATGGCTTGTCACGGTGCGATTAAAATATCACCTTATCAGTTGGTTTATGGACACGAAGCTGTGTTGCCTTGGGAATTGAAAATCGGCTCTAGACGTATTGAGTTTCAAAATAAGTTAACAGCCGATGAATATTCCATTATTATGAAAGATGAGTTGGAAGATTTGATTCAATATCGTTTGAAAGCTCTTGAGAATTTAGAAGCTAATAAGAAGCGCATTGCTAGATGATATAACAAGAAAGTTAAGGTCAAAGAATTTTCTCAAGGAGAATTGGTCCGGAAATTGATTTTGCCGATCGGATCTAAAGACTCTAAATTCGGTAAATGGTCTCCAACTTGGGAAGGTCCATATCGAATAAATCGATGTGCTCCAGGCAATGCGTACATTTTGGAAACATTAGAAGGAGAAGAATTTCCTCGAGCTTTGAATGGAAAATACTTCAAAAAGTATTACCCCAATATTTGGGTTGATGCATGAGCCGATTTTCGGTAAAGAAATCGGAAATGATCATAGCTGATACAAAGTATCGCCTTTAGCAGTTAAAATAAGTAAGGGTAGTACATTCATGGATCGGAGATTGGACCACACATTCAGGGATACATGGCCGATGCGTTATGCATCGCCCTTAGGGCAAAAATATAAAACATTGCAAAGTGTTCAGAAAATTCTGAATCAACTGAATAGCTCGCATGCGAGACTCATGGTGTTCATTGTTTTCTATGGATTGGTTTCTAGATTCAAGAGAAGCGTGGATACTGTTGACATTGGCTTCAGATCTAGATATAGAATGGTTGATTGCATTAATCTCTTCCAAGAGTTGATCTCTTCTATTCTTCAGGTTGATGAGGCGAGCTTCTTCTCTGTTCAGGCTGGCTTCAAGGTTATGAATTTGACGATGAACCCTGGATATGTCATTTCTTGGGAGTCCTTGGCCATGAATGAAAGATGACACTGAAGTAAGGCCTTCAGAAAGCAAATTTAGAATTTCATATCTGTGAACAGATAAGAAAAAACGATGGTCTGCAGAAAGGGGAACACCAGATTGAGGCTGGGTGATGATGAACTCCAATGTTTGTTGAACCTGAAAACCAAAAGGATTAGCTTGCTTTGATCAGATAATGAAGCAAAGAGATAAAGTTACTCCGTACTTGATTGGATGAGGACGCCATAAGGATATTACGCGTAGGTGAAAGAGATGACATGGCAGATTCTGCGTATGGTTCTATTTACAGGCGAAAGGGTCTACCTACACGATTCATAGCATTCAATTTTTGATATAAATGAGTGCGGGGACCAATGCGTTTTGGTCAAAAGATGTTATTTTCAAAAGATTCGTTGTAAAAGCTATTAACATCGGTTAAAGGTAATAAAGATGCTTCAGATTTGGCAGAACTTGGTCAAAGGATGAGTCAAAGATACACACATGTAGAATAGTGTGGTGGCCATAGTGTAAGTATTACAAAAGATTTCACAGATTTCTGAAGAACAGTTTTCACAACGACCCAAGGAAATTTTGGATCGCTTCGATCGCACGCAGGCGAATGGCATCCACATCGGAAATGGCTTTCCGATCGTCATCAGCCGAACTTTCGATCGGCTTCAAGTTCTTCTTGAGATGATCAACCTTTTGCATAAGAACTTGCTTATTTTGTTTAAAGGTTTTCAAAGTCCCAGGGATTTGCAGCAGGTCAGTTTCCACAGGTTTTAGCTCCACGTTGATCTTGGCTATTGCTTGCATATGAGCTTCACGCCTTGATTTCAAATCGGATATGGTCTTCTCTTGGCTTTCCCGAGTTTGCCTCAGGTTTCCGATTTGGGTTTCTATACCTTCAATATCCAATTTGATTTGTTTCTGGTCCTTGGAAGATTTCTCAAATTCGGCTCGATCGGATAGTCTCTTTTGAGCCTTTGTTACCTGGAAGTAGTTGAACTCTATGAAAGCGACTGGGAGAAGAGCTTCTTCAACTGACTCTGGTACTTGGCCTTTTATGTTTTTGAAGACTGATCAGACAGGGTCAGCGTTCTCCACAAGTTGTCCGATGTCAGTATTCAAAAGGCTTAGCATTTCTTCCAGATTAGTCCTGATCGGATCGAAGCTTGGAGCTGATTCTGCTGTGGAGGGACCTGCGTGTTCCGCTGTGAGAGTGCTAGGAGTTGGAGAATCTTGTGCCTAAAACGGGAAAGCAGAAATTGGATGTCAGTATCTCCTGATGTAATGGAAAATGAAAAAAAGAAGGAGTTACCTGTTTCAAGTTGATTTCGTCGAACTGGTATGGTTGAGACGTTGGAAGGCCAATTGCAGTTCCGATGGAAGCGATTGCCATTCGTTCCTGGTATAGAAGTTTAGATGTGAGAAGCAAGATGAAACAACTTTAGCAAGTGATGAATAATGATCATCCTTACGATAGGTTCTTGGGCCGATTCTGGAGTTTGGATTGCCAATCCTTGTTGAGCAGCACTCGATGGAGGAATCGGCAGTAAAGAGGAATGTGGGACAGTTCCTGTTTGGTCCGACTGTTCATGAGTCATGACCTAAGGAGATGCCTGTATATACTTGAAATTAGCTCAGGAGGTAGAAGAACTGCAGCAAATAGGAAATATTTTTACCTGTTCCGATGCAGTTGTTGCTGTGGTGTCCGACAGGTTTCTTTGAATCGGATTTGATGTGATTGCTTCCGGAACAGTCGATGGACTACCGGTACTTGAGCGTATTTTTGATATACGTCTTGCGGCTTCTGAGGCTGAAATCTTTCGGGCAACTTTCAGAATCTTCCTTGAAAGTGTCTTTCATAGCACCAATTTGCGCTTTTCTCCAACTTCTAAAGGCGTGGCTTGTGATTCCGATGGCTTGATTTCTTCTTGGCCGATCATAGAAGAAGAGGTTTCTTGAGTCTTTTTCTTCGGCCTTTTGGAAGAACTGGTGCCTTGTTTCTTGGTTTGCACAGTTGGAGTAGGGCTCTTCGCCGATTTCTTGTTCCGACCAGTAACGACATCCGTCACAGATGGACTGGAGTTTCCGATGTGAGGATTTTCTGAGGGAGGCATGTACTCAATCGGACGGCCACTGTTACTAATTGAAGGAAGATTTATGGCTACATCCTGTGATCAAAGGCAAAAAGAGAAAGAGTTAAACGCAAAGTAATCAATGATTGAAAAAAATTATTAAGGATAGAGCAAAATCGGGGTTGAGGACTAGGCAATAATCTTGAGCAGGTCGGCTGAAGAGATGGTTCCTCCATTCTTGCCACCAAGTCTTGAATGAGGCCGTGGTGAAGCTCGAGAATTTCCGAAGAGATAAATCTTTGGTTTCCCGGGAAGGTGATAAATGTATCAGCCTATCATATGCTATGCCTGATGGGATTACTTCTCTAGGCTTCACCAAATTGGCCAGATACAAGGAAATCGGCCCTTGGCCGAATCCGATTTGACGAGCAGCCAGTGCAGGATGGTAATATTCAAATGTCTGCTGCTTTTTCCCCATGAAGACGTCTGCGGGGAGTATTTGAGGGGTGATGATTTCTTTGAAGTTCTTTTGACTATCCTCATCTGTGTCGATGTCATCAAATCGGAATTTGAATGGGAGTTCAAAATGATGATCGGGATCAGCATACACGTGCCAGGGCATGGATTCTTCTTTGAGGCCATTATAGAATCCCCTGAAGTACTCGGCTGTGCGAGTAGAAGGAAGCCGTTCTCCAGGGAAGCCTGAGGCAGTTTCACCAAAGGACATCCATCGCCGATCTTCAGCTTCTTCATAATTCAATTGATCGGCGGGGAATATCTTGCTAATTACAGAAGTATCCAGTAGCTTCTGTATGTGCATATTCAGCCAGAGATTAACAAACCACCACGGACCTCCAAGGTGTCCGATTTGTTGCTTGGTCCTTAATGGATGGAAACCTCGTGAAGAAGCTTATATACCAATCCGAGAAGGTGTTTTCCGATTGGGAAATTGTGTCCTGAGGCTAAGTACTCCGCCAATCGGAGGTAGTGGATTGATGGGCCTACTGTCTTCCCACAAAAGACGAAATGCTCCAACCACATATTTAGGAAAGCTGAGTGTTCTCTTGCGTCCACCGATCCTGATGTCTTGGAATATTTCTCTATGTATCCCTTCCAACCCCCTATCTGCTTGGTGTCAATCTTGTGGGTGGCTTTAGAAGGAATGAGGAAAGTCTTGTCCGATTCCGATATATTCAAACCAGTGAGCATCAGCACGTCGGCTAAGGTAGGGGTCATCGGACCTTGACCAAAGAGGAAGGCATTCAGGGCATCGGACCAGAAATATGAAGCGGCGACTAGCAGAGGTTCATTTTGCTCCATGTCAGCCAGAGAAAGGACGATACACTAACGGAGGTCATAAGATTCCCATTCATTTATCTTTGATTTGGCAACCCTTTTATACCATGATTTCCATCCAGCGGTAAGGGTTGGCCATGACCTAAAGGCATTACTCCAGTCATGTTCTGAATCAAATGATTTGAAGCGGAGTCTTTGTGTTTCTTGGTTGATGAAGTCAGTAGGATCTGGAGAACCTACTGGGCCTAGTATGGCGAGACCTGGCTTATCTGTTACTGGAATAATGATGCTATCGCGAATGGCCTAAAGAGATGCATTACTGTGAGTAAAAATAGATCTACTAAGAACAGAATAGATCTAGATCTAGGGACTGGATGAATGCCTACCTCAAGGATTTCTGCGAGGGATGCCATGAGAAGAAGTTGTCGAAGTCCTCGAGAGTTGATCCTTGCTGGAGGTTGCTTGCGCTCGATGATCTTAACGTCCTGAAGCAGGGGAAGACGAAGCGGCGGCTGCTCTGTGAAGAAGATGAATGATGAGGAAGAAGAAGGGGCCGGCCATATATAGGTTTCGTTGAGGGTGGAAAGGAGAAAGGAAGATGTTTGACCTAAAAAGATAAGGATCAAATAGTTTCGAAGCAGAATCGGATTTCTACCGCGAAACTAGGGGGCATGTGTTGACATCAGATTTTAACAGGTCACATCGGTGCAAAATGAAGCAGAGATTAGAAATCAGAATCGGAGTCCGGGAGAAAAGGCAGTTTGAATCGGAATCGGAGTCCGATGAGAATGTTGACTTGAATCAAGATCGGAAAAGAGGTTGATGACGTGGAGAGGTCCTGGAAGGAGAAAGCTACCAGGCTAAGCTTATAGAAGGACCGAAATAAAGAGTCGGTTGTTTTTTATAGAGTTTGAGTCGTAAACGATTGTAAAAGGGTATTTTCTTTTGTGTCAAGTAAGTTTGTCATAAACATTTAGGAGTCGTAGTTATCAGAGTATAAATATTGACCCTGCGTGGTCATGGAAATCTGTACACACCAACATCAAACAAATCTCTACAATTTTCACACCTTACATTGTCGACGACTTCGTCTTTTCTTTTCGCGAGTTCTTTTGGGCACGTCGAGGGTGATCAGATCTCAAGGCTTGCCTGTAAGTCCCGTATTACTGAGTAAGAACCAAGATTTAGCAACGGACGTATCGTTGTTGCTTCGTTTGGAATTATTCGACTGTTATCGAGTAAATATCTAAGCTTTAGTATCTGGCGCATCGCTGTTGCTTGGTTTAGATTTTATTCAACCCTTATCCTGCTTAGAATAAGCTTTGATCGGCTGTTATTTATACTTTATTATCAGATCTGGTATAGCCGTTTAGATCTATTATAAGTATTGCTCTGCATAGCTTGTTAGGTTACGTTTTAGTAATCTTACTCTGCTATGCATCGGAATCGGCTGATCTAGCTGCCTCTCTATTATAGATCGGAATTCACTGCCGATCTAGTCTTCATTGCTAAATCAGAAACCCAGCCGATTTTGTTGTGTTACTAACGTCCGATTTTCCTTGTCAATCAACATGTCAGATTGACTAGCATGCCCTGCATCATCGGTCACAGCCGATTTCGTGTGCTAGTACGTGAAGATCTTTCCTGATTTTTGCGTCAACACAAATGCCCCTGGTTGTCAGTTGGGCACCATGTCGTTCACATATCTGGTTTACCTTTGGGCACCACTAGACCATCAGTGCAAGGTTTCATGCCGATATTGACGAGGATGGAAAAGCACCTCATGGGAATTTCCAGGCATCTCACCTATGCTGGTAGATTGATTCTGGTTAATTCTGTTTACTCAGCCGTGCCCACTTTCTATCTTGGGTTAATTAGATCTGTGCCATTACAACTTCTTTGTTTTTGAGACACACCACTACTTCTCGCATAATAGCAGAGAGACCATTACAACTTCTCATATATTAGAGATGTGCCATTATGTACGCCCAAGACGTTGTGTGACCCATCTGCAGGTGTACACGTAAAGTTTGTGGACCAAAATACCCCTCTAATATATCCTCATTTATCTTGCTGACATGTGGGCCCTCGTCTGTCATCTCCTTCCTCCTTCCCTTCTTCTTTCTCGGTCCATCGAACACCTTCTCGCGATGTGTCTGCTCCCACCACGCCTCCTCGCACCCTGCCCGGCCTCCACCACACTCCCCCGCCGCTGTTGCCGGAGGCTATAGGGGCCCTGGGTTGACTTGCAATAGACATGCTTGTTGCTATGCCTCGCTGTCGTTCGCCTCTCCCGAAGGACTAGCTGCTCGTGTGCCCCTTCAGCACTTCTTGCTCCATGGTGTGTTCACTTTTGGTGCTAAGCACCCCAACCCATCAATCCAATCAAAGCAGGAGAATCTCAATCTACGAATCCCCATCTACATCTCCTGCAGTAGAGCAGTAAGCTCGATTTGGTCTTGCTGCAAAGCACATGCGCATCCAGATCCTAGAATAAGGGACCCGTTCGCGGCCACATCTCCCCTGCACCCGTCCCGTCGCCACATCTCCCCTGCATCCATCCCTCTCATAGTCGCATCTCCCTGTCACCGACTCGAAGGTTCATGAGTGCTGCGAAGAACGCCGGAATCTCGGCGGTGAGCACGTTGTTGGCCCCTCCAACACGTGCTTGCTCTGGCAGAAGAGCAGGAGGAGGTGGCGAGCGGGGCCGGCGGCAGAGAGCAGGAGGAGGCACGGCGAAGGAGGTCCCCATGGTGGAGGAGCATGAGGAGGCACAACGAGCGAGGGTCCGGCGACCTCCTGGGCATTGTGGAAAAAGGATGGACGAAGGTGATGACACGTGGGGCCCGCATGTCAGTGAGAGGGAGAAGGAGATGTAGCAAGGGTAGTACTGTCAATACGAAAATACGAACGGTACGCATACGTCTGTATGTGGGTCCAATGGCATCAAAGACGTATATAATGGCACATCTCCAATATATGTGAAATTGTAATGGCTTCCTTCCTATTATACGAGAAGTAATAATGCGTCTCAAAAACGAGAAAGTTGTAATGGCACATATCCAATTAGCCCTTCTATCTTTGCTCTTTGAAATTGCCAATTGAAATTTTAAATCAACTTGATAATAATAGGAAGCATATCCTTTGGCATGGGGGAGATCTGTCCAGAAAGGGTGGTTGTCTGGTAGCATGGGAAACCTGTTGTAAGAGCAAGGAAGATGGGGGTCTTGGCATTATTAACTTGCGCACTCAGAATACTGCCCTTCTCTTGAAATTTTTGCACAAGTTGTATACCAAAATAGATTTGCCATGGGTGCACTTGACTTGGAAATGCCTGTATGCTAATGGCACTCCACCACATTCTAGAAAAGGAATTGGATCCTTTTGGTGGCATGATATCATGTCCTTGGCTGGTGATTATTTCAAAATTGCTTCTAGCCATGTTAATAAGGGGGATACTACTGCCTTTTGGAATGATCTTGGGACATGGGTCCGCTCAGATGGAGGTTCCCACAACTCTTCTCGTTTGCTAGGAAGCCTTCCTTGTCAATTTTACAATTCTCTCAGTGGGATTTAGATAGAAAATTCAGACTCCCGCTCTCGGTGCAAGCTTCCACGCATTTAAATCAGCTTATTACAGAACTTAGTAATTTATAGCTTAATGATTGTGTGAATGATGCATGGACGTACATCTAGGGATCGCCCTCCTTTACCAGTAAAAGGGCATATGGCTCTTTGTCCGGGGGTTTTCCTGCTTCACCTCTCTTCAAATGGTTATGGAAATATTGTGTGCAGAATACACACAAGTTCTTCTTTTGGCTTATTTTGAGAGATTGCTTGAATACAAGGGTTATGCTTCGAAGGAGAACAATGCATCTGGATTCCTATCATTGTGCGGTATGTGTAGAGTTTAGGGATGAGGATATCATGCATCTCTTTTTTGAATGTCCTTTTTCTCAGGCCTGTTGGATATTCTTGGACATACATTGGGACACTTCACTTGACTTCCCAACAATGTTACTCCGGGCAAGAGAAAGGTTTGGCTTATCCATTTTTAGAGAAATCATAATTATGGCAATGTGGGCCATTTGGACGCATCGTAATGATATCATTTTTGACAATGCAACTTTGTCCTTTGCTACTTAGAGAAGATCTTTCATGGAGGGATTGAAGGTGGTTACCCTGAGGGCAAAACCGCTTGTAAAAGAGCGTATAAACACTTGGTTGAGTAGTCTTTTATAATTCTTGTTGTTTTTTTCTCTTTCGGCTTAGGGCCTTGTAACCTGTAAATATCATTCTTCTAGTTTATATCAATGAAAAAAAAGAGGTAGGGAACGCCCCTGCCGGTTTCCTCGAAAAAAAACTACGAGGAATAAACAACGTGAGATATAGATATCTGCCAACCTTAAATGGTTAGAAAGGCAAAAAAATATGAATATAAATGCTTGAGGCCAAAAATACAAAATCTCCAAATTCCTCAAGCAACTATGGAACAACAAGGAAGACTAAAAGATACTCCCTTCGTCCTAAAAATGATGCAATCCTCACATCTCGAGGAGTCCATCCATCTTAACTTTGATCAAGTATATACAAAAAAATATTACTACCTCCATATCATTTTATTTAACGTTCACTAGTTTAAAGATGAACTAAGAAACGTCAAATATTATGAGTTGGAGGGAGTACTATTTATGATAATAAATACTTACAATTAGATTTGTTATGAAATATATTATCATATCATATAAATTTAAAGTTATAAAATCAATAATATTTTTATGAACTCAGTTAAACTTATTTCTTTCTAGGATGGAGGGAGCATGAGGTAATAGTCATGTTTTATATCTGGTACCATCTTCAGTAGAAAAATCCTCCAACTCTCTTGCAATCACATAACAATACTAGGAAAGACGAAAATTATGACCATGGTTGAGATCAAATATCTTCTTAAATTTTAGAATTCATGGATTCCTCTGGTAGTGTAAAAACGAATAATAAGACAAAAAGGCATGTTCATGGTTGATGTAAGAGTAAGATAACTTCTTAAATTAAAAAATGAGATAATTTCAATGTACGTCCTTTAATTATTATTAGGGTCCTATCTAGGTCCATCAACTTCTAAAGCGGTCATTTAGGTCCACGATATAGTCAAGGGTGCAAGTGGAGGTCCCTAGGCAGCCAGAGGCTAGATTTGCCTAGGTGGCTTGTCTAACTTGGAGTGGCGTGGGTTTTCGCGCCATTGACGGACATATGGGTATGCAATTTAGCTCTCGAAAGACTGATCTTCTACACATATGCTCCATTCCCCATCAGAACTCCTTCCAATCCGTCCCCAACCCCATTGCTTAGCTACCAATGTAAGCATTCCTTGTGTCATTCCCAATCTCACACAATGTTGTCCACAATGTCGCAGGGGAGTTCCTCGGTGTGGTATGGTAAGTCTTCTCAAATGGTGTCGAGATGCCAGGGGAAGAATGGATGGCGGACTGGGCTCCCACTTGTGAGTTGCCCTAGGTGTGGCGAGGAGGTCATCGAGTTGTAGTCATAGGCTGCAGATGGCAACAACTAAGGTCAAAGAAGGGATTTTGGCCTTGCAAGCAAATGTTGAAGTGTTGAAGAAAGGCTTAGGTACTATCAAGGAGATGTTGCAGTGATAAAAACGTTTGGCTTGATTATGGATGGACATGGTTGTGATGATCCTAATTCAAGACAAAATTCTTCACTTTGTTTGCCACTTGATTCATGATTAAGGTATCCTCATCTGAGCCATAGTACACAATCATGCACAATTAATCGCTCAAATCATTACAAGGTAAGAGCCAGTACACAATCAAATTTTTGCCCCCCCTAACAAATCCCATAATTAAGCATCAATGTGATCTCCTCAAGTCCCATGAAAGACCAAAATTCATCTTTGCAATAACCAAACCAGGATACCTCCTCATTAATGTAAGCTTGATTCTGACCAATGCCACAAAAGAACCCTGCATGATGTCCTCTAAAGTGAAAGCAATAGAATTCACCCCTGAACCAACAAGAAAACCCCATTATTTCAATATGAATTCAAGCTAACCCTAACCCTAGTACAAATTTCCTCTAAATCAGATGCTTCATACACCAATCTAAATAAAACAACACCAACCATTCAATGGATTTAGGAAAGCTGCACTCACCATAAACTGGGGCGGTTCACCTTCTGCCCACAATCTCCCAGCCATGGCACTCCACCTTCAGGATGGTGATGCAGGGATTGATTCGCTGGAGGAGAGTCAACTTCAGTCTGTCTCACTATTCTTCGATCTCATCCCCTGCCAACTGATTCTCACTGCCTTGGCAGCACATCATGCCTCGCCTCTCCCTTGTGGTTGGAAACTATTCCGCTAGAGTGAATATTTGGTGATGCCACATTGTAGATTAGAGAACATACGTCAAAGTCCATGATAATATGATCCCCTATGGTGCAGAGAAAGTCACCAATTATGGGTGCCAAAAATTATTCATCGATGATCAAAATGATTAATTTTTGCTGATAATTAGAGTCGATAGATATTTGGTTCACTAATAATCCTATGTTGGTCGATTATCAATCATAGTAGAACTTTTAACATGCTGCCCATGCCCCCAAATATTAGGTAAAAGCCCTACATAGTTGGGTTCTATATTAATCTCGAAGAGTATTATGGATGCTATGTTATATGTCAGTTTTGGCTAGGGTCTCAAACAATGTTATCCTAAGATAATAAAAGTTGATCAACCAGCGTTTAATTCTCTATTAATGTTAAACTAACATTTAAATGGGCCACATGGTAATTAAATGGGCTAAACAATTGGTTTAACATATGCTTCTATCTACTGTGTAGCGTGTTTGTGAACTATTTAATCTGTTTACGTTAATAGTGGTCTTGATAATCTCAGGGTGAGTATCTTTATATTCTGTATATAATTAGGAGTCACCACCTTACAATCTAGATTCATATTCCACATGGGCACTGTCATCTAATGATGCGTATTTCTGTTAGTCACGCATCATCTTTCATGTCCTTAAGCGCAGCTGTTTTCTTGAAATTGATGGGTCGATCCCAACAGAAGAAAGCTAGGCTGGATTATTGGCATGACCTGGGCTAGCGTGGACAGACAACATGCCACATCATGTTTTCCAAGGCCGCTCACCACATATATGAACCCCCCTAGACGTGTAGTTACATTTAGCAGGTACATACAAAATGCCCTCGTGTCTCTTGATGGTCTAGTCGACCATCATATCATTTGAGAATGCAAACTCAAACAAGGTAAGTTAGGATGGATCCATCCCATGCAACAAACAAAGTAAAAAGGTTAGTTCAAAAGTGCATGCAAACATGAACGCGTGCAACAAACCGGGTGCGCACATACATGACGCGGCATGGATGGCACACATATACTGCCAACTATAGCCTCCTTTCTCTCCTGCTTTGGTCGATCGATCGTGCTTTCGTAACGCTACATATACAGTGAATGTGACCATTGCAGCGCAGTCCATTCATCGATCCATCAATCTGCATCGGAGATATGGAGCGGGGTGAAGCGAGTGATCCCATGGTTGGGAGCGAGATGAAGATGAAGAACCCAATAGGTGTTGCTACGGAGATGATGAAGAAGGGGTCATGGAGCCCTGAGGAAGATGCCCTGCTTACAAGTCTGGTGGAGCAGCACGGCCCCCACCGCTGGAGCCTCATCAGCGCTGCCATCCCCGGCCGCTCAGGCAAGTCCTGCCGCCTTCGCTGGTGCAACCAGCTCTGCCCTGATGTGCACCACCGCCCCTTCACTCCCCATGAGGATGCAATCCTCCTCTCCGCCCATGCTCGCTACGGCAACAAGTGGGCCACCATCGCACGCTTCCTCCCAGGCCGCACTGACAACTCCATTAAGAACCACTGGAACTCCAACCTCCGCAAGTGTAGGCGTCGTGCGGCGGCAGCCGCCGCCACCGCAGCATCCTCTACAATCTCAGCCTCGACTTCCCATGTTGCAAAGCCCTGGTTGCCACCCATCACCCAGCAGAATGACAACAATAGTTCTCTAGTGGCTGATCAGTTGGTGGTCGATCCACAACAGTGCATGATGAGGAACCACAATGGGATATCGGCTAGTCCAGCACCAATGGGTGCTAGTGGTTTAGGGGCCGACCCCAATAACAACTGTGATAGGTCCCTAGTTGGGGCATCTGGGCTGCCCATGTCTCTATCCCTAAGCTTGGGCCCACCGCCGCTGCAAGAACCAGAAGTCGTTGTTGATGTGGCAGGGGGCAGTGCATCGACAAAGACCCGGCTACCAGAGGTAGGCATTGAAGCAGCAAACCAGTCATCACAACAACCTGAAGGAAATGTGAAGCTGATGGAGATGGTGCGCCAAATGGTTCGGGAGGAGGTGCAGCGCCAAACAGGGCAACTTGCCTACTCATTGATGGCTGCTGCAACCTGGGCAAAGGGAGGTCATCATTGATTAGTCATCCTAGATTGTGTTTGGAATAATCATCAAGTTGTTTACTTGATTGCATTTTGTAAATGTCGATTGTGTTATCTGGATCTTCTGCCTTTGAACATGCTTAAAAAGATCATGTACTTTTCCTCATAAGGATGACGTTGTCTGTTAAGCAGTTTTTTATCGGAATGGTGACAAGATTGATATTACAGTGACAAAGCGTGATACGGGTAACAGGCAAACACGACCGAATCATCAATCTGTCATAATTTTCAGTGCAAAGTTCTTCATAATATTTTGTATAAATTTCCATGTTCATTAGTATGGCCAGAAACCATGAGGACTGGGATCTGGAAAACTATTGTATAAACTAAAATTATTGTTCACACTACTAAACTAAATTTCCATGTGTGTTATTGTAGACACTACAATATTGTAGAGAGGTAATAATCGAGTGAAGGGTGGTATGGTACGCGCCTAGCTATGCAACACACATGCACTTTTTTTGGTCTAAAATACCTATAGATTTGGTTAGGAAGTTAGCAACATTTTCACTCATAGTAGCTTACCTTATGTAGTGGCGAGAAGCACCCGCACATTATGTTTTTGTAAGAGAAATTGATCAACCCTTGGAAACATTAATAGTCGTTCATCAGACTAGATCCAATGATTGGAAGTAGAAAGATACCTATTATAAGGAACTTGAATTGTAAGATAGTAAACTGCTTTCAAAATTAATTCACAGAATACATTAGTATTTTGTGTTTTGTTAGATGCACCATGTGATTCATATATAGAATAATGATTTAAGATTATTAGTCATCCTAATGTTCGGTAGGGTGGACTGTATTAACTCATACAAGATGAAATCATCCTACTTAAATTAATCTATTATTAAAAATGGTGAACCATATGGTTTATAAAAATTCGTGGAACCACATCATTCAGGATCATCCATATGTGTATTATCTGGTAGGTACCTACAACCAAACACATCCGGAGAATGGTTCGAGTTAGCTAACCATCGATCCCATCAACACATGCCGGCCTATCTCCTCACCACGGCTGCTCTGGCGACACCATCCCCTACTGCCTCACTCTCACGGGGAGGGACACCAACGAGGACATGTGGGTAGTATCGGAGGCAGCACTGCACTGCCATAGGGGATTAAGAACTCTAAAAAAATGCTTCAAGCTGGAGACAAGCCTATGTCTCCCTTAAGACACCGAGTCACCGAGAAATGCTCTTGTTTTGTGTAGTGTGCAGTGGTGCTTAGCTGCTGTAATCCCTCCAGGTTGTCGTTGTCCATCAGTTTGATTGTTGACAGGTTGTGGAGTACTATTGTGCTATGTGCTGTCATGATCATGTCTTAGCAAATATTTTATCAGCTACAGACACCATCTTAATGTGGCCAAATAGAGCTTGACCAACACAAGATCACAAAGGACAAAACAATAGAGAGACACTAAAGAAACACACACAAGCGAAACACATGCAACACACATAATGACAACATAGACAACAACAAGGAACATGGGGAGGACAACGGACTCAACCTACAAACCAAAAGAACCCACACCACTAATACAACCAAACTTGCAAAAAATAAAATCACAACAAACACTATGGTTTCACAACATCAGTTGCAACCCCAAAAACCCCGGTGGCAAAGCGTCCACCCGAACCGAAAGAGGTGGCAACACATCCACTCAGAAGGCACAACCAAGTCCGCAACCATGACGGCAAAGTATTCATTCTGAAGCTGGCAATACATCCACCAAAGACCGCAACCATAACGGCAAAGCATTCACCTGAAAACACACATCAACCAGCATGGTGGCAAAGCATCCGCCTGGCTAAATTGACCCAAGCAACCAAAATGAAAGAAGATGAAGCGAATGTAGGATCGGGGTGTATGGTGACAGCATCGCTATCGCGAGCTGAGAGTCAATGTTAGAGCAAGGTGGATAGGATCCCCACAACCCCAAAACCGGCGAAACACGGACAAAACACCTCGCGCCACCAATGCTGACCAAGAGTGGTCTCAATTTTCACCTATAGAGATCGTGGGAGAGGAGGGACGAAGAGGGATAGGATGACACCTTCAAGAAGGTAGGTTGCACCCGAGGGCGTCGTTGTCATCGACCCGCAAAGAGTATAGCTTTCACCTGAGTCCCCTTCCATCCCACAAAGATGAAACACCAAGGAATCCCACCGCCAACCTGTCAACCTGGCTTCGGTTGGCCACCCCCACTCGGGAGATCAGGGAGGGGCACTTCCATTAAGAGGAGGAGGGCCCCTCCGAGCTGGATACTGGGTGGTGTGAGGCCACCAGGTCATCGCCACATCCATCAAGGGCCACCAGAGCCATGATAACACAAAAGGCCATGCCCATGGTCATCGAGGCGATGACAAGGCAACCACGAAGAGCCAAAGGATCCATTAAGAGGGGTGATAGATCCGGCTGTAGAGGGCATAGATCTGGCCTTTAGAAGCGGCCCACCGAGATGGTGGTGAACAGAGGACACCAAAGAAAAGGCATGGGGTCAAGCGGGAAGGGAGGGAGATGGAAAAACGAAAGTGGGAGGACAGAGGGGAGGCCAGGCAGCCGCCGCCGCCATATGTCGGCAATGACATCAGTTGACAAAGGTTGCGAGGGCACAATGGGGAGAGCTTGGCAGTGCCCCTAAGTTGTCTGGGAGAGCGATGGAGGGTCTCTTCCACTCTATTTGTCGATTTTTCCCTTGTGCTATGGTTCAAGTGTCGTTTGTAGAAACAAGACCAGGAATGCATCTTCGCTTCTTAGCAAATCACATCAATGCAACATCTAGAGTTATATAACAAACTTTGCATAAACAAAAAGCAGCTATCACACATAGGGGTGGCATAGCTGACCGAGAAACAAACTGAAAAAACTAAGAACTAAATAGAAAAAACTAAGAAGCAAAATCAAAAGAATCCATTCTTAGTTAAGTTCCATTGATGTAAAAACCCAACTTTTCTCGGTTTAGTCGGTTTCATCCTTGAGTAAACCAAACTAACCGAAGTTCATACACTAAAGCCCAATAACAAAGTCGGCCCTGCCCAATATCCTAACCGTACATATAATCCCTCCCGTACTCCTCAATCATGTCCTCGCCTGCCTGTTACTCCCTCCTACGCCAACCCTCAACACCTGCCATTATCACACACCCGCATGCGGCCATACCACCTGTCGCCACACACTTTCATGCGGCCAACCAAACAGCCACTCCACCCGCTGCCATTTACCCTCATCCCTTTCAAGCGTGCCGCTCTACCAGCTAGTGAAAGCAACCCACAACAATGCTCTAGTGCTTCACAGGCAGCACTGCGGCAATGACGACCAATGCATCACCATCCGCATCAAGGCTACCACATCCTCGAGTCCCGACATCCTCCAGCGCGAGGAGCCACCTCCGAGGACGAACGAAGGCCTAGTGATGCAATCCTCCCCGGCACTGACACCATTGGCACATCAGCCGAGATGAAGCTATCGCTGCTCATATGAGCAAGAAATAGGTGGAAAGGGAGATGTCGGATTGTGTTATGGTCGTACGGATTGGAAAGAGGACGAATGGTTTCTTGATTTGCTCTTTGGTTTTGATTGATGATATCTTTGGATTTTTTCAGTTACATTTGGGATCGGTTAGTTTGTACAGAACCAAACACCAAACCGAACTACTTTCGTTTTCTAGAAATTTTAGGAACTGATCCGCTCAATTTTTTGTAACCAAATTTTAATAAAAATTGAGGAATCGATCAGTTCTATTTGTTGTAACGGAATGTCCTCACACACAAGGAATTCAAAGTTAGGCAAGCCCGGGCTATAAACCTGCATCACTGAGTGCTTTGTACTCCCTCTATCCCTTAAGAATGATGTTTAGCGTTGAAAATTTGTCATATAAAGATTGATGTTTTTGCATGCATGCATAATAAATATGGAATATCTTATGCACACATGATTAAACGGAAAATGATTCCCCTCCTAAAATGGCCCTTATCAAGGGCACATGCGTGTTTTTCATCCACTCCTAATCTATTAGAAAAAAATCAGAAAACATCATTCTTTGTAGAATGGAGGGAGTATACCTTATTGCCCAAAACAAGAAACAGGAAATGGAGGGAGTGTACCTTATTGCCCAAAACAAGAAACAGAGCATTCCACGACATCAGTTATTGAACCACATTGCCTCTTCTTTTCACGGGCGGCCTTCAGCGTGGGCTTCCACTAGCAGCGGCCTTGGATGCAAGTGGGACTGTCGACTCGGAAGACAAAGACAACACCACTCCTACCACCCCTTGCCACTTCTCTTCACTAGCATCGTCGCCACTGCAGCCTCCATAGGCACCGCCGGCGGGAGCTGTGGTAGACAAGCGCGATTGCAAGTGCTGCGGCATGTGGGTGGTGTAGCAACCGAGGTTGAGGAAGATTAAGGGCTTGTTCAGTTCCATCAGATTTAATCCGGGCCAGGAATGAAAATATAATAAAAAATTTATGATAGGTACAATAAGACACCGGGATTCATTCCGGGTCAAAAGCTAATTTACTCACCATAGTGACACCAAAAGACAAGGAATCAATCCACTAGTCAAGAGGTGGGGAATCATTCCGGGTTTTTTGATGTATCCATCACGAATAAATTAGTTTATGACCCAGAATAAATCCCGGTCTCTAGATGTACCTATCATAAATTCCTTATTATATCTACCATTTCCGGTCCGGATTGAATCCGATGGAACTGAACAAGCCCTAAAGGTAGTGGTAGAAGCCACAAACGTCGAGGGTTGGAACTGCTAGGGAGCAACGCTGATTGTCGTGCACGGGCCGCGAAGGATATGCTGCCGGTGAGAGTAGAGATGGAAGAGAAAAGAGGGAGAAAGAGATAAGA
Source organism: Digitaria exilis (assembly GCA_015342445.1). NCBI lineage: Eukaryota > Viridiplantae > Streptophyta > Magnoliopsida > Poales > Poaceae > Digitaria > Digitaria exilis. Next base: position 1,175,726 of record JACEFO010001666.1, read on the forward strand.
GAGAAGGGTCTTTCGCCAACGCCATGTGTCATCCACGTCAGCAAAACCATCCACAAAACCGCCTAAATGGCCAAATATGAACGGTTTCAATAGTTCTATGGTCAAAGATTTATGATTTTGCCGTTCGATGTCAAACTAAACCGAGGCAATAGATGGATGAGTGCATGATGAAAAGGCTGAAACATGCATGAAGATCCCTCACGATGAAGAGGATTCCGGTAAAATTCCCGTGCCGATTTTATACCAGCCAACGGTATACAAATTCTCACGGCATCAATCATGCCGTAATCTAAACGGAATATATTGGTTACTTAATTAGCAGAAGCAAGATTGATGTAAGTATATTTATGCTGCAGAATTTAATTTAACAAAATAAACGATTGAGTATTAAAAGAAAGAAACTAAAGGAAGCGTGAACTATTTAGACAATATAGTAGAACTATTAAGTGGGGAAAGCACTTGTTCCCAAAGTGGAGAACATCTGAACATGGGTTAACTTTAGATTTCTCAAAGATCTATCCAGCCCCCAACAAATTACAATATTGTACAGATGTTAACTCTATCGTATGCAGATCAAACTAAGCAAGAAATTTTAGACAGTGAACAACCATTAACCAAGCATCAAAAGATGAAGACGGTATTGAAATGAGGTACAGAAACACACAAACATCATGCCACATCATCGTGCAGCTCTGTCGATGCCCCTCTCCACTGCAATAATCTACAGCAAAAGCGCTCCCAATTCCAGCTCCGTCACTTGGAACCAGGTGCGTCCAGCGGGATCTCGTCGTGGGACTCCACTCCGTTCTCCACTGGCGCCGTGGCGGTGGTGATCCCTTCGTCTTCCTTCTCCTCATCCGAATCCAGCGTGAACTGCGACATGATCGGCATACCTTCCATCTGCACCTCCTTGCCCAAAATCCTGTACCCGCTCGGCGGCCGGTTCGCCCGGGATAGGACGGCCGCGTACGCCGCGGCGCCGGCGATCACGAGCAGCGCGAGGTGCCCGTTGAACTGCAGCGTGGCGACGGACCGCGCGCGGTGGTAGTCCTCGTGGGTGCGGCACTTGATGGTGTAGTCGGCACGGCTGGCGGCGTGGAGCGCGCACCCCTGCGCGATGGCGCTGGTGAAGAAGGAGAAGCCCATCTGCACCATCCACGTGCCCTGCAGCGCGAGCCCCGCCGCGCGGGCGAGCCGCGGGGCGGCGTCCCCGGGGCGGTGCGCGGCGAGCAGCGTGGCGCCGAGGCAGAGCGCGATGGGGACGAGGAGCAGGTCGAAGTAGCGGTTCTCGATCCCGGCGGCGGTGGACGGGCGCCGGTGCGCGAAGAGGAGCAGCTCCTGCGCGAAGGCGGCGGCGAGGAGGAGGTCGAGGAGCGGGAGCGGTAAAGGGGCGGCGAGCGGCGCCAGGGGCGCGAGGGAGTAGAGGAGGAAGAGCGCGGAGGCGGCGAGCGTGGGGAGGGAGAGGTGGTGCGCGGAGACGAGCGCCGAGAGGAGGCAGAGCGAGGAGAGCGCCGCTGCCAGGAGGTGCCGGAGGTGCAGCGGCGTCGCGAGGCGGCGCGGGATGAGCCGGTGCGGCGGGACGCGGCGGAGGGGCAGGGACTCGACCGCCGCCAGGGCCAGGAGGCCCAGCCCGGCGCCCGAGTATGCGACGAGGCCCGGCATGGGGAGCGCGTGTGCGTGTGCGGAGGAGACGATGGGAAAGGGGCTCGCCGCGCGCCGCGCCGGTTACCGTGGTCGTTGCCGGCGCGGGCGGGCGGGGTGTGCTGCGGGGCGACGGCGGCGGATCTGAGGGCGAGCGGGGAGGGGAAGGTGAAGGGGGGCGTGGCCCCGGTTGGCAGCGTGTGCTTGTCTTGGGAGCAGGTGGCGAATCGGCGATCGCATCGGGGGGAGGGAATGGCACGACCGCGCTGGTCAGCGGTTGCGTTGGGTTGGGTGGTTGCCTGGTTGGCGTCGCGGTTCGCGACCGGAGGCCGGCTCACGACTTGCGCTGGTCGCTTCCAAGTGGGCCCTGTCTGTCAGCTGGTTCGCCCTCGCTCGAAATACGTTTCCTCTGCTACAACACGTAACCACGGCACAAACCCCATCCAAAGCCCGCACCTGAGCTGAGTCGCCGCCGCCGGAAATGTCGCTCTGCTGCTGCAGCACCGCCGCCGGCCGCGGATTCTTCCTCAGCTGGCGCTACCTACCCCGGAGTCCCCTCCTCAAACTCCGGAGCATCGCTACCTTCGCCCCCGCCGCCGCCACAACCGCTATCTCCTCCCTCTCGGCACCGCAGCAGCGCCAGGTCGCCGTCTACGTGGAAGCTCTCCTCGACTGGAACCAGGTCCGTCCCGAACCCCACCGAGCTCATCAGCTACCGGCCGAATCCATAGGCACGAAACGCTTGCCCGACGCTGCGGCTTCCTCGTGTGTGCGTCTCTCAGTTTCACACTCTCGAATCTACTCAGAGAATGAACCTCACCGCCGTCACCGATGAGGCTGAGGTCATGACGCGCCACGTGGCGGACTCCCTCGCCGTGCTACCCCCGCTGGAGCGTGCCTATCGCTCCCGCTCCGTCACCGGCGGCGGCGACATCGACGGCGTCAGCCTTATCGACGTCGGTTCCGGGGCCGGGCTGCCGGGCCTGATCCTTGCCGTTGCAAGGCCAAGTAATTAACCGCCTCTCTATTGACAGATAGTTTATGATGGGCGCTGAGAAAACCTTTTGCCTTACATTTCTCTGGCTGCTGTAATGTGGGTTTGTTGTGTATATTTCAGGCTGGAGGTTTACACTACTTGAGTCAATGAAGAAGCGGTGCACGTTTTTGGAGCATGCCGTTGAGTCCATGGGATTGTCAAATGTCGATGTGGTGTGTGACCGGGCAGAGGTAGGGTGGCTGTAAGCTCCGTGTTCTGTGAATTATGAATTCGTTACTAATTGTATAGCAGAATTGCGCATCAGATTGTTTGCCTTTTGTTTCTGTACTCCTGTTAGTTTTCAAGGTTATGGCAACCCTTTGAGGAGACAAATTTCTGCAAATGTTTGGGTGAAGGGAGAGAATCTTTTTATTTTTAGCACATTTGATTTCTGACATTTACCATGAATCTATGCTTAAGTTGCTGTCTAATGTATACATTACCATAAGCATAGAATTTCTTTGTGTGTTATTTATGACCATTTTACTTGCATGGCTTTATAGGACAGAATGTTGGCCAAAGTCTTGATTACAGAGAAGCATATGATATAGCAGCTGCAAGGGCTGTTGCTGAACTGAAAGTTCTAGGTATTTGATATTTGAATTTCTATTATAAGACCTGTTGTGGCAAATTTGTATAAATTTCTCTTTGCAGCTGAATACTGCCTTCCATTGGTTCGTGTTGGTGGTTTGTTCATAGCTGCAAAAGGTCATGATCCCCGTGTAAGTCTTGGGTTTGCCTAGTTTACTACTTACTAGCTTCCTGATACCATTGTATGTTCTATGAAACTTAGGAACATAGTTTTTATGAATATTTGTTGCGGACATGCTCTAGTTGCATTCTTTTTTTTAATCTGATTTCACATTTTGTTGACAGGAAGAAGTAAAAAATGCTAAAGGTGCTGTACAGAAATTGGGTGCTTCAATGCTTGAAATGTGTAATGGTACCATATTCCTCTCCTGCTTTGATGCTTATTGAAGGCATTTCACTAAATGTTTTGTGCCCTGCATACAGTATTCATATCCTGTTTTTTTCGCTAAATGCTTATTGAAGGCATTATCACAGTTAGTAGATAATGTAAAGAGAGGTAGAGGTAGACCTAGATTGATTTGGGACGAGGCGGTAAAAATAGACCTTAAAGAGTGAATATTCCCAAAGAAGTACCTTTGGATAGTAGCGCTTGGAGACTAGCTATCAACGTGCCTTGTTTCTCGGGTATCATCTCTAGCCTACCCCAACTTGCGTGGGACTAAAGGTGTTATTGTTGTACTCTCTTTTATTCTTAACTGTAGAAGTGAGAATTTGTTCCCCAACTCTTACGAAATGGCAGCTTTCCTACCCGCAAAAAAAAAAAAAAAAAAAAAAAGGCAGCTTTCCCTTAGTAAAGTTTCTCTGAATTAGACAATATTGATGTACTGCAGTCCTATTGCTATTTGCTTTTTTTAATACCTACTGCTATTTCAGCAAACAATTGTTGACTTGATTCCTTCTAATTCTCATGCATATAGTTATGTTGCTCCTATGCCTTGCACATTCAAACTTTCAGGTTGTGATAAACATAGAATTCATGGTAGCGTGCTTAAGCCTCTGTTTCTTTTCAGTTGAATCAATGGGGCCTCATGGTCAGCGGACAGCTGTTATATATCTTAAAGAACGAGCTACCCCAAGAAAATACCCACGCCTTCCAGGTATTTCCCATGTGCCATCAAGAAAAGTGTCTGGCGTTCTAAATTTTCTAATCCCTGAAGCTGAAACGTATCCAGGTACTCCTTCCAAGATGCCATTGTGAGAAGCATGTAGTTGTTTGTGTAGACCCTTTGCAGCTGCTAAAATCTGAAAGTCACAGCTGATCTATCGCCGAGTTCATCAACGGGAAGATGTCTTTGTTGAAAGTATGGCAGACCTTGGAATCATATCCTCCCTCCATCGTTTAGGACAACTATTTAGCCTTCCAAAACATCTGTTCACGAATATGTGGCGATTTGGACAAGCAAACTAGTTCATTTTGACAAGCAAGTTAGTTCATTTTTGAATTATCTAGCTTGTCCTAAACGGCATATAGTTATGAACGGAGGGAGTATATTTAAGATATAGGGTGTAGTTTCTGACATGATTCAGTAATTGGGCCCAATCGAATGAGACTGAAAAGTTTATTGATGCTCCTAGAATTGTCAGAACTGGAATTATCCAAGTAGCGCAATAAGGTGATGTACCATTTGTATCAAATCTCAATTCCTTTGATGACTTTGTTTCTCGTGGACAGTTTGGATTTGGATAATTCTTGAATAAGAAACTAGCAGATGTGGCCTTTAGGATTACGTGTTGTCGTATGATAATGGTTGTTAGACCTAGACATGGTGCCGTAGTCTTCAACTGCTACAGCTCCAAAGCTATTAGCCTGTTCTATGCCACGCCATCATGGATGTGTTCCACTTGTCTATATTCCAACGACCCTTGCTGGTTTCTTTCTAGTTGAATTAGGGCCAACTTAAAAGAATTTATCCTTTTTATTTAGAAGAATATTTATTTTTCTCACCTACAAATAACATTATCAAACGCTGATTGCGGCGACTCAAGCACATCAGCACATGGGTACTATCATTGCTCTCTCCTAAACATCCCCCTTTGCCTGCCTGTACCAACTTGCCAAAGCCGACACTACAGTATTCTAAAACCAAAGAGGAGCAAGAGCTCAGAAGCTTCTTCACATCTACCTTCACAGGAAAAAGTCACCACGGAGACCCCTGTTGCCAACACCATAACCATTGCACACACACTACAAACACGAGACTAATTCCCCAGCTTGACCAAACCAAACTCTTAAACAATAATGCTACAACAAGGACGGGTTCGTCTCTTGTCCTAGCCGTCCCTTGCCGGCTGACCAAGTAGTAGTCGTTGGACCTGTTGCCCCTTCAAATTAAACGCCGGCAAGTTGTGCCGCCTCATCCATTCTCACTCGTAGCATCAATCCCTTCCTCCCTGAAAGATGACAATGGCCAGCAGTAGCACCACCTCTCCTCTCCTCGTCCTGATCACCGCCATGGCGGTGGCAGCGCTCGTCGCGGCACCCGTTTCATCGGCGGACCTGCCCTCCGGCGTCGCGTCCATCGCTTCCAAGATTCTCAGCCCATGGTCAGCCTTCAACAACCTCACTGGCTGCCACTTCGGCGAGGAGCAGCAGGGCGTCGCCAAGGTCAAGGACTACCTCGCCCACTTCGGCTACCTCCCCGAGCCGTCGTCCTCCGGCGGGTTCACCGACATCTTCGACGCCGATCTAGAAGAAGCCATCAAGGTGTACCAGCGCAACTTCGGCCTCGACATCAACGGCGTGATGGACGCGCCCACGGTGACCCAGATGATGGCGCCACGCTGCGGCGTCGCTGACGTCATCAACGGCACGTCCACCATGGGTGGCGCCTCGTCGGCGCACGTCCATGGCCGGAACCTCTACACCTACTTCCCGGGCTCCCCGACATGGCCGCGCTCGAGGAAGAGCCTCAAGTACGCCATCACGCAGACGTCCCTGACGTCCATCGACCGTGCGACGCTGAGCCAGGTGTTCGCGCGCGCGTTCGCGCGGTGGTCCGCCGCCACGACGCTCAACTTCACGGAGACCACGTCGGCGAACGACGCCGACATCACCATAGGTTTCTACGCGGGCGACCACGGCGACGGCGAGGCGTTCGACGGGCCGCTCGGCACGCTGGCGCACGCCTTCTCGCCGACGGACGGGAGGTTCCACCTGGACGCCGCCGAGACGTGGGTGGCCTCCGGCGACGTGTCGCAGGCGTCCTCCGACGTGGCCGTCGACCTCGAGTCCGTCGCCGTGCACGAGATCGGCCACCTCCTCGGGCTGGGGCACTCGTCGGAGCTCGACGCCATCATGTACCCGACCATCACGTCGCGCACCAGGAAGGTGGACCTGGCGTCGGACGACGTCGTGGGGATCCAGAGCCTGTACGGGGGCAACCCCAACTTCAAGGGCGTCACGACGTCGCCGTCGAGCAGCCGGGACATGGACAGCGCCGCCGGCGAGCTCTCCCGGCCGTGGAGCGCGTTGGTTGCCGTCGCAGCCGTGGCCGCTGGGCTCGTGGTAGCGTTGTAGTGACGAGCGGCAGTTTTCCGGTCGCCGTTGACCATTTCACGCTGCTCTTTTACTTTTTACCTTCAGCTGATTCGGATGGTAGAATAGTGATTTGTTTGTCTGGGGTTAATTCTTGGGTGGTAGATCACTAGATACATTTGTAATTTAGTTTGTTACATACATGTATAGACACATGGATTTACAGAATCCAATCCTGTTGACATAAAAATGATCGATGTGAGATGGCACTTTTTGTCGACGCTCGAGGTTTGGGGGTTGGTGAGATCGAGATCAGGGCAGAATGGCTCTGACCGTGCGAGACAACGCGTTGTCCATTTGCAGTCCGTGTTTCTTGTGCGATTCCTTCTGTGGAGAGGGTCGACCGAGACGGCTCGTGCCATGTTGGCCCTATGGCCGGCACACTACGGACACCGTGCATGATGGTGCATCTTTAAATCACGCCCGATGAACACTCCTTTTCTTTTCATTGAGCCTGGATTAGAAGTATACCTGGTTAGTGCAGCCAGGCAGGATTACTTCTCTCTCAAATTTCTAACTAGGAAACTATTGTCCAATATTCTGGATATTGTTTGGCATGATAAATTGATAGTAATCTTGCACAAACGCCACCATGTCCAACAAGATACCCACAGAAGGCGCGCCATTTTCGTTGTGGAAGTCGGGACCTTCGCGATCAAACTGCCATTTCAAGATTTATAAATACTAGCTGATTGATAGTTAGTTTGGTTTAATTTCCAGTATGATTTGGACGGTCTAAATATCCTGGCCGATTTGTAAAAAATACAAATTTAGCTAACCGGGCCGTCATGGGCCAATTTTTGTGTTCTATTTTGTTGTTGCGACATTTGTTTGCCCAGCAGCTATGAGGAGGTGTTGTTCTTTACAAGGTTTTTGTTTTGGGCCAATGTGAGTTCGGAACGCACACGACTAATTAAGACTTGATATAGCACTCAAAGTTAGGGATCGGATACTCTTCCTAGGCCCTACTTGGATCGAGCGCAAAAAACGTCAAGAGCCTGTGCCAAGCAGAATCAAAATTATGTTTCCACTTAAAAAGAACATCGGTGTCTCAAAAAAATCAGAAATAGGTGTATCACTAAATTCAAAATTTAAATTAATAGTTAGAGCTTGGTTAACATAGAATCTAAATTCAGTCTGGAGGTAACCACAACTGGCCACATGTGACTCATTGATACATTAAATGGGTCCACTACGTGCTTCTTAATAATAACAAACACTAGAGAGTACAAGATGGTCCAAAAAAAAAAGATGGGCAAGGAACATGGATGCACGGTTAATCCCTCAAAAATAAATTAATTTGATTATGAACAAATAAAGTTACAAAAACTTGAACAAATAGATAACTATGGTAAGAAAAGGAGATGTGGTAACACAACTATTTACCGATACGCACGTTCATTAATTCCTATACTTTGCTAAAATTGTAAAAACATTGAAAATTTTAGATATATTTTTCATGTTTGACATTATTAGAACACTATTGTTGCAACACAAAAATATTGAGGACAATTGCATATGCTTTAAATTCAGGAACAATCTTGCATACTTATGTAATGTGCAATAGTGTTCTATTCGCAACATAAATCTTCCACCCTAGCTAAAACATTAAGGGAAACCTGCAGCAAATATTGTTTTATGTATGAGTCGAAAGTAAAGAAACAATTACCACTAGACAAATTCAACACACATGCTAAATAAACAAAAGATAATAATCCTACATGGATCCCTGCAAATTCATTGAAGAAAAAGATATGTAACTCTTTAGTCATTATACTGAAATTTCATTAAAAATAAATAGGTCCCTAACTTATATTTAGCAGTTATCTTTTACTCGGTTGGTTAAAAAAGTCAATAATTAACTTGTGCAGCTTGATAGACTTGTCCAATATATGTCTCGTACAAAACCCACTTAGTTAATGAACACTCTATCTTGTTGTAATGCAAGTCCCACTCCAATTAGATACATAAAAGGAAAATCCATGCATAATATGTTAAAGTTTGTATATAATGGGCATATATTTCATTTTCAAATTGGTGTACATCTGAATGTTTCTTTTGGAGATTTATGTATAATTTATTTTGGTGATTTTGAGCCAAATAAAAAATCATGCTTGGTTTCTAGAAACAACATAATTAAGAATTACAAAATAAAAAATTGGTCTAGAAAATTAAAATATCAATGTAGTAGATATTTTGTTGGTAGTATAAATAGCCAAATTGGTTATTAACAAACTTGCTCATGTTATTTACTGAAAATATTTGCTTGCCATTGAGAATGCTTCCAATACAAGTAACATCGCTCCATATTACTTGTGAGGTCTTCTCCATCAAGATTGAAGATTTTAAAAAGAGTGTTGAATTAGAGAAAAATTTGAGTAAGAGCCTTTTGGCCTTAGATTTTTAAGTAGTCTTGCTCATGTTATTTATTAAAATTTGTGAGGTCTTCTCTATCAAGGTTGAAGATTTTAAAAAGGTGTGCTGAATTAGACAAAATTTTGAGCAAGAGTCTACTGATCTTACATTTGTAGATGAGATAGAATGATATATTTATAATGTTAGAGAGCGCACAAAAGTATGAGAAAGCTTTTACAAGAGTAAAAAAGGAAATTAACTCAAGGCTTACTTCAAAATATCACCGCAATGCTGATGATTGGCGAACAACAAGTCACATATTGTTTTTTTTCTAAAATTCTTTCAAAATGTCACCACCTAATTCTCAGCTTCATTGCGTGTAACATCAAGTACTGTTTTTTTCATAATATAATGTTGATGTGTTCAAAACTAATTGAGATTGCCAAAGGAGAGGATCAGATGTTATCTTTAATAGCAGATCACATGAAACTGATATTTCAGAAGTATTGGGAGGAAGAAGGCAATCTAAACTAGCTGCTCCTCATTGTTGTCATCTTAGATTTCATATATAAGCTTCACTATCTGAAATTTTGTTTAGGTATTCTATATGGATCAGATGAGAGTAAGGAATTCGTTGAGAAGATTGAATTAACTCTTGATGAATTGTTTGATTCTATGCTAAAACTGTTAATGGCTCTTCTAGCAATATATGTTTAAATCAACCTCCTATTCACATAAATGTAGATGAAGACGATGAAGAGAACCAATGGGACATTCCAGCATCTCGAATTCAGCAACACATAAAAGAAATTGAGAGTGGACCAAATGATTCAGAATTAACAAGTTATAAGACGAGAAGCGTGAGAAAAGGACAAAAGAGTTCGACATACCGGAGTATTGGAAATTTAACTTAAATAAGTATCATGTACTATTAGTCTTGGTAAAGGATGTGCTAGCTGTCATAGCTTTCATAGCGCAGGTAGACGCATTATAGATCTAATTTGTTGTAGTCTATCAATTAGCACAGCCAAGACTTTAATCTACGCTCAAAGTTGTTAGATGCATCTCAAAGAAAAGTACGTGCACGAGAGGCTCTTGCTGAAGAGGTACATACATATGAGGAGATTAGAGAAGGTAAAATTTTTCACGATTCAGTAGAAGTGACACCTTATTACTATCGAAATTGCTCACATCATGATTTTCCTAGGTCAGGACGGCTATATCTCATGTTGTACTATTACTTTGATCCAAAGCCAAGTGATCGGAACACGAAGAGATAAAGATGGAAAAATGAACTCAATGCAAAATGAAAAAAAAAATATGCCTATGACGTTCAGAAAATATGTAAGTTGAGAATGCAAAAATCTGTAAATTGAGAATGCAAACGCATGGAATTTTCTCAAACACCGTGTTATAACTCTTAACACATACGCTCCGATGCTACAACATTATCTCACAGAAAGAGAGTGAAATCATGGTCTACTTCCTTTACGTTTGTCTTTGATCTAATCCGAGCGGGACGTGACACGTTCATAATCGGCGATGGTTCACCAAATCACCGGCATAATACGGACCTCACACCCTTACGAATGATCAGCTTTATCTGTCCACCTTTTTCCGTTACTCACAGGAGAAGGAGATCGTGCACCGACCGCTATGGCGCCATGTGCTTTCGGCTGCTTGCCCCCTCTCTTATTCCACCCGCTACGCTGTGCATCTCCCGCCCCGCCGCCGACCACCCTCCGCTCGCGTCGTCACCCGGGAATCGAATCCCTTCATCCTTTCCACGCATGAATGAATGGCTTGAGGAAGAAAGAAAGAAAGAAACTAGTGTCAAACGAGACAATTCTTTCTCACCTCCCGTCGCGATCCACCATCCTCCTCCCCCGTGTACCGAAAGCGGCGCACGGTTGCCGGCAACTGCTCTCCTCCCTCCACCACCTCTCGCACCCGCCTTTAGAGTCACTGACACACGAGCCGCCATCACCCGCGGGCCCCACGCGTCGGCCGGAAGCTTCCCTTTCCCGCGCACCGCCCATCTGTGTGGTCAGAGCATCCGATCCGTCTCTCGTCACCGCCAGCTGCAAAGTCGCGGCGACACGCCTCTTCTAGAGCGCGTCGTCGTGACAAAGCGTCCTCGATCGCCGCCTCTAGATTTCCTCCCCCGAGCTGTCGACGACCGCGACACGCCCTCTCTTCCCCGTAGCCTAGCCCCCCTCCTCCCCTGCTGCTATAAATCGCTCGCTACCTCCTTCACAGAGCCGGAGACCGCGAGATCAGATCCCGTGATCCACCGCCTGTTCCTTTGATCCCGAGGCAGAGTTCTCGTCTCGCGCGTGGTTTCTGGTGGTGTTGCCGGACGCAGCAGATCGATATGGAGCGGAGCAACTCGTTCGGGACGTCGTGGGCGGACCAGTGGGACACCGGCGGCGACCCGAGCCCGAGGGCGACGCGCGACGACGGCCGCGGCGGGGGGAAAGGCAACGGAGGTGGCGTGGGGGAGAAGACCAAGGCGGCTGCGGCGACAGGGCTGAGGAAGGTGAAGGAGGGCACGGCGAATGGGTTCCAGTGGATCAAGGACAAGTGCCAGAGAAAGAGCGGCGGCGGAGGCGGCAAGAAGCAGCAGGGGTCCGAGGTCGCCGGGTACTGACGACATGTGCCCGATCGCCGGGGTTCAGCTCCGACATGCCGCCGCCTCTGGCTGATATCTGCGTCAGCGGCTGCATGTTAGAGAAGATTAAATTGGTAGGCTCTTGCTTGTTCTTATAGGTGTGTGCATAGGTTATGGCTCTCGGTGATGTTGCTGGTGTTGCCGTTGTGCAGTTTCATCTTTACCTGGAGTGTATTGGTTACTGAACTCGGTCGTGTTTTAGCATGTCCGATGTACATAAAAGGAATTTATTTCATTTTTTTTTCGTGCTTGATCTGGTCGTGGGCTTCTGCTTGGTGCTGATTGTATTGTTTCATGGATTAATTTGCTGCTGTGATATGCGTTCGGGGTTTTCAACCATGCGACTTTGTTGGTTCATTAAAGACAATTCGACTTCCGTAGCAAAGTCAGTCGGTTTCAAACATGCAAAAAGCTCTGCTGTTAATCTTGTAGAGCAGATAGGATAGTAATTGGGTGACAACACGAGGGCCACAACTGCTAACGGACCAAACACTGAGCTAGTTTATAAAAAAAAAAAAAGAAAAAAAAAAGTTGATTCAAAGATGTCCGTGTGGGCGGTATGCATAAGGGCCTCACTACAAGAAACCCGAGGTCTGCCAAGTACCGCTCTCTTTGCCGAGAGAAATACCCTCTTCGCTGATGGTGTTTGCACAAGAAGAAATATGAGTGATTTCTACATTGAACTCCTTTTTTTCCTTATCTTTTCAACAAAAGAACATCCCATAATTTATTTTTTAGCACACCCGAATCACTTTGAAAGTTTGAATTTTGAACTTCTCTGTTTCCAAACGCTACTTTGTGAATTTTGCTGTATGTTGAAATCCATAGTCCTATATTTCCAATAGGCCTTGTTTTCTGAAAAAAAAAATGAAGGACTTAAGCCAATGTTGTGAAATGATAAGTTTCCTGTATGAACTGTGGTGTTTCATGGCAAATTTCTTGCAAAATGAATCATGTACAAGAAAAGAAAAGCTGCAAATTCTTCTAGAGACAATAAGCGTAGGCATGTATATGTTCTGTATAACTATTCTTTAAATTGTGAGAAAGACTACATTCAACATGTTATGAACTTATGACTTCCTTTTGCTCTTACAAATTATAACGAGACAAAAGGCTATGTACAAGTGCCTCACGAAACAGAGCACACCTGAATTCCTGAACTACACAGCTTACTCACTCTGAAAACAGAACACAACTGAACTATCCCTGAAACCACCACGAAAGAAACATCAAGATCGAACAGCGAATAATCACTGTCCCCCCCCCCCCCCCCCCACCCAAATCCTAATTCCCTGATGCATCTTTACCACTGTAGAACTTGCTCAGGTGCGTGAAGATCACAAAGCTGACGAAGCACAGAAGAGCCAAGAACCAGTAGAAGTTATCGAGGTGCGACTCCCGAGGATCATCGGAGAACCACCCCCTCGAGTTGCCGGGCCTCGCCGTGGACATCTCGAGCGCGGTGATCATGAACGCGCCGAGGAATCCCCCGACGCCGAAGACGCTGAGGTAGAGCCCGATGCCGATGGTCCTCATGGTCGCCGGCACCTGCGTGTAGAAGAACTCCTGCATCCCCACCACCGTGAACACGTCCGAGACGCCCAGCAGCACGTACTGCGGCAGCAGCCAGAAGATGCTCAGCCGGGCAGCAGCAGCCTCTTCTTCTCCGGCGCCGGCGGTGGCGCCGGAGGACACGCGGAGCCGCCACGACTCGACGAGCGCGGCGATGACCATGGCGAGGACGGAGAAGACCATGCCGACGCCTATCCGCTGGAGCACCGTGATCCCGTCAGTGCTCCTTGTGACGGCGTTGATCGTCGGGATGATCACCCTGTCGTACATGGGCACGAGCAAGATGATGGAGATGGTGATCGAGCTCTGCAGCATCGCCGGAGGGATCACGAATGCGCCGATCGTGTGGTTCATCAGCATCCCCTGCTTTGTGAAGAACGTCGTCGGCTGCTGGAAGATCACCGCGAAGACGAGCAGGATTGCCCAGATTGGTAGCAGGCCGAGTATGATCTTTGCCACGCTGGGTGTGGCCTCGTCTGGAGACTCCTTTGAAGCGCCCGGTTCAGCTTTCAGTGGCTTTTCTTGCAACCTGCAACATTCCAAACGTCGTTGCACGTTAGCACAAGCTTATTAATGCCGATACAAGAAATGTTCCTAGGATCAAGATTGTGTACAATCAATCACATACTCGAGCTCAGAAATGGCGTCGCCATTGCCATTGCGTTCCTCGTCTCTCGATTGCAGACTGATCTTCCGGCTGGCGATGATCGACTTGAGGACCTTGAGGATGCTGCACGAAGAAGACGACGTCCTACTACCTGCGCCGCCCTTGGGCTGCGTGTGCCTGTACAGAGGCGTGCAACAGAAGAATGCCACGACGGAGAGTGCCATGACTGCAGTGGGGATGGTGAAGCCGAGGCCCCAGCCGAAGTTATCCTGAATGTAGGACATGATGGAGTTCCCTAACAGGCTGCCACTGCACATGCCGAAGTACCACCACCGGAAGAACATGCCCTTCACCTTGCCTTTCTCCTCTGCTGTCATGCCGGAGTCCGTTTCTTCGTCGTCTCCGATGGCGAGCTGGTCGGCCCCGAAGGCTTGCAGTGAAGGCTGGTAACCACCTTGACCGAGGCACGTCAGGTAGAGAGGGACGAAGAACGTGTAGCGTGGCATACGTGTGCGTAGTAGCGCGCATGCGGAGAGAGCTACCATCCCCTGAAGGAGCAGCAGCAGCAGTGGAAAGTAGCTAGTAATTAAAATCTTGCAGAATTCAGGTATTTGTTCGTTCGAACCGAAAAGGGCACTTTGTTGACGATAATGTTTTTTATTTGCGAGGAAAATGCACATGTATTGAATTTTCCTTTTGTGGCCATTTGAAGCCGTGCGAAAGTGAAAATTCTTTGTGCTCTGTTTCCTGTTGGTATGTCATTCTGTTGCCACCGAATTGTTCTGTGCAGCAGCACTCTGCTTTCTATGCCCTGAATCATCCCAAACTACACCAAATATATGTGTTTGCAAATTGCAATAACAATAGCTCATGTCTCATGTCTCTTCTCCGAAGCAATTTTAGATGTGTGCACATTGTGCTACCAATAAAATTTTCAGAAATGGTGGACATGGGGATGCTTGGTTCATATGAATTCTAGAGTTCCTGGCCAACTAATTAATGTCGCTAGATGGCAACAAACAACACTAGAACAGCAGAGGTTTTACCGTGATCAGAGATTGCAGAGGAGATTAACAATCTAGCACAGTGGAGACTTACGAGCACGTATAGCAACGAGGAGACGGCGATGGTTGAGTAGCGATCCCAATAGGAATCTGCCAGGATGGCGCTGACGAGCGGCAGCATGAAGCTGACCCCGTTCCAGGTGATGACGCTCTTGGCCGCCGCCGCCGTGCTCATCCCCACGACGCCGGTCAGGTACGTCACCAGGTTCGACCCCACCCCTTTGTTCGCAAACCTCTCCACCCCCGCCATCACTGCAACAGTGCAACACCAGCTCATCGATCATCAGGCTCATCTTTGAATTACATATAAGTTACTCCAAGAACATGGAAAGAGACAGCTGCGTAGAGCTCGCATTACCTATAACCAGAACACATGGCAGGCTCAGCGTCGCCTTCGCCGCCGACCGCTCCTCCGGCATGATCGTCGCGCCGCCGCCGGACCGGAGAGACAAGACTGGCACTATTAAAGCCTCTCTTGGCTTCTTCTGCTGATCGCGTATGTACTTATAGCATCCGACGAGCCAATGCAAGCCGACGGTAGCAGACAGGCCAACTTCTTTCTGCTTTGCCACTATTATTACTCATCCCGCACTCTCGGTGTGGGATTTAACCAGTGCAAAAGCCATGAATGAGACGAGGACAGTCTCCTCCGGTGTTACGTTTCTACGACCGGGGCCGGCGAGGAAGTGGATTCCACCGCTGCCAACACAAGTGACTGGAACCCGGCCGGGCCTCCTACTACTGGCTTTTTCAGGACAACTAAAAAAAGGGGTGTTTCCATTGCTCAGGAGGATGGAGATGGCACCCTTGCGTGGCGATGGTGGCTTCTCCACAAGACGGGCAAAGGAGGATCGAGCCTCATCATAGTGCAGAACACACAATTAGCAATGAAAAAAGCTTAAAAAATGACCCCTTTTTTTCTGGATCTGTGGGCTACTACAGATCAATTGCATCTAGTCTTGCAACATATATATATACACATGTGTATGTGTATGTCTATAGCTATTTATATATTCAGGAATTTCTTGCTAAAAACATACATGTCCCAACATCGGAGTACTCGACTTATGCCGCTAGATGATTCCAATTGGAGGTGATCATAGGCTCTGTTTCTTCGGCTGATCCGTTGCATTCTTGCGCCCATTAATCAGAATCCACTAGACGCCATCATCTAGCGAAGTTTACGTGTGTTAGTTCAGAATCAACGATGGGGTTTTCCCGAGAAGAGACATGCTGACCTGGAGTGCTACTCTGAAACTGGCAATTCCTGGTTGAAAATATTAGAGTTTAGGAGCTTGATGATGATATCTCTAATGGCATGCCGTCGCTTTTTCCACAAACAGACAAACTTCGGTTATTCTGTTGTGCGAGGGAAAACTGGCAATGACGTCCTGCTTTGAAGAACCCTTTTCAGATAGCTTCATAAAAAAAAACCCTCTCAAATCTTAGTAAACATTTCAACAACACTCTTGTCTGAGGAAAGCATGTACTAATTTAGTCTCCCCCTGAAAAAATATGAAATGTAAATCTCAAAATTTAACGAAGGACTAGAAATGAGAATAAGCAGGAGCCTGTTTATGCCACCTAATCTTCAAACTTCTCCATGAACTTATATCACCTCTAGATAAGAAATATGAATATAACTAATTGGAACTCCTTTTCAAGCTGCCACATTAATACCCATGAGACACGTTAGAAAAAGATAAATTCTAGAAGTTCATAAAAATGAAGATATCTAATCACCAATTGGGTAGGCCTTAATAATCACTAATACAAATAGTCGTTGGAGATATTATGACTTCTTAAGAACCACTTTATCCTTACAAAAGCAATATAGAGTAATCCATTTAATCTATATATAGATTGTCTACCTTTGCCATTATGAAAATAAACTAAAGTAACCCATGATGTTTATCCCAATGACCAAAATATGCCATTGTAAAAATAATTTAAAATAACTCACCAAATTTGCATATGAATTAATCAAATATGTCATTGTTTAATTTAAAAATTACCTAAAGTAACTCCTAAATTTACATCTAAATTATGTTCATTTGTATTGTAAAATAATATACCAAATTAAAGTGCACTAATATATGATTCTAAGTTAACCATTTTTTACCACAACATAGCTAGAAATCAATGGGAATATGTTTCTATGTTGAACACATTGACCAAACTTAATGTTCAATAAAGTTGGAGGTACAATGCAACATCAAAAAAAAAAGTTGGAGGCACAATGTGATAAGAACTATAGATGTGGATAGGATGTGTACAGAGGAACTGCTAACTAAAATCCATTAAACTATCTAAACATAAGCACATATCTCTAAAATTTAAGTCCTTTTTAGATTAAAGTAAAACATCTATAACTTTGACTAACTTTTACTTAAACTTATCATGAAAGATGTCTTTATGGGTGCATTTAATCGATACCATAGATGTTGGTATATTTTTGTATAAATTTAGTGGAAGTTAGAAGTTTACCTTAGAAAAAAAGGAGGGATTTACGAGTACAATGTTAGAACATCTAACATATATTAGAGAGAGAGAGAGAGAGGTAAGTAATTTTAATTGTTCATTGCGGCCCTTATTTTCTTATTAATTTCTAATACTTATACCTCTTATAGTTACTAATACCCCATGCAAGACCATGGACTAGTGTGATATAATCATATTTTGAAATTTTCAAAAACATCATTGTAGTCCTATGTGTTTGAAAATTTGAAGTGGTGATCTCCATTGTGTTGCGCTTGACAAATTAAGTTTGTGGTTTCCTCTAATCATAAAAAATCAAGTCCCCTCAACACAAGCTTTGACATCATACTTTAATTAATAAAACATGCAAACACATTTCATCAATCAAGAGGTTTATAATATTATTAAATTATTTTTAAAAGTAATCTAATAATAGAATTTCTATGTTGTTGGTATATACACCACATAATTATAGATATTGTTATGTAATGGCCATGTGAAAAATCAGTGCTATGGAATTGGTCCCTTGTTCATGCTAGCCACATGGAAGGAGCAGAATGGACATTTGTAACTACCAAATTTTTTTACGTGCATCCTCTTTTGATGCACAAGTGGTGGTCTGCAGTGGCAATCTCTTGTGTGTTAAAATAAGGATATGAACAACCTCTAAAAATGCATTTTTTTTAAAAAAAAATCCTTATTTTCAAAGATGGTAGCTTACATGACCTACCTCTAGGAATCACATAAGCTACCACCCCATTAAGAATGTAAATAACTCTATTTTTAGATAGAATCATAACCTTTTCAAATGAGGTTGGATGAAGATAAATTGCACATCAAACTATAGAACCGATAAGATATTAATCTTTCTATATTATTTGTTTTCATCAGGAACTGTTTATGAACCCAAATATTTCTTACAATTTGTTGGATTTATTTGTAAAATGTTATTTTCTTTTTTGAACCACCTCAGATGGAGAGATACAATATAGTGAAGTCATGAAGTGTTTCTAGGCGAGTTAATTAGAGTACTACATGCATGTGTAGTTCATGCGAACAATATCTTGATTTTTGCTTGCGGTCATGAATAGATTCCAACTAAAGTATGAACAGCTGCCTTGCTTTATCATCTTCGCAGCCGGGTACCACGAACAGCTGCTAATGAGCTTCCTTTAAGGTTGCACCTCTCATCACATAGAACCCAGGGGCGCGCGAAGCTGCCTTTGTGGATGAGGTCAGCGGACCTCGGTAAATTTGTGCAAAACCAATGCTAATCAATGTTAATTACTGTTTTCTAAAGGTAAAGACCCTAGCATGAAACACACAAGTCCCTCATGCCATTTTATTATGGCGGTGGCTATTGGTGACGAATCTGACAGCATGACAGTTCCAAATAAGGAAGAAGGGTGAAGTGGGAGCAAGGGCAAGGTGGAGAAATTTATTGGAGTAGCAAAAATGGAGTTGTGAAGCCGCACATTGTAGCTTGAGGTCGTTAGGGCTACTCATGAACATCGAAAATGAAGATTCCAAGTGAAAAATGGAGATATGGTTGTTTGTCAGCAGCTGCTTGCTTAATTGCATGGGTGATAGAAACCTTTGGCTTCTTGGGTTAATAGGATGGACACCGCCCATTGATCTAACAAATGTGTTGCAAAAAGAATATTGAGTGTTGGCAGGCAACCAATGTATCCGACTATATGATAGACATGTTGCCATTTTTTTTTATACTCCTTCCATATCGAAATATTTTTCGTTATTGACTTTTTCTCATAGTATTTGACCATTCGTCTTATTCACAAATTATTGTAAATATAAAAAAAGATAAATTATGCTTAACATTCTTTGATAATAAAGTGAGTTATAAATAAAATAAGCGATATATATGATTTTTAAATAAGACAAATGGTCCAACATGGTGACCAAAAGTCATTATTTATAAATATTTTTGATACAAGGGTAGTATTTTACAAATATATGCACCTCTTCTATATATTCTCAAAAAAATATTAGGGTAAACTAATGTTTCAGAAATTGTGAAGTTGGTGGACATCTCTCTCTCTTCGGATCTTACATATAATCATGATGTCGAAACAAGAAGCATGTTCTGCCGTCCAAACCTGTCTGATCCTCCCTTTCAGCCTTACTGAAGCAATGGCAAAAGGCGGACTGTTAAATTGCAAGTTTCTTCTAGTTGTTATATTTAATTTTCTAGTTAAAATATATCTATTTCCACATTATTTTCAAACTTAATATAATATCTGAAATTGGACTAATGGAGAAGGTGCTCGCAAAAATGTGGTACTAAGAAGGGTTAGAAATGTGTCCCTGAACTGTTTATAAGCATCATATCTCCACTCACCATATTCTTCTTTAATAAATATAAAGAAATGCCACATGGATCAAGCAAAGCAATGTTATATTTTTCGGTGGAAGATTTGTGGAAAAACTTTCAGCTGAAACATAGCAGAGATCCCGATCGATTAGCTAATAGCTTTCAATCAATTCCGGGATCAGGTGTCACTGTACAGATGCAGCGCTGGGTTACTTTAGTCGATTAAGATCACGATAAGTGAGAGGACAAAGCAGGAACTGGCGGACAGCATCACACACACTTTCCCAGAACAATCTCCAGGTGCAGGCCGACGTGGAGCTCACTTCACCGAGATCGACCTTCTTTCTGGCTGCCTTTTTTTTCAGCCCTGGAATGCATATGTGGTTGGTGGAGAATTTCACTCTCCCACTCGACGTGGCACCCTAATGTGGAATTTCTCGTTTTGATAATGTACAACCTTTTGTCATTTCTGATTTGTCAATATGTAAAGCAATTCTTCGTTCCAAAATAAATATGTCAAGAAATTAGTGTATATCGTCTAACCACTTTCCCTTTTAAGTAGGTTGACAAAACTCCACGGTGTTTATGTGAGAAACATTGCTAGATAAATTTTTAGCTACATCATGAGATATGTTCGACTAAAACATTACTTAGTTAGCTTCCTCACGGCATCGACAAATCCATAGAGCTTAAAGAACGGCTAATATGGGACATGGACTTATAATAATTAATAAGATGCATCTTGTCGGTGTCTGTTTTGGTCACACCGGCACCAACAAGCGATTGCGTTGCTAGCCACTCGTTCCTATGGCAGGTTTTGGGTCGAAATTGGGACGCAACGGATTATCCTGGTTCCGGCATTGCGACCGTACGTCCAGCAGCGGTGCGTAGCACCGAGTTTCGTGTTGCTCGTAGTAGGGGATACAAGCAAGGTGGGAGAGGGAGGTGAGCTCCCAAGTCCCTAGATTGATTGATCTGAGTGCCAATATCGTGAGCTATGGCTGTCTGTTGTTCATAGTCCGCCCCTTCGCATGGGGCTTCCCTCCTCCTTTTATAGGCCAAGGGAAGGGGTGCGTACATGTGTGCACGTGGTGCTGATGTCGTGGGATGTACTGTACTATCCATACAGCGCACTATTGAGCAGGAATCGCGCCTTCCAACTCCGGCTAACGGCATGGACGTCGTTGTCGTTGACTTGGTTGTGGCGAACCATTGCTTCGAGGGGCGCCGATTGGGGGCAAGAACGGCGTCGACACCTCCCGGTCGTACTTCGAGGGTTCTTCTTCGAGGCCCGGGGCGTCCCCGGGGATAGGTAAAGTCGTGGAGTGATTGGCACAGTGTACCACCTGGCGCAAGTCTGTTCGTACAGTGGTTAGCGCAGGGCCACAGTGCTAGTGCAGGCGGAGTCGACCGGTGTCTTTTCCGTGGCGTGGCGTGGCGCAGTGAGGCGTACCATCACGTCCCGCATTTAATGCCTTGCAGGGCCCTGACGCGACGGCCTTCGAGCCTAGCCAGCAGCCTCGAGTGTTGCAGGGCTCGAACGTGACGGAGATTCCCATTCGAGGACAGGCGGCACCCTCAAACGAGACGGTAGTCCCCTGGTTGGTTTGGGGATGTCACCGTGATGGGAATTTGCCGGGCCGCAGAGCTTGAAGCCTGGTTTAGCCGTGGATACGGCCCATAGGCTAGGTCGTCTTAGGCCCCAAGCTAGGGTACCCCTAATTTTGGTACCCGACACATCTTAAGGAGAAAAATGGAGGATAAAAGAAGTAAAGAACCCACTGAGGTCCACAACCTTTTATGGCACAATTGTATGCATTCTTCGTTATTCCTTTGCACATTTTCCACCCATTCACATGACACCACATCCTACGCCCCACTGATGCAAAACTAGAAAATGATGGCTGCATGTACGTATCGATTGGAGGTACACACACAAAAAAAAAGCGGTTGTTGTGTGTGGTATCGACAGGAGCAGCATCCTTACGGCACCTCCAACAACCATAGACGGTGGTAGCCCGTCTTACGAGGGGGACAATATAAAGAGATGAATAACTTGGCAAACTATTTCACTTCGATTGAGAATACGAGTGTGTTACTGAGAGAGATAGGACTAGTGGCTTAAGAGTATCTAGTGGGAGCTCCTAAATAAGTTTCCACTCTAAAATTTGGAAGCTAAATAAAAAAATCTTCTCCAGTGGAGTTCCTAAACCCTCTCCTATTTTACATGCCCTTCTAAATTTCTCCTCTAAGCCCCTAGATTTGGGAGCCTCTCATCTCCCTCCCAAACCATTGGTCCCACCCTCACTAGAGTATATATGGATGCATGCCTCACTGAAGTTGGATGTAAATTTGAGCCTCTAAATTTTATATGTCGGCTTATAAAATAGGATTTGTGAACCTAAATTTATATGCCCCACCAGAGATGCTCACGGTAGGATCGAATATGACCCCCTTTTTCCCTTATCATTCGCAGCTGTACGGCTCCATCTCCGCTAGTTTGTTGGAGACATCTATAGTACGTTCGGTTCTAGCACAGTAGCTCTAGGTAACAATATGATCTGAGCCCCCATGTCTGAAAGCAATGCATGCATTCACTACCTCGGCCAGTAGGCAGTAGCTCGCCCAAACATGCACTTAAGACTCACGAGGTGGTTTTTGCTTACTTGGACATGTTGACTAAGGTAATATGGTCTCTAAACTTGTCACGCTATAATGCTATATCATATATTCTGGGTTCAACGTGTATCGTTAGTTTTTAAAATATTAATGGTCAAATAAAATCATGCACCTAGATTATATGCATCCACAATCAAATTAGAGGATCCAATATATATGTACTTTTTTATTTAGGGACCATAAAGATGCTGAAGTTAAGTTTAGGGAATCACATATGCATGCAATTTGTAAATGTTGGGATCAGATGACACCCAAAGTTAAGTTTAGAGTGCCAATGGACTGGGATAACACAACGTGACACTCTGGTGTACTTTACTCTGTAAATAACAAGGTGACACATACAAGTTCTCAAATCTACTTGAACCCACTATCAATTTTCATCTACATAACCCCCTCAACTATATAACAACCCCTCGAAGTTTTTAATACTATCTTAGTTCGTGAAGGGACCGTGACACCCTAAGAGGGGGGGTGAATTAGGCGTCTCTAGAAACTAAGGCTCCAATTGCACATATGAAAACCTATTTCAATTTCTATGTAAATGTGCTCTAGGTTTTCTCTATGTGTTGCTATCTCTACCGCTACAAAGTTTTGCACCCTAGGTCCAATCCTATACTAGCATGGCAAGACTAGGAAAGGTAAATGCGGAAAGTAGTGCAAATATGAAATGCAGAAGCTAAAGGGTAGAGAAGAGCAAACTCCCGGCACGGCGATTTTTACCGAGGTATCGGAAATATCACGAGCTTTCCACTAATCCTCGTTGTTGGAGCCGCTCTCAAGGGAATGCCCACGCAAGGGCATAAACTCCCCGGTCGAGTAACTCCGTGGGTGACCACGAGACTTCCCCACGCGCAAGTGGATCTCCGTTCGTCCCTCCCCGGATGCTCCTCGCCGCCTTCACTTGGTAGAGCTTTGGCCAAACAGCCAAGGGCCTCTCCTCCCTTACACAATCACCGGCGGCCTCTCCACAAACTTGGTTAGAGGGTCTCGCAAGACTACAGGCCCCAGATTTATAACACTTGGTGTGCGCAAGCACCGGGTAAAGCAAGAGGTATGCAAACCTCGCTAAACTCTAGGCTAAACACCTAAGAGATGCGCTAAAGGGTCAAGACTAGCACTAGGCACTTGGCTAATCACCTAGATCTTCTATTTAGCACTTTGGTGGATTGAGCACTTAAGATTGTGTAGAACACTGGCCAATATCTTCCCTGAGCTCAAGCACACTTCAAATGGCCGGGGCAACCCATATTTATAGCCCCAACCAAAGGAGCTAGTCGTTGCAACCTTTCTGCGTACCACCGACTGATTCGGTGGGTCCAGGAGGGGTACCACCGAATTAGTCGGTGGTGCCACCTCATCTAGCCGTTAAACTAGCCGTTGATCCACTATGTCACTGACATGTGGGATTGATCCAACCACCGACTGATTCGGTGCCCGCTGCTCCTTCACTACCGAATGAGTCGGTGGTCTCTGAGTAGATCTTCGTCTTCGGTCTTCTTCAGCACCGACTGGTTCGGTGCCCCTTCTTCCAGACCGAAAGAGTATGTGCCTCTCCAGAGCCTGACAACTCTTTCCAGACCGAAAGACCGACTGGTTCGGTGCTGCCCACCGAATGAATCGGTGCCCTCCAATTTTACACAGTACTGAACTGGTATTTCTGGGCATGATGACCATTGATTCGGTGCCCCTTCATGATACCACCGAATGAGTCAGT